>CM077167.1:47080315-47701101 GCA_039583875.1 Platanthera guangdongensis | reverse complement strand
CTCGACTGAAGATCTTGTTGGTTCTCCAATTGGCGTCCAACAGGTCAAGGACTCAAGATCTCAGCTCTAGAGAGTAGTCTAGAGAATGAGAAAACGAATAGTATCAAACTTTTCCAAAGTTGATGCTATAAAGAGAAAGCAAGAAAACGGGTGGATCTCCCGGATTATCAATGCGTGGAGAAATGGGGAAACGGTATTCCGACCCCCCACTCCAAGCAGGAAGGCAACTCATCATGCCTTCAGGTATGACCACAGGAATAGTCGTGGTCACTGCAAGGGTGATCTGTCCCCATGTGGAGACACCCATAGTGCAAGGGTCGTCGTGGAAACCCACGAGAGAATACCTAAGGCTCACTCTGAGCCCTTTGTATTCACTGCCACTGCCCCAACTCGGTACGAATCTGCATGTCCCAGCTCACAGAAGACCTCTCACCACCTGAGGACACAGAATAGGGAGGATAGAAGTCATGGTGTAAGTTTTCACGGGGCATCTGGAAAGGGGATGCCTGTGAGAAAGGCACCACCTTCCCGGCCTCATGACGCTCACAACATGCATTCCTTCCACCCTTCCACGTGTCATGATGGAAGAGAAAATTTTGTGAGGCAATCATGCTCTATCCCGTTTAGACCTAGGACCGTGACTACCTCAGTCACTAGATCAGGTCGAAAACGGCGATACAACATTCACCCATGTTGGTGTTATGGCAAAGTGGGGCACTTTGCCATCGACTGTTGGCACAACCCCTCTGTGCCCACGGCAAGGGCTTATCCACATTCTCGGGACAGAGGTAGTCTTCCAGACAGGTTTTTTGAAGGAAGGCAGTTGCGTGCTTATGCTAACAGAAACCTAGGACCCAATATGATTTGGGTTCCTAAGTAAAGTAATTCTTTCTTGCAGGGTAGTCTAGGTTCCAGTGAATATGATGGGAACTAGACAGTAGGTGGCTCAAGACTAAATTGGAACAAGCGTCTGCAATAATAGATGTGATATCTATTTGAGCATACTCATATTGAGCTTCTAATATGTTCTACCTGTGGGACTAAAACGATGACTCTCAAAATCCCAGGTACTCATGATCAGTTCCAAGACTTGAGTCGTTTTCAATTGACAATTACATATATATATATATATATATATATATATATATATATATATAATATATATATATATATATATATATATATATATATATATATATATATATATTATATATATATATATATATATCTTTATATACAGATACATCTTTGTATATTCGTGTTTGTATGCACATCTAAGGATAGGTTAACTCGATACATGCAAACCTTTATACATCAATAAAGAGTTAACGAAGATATGTCATCGTGAATCTCGACAACTCACAATTGACATCAAGAAGTGTTTGGAGAAGCCTCGCTCAAACCCAAATAGATTGGCTTTACAATAAATATGTATTTATCGTTCTTATATTGACTTGACATCAGAAGAATTCGAAAATGTTGCAATGATTCTTAACGTGAAAATTCCTAGTAGAGAAACCTTTCAATTTCGAATTAGACAAATCCCGCCGACCCATTATATACTCGGAATCTTGCCGACCCTTCACCTTCCTCAAGTATCCCGCCGAAGGAGCAAGCTACACGAGTCCCGCCGACTCTCACAGAAACCACGCAAAATCACAAGGTTTCTTCCGTCGGATCCCGCAAGGAAGCTCGTCGAATCTCTCAAAGTTCCCGCAAGGTTTCTCCTTTAGGAATCGCGCAAGGCTCTCGCCGGATCCCGCACCGCCTTCGCAAAATCCCGCAAGTTCTCCATCGTCTTCCCCTAAGTTCCCACAAGGCTCTCGCAAGGTTCTCGTCGAGCTCCCGACGAATCCCGCCGAACGCCGCAGGACACCCTCCTACTCACCGAAGGTCTCCATCGCTGTTTCCTGCTAGGTCTCCACCGTAGGTCTTCACAAAGGACGCTCAAGGACGAGTTCTCGCAGGAAGCTCCCCAACTCACTTCCGTCTACGCCCTTAGGTAACCTCTTCCTCACCCGTACTTGGACTTGATCACTAGTATCACTTCCTTTTTGATTTTTGATTAAGCGTAGAATAGGGCTTCTCTCCCTAGATCTGCAATGGCTCCAAGAACAACTGCTGGGTTGGTCTCTGGTTGCGAGCTTGTTCGAACTGGGTTTTCTCACGCCTCGGACGAATTCCGCAACATCATTCTGATGCTGGAAGAGGCTGGGCTAACATTCATCCGGGAGCACCCTTGCAAAATCCTGGACAAAGAGGTGCTGGAGTTCTTCGCTACCGCAAGACTCCGAAATGGCGACTCCCTAATCAAAAGCAAGGTGGCTGGGGCAAAGGTCAAGATGTCTGCCAGCAAGCTGACCCGCTTTCTGTAGCTTTCTAGCTCGGAGCATGAGGACTATCTGGAGGACGATGACAAAAACAGAACTCTCTTATTCTGCGGTCTCCCACGAGGAATTTGGTCAATAAAGAGAAAGGATATGAATGAAGAAGGGAAGCTCCTGTCTAACATTATTGGAAAGGTGCTCATCTGCAAGCCGGGCTCTCATGACCATATCTCAGCGGATATGTTCAAGATCCTGATAGCTGTTGTCTGCCGTAAACGGTTCAACTGGGGGGAGTTGCTGCTCGAGAAGATCAAGGACACCTTGGGCTCTCCGAGTTTTGGCCGCATCATAAGTCTATATCTAAACCAGCTAAATGGAGACAAGTTTGGCATGAGTAAAGGTGTCCCGCTCCACTACTTGAAGAAGATGGACTCAAGTGTGTTTGACCGATGGGAGAGACGTATTGGGCAGACTGCAGTGGAAGAGCCATAGGGAGTATCTTCAGCAGTCACCCCCAATGAAGTTCCTGATACCTTGACTGCAAGAATCGAGGGGGAGCCTCTACCCCCTCATACTGAGGTAGTATCTGACATCTTCCAGGTGGCCAGGGATGCGGTGGCCGAAATTCAAGAAGAAAGTGACACTGTATTGGAGACTGCTGACAAAGGATTGGAAGAGGCTGCTGATGAAGATGAGTTCATGGATGATGACGAAGAGGATGAAGGACATGAGGGACATGAAGTATTTGAGGCTCCGGATCCTGTTAAACCTCCATCTGACAAGCATGCACTAGTGGAGGGGGAGTCAGATAAATCTACAGAGGCCGCCAGCATTCCTCCATTAGAGACTGTGCTTGTATCCAGCTCTACAGATGCGTCTGCTGAAGGGCAAGGCCGACAAGTGCCTCCGGCTATTCCGTTACGAGATGAGCTAGCCACTCACACTGTCAACGTCATTCAGGGCATTGTGAATGAACTTAAAGCCTCCTTTGATGAAGCTCAGAATAAAATGCTGAAAAGGATTAAGACATCTGAAAAGCTCATGCTCAAGAATATGGTGGAGATCAACCATAAACTGGACGTGATGGAGAAGAAATTTGAAGAAAAGTACACCGAGGCCGGTCAAGCTGTCACACTTCTAATGGCCGGATTGAAAAAGAATACTGATACTCTTGATGTAGTAAATCAGAATGCACATGTTGTAGCTAACAACATTCAAAAGTTTGACGGCAATATGGTCACTCTCAACGCCAATCAGCAGGCCCTGGTCACAGAATTTTCCCGGACCACCAAGCACATTGATGACTCCTTGCACTCCTATGCAAACTGCATCGCTGTTGAAGCCAAAAAGGGGGAGAAGGACTACATAGCTAAGATGGCTGAGCTACGAGAAGTCATGATCAAAAACTTCGAACAGTCAAACAAGTACGTCTATGACAGCAGCCGGTGGATGCTCCACCAGGCGTTAGGCATCCCCTTGGCTGAAAATCCTGCGGATATTCATGCTCCTGAGACTTCTACGGCCGCTGAGGGAGTAAGTGCTGCTGAGGGAATAAGTGCAAGTGCTGCAGATGTTCCCATAAGTGAAGCTGATGCTAGGGCTCTCTCCAAAGCTAAACTGAGGAGCATGTTTGACCAAGAGGCCCTAGCAAAAGCCAGGGCCAAGAGAAAAGCTCAGGAAGGGACCTCCAAGGAGACAATAGCTGAAAAGAGAATCAGAATGAGTGAGGAGGAAGTACGAAATGAAAAGTGGAGTCCAGTCTCAAAGAACATCATCTTGGACACCTTCTGGCTACAAACAAAGGAGAACTCAATCGAAATGACGTATACAGCCAGTATGAGTGGGACATGCACAAGACTTATGAAGCGAAACGAAACATCTTCTTCAGAAACAACACGGATGCAGATAAAGTTCCTCCTCCCAGATATTATCTGAAGCCTAAAGAATATATGGAGAGGCAAAGGAAGAAGTACTTGGCACAAAAATTCAAGGATGACTTAGCTAAGGAAAGATAGTCAACAACTTGTAGCTTGTCATTCTCTCCTAAAACTTTTAATGCTTATTGTTATGATATGAACAATTCTGAGATTATATATATATATACATCGGTATTTGAATTTGTGAATGACTCAAGTCCTGATCTGGTTGCATATATTCTCTTGTGCTGCATGTTTAATTTCTGAATGTTATGTTTATTATTTGATTGGTGTTATTCATCTTAGCTAGTAGGGTTTTGGCTTCGTCAAATAGGGGGAGATTGTTGGGTATTGCATCCACAATTACCTGGATTTGAGGAAGCCACCTGTCAAGCTAAGATGAATTCACAATGTATTTGATGAAACCTCTTAAGTTGTGCTTGCAGCTCTTCCACGCTAAGTGCACACCAATGTCAGGGTGCAGTAGGTCAATATACACGGGTCTGCACGACGTAATCCCTCGTGGAGCAGATCAGTGTGTTGGCCTACGTGTACTCTCTCTATTGGAGTGCACTTACTTTCAAGTACAGGGCCATGTTTATGCAAGAGAAGACAAGGAGCAAGGATGGGTCAAGGAGCAGCACTTGGGTGGAAAGACGAAAAATCCGTCTAAGTATAATTCGACGAGAATCACTAAGTGATTCTCGCCGATTCGGCGAGAATCACTAGTGATTCTCGTCGAATCGTCGAGAATCATTAGTGATTCTCGCCGACTCCTTCCGGCTACCCCAAAACCGTGCCAAGTAAGATTCGGCGAGAATCACTAATGATTCTCGCCGAACCCGTCGCTGAGCAGGTCATAAATACCAAGTGAAAATCGTTGAGAATCAACAAGTGATCCGTCGAGAATCACCAGTGATTCTCGACGAATCGTCGAGAATCGTTAACTGATTCTCGCCGATTCGTCGAGAATCACCAATGATTCTCGACGAATTTTACTTGGCGTTTTCTCGGGATGTTACTGGACCGGATTCTGCCGCTGGACTATTTTGAACCAGATTTCGGGATTCTACTGGTGGGTCCCACAACGGTCAAATTGAATCTATCTACAGTATATATATACGGGTATTTTGAACAGTAGGATGAGCGAAGAAAATAAGATATATGTGAGCACGGACAAACCCTAGATCGACGCTTCCGCTCCGCTCCGCCGCCGCCGCTCGCGTCAAGTGGTCGCCGCTGTTGATCGCGTTTCTTCCCGATCTCCGGCGACAGAAGCTTAGCCAAGCTTAGAGTCTCACGCGTCTATCCAGAGATCTCTTGTCTCTCGATTTGTAGATCGGGAAAGTGTTCCCCATCCGAATCGATCGAGACGACCGATCCTCGAGTGACCGTTGGTAGACCTAGCTAGCTTCGCTACGAAGTTTGGATCTCTAAAAGACAGCAGCCGTACATCGTCGTTGCCGCCGATCCCGAACCAAGCCGCCGCTCGGATTGCCGCCGCCGGTTCCGGGGAGATCCTCTCCAAGAGAGACCAAGGTTGTAGACTCTTCATTGACTTCACGAACACGTCATCGAACGAAGAGGAACACCGAAGTCTCCAAACGAAGTTTGTATCTCGTGTACATTCTATTTTACTTTTGTTGTAAAGGAACGAGTGTTCCGTGTTGTAAGGGTTGGGTGCAACCCGGTTTGTGGGAGTGTTGACTCCTACGTGTGGAAGGGTTCCTTCCAATAGTGCAAGGATTGGATTTCAATCCTGTTGGAGAAGAGACCGAGTCGTCCCTTGTTGGGAGATAGGTCGAAGGGGGAAGTGGATGTACCCAAGTCGGGGAACCACTATAAATTGCCTGTGTATTCTGTGTGCTGTGTCTTCTATTTTTATTGTGCAGGTACCGTCGTAAATTCTGCAAAAGCGTTGCACGTCACCTATTCCCCCCCCCCCCATAGGTGAACTTTGTTGACACTAGGTGGACTTTCAGGGGGATCATCGGTGAGATGATGAAGTTTGCGTTGAGAGCGGAGGAGGAAGGTGAAGGAGACATAACAATCCGGATAGTTGGGACCAATAAGCTTGGAAGTGGTGCCAAGATTACCAGAAGGAGTGGGAGGTGTAGGAGGATGAGCAACGATGGGAGTAGTGGTGGTGGAGAGATCAGAGTTGGCCATAGAAGAAAGTAGCAGGAGAAACAAGCCGTGGCTAGAAGGATAAGCCGATAGAAGGAGAGCGGCTAACAAGGTCGCGGCGACTTAAGGAGAGGTCGTGAAGACAAAGGAGAGGAGAGCAGCTAGCACAGGTCGCGGCTGTTTACAATAAGTCACGGCGATAAAGAAGTGGAGCAGCTAGAAAAGAGGAAGCAAGAAGCCGCATACACAACAAGCAGGAACAGGCAGAATCAAACCGCTCGAAAAGGAATCAAGCAGCTCGAACAGGAATCAAGTCGCGAATACAGGTCGCGGATAGAAGAAATAAGCCGCGAAGACAGGTCGCGGGTAAAGGTCAGAAGAGGAATCTAGTCGCGAAAATAGGTCACGGAAAGAAGAAACAAACCACGAGGACAGGTCGCGGAAAGAGCAAACAAGCCGCGAAGATAGAGAGCGCGCACACAATCAGGAGGAAAGTACCGAGTGCTCTGATACCATGTGCAAACAGAAAATAACAAACCGAAAATTTGGAGTAATGCAAACTTTATCATCCAAAAAAGGTATCAATTACAATGGTATAGCCTCCCTTTTATAGAATAGAGGAGATGAGAGAGATTACAATTAAGCAATGTGGGACTAAAAATTTACAAGTATATGCGACTTTACAAAAAGACAAACCGGACAGGTCGTGCGGTTAGACAAGCCTGCTAACCGCCCGACAACCAATAAGAGGAGAGAATAAGAGCCGCAAGGAGCAAGCCGCCACAGGATACCGCGAGACCGTACGGTCTCCAAGACGTCTGAGACAAACCGCCAGACCGATGGGCACTAACCAGCAATAGCCCGACAGACAGGCGGCAAGGATAAACTGCCAGATCGCCCGGACTCCGAACAGCAACAGACTGCCCGGCCTCCATACTATGACATCCAAGGCAGTACACAACACCAGTCCGCCTTGTCGCCAAAGGCCAAGCCAGGACCTCAGCCGGACTCCGCAGTAACATTGTCCACCAATCCGCAGTCACAGCTCTAGCCCACTTATCCCGAGCCAACAGTCTTGCCACAAGGCACCTACCGGACTTAGCGGACACACCGTTCCAGTCCGCTCATACTGCGGATAGCTCTAGTTTGCATATCCCTACAGACAACTCCAGTCTGCATACCCGGAGTGCATAGACTTGTCACCAAGACACCTAACGAACTCAGCGGACACTGCTCTAGTCTGCTTAAACAGCAGACTCATCCTGTCCATTTCTTCTGCAGACTGCTCCAATCCGCATATCATGTGTCCACACTAGCACGATAGCTGTCGGACTCAGCGGAACCCAGCTCCAGTCCGCACGCAGTTGCGGATACAATCGCCAGTCCGCTTCCTCCAAACTCGCAACCAAGGCACACAACACTTTTATTGAGCTTGGAGGACTGAGAAGCAGTTCGCACTCCACTACATGATCTCCCCGGACTAAGCCAAGTATGGACTTGGTTCAGAACCACCCAAGTCCACACCACTGGCCACAAGGGCCAGTTCACACTTACTGGCATATACTGGATCCAGTCCTCCTGTCCCGGCGAGCTCCAATATCAATCCACACTGACTGGCAGTCTCCACGGCTTCCACTTGCCGCTGCAGCAGAGCAAGACCAAGGCTCCTGCCAAGCCGGTCTGCAGAGCTCCAGTTCTTCAGTCTGCTTCATGTAGGACTCCGCGTATATGGTTGCTATACGCCTGGTTACTTCCTGGGATCCAGCTGCTTGCTGAGGATACGCCGGCCTGTGTAACACCTCCCCTGTAGTGAACGTATAATATGGGTCCGGCCGGGGCCCCACAACATACGAACGCCACAGCTTTAGTATTATAAGTTGATATAGCTACCCAAACTCAAAACACATTGCACAACACAGCGGAAACAGAACAGGACTAGAAGTTATCCACCACTAAAGAGTAAAACAAATGGCCAAAAATAAGTAGTACATCAAACATGAATGTGCTCAGCACTCCTAGTCTACCTCGGCATGCAAGCCGGACAAAATAGTCTCAAACAACCATCATCATAACTGAAATGCTACAAAAGAGGGAAAAACACTTCATGGGGCTTAGGCCTTTCTGGCCGGCGTGCTAGCTCCTGCATGCGATCCTTGACCTGTAAAAATTATTAGTAACGTGGGTCAGCAAAGGCTGACCTCAAACTGTGTAACAACACATCTCCTCCCGACCGCCCCTAACGGACCCCGGGGAACCCTCCAACCTGCAAGTCAGCACTTCATATGCAATATAAACATCTATAAATAGAAAAGCATTAAAACAGGCTTGGATGTCTCAATCATCAAACATGTTCTCTATTGGTTGAGCATATAAAGAAAGGGCCTACTGTGCAACATGAATGCAACACCCGGGCTTCACCCAAGGTACCCCACTGCGTATGCATCTAGCACAACATCACATCATTTGGGTACTCACATTTCCCCATTGGCATAAAGCCGCAAACACTAAGGGAGACACCTCTCCCTCAAACGGCGCACAGGCCGCCACAAGGAATTCTTGCCAAGGCCCCACCCGCTCGTGGGCTTAGCCCCGGGCTTGCCTGCAAACTCTGACGTCTCATGTCAAGATTCCAACAAACACAGACCGACCGATTCTAAGAAGCCTTGCTGGACCCCACCCGCTCATGGCCTCTTTGCCCGGGCTTTCCCCAAGCTTGGCATTCTCGTCAGTCTCACAGAAGGGGACTAGTCTCGCCGGGACACTCTCCACACATGACGCACATGTCACGGGATAGCCAGCCGACCACAGAGACATAGCCACGCCTTGGCACAACACAAACCAAGACTAAATACATCATAATCCCTCATTGTACTGCAGCGTTCCCGCGCACCAAGGAAACCATCTCCAACTCGTGCGGAGCTAACCTTGTCCCTCAAGGAAACCATCTACCGCCACGAGGAGCTAACCTTGTCCGGGTCCGACTACACGTACCTTTTCAAACAAACGGGACAATCACCACCACAACACAAACGACATCTTGCCGCAACGGAAAATCTCTACGAATCCCTAAGTTCGTATGCAACATCACCGAGTCGGACTAACGGTCGTGACTACGGCTTCACCCACCATGCCTAATCCACTAGCGAAGCGGATCTCTAATGCAAAATATGCTGGGGACGGACTCAATCAACCCGGAAGTTCCTCTTGAAACTTGGCAAACCAAAACCCCTCTCATTTGAGAGTTTGGTGCCCAAAAATTAGAGAGAAAGAAAACTAAATGATGCTAATACATGCATCCTAAGGACCGAGAGGAGAGATGTCGTTACCTTCCGACTCCTCTTCCTTGCCATGGCAAAATAGCCGGATGGAAATCTTCGCAACGCTCCAAGCTTCACGGATCCGGACTCGGCTCGCGATTTGGAGCTCCTAAACCCTTCCTACAGCCCAAGACCTTCTTCTTCTTCCTCCTTGCTCTAGTTTTTCTCAAGAACTTAGAAAGAGAAGACTTGGAAAACAAATGAGGGTTTCCAACCCTAGAATCGGACTTAACTTCCCAAGAACAGTCCTGAGCCATCAGATCCCAAATCTGGGAAAGAATGGCCACGATTCGCCTGGAAAATAAAAGACCTGGGCCGAATACGGCCTGGCACACGCCCGTGTCCAGGGCCGTGTGCCTCATTCGCCGTCTAAAATCGACGCGCCTGGAACCGCACACGGGCATCCGACACGCCCGTGTTCAACCCGACACGCCCGTGTCCCCAGTGACACAGCCGTGTGGCCGGCCGTGTGCCTCCAACAACACGGCCCCGAAACCAACCCGAGAGATGACACGGCCTGGGACACGCCCGTGTCCCAAGCCATGTGCCAAGTCTCGACACCCGTCGACAGGCTTTGTGTCGACACTGCGGAAAAACGTCGAGCGAAGATCGTCGACCAAGCGGGACACGCCCTGTGACACGCCCGTGTCACAGGCCGTGTGCCCCAGACTCGACACTTTGTCGAGCGAAAGTGTCGACACTTGGGCCGAGTGTCGACACGGCCTCGACACGCCCTGCGACACGACCGTGTCGTAGGCCGTGTGCCCCACTCTTGACACAATGTCGAGCGAAAGTGTCGACACTTGGGCCGAGTGTCGACACGGCCTCGACACGCCCTGTGACACGCCCGTGTCGCAGGCCGTGTGCCTCACTCTCGACACTTTGTCGAGCGAAAGTGTCGACACTTGGGCCGAGTGTCGACACGCCCTGCGATACGCCCATGTCGCAGGCCGTGTGCCTCCTGCCAGAACCCAAAAATTTTCAGAACTGCAGACTGAACCTCTTGCAAAAATTGGGGTGTTACAACTCTCCCCACTTAACAGAATTTCATCCCAAAATTTCAAAACAAAAGAGGTACAAAACTTAAATTGTACCTGACAAAAAGAGTTCTGGATAGTCTTCTAGCATGGCCTGTTCTCGCTCCCAAGAGAACTCCTCACGACCGCAGTTGTCCCAACGAACTTTCACAAGTTTAACTTCTTTACTCCGCAACTGCCGAGTCTCCGAATCCTCTATAGCAATTGGGAGGACTCGCGTCCTCAAGTCTTCCTCAATCGGCACCGATGCCAGCTCTATCACCACGCTAGCCTCCACCAAGGCTTTCCTCAAAGCGGAGACGTGGAAGACGTCATGTAATCCACTCAAATCTGCGGACAATGCCAACCGATAGGCTGCTTCTCCTACCCGCTCAACAATTTCAAAAGGCCCCAAAAACCTTGGACTCAACTTCTTGAGTCGGCGAATCCGTGAGACGCCTTTGAACGGCTTGACCTTCAGATAAACCCAATCACCAACTGCAAATTCCAACTTCCGGTGACGAGCATTGAAATATTTTGCTTGCCTGTCTTGCGCCACCTTCATACGCTCTTGGATGGTCCGTACCAACTCACAAGCGTCAACTACCACATCCTTTCCCAAAAGTTTGGTGTCTCCCGCCCTGCCCAAGACATTGGCGTTCGACACCGCCTCCCATACAAAGCTTCGTATGGCGCCATCTTTATGCTTGCTTGAAAACTATTGTTGTACGCAAATTCTACCATGAAGAGGTGATCCTCCCACCTCTTGCCAAAATCAAGAACGCACATTCTCAACATGTCCTCCATAGTACGGTTCGATCTCTCCGTTTGCCCATCGGTTTGAGGGTGAAACGCCGTACTGAACTTTAGCTTCGTGCCCAAGCTCTTCTGAACCAATCTCCAGTCCTTAGACGTAAACCGTCCATCTCGATCACTAACTATGCTCTTAGGAATTTCGTGCAGTCGCACAATGTTGCGAACATACAACTCCACCAGCTTCTCCACGCTGTCCTCTTTTCGATTTGGGATGAAGTGAGCCACCTTGGTTAGGCGATCCACGATCACCCAAATAGCATCATTACCAAGCTGCGATCTAGGCAAACCATGCACAAAGTCCATGGAGATGTCCTCAAATTTCCACTCAGGAATTGGAAGGGGCTTCAGGACTTGTGTCGACACATTCCACTGAAGCTGTGTCAAGAAGTTAAAGAGAAGCTGTGTTGACATTGTGAAAGCTGTGTTGACATCATCAAGAGTTTTGTCGACACATGGTCTATTTGTGTCGACATATTTGAAGTATTGTCTCGACACTTTGCTGCTGAGTCAAAGTACAATGAAGTTTCTGGAGACTTGACAGCTGTCATAACTGACAATACTGTTGTATATGTCAGAGCTGTCAGAAGGCCGTTAGGAACTGGATAAGTCGGTAACCTCGGATGGAGCCTATATAAAGACATGTTCTATCATCAGATAGACAATCCAAGGAATGAAGAACTAAGAAGAAGAAGAGAAGTCTTCATCCAGAAATCAACAAGGGCAGATCCTGAACAAGTCTATAAGAAGAATTCAGATTAAATTCTGAATAGAAGAAGGAAGCTGGTTTGAGGATCTTCTCCAACTTCAAGAAGATCAACCTTACTTTGTTCAGATTCAAGAATCTTTTAAGAAGCTAAGACAGGTTGATTCTAAAGTTGTCAGATCTATCAAGAACTGACCAAGAAACCTTCTACTCATTCTCTCTCTACTTGGGTGAAGGAATTATTCTTTTTATTATCCATTTCTCCGTATGATCTTTTATAGATCTGAGTGTAGGAGAGTTATCTCTCTGAGTTATAAGCCTAAATCTATAAAGGCTGAGGTAGGGCTGAGTGCCTGAGGTAGGAGATTAATTTCTCTGAGTTGTAGGCTGGTTGAAGAGGCTGAGGTAGGGCTGAGTGCCTGAGGTAGGAGATTAATTTATCTGAGTTGTAGGCCTGTTGAAGAGGTTGTTGGATCCCTAGTAAGATTTGGGCTATGTTCACTAAGTTAGGATCATATGACCCACAATGTATAGCCAGGGTCATGGTTGTGTCCTAGAGTCTAGGTCAAGTCCTTAGAATCAACATCACATGGACCAGCTATCAACAAGACTGTCAGAAACTCAAGATCTAGAGTTTTTCTAAAGACCAAGTAAAATGAGTTCGACGTTCATCGAACTCAGGTCGATGATAGTCGTGCTCAGCTCGACGATCTCAGAGTAAATTCTCTGAGCTGAGATCGACAAACTTGGTACTCAGGTTGACGAACTTTGGACACTATACTTCAACACTTCAAGATCAGAAAACATCTCTTTATTCTAAGTCTAGAGTCAGACTTTGGTCGACGAACTTGATTCTCAGCTCGATGAACTGTGACCACAATAGCTAGAGTTATCCAGCAGCAGTTAAGTGGTCCTCAGCTCGACGAAACCAATTCTTAGGTCGATGAATTCTGGATACTTCACTTCAACACCTTTATCCAGAAGCATCTGAAATTATTCTAAGTCCAGAAATATTATGCTGAACTTCAGTCGACGAAACTAGATATCAGCTCGACGAACTCCATACACAAAAAAGACAAAGTGTCTAGAGAATATAATTCTGCTCTTTGCTCGATGATCTTGGAACTCAGCTCGACGAACAGAAGTCATCTAGTCGACGAACTCAGCAACTCAGCTCGATGAACTGTGAACTCATCTTGACGATTTCTGTTATCAGTTCGAAGAATCCAGACTTAGTTATTTTCCATCCTGTTGGAACACCCTATTACTGATTTGGGCAAGGATCACTATGTATTTTAGGAAATCTATTTTGACCTCCTTGTATAGATCTAAAGGTCAATTAGAATTGAGTCTAAGGGTTAGTAGTTAGGTTTGGAAGCTGACATCAAGACCAGATTTTTCAGTTCTGGAGACTAAGTCATTTCTTCGAGCTCAGTACGACGAATCGTTGAACTCCATTCGACGATCTCTGAGCTCATCTTCAACAAGTCGTCGAACTCCATTCGACGATCTTCGAGCTCAGATCGACGTCCTTGACTCCAGTTTGTTTCTCTATCTCTGAGCTCAGTTCGACGATAGTTGAGCTCAGATCGACGATCTCTATTTCAGTCTAAGACCAGTCTCTGAGCTGAGTTCAACGATAGTAGAGCTCAGGTCGACGATTTTCTGGAGAGATCGACGTTTTTCAAGATTCAAATTCAGACAGTTATGGAATTATTCTCAGCATTTATGTCAAGGATCTTGTAGCCGTTTTCAATTAATCTGGAGCAAGTTTCAAGGGATTTTCAAAGAAATGTTTTTATTGGACTTTCCTCCAGAAGACAAAATATAGTTAAGGAAGTCATTTATTGACAGGCTAACGGCTATCTTGGACAGAAAAATATTTTATTCAGATCTAAGGAATAAATGAGATTTTCATATTCTGCTGGAAAAGAAGAAAAAAAAAGAACATCATCAATAACAACTCTTACAACAATCACAACAACAGAAAGAGAAAGAGTTGTAGATATTCGCAGTCTTAGAATTCATACAAGAACACCATCACAAAAGGAGATCAACATACTGAAATTTTCAGATCTCTTTTGATTCCAGTATTCAATGGCCATCATCATTCAAGACTCCAGACAACATACATTTTAGCTGCTGCTGAAATCATCTTTTGCTGGAGATCAAATCTTCTGAAGGCCTATCACCCTACTGCAAAGCTTCACTTCCTGAACAACTCAAGATCTCAGGGGAGCTTTGACAACATCCACTATTTTCTCTCTGATTATTGACAGAGAAGATCATCTCATCCCTCTCTCTCTCTCTCTCTCTGCTGTAAAGGGTTTATCAAACTCCCTTCAAAAGTTTGTGTTGGTTTCTGAGACCTTATCAAAACTCAGTGGTGGCAAGACACCTGATCAAAAAATCTGGTTTGGTTTTTGAGTACCTTATCAAAAGCTCATTGGTGCCCAGGACACCTGATCAACTCATCCTGCAATGGATTCCTACCTAGGGTGGTAGAAGAGTGGATGTGCCCAGATTGATTGGGGAACCACTATAGATCCTTGTGTATTCTGGTTGCTTACTTTCTTTTGTTTCTGGCTGTAGTTTGTGATTGCTTTTTGATTAGATAGTTGATGTAGTTCATTTGCTTCCCTGTTCACTTAGGAATACAACAACTGTTGTAAAAAGTTTTTAGCAAGCGTCATACTCTATTCACCACCCCCCCCCCCTCTAGAGTATATCAGATCTAACTTACACTTTCAATTGGTATCAAAGCGAGGTTGGTTAAACATACCACATCTTCCAGGGTTGGTTAAAATACCACACCTTAGTGGTTGTACAGGCTAACACCTGAACCCAAAGGTCCCTCTAGTTAGATCTGCTTGTTTTGATTTTGTTATTAGAATTATTTCATCACAAAACATGTCCCAAAACAAAGATTATGCTAGCACCAGACCTCCAGTGTATAATCTATCTAAGTTTGCACTTTGGAAGGCAAGGATTAGACTGTACATGAACTCTATTGATGAGGACATTTTCAATTCTGTTTTGACAGTGTGTCCAAGACCTCCAGAGAATACAAGTACAAGTGTTGTTCCACCTCCATCAGGAAAAGATGCAGAGATCAAGAAATGGAAAGTTGCAGATGCAAAAGCTATGAACATTCTAGCCCAGACTATGTCTGATGAGATATTCCAAAAGGTAGCTGAATGCAACTCAGCAAAGGACATCTGGGACAAGGTATCTGAGATAGTCTCAGGATCTGCTGATGAGAGAAAAGATAGAAGATCTCACCTCATAACCCAATATGAGAATTTCAAGAAAGGAGAAGCTGAGTCAGTAGCAGACATGTATAATAGACTCAGTCTCATAGTCAATGAGCTGAAAACTTTGGATAAGGAGATCTCATTGACTGAGCTCAATGATAAAATCCTAATGTGCTTCCCAAGCACTTGGGACTCAAGGATCTGGCCAATCAAGTATGCCAGAAGCCTAAATGAGATCACAACTGAAGCTCTCTTGGGCAAGCTCAAGTCTTATGAGCTGCTCATCAAGAATAGAGAAGAAGAGCAGAAGACTGCCTCACCAGCTATAATAAAAGAGAAGTCAATAGCTTTCAAAGCCATTGAAGATCAGCCTGAAGATAAAGTCACAGACAATGAAGAGCTGCTGAGCCTACTGGCCAAAAGGTTTTACAAAATGGCCAGGAAGGATTTCAGGAAAAGATCACATAGAGAGCATGACAAGCCAAGGTATGATAAATCAAATAACAAAGAGATTATTTATTTTGGTTGCAGGAAACCAGGCCACATTGTGCCTGACTATCCAGAAAATAAAAACAAGGACAAAAAGGACATGAAAGAAAGGAGAAAAGAAAAGGACTTCAAGAAGAGCAGCAATCGCAAACCCTCCTCCAGCAAGAACAAACATACAAGGAAGGGATTTGTTGCTGAAACTTGGAGTGAGATAGAAGACGAATCAGAAGCTTCATCCAGCTCAAGTGATGATGAAGATGATGCTGATAAAAAGGAATTCTGCATGATGGCTATCAATGTCTCACAACAAAATTCTGATGCAGAAGAGTCAGAGTCAGAATCAGAGACTCAATCTGAAGAGGACCAGGTAATAAGTTCTTTTGATTTTAATTCTGAGGACTTCAAGTATGAGTTTAAAGCACTATGTTTAGATTTATTAAAATCTGAGAAGGAAATCATTTCTCTCAGAAATCAATTATCTGAACACAGTACCTTAAAATCAGAAAACCTCAAACTCTCTAAGGAGTTGGAGTGTTGTAGGGAGCAGATAGCCTCACTGAAAAGTGAGCTATCAGAGGCCAAAAAGCTTGAAGAATCCCTTAATGGGAGAAGTATCAAGCTAATGGACATCACAAGCACAGTGAACTCAAGATTCAATAGTATACTGGGCTTGGGTGCTTCATCCAGCTAACCTATAGTACTAACAACCCCAATTAAATTTATCTCTGATAAAGGTAAGGGAGTTGTAGAGGTAGCTAGGAAGAATTCTGACTTACCCAAGAAAACAAGAGTTCAATAGAAATCATCGAACGGAGCTAGACGATCGTCGAATGCAGATCAACGATCTCAGGCTAAATCGTCGAACTCAGGTCGATGATCTCTAAACCCTGAACTCTGCCACAGTCGATCTTCGAACGGAGCTCGACGATCTGACCCAAGATCGTCGAACTCAGCTCAGTGATCGTCGAGCAGAGATCAGAGTTTTGAAAACTTTTTCAAAGGTAAATCAAATTCCAAACCTAGGAGTCCTTCATCCCAAAGATTTAACCATTATACTGAATGGATAATACCTCCAAGGAGATATCATCCTGAAGGTTATAAGAGTCAACCAGGGATGTCTTTTATTTCTGAATTCAAAGGTTATCAACCTAGGCCCAAGGTAAACTGGGTCAAAAACAAGTAAATTACTTTATGTTCAGGTGAAGACCTATCCAACATCAAACCAGCAATGGTATCTGGATAGTGGGTGCTCAAAGCACATGACAGGAAACAAGGACAATTTCACATCCTTCAAAGCCAAGCTTGGACCCAAAGTAATATTTGGTGATTCAAACTTTGGACTAACAAAAGGATATGGTGCAGTCCAGATTGGCACAGTCACATTCAAGAAAGTAGCCTATGTGGAAGGACTGAAGCACAACTTGATCAGCATCAGTCAACTATATGATGAAGGCTACCAACTGACTTTCAGCAAATCCTTATGTAAGATCAAATCAGAGGACAACACAACTGTGCTAACAGGTAAAACGAAAGGTAACATCTATCTTGTAGATTTCCTTTCAACTAAGGTAGATATTTGCCTGTTTAATTCTATTAGTAGACCTAATGAACTATGGCATAAGAGACTAGGACATATAAACCTTAGAACCATTGCTAGGTTATCCAAGGACAACCTTGTTAGAGGACTACCTTCTGGCCCCTACAAGAAGGAAGGACTTTGCAGGGCTTATCAATTAGGCAAGCAAACCAAAAAATAGTTTCAAGTCACTTAATAAGAGTGATTCACCTAGGATTTTGTATCTGTTACACATGGATCTTTTTGGACCCATTACAGTACAAAGCTTAGGAGGGAAATCTTATACTTTAGTGGTTGTAGATGACTTCTCTAGATTCACATGGGTGTTCTTTCTGAGGAAGAAGTCTGATAACTTTAAGTGTTTGACAGAGTTTCTCAAATGCATACAGAGTGAGTTCAATACTCACATTGCCCTGATCAGAAGTGATCATGGGACAGAGTTTGATTCTCTTCTTATGCAAGAGTTCTGTCAGAGTGAAGGGATCAGGCACACTTTCTCAGCTCCTAGAACTCCTCAACAAAATGGGGTAGCTGAAAGGAAAAATAGAATCCTTATTGAATCTGCTACTACATTGTTGTCAGATGCTCACCCTCCTCTATCTTTTTGGGTAGAGGCAGTGAACACCTCCAACTATGTGTTGAATAGAAGTTTAATACATAAACTGAAGGGCAAGACTCCCTATGAATTACTCAAAGGGAAGAAACCTAAAGTAGATTACTTTAAAATTTTTGGTTGCATTTGTTACATTCATAATAATGACAAGAAATACTTAGCAAAATTTCAAGCTAAAGCTGATGAAGGAGTGTTTCTGGGATACTCCATGATCAGTAAAACTTATAGGGTATATAATAAATCAACTCTCAAAATTGAAGAATCTGTTCATATATCTTTTGATTAATCTAACATGTCTTTCAAGGAGAAAAATACTTCTACCATAGAACCTTTGCAGGTACACTCTCTTGTTGAAGACTTGAACAGGTTACAAATCACTCAAAAAGATTAAAGTAGTGAAGATGAAGAAGATATTCAACATCTTGAAGAGAAACTTCTTGAAGAGCCAGTTGTTGTACCACCAGAGGAAACAACAACACAGGTTGGTGAACAATCAACATCTCCTGTTGATTTAGTAACATCAAGAGACCATCCAATCTCCCAAGTGATTGGAGACATCTCAGCTGGTGTGCAAACCAGAAATCAGGTCAACCAAAACCTGATGCACACTTGCTTTCTTTCTCAAATTGAACCTCAATCCATTCAAGATGCAGAGCAAGATCCACACTGGATCATTGCAATGCAAGAAGAGTTGCATCAATTTGAAAGGAATAAAGTATGGGAACTAGTACCAAGGCCAAAAGATCACTCCATTGTTGGAACAAAGTGGGTGTTCAGAAATAAATTGGATGATCAAGGAGTCATTGTAAGGAACAAGGCAAGGCTAGTTGCTTAAGGGTACTCTCAAGAAGAAGGGATAGATTATGACCAGACCTTTGCACCAGTTGTAAGGTTAGAGGCCATAAGAATCTTCTTAGTATATGCAGCACACAAAGGATTCAAAGTATACCAGATGGACGTAAAGAGTGCTTTTCTCAATGGAGATATCAAAAAAGAAGTCTATGTCAGACAACCCCCAGGTTTTATCTCTTCAACTCATCCTGATTATGTTTTCAAATTGCATAAAGCATTATATGGTCTAAAGCAAGCTCCTAGAGCATGGTATGAGACTCTAGCATGCTTTCTTCTGAAAAATGAGTTTATAAGGGGTAGAGTAGACCAAACTCTTTTTATTAGAACCCATAAGTCCCATACCCTACTAGTGCAAATCTATGTAGATGATATTATATTTGGTTCTACTGATTCAAATTTGTGCAGAAGGTTTTTCAACCTAATGCATTCTAAATTTGAAATGAGTAGCATGGGTGAGCTATCCTTCTTTCTAGGATTGCAAATCAAACAACATGTTGAAGGCATATTTATTTCTCAAACCAAGTATGCAAAAGAATTGGTTAAGAAATTTGGTATGTCTGAAGCATCATGTATGAAAACACCTATGCCTACTAATGTTGTATTAGATGCTGATGAACATGGGAAACCTGTTGATCAGATAACATACAGAGCAATGATTGGCTCTTTATTGTACCTTACAGCTAGTAGACCTGACATAATGTTTGCTATATGCATATGTGCTAGATTCCAAGTGAGCCCTAGAGAGTCACACCTAACCTTAGTAAAAAGGATTCTTAGGTATGTAAAAAGTTGTCCAAATCTAGGTCTCTAGTATCCAAAAGATTCAGCATTTGACTTAACTGGATTTTCAGATGCTTATTATGCTGGATGCAGAATAGACAGGAAAAGCACCAGTGGAACTTGTCAGTTTCTTGGTGACAGACTTGTCTCCTGGTTTTGCAAGAAACAAACATCTGTGTCAACTTCAACTGCTGAAGCTGAATATATGGTTGCAGGCAGTTGTTGTTCACAAATCTTGTGGATTCAAAATCAGCTCCTAGACTATGGCTACAACTTAGAGAAGTCTAAAATATTTTGTGATAATACTAGTGTTATTTCCATAGCACAAAATCCAGTCCTCCATAGTAGGACAAAACACATAGAAATTAGGCATCACTTTCTAAGGGATAATGTTGAGAAAAATAAAATTGAACTTCAATATATCCCAACTGATTTGCAAAGGGGAGATATTTTCACCAAACCCTTGGATGAAAAGAAACATACATTCTTCCTTAATCAGTTAGGAATGTTAGATGAAGGAAGTCTAAAATAATGTCCAAGATTTTAAAAATCTAAAAATGACCAAGACTAGGCAAATCAAAGTGTTTTTTTCTAGTGTATAAAGTGTTTCTGGTCTCTGAACTACGCTCGACGATTTTCACCCAGATCGTCGATCGGAGATCGACGACTTCCGAAATCGTCGACCAGAGTTCAGCGCTTCTCAGATAGTGCTAAACTATCTTTCTTTAGGTCAGCGATCGTTGAACGGAGATCGACGCTCTACAATATCGTCGAACGGAGATCGACGATGTTGATGACCTTTCAGTTTCCTTTAGAAGCCCAGATCGTCGAACAGAGTTCAACGATCTGTCCTGTTCTGCGTCGAACCCTAATATAAAACTCATTTTTTTCGGCCACCGTTCTCCCTTTGCGCTTTCATACTCTCTACAAATTTTCTCTTTCCCTCCAAACTTCTCTACACTTGGTCGTTTGTTTGTTCATTTTTGCAGGAATCAATGGCAATTTCAGTCGCCATCTTGGCCGCAATGAAATTTGACGCTGGATTTGACATCGACATGGATTCTTTCAACAATAGCGATCAAATCTTCAAGGACATTCTGGAACTTTTCAAGGAACAACAGCTAGTTACCATAATGACTACCAGGATCAAATTAGCCGCAGATGAGATAAAGGAATGGGTGTATACTTCCCATAACCTGGATCAGAATATAGTGGTTGGAAGCATCTCAGGAACCCAGGTATCTCTAACACATGCTGCCCTGACAGAGGTTTTTCAATTAAAATCTGGAGAAGATTCTGTTGAACTTTCTGGAGAGGAATTTTCTAATATACTTGAAAGGATGGGACACTCAGAAGCAAACTCTAGAAAATTGCTTAAGAAAAATATGTCTGTTGAGTACAGATTTCTAGCTGATGTTGTTGGAAAAGTATTGTTGGCCAAACACTCAGCTCATGAAACCATATCTAGGTATCAGCTCTGCTTGATGGGTGCCCTGGTGGACAAGAAACAACTGAATAGGGGAGAAGTCTTCTTTGACTTAATCAAGAAGAAAATTAACAAGAACTTTGTTAATTTTGGGAGGATCTTAGGGTTGTTTCTTCACAAAAGATGCCCTACACTGCTTGTTTCCAGTGGGATGCACATCAATGGCTCCAAGAGGCTCACCTGTGCCCTATTTGGAAAATGGGACAGGCAGATTGTCAAGCCCAGCAGGCCCTCTGCAATTTCTACTTCAGGCACAAGGACTGCCTCAGTCTCTTCCCCTCAGGTTTCTGCCCCTGCAGAAGACTTGCCTGCTTCATCTCCTCCTCCTCCACCTCTTGTTTCATCTACAACAGTCACATCCACCATCACAATTTCTACCCCATCTCCAATTTCAATTCCTTCTCCAACTCTACCATTCACTGAAGAACTCTTTCATCCTCTACATCACTACCCACACCTAGATATTGACTCATCCTCTCATATTCCATCTTTCACTCTTATAGATGATTCCTATATGGATGATTCTCCTTCTTCCCCTCCTGAGCCACCATCTTCATCCACCTCATATCAACAACTACTTCAGGACATCATTGCACAACCATCCTTCACACCATCCATTTCCATTCCACTCTCTTCCATCTCCACAATTCCAATTTCCCAACCATCATTTCCACAATCCACAGGTTCTCCACCAACATCTCTTGCTGCTCCAACCTTCATTTCTACCTCATCCATCCCTACCACTACTCAATACCCTCTTGAGCAAGTAGATCTTCCAGCTCTTGCAGACAGGCTCTATGAGCTGATAGCTCCAAGGCTATCACTATTGTTGGAGACCTCTTTGGCTCCCCTTCTAAAAACAATTCAGGAACTGTCTGCCAGGCTCTCCTCTTTTCTTCCTCCTCAGGCAATCCCTTCTTATGGGTGCCTTGATCCAGTTCTCACTGAATCTAGGCAGGGGGAGATGCCTTATGAAGTTGAAAGATTGTCTGTTGTAGTTTCTTCAGTCCAAGCTCCAGCTCCAGTACCTCCAGCTGCAGTTATCATAGTGGACCTCAGGTCACTGTTGTCAGTTTTTGACTCTGTTTATTTCAACTGCCTTTCAGTCCAGCAATCTGAAGACCCTATTAAGGCCATTGTGCCTACTTCTAAATGTGACCCCAGCTTAATTAGCTCTTATATAAACTCCTTCAATACTGCTATTATTGATGTTTCTGTTAATTCTGATATTGCTATTTTTGAGGATATGCATATAATAGAGGCATTTGTTGTTGAGCCTATTGTTACTGCTGTTGTTGCTCCTTCTGAAGTTGATTTTCCAGTTTCATCTATTACTGCTGCTGTTTCTGAACCTACTGCTGTCATAACTCCTTCTGCCAGTGTTGCTTCTACTCCACTTCCTGCTGTTGCTGCTGCTACTATTGTTGTTTCTGTTGTTTCTCCTGCTCAGTCTCAACAATAGAAAGATTATCTCAAAAGGATTGATGCAGTGTATGATAATCCTCCAAGCTCATACAGTGATCAGTTTAGGACTGACTCAGATGATTCCTCTGCTACAATTGCAAGGAAAAGGAAAGCTAGAAGCAAGGCTATGAAGTGAGTTCCTCCAGAAAAAGTGAAAGATACAAATGACATTCCATATTACATACTGCATGATTTCCCTATCACAGAACCTTGGATGCAATACTCCAGGAATCAACTGAAAGCTATGAAGAAGAAAAGAAAGTATGACAAAGGATCTTTCCATTTCAATCCTCCTCCTCCTCCTCCTCCTTCACCTGATGCAGGTGCAGGTGGTAGTTCTGCTTTCCAATCTACTGCCAGAAGCCAAACTTCATATCAACCTCAAGGTAGATCCCAGTACAGAGGAAGTCAATCTAGAGGTTACCAGTCCAGAAGAGGACAATACAGAGGAAATCAAAGAGAATTCCAAGTGTATTCTAAAGGGTATTCCAGGCAACATCCTTACTAAAGGGAAGGACAAGGTCCCTCTGACATAACTTCTGGTCCCTTTCCTTATAAGCTGAAAGATTTAGTCTCTTCCAAAGCTCCTCCAGATAATTCTTCAAATAGATATGAGCCTCCTGTTCCATTTGAAGATCCAGAAAATAATCCCACCTCATGGACAGCAAGAATGAAAGAATTGGTTGCTTTGGACCAGATCAAGAAAGCTAGAGAATAAGGAAAGATACTTCAAATATCACTACTTTTTCAGATCAAATAAAGAAAGAACTTGAGAGATACTCCTCCAGTAAATTTTTTGATTCAGAAAGCTATATGAAGTTGCACCGAGAAGCTGTAGTGCCCAGGTCAAAGCAACAAACCTCTCTAGGTGCAGCTGATGATAGAAGATCTAAGAAAGAAGCTCTCAATCCCAATAGAGAAATAATTCTTATAAAGAGCAAGGAAAAAGAATGATTATGTAAGATGACACTATATTTTGTTTTCTGAACTATCTGAGATAATATCTGTGTTTCTGCAATGCCTTGTTTGTTGTATTTCTGCTTTGTATGTTTTTATTTTTCCAATATCTGTAAATAGTAATCCTAACCCAAATAGGAGGAGATTGTTGGAACACCCTATTACTGATTTGGGCAAGGATCACTATGTCTTTTAGGAAATCTGTTTTGACCTCCATGTATAGATCTAAAGGTCAATTAGAATTGAGTCTAAGGGTTAGTAGTTAGGTTTGGAAGCTGCCCTCAAGACCAAATTTTTCAGTTCTTGAGACTAAGTCATTTCATCGAGCTCAATATGACGAATCGTCGAACTCCATTCGACGATCTCTGAGCTCAACTTCAACAAGTCGTCGAACTCCATTCGACGATCTTCGAGCTCAGATCGACGTTCTTGACTCCAGTTTGTTTCTCTATCTCTGAGCTCAGTTCGACGATAGTTGAGCTCAGATCAACGATCTCTGTTTCAGTCTAAGACCAGTCTCTAAGCTCAGTTCAATGATAGTAGAGCTCAGGTCGACGTTTTTCTGGAGAGATCGACGTTTTTCAAGATTCAAATTCAGACAGTTATGGAATTATTCTTAGTATTTATGTCAAGGATCTTGTAGCCGTTTTCAATTAATCTGGAGCAAGTTTCAAGGGATTTTCAAAGGAATGTTTTTATTGGACTTTCCTCCAGAAGACAAAATACAGTTAAGGAAGTCATTTATTGACAGGCCAACGGCTATCTTGGACAGAAAAATATTCTATTCAGATCTAAGGAATAAAAGAGATTTTCATATTCTGCTGGAAAAGAAGAAAAAAAAGAACATCATCAACAACAACTCTTACAACAATCACAACAACAGAAAGAGAAAGAGTTGCAGATATTCTCTGTCTTAGAATTCATACAAGAACACCATCACAAAAGGAGATTAACATACTGAAATTTTTAGATCTCTTTTGATTCCAGTATTCAAAGGCCATCATCATTCAAGACTCCAGACAACACACATTTCAGCTGCTGCTGAAATCATCTTTTGCTGGAGATCAAATCTTTTGAAGGCCTATCACCCTACTGCAAAGCTTCACTTCCTGAATAACTCAAGATCTCAAGGGGAGCTTTGACAACATCCACTATCTTCTCTCTGATTGTTGACAGAGAAGATCATCTCATCTCTCTCTCTCTCTCTCTCTCTCTCTCTCTCTCTCTCTCTCTCTCTCTCTCTCTCTCTCTCTCGGCTGTAAAGGGTTTATCAAACTACCTTCAAAAGTTTGTGTTGTTTTCTGAGACCTTGTCAAAACTCAGTGGTGGAAAGACACCTGATCAAAAAATCTGGTTTGGTTTTTGAGTACCTTATCAAAAGATCATTGGTGCCCAAGACACCTGCTCAACTCATCCTGCAGTGGATTCCTACCTAGGGTGGTAGAAGAGTGGATGTACCCAGATTGATTGGGGAACCACTATATCTCCTTATGTCTTCTGGTTGCTTACTTTATTTTGTTTCTGGCTGTGGTTTGTGATTGCTTTTTGATTAGATAGTTGATGTAGTTCATTTGCTTCCCAATTCACTTAGGAATACAACAACTATTGTAAAAAGTTTTTAGCAAGCACCATACTCTATTCACCCCCCTCTAGAGTATATCAGATCTAACTTGCACTTTCACATCCTTCTGTCCCCTTCTTTTACAGCAATAATTACTGAGTAATTAATGCTCAAATATTATCTGGAATATAACCGTTACACAGAGCATTGATCAGGTCTTCTCTAGGATTATTGCCTGTCGTTTTTCCATGGGACAGTTGGGAAAATAATTCAATGTCATTTATTCTCAAGGCCATCGGCATTGATTGCAGAGGATTTCAAAATTTCAAAAGACCATTTTTGACAGGAAATATAAAAGATATTTTTTCTCTTCTTTCTGTAGACAGGCAAAGAGAGATAGAGACAAATAGAATAAGATACACAATACACAGAGACGACAGACACTGAAAATAGTCAGTCTAAAATAAGAGATTCATTGCTGTCTGTCAACATAGAATTCTGATACAACAGGAAGCCATATTCCTGAAGATCATCAGCTATCTGAATAAGAAGAACACCTAATCAAAATCAAAAGTATTCTATCTTCAACACTCCAGGATACTTCAAAGCACAACTAGATCACTATCTGTGAAAGAAGTTCCTGAACAGCGGTTGATCAAGGTTGTACTACTGAAGGCCTATCACCCTGAAGCAAGGCTTCTTCTACCTGAACCATTCTATATCTCAGGGGGAGCCTATGCTAAAATCAAATATCCACTAGTCTTCTCAGTTGTATATTGAGAAATAGAAGACACCATCATCTCTCACCCCCCCCCCCCCACTATATAAAGGGTTATAACTCCCTTCAAAAGTTATTCCTGTTTGCAAGTCACCTGATCAAAAGACTTGAGGATTGGTTTTTGAGCACCTGATCAAAAGACTTGAGGATTGGTTTTTGAGCACCTGATCAAAAGCTCATTGGTGTCAGGCACCTGATCAAAAATCTGAGTGGATTCCTACCAGGGTAGTAGAAGATTGGATGTACCCAAGTTTAGGGGAACCACTATAAATTCTTGTGTTGTCTGGATTGCTCTTTTTCTTTTGTTTTTTTGTTGTGGCTGTTTGTTAGGATTGCTGTTTTAATTTTGTTCCTGCACTAGATTAAATTAGAAGAAAATTTTATAAACCCTGAATACTCTATTCACCCCCCCCCCCCCCCCTCTAGAGTATTCCTGATCTAACAGCTCACTTTCAATTGGTATCAGAGCTTGGATTCCTTGGTGTACATAAGCTAACCCTTGAACCAAAGATCCTGTGTTAGATCAGATTTCATCTTTTATCTTTATTTTTATTTAGACTATATACATAACAATGGCACAGAACAAGGACTATGCAAGCAACAGACCTCCAGTTTGCAACCTAAATAGGTTTGTCATCTGGAAGGCAAGAATCAAATTGTATATGAACTCTATTGATGAAGATATCTACAATTCCATCTTGATAGGTCCTCCTCAAGTCACTGCTTCTGCATCTACAACAGCCTCAAGCACAAATGCAGTTCCACCACCTGAGTGGACTGAGGCTCAGAAGAAGGCCAAGGTTGTTGATGCCAAGGCAATGAACATACTGGCACAGACTATGTCAGATGATATCTTCCAAAAGGTTGTTGAATGCACTTCAGCCAAAGCCATTTGGGATTCCCTAAACCAAATGGTGGCTGGATCAGCAGATGAAAGAAAGGATAGGAGATCCAACATCATATCCTTATATGAGAATTTCAAGAAAGAGGAAGCTGAGTCAGTAGCTGAAATGTATAATAGGTTAAACTCAATCATCAATGAGCTAAAAACCTTGGATAAGGACATCACCCTCACTGAGGTGAATGACAAGATCCTAATGTGCTTTCCAAGCTTATGAGATTCAAGGATCTAGCCTATCAAAGAAGCCAGAAACCTAAATGAGATATCCGCTGAATCTCTATTAGGCAAACTTAAGTCATATGAACAGCTGATTAAATCCAGGGAGGCAGCTGATGATGGCGACGATGCTGATGCGAGAGTTCGTGGATTGGGACGGTCGTTGCTGCAAGCTCGAAGATGGGAGTCTACCACGATGTTTCTTCGCCAACGCCGCCACCGCTACATGTTTTGCTCGACGTCCGCCGCCGCTAATAAATAAAATATATAATTATAAATTACATAATTATAATTATATATTTTATCAATTTTTATTTTAAACAATTCTATTTTAAAAAGTACTTTATTTCATGCATTTTATTTAGTTAGTGAATTGTTTAATTTCATGTATTGTATTTTCATTTCATGTATTATGATGGGTGCATATAACCATCATAATTTCTTTTTGAATTTTGAATTTTGAATGGATGATGATTGAGTGGTGTAGGCTATATATAGCCATGGTTATGAAGGAATAATTAGAGAATGAAAGAAAGAAATCCTAAGAATTCAAATTTTGAATTTTCCCCCTCCTTTCTCCTTCCTCTTTGAGAAATTCTCCCCCCTTTCTCTTCTCTCTTGGTTGTCGGCCTTCTATCTCTCCGACTCTTAGTGGCTCGGCCACCTTCCCCCTCCCCTCCTCCTCCTCCCTCTCCAAGGGTTTGTCAAAAGGAGAAAACGGCGAGCGTCTTCATCGTCCGGTGCGGATCCGAGGATTTCTGCGTGGAAATAGAGAATATACCACCGTCAACGTGTGTTCCTCCACTCATCTCTGTGGAAGGTTTTCTTGGGATTTGGGTAACGATTCCTACACCTCTTTGTGTGATTTCTTCTAACTTATTTTGTGAGGTTTTGGTGGAATTAGAAGGCTAGTTTTTAGTCCGGATTTATATTGAAATTAGCGCTTAATAAAATCTGAATTTTCAAGCATATATTTCCTGAATATTTTTCATATAACTTGGAGCGGGTAGATCTCGTGAACACTTGAAGAAATCGGGATCATCACCTTTGATTTCCTCTTGCGCTCAAGTGATTTGGTAAACCCTCATTTTAATTAATTTGGGATTGAAATTAGGACTTCATTTTAATCACTAATTTAGCCTGGAACTTTCTTTATTAGAATTGTGAATTGCTTGCGCATAATTTAATTTGAATAGCTAACTGTCCGGATCGTGTGGGTCCTTTTCGCTTGAGCGAACATTGGCCTATAGCCCTTGTTCAATCTATAGAAGGGGTTGCGTCCCTTTGCATTGATGGTTGTGAAATTTTTGCCTCATAATGTTTGAGTATTTGATAGTACTAAGTAGAGAAACTGCGCACTAGATATTTAATTAAATTGTCGAACAGAAGAACGCGTAGTTTAATCTGTCGAAACCTTGGGCCTGCATCAGCTGAGCAGAGAACACCCCCTCCAGCAAGAAAAGAGCATAGCATTGCTTTCAAGGCAGCTGAAGAGACAGAGACTCCCTCAACAAATGAAGAACTCATGAGTCTTTTTGCCAAAAGATTCTATAAGATGGCAAGAAAAGATTTCAGGAGGAAGTCATCCAGACGGGATGACAAACCAAGGTATGATAAAACACCAACTAAAGAAGTGGTGTGATTTGGTTGCAGGAAAGCTGGACACTTCATCTCTGAGTATCCAGAGAATTAGAAGAAAGAAAAGAGAAGAGAGAAAGATATCACGAGACAGCACAACAGCAGACCTTCTTCCAGCAAATACAAGAAGAAAGAGAAGGGTTTTGTGGCTGAAACCTGGAATGAGACTAAAGAAGAGTCAACAACTTCTAGCTCCAATGAAGATGAGGAAGAGGCAAGGTCCAAGGAGGTTTGCCTCATGGCAATTGATGCTTCCATAAGCCATTCAGAAGAAGAGGACTCAAACAATGAAGCAGTTTCAGATTCTGAAGCTGACAAGGTATTGTCTTCTTTTGATTACAGTTCTGATTCTTTTAAATTTGAATTTAAAATAATGTGTGTAGACTTAATAAACTCAGAAAAGAAGATTAAAACTCTTAGGGAAAAATTAGGAAACCTAGAGAATGTTAACTCTGAAAACAATAGATTAAAAGATGAATTAACCTTAGCTAATGAACAAATAATAATGTTAAAGACTGAGCTTTGTGAGGCTAAACAACTTGAGGAAACTCTTAATGGAAGAAGCCTCAAGCTGATGGACATCACAAGCACTATAAATGCCAGACTCAATGGCAAGCTAGGCTTGGGTGCTTCATCAAGTTTGCCCCCAATCCTCAGGAAAAACATAATAACAACCCCAATCAAATTTGTTTCTGCTAAGCGGAAAGAGAAAATAAACCATAAACAAACAATAGAAAATATTCCCAAATCAATAGGTCTGAAAACCAAAAATCAGAAAACCTTAAGTAAAAAATAAGGTTCAGCAGAATTCGTCGAACTTAGATCGACGAAATGCAGCCAGTTCGTCGAACCCAGATTGACGAACTCTGAACGAAAACTATAGTTATAAGTATTCGTCTAACTGCGATCGACGAACTCTGTATGGTTCGTCGAGCAGAGGTCGACGAACGTGGGGCACAGAAAATGAATATGTTCATTCTCTAGGCAGAGATCGACGACCTCAACCCAATTCGTCGAACTCTGGTCGACGAACTCACAGAAATTCATTGAACCCAAAAAGACTTAACAGAAATTGTAATTTCAACAGCAAATCAAATAATTCAAGGAAACCTTTTAATCCTGTAGCTAATTGGGTTATACCACCTAGAAGATATCACCCTTTAGGATACAAATCTCAACCAGAATTTTCTGTTATATCTAGTTTCTCATACCAGTAAAACAAAGGACCCAAAGTAACCTGGGTCAAGAACAATTAATTGTATTTCATTGTAGGTGAAAAGCTGTCCAAGTGTGAATCATACTTGGTACCTGGACAGTGGATGCTCCAAACATATGACTGGCAGCAAGGACATCTTACACAAATACAAGTCCAAGCTGGGGCCAAAGGTTATCTTTGGGGATTCCAAATGTGGCCAGTCAGAAGGTTTTGGAGAAGTGAAGATTGGAGCTGTTACTTTCAAGAAAGTAACTTATGTCAGAGGACTCAAGCATAACCTCATCTCCATAAGTCAGTTATGTGATGAAGGTTATCAGGTACACTTCAACTCATCTTCTTGCATTATTTCTAATAAAGAAAACCAAACTATTTTAATTGGGAATTGACAAGGTAACATATACTTAGTTAATTTTCTTCCTGCGACTTCTGATATCTGCTTAATATAACTCGTAATCAGAATAATTTATTGCACAAAACGCTAGGTCATGTAAACTTGAAAAACATTGCTAGGCTATCAAAAGATAACCTTGTTATAGGTTTACCTTCTGGTCCCTACAAGAAGGAAAGCCTTTGCAGGGTTTGTCAACTAGGCAAGCAAATTAAAACTAGTTTTAAATCTGGTAACAAAAGTGATTCACCTAGGATTTTGTATTTGCTACATATGGATCTCTTTAGACTCATTGTTGTACAAAGCCTAGGAGGGAAATCCTCTACCTTAGTTATTGTGGATGACTTCTCAAGGTTCACTTGGGTATCCTTTCTGAGATCTAAGTCAGATACCTTCAAGGTTCTTACAGATTTTCCCAGGACCATACAGATTGAGTTCTCTACTCATGTTGCATTGATCAGAAGTGATCATGGCACAGAGTTTGAGTCTCTTCTTATGCATGAGTTCTGTGAGAAGGAAGGTATCAGACATTGCTTCTCAGCTCCTAGAACTCCTCAACAAAATGGGGTAGCTTAAAGGAAAAATAGGACACTCATTGAAGCTGCAGGTACATTGCTTGCAGATGCTTACATGCCCCTAACCTTTTGGGCAGAGGTTGTGAGCACAGCAAATTATGTCCTGAATAGGAGTTTAATTCATAAACTAAAGAATATGACTCCCTATGAATTACTTAAAGGGAAGAAACCTAAAATCAATTATTTTAAAGTATTTGGCTGTATATGTTATATTCACAATAACAACAAAAGATATATTAGAAAGTTTGAGGCTAAGGCTAAAGAGGGAATCTTTCTAGGATATTCCCAAGTAAGCAAAGCTTATAGGGTATTTAATAAATCATCCCTAAAAATTGAAGAGTCTATCCATGTTACATTTGATGAAGCTAACATGTCTTGCAAGGAGAAAGATATTTCTACCAAAAGCAATTTGCAGGTACCACACTAGTGTGAGAATTTGGATGGACTAAACCTTACCCAAGAGGTTCCAACACATCCTTCTCCACAAGTCAATGAAGATAATGAATATGAAGGAACTAAAGGGATTGATATTCCCCCAACAGCAAACATAATTCCACAAGAGGAATTAGTTCCTAATGCTATTGCAGAACCAACTCCACCCACTGATCTTGTCACACTAAGGGATCACCCCAGATTTCAAGTGATTGGAGACATATCATTAGGTGTACAGACAAGGCATCAACTCAATCAAGATTTGATGCATGCATGTTTTCTCTCTCAGGTTGAACCTCTATCCATCCATGATGCTGAGCAAGATCCCCACTAGATCATTGCAATACAGGAGGAATTAAATCAATTTGAGAGATGTAGATTTTGGGATTTAGTTCCAAGACCCCAAGACTATCCAGTCATTGGAACCAAATGGGTTTTCAAAAACAAGCTGGATGCTCAAGGAGTAATTGTAAGAAACAAGGCTAGGCTTGTTTCTCAAGAATACAGGCAAGAGGAAGGAATAGATTATGACCAAACCTTTGAATATGTGGTAAGGTTAGAGGCAATCAGAATATTCCTGGCCTATGCAGCCTACAAGAGATTCAAGGTATATCAGATGGATGTGAAGAGTGCATTCCTGAATGGAGTACTTAAAGAAGAGGTTTATGTTGAACAACCTCCAGGTTTTGTCTCTCCAACTCACCCTTATCATGTTTTCAAATTGCATAAAGCTCTTTATGGTCTCAAGCAAACTTCAAGAGTTTGGTATGAGACCCTAGCTAGCTTTTTGATAGAACATAAATTCATTAGAGGCATAGTAGATAAAACACTTTTCACTAGACATCATAAGGATCAAATATTGTTAGTGCAAATATATGTGGATGACATCATATTTGGGTCTACTGATTCCAAATTATGCAAGAGGTTCTCTGACCTCATGCATTCAAAATTTGAAATGAGTAGCATGGGTGAGCTTTCCTACTTCCTTGGTCTCCAAGTGAAGCAGTTGCCTGACGGCATCTTCATCTCTCAAGCTAAGTATGCTAAAGAGCTTATAAAGAAGTTTGGGATGGCTGATACTTCAGCAAAGAAAACACATATGGCTACTAATGTTGTGATTAACTCTGATGCACATGGGAAACCTGTGGATCAGAAATTATATAGGGGCATTGTTGGGTCCCTACTATATCTCACAGCAAGCAGACCTAATATCATGTTTCCCACATGCCTTTGTGCTAGGTTCCAAGTGAACCCTAAATAATCTCATCTAATTTTCTTAAAAAGAATTTTGAGATATATAAAGGGTTATCCTAGTCTAGGCCTATGGTATCCTACTGAGTCAGAATTTGATTTAACTAGATTTTAGATGCTGACTTTGCTGGATGCAGGGTTGATAGAAAAAGCACCCCAGGGACTTGTCAGTTCCTTGGTATGAGGTTGGTATCTTGGTTTTGCAAGAAACAGTCTTCTGTATCCACCTCAACTGCTGAAGCAGAATATATTGCAGCAGGCAGTTATTGTTCTCAGATGCTGTGGATCCAAAACCAACTCCTAGACTATGGTCTCAACTTAAATAATTAAACTCTTTTTGTGATAACACAAGTGCTATAGCAATAGCACAAAATCCAATCCATCACAGTAGGACTAAGCATACAGATATTAGGCATCACTTCATTAGAGAGTGTGTAGATAAAAACAAAATTAATCTTGTCTATATCGATACTGATTTACAAATAGCTGATATATTCACCAAACCTCTAGATGAGAGAAACCACTTATTCTTTATAAATCAGCTTGGAATGATCAATGGAGAAGACTTAGTTTAGTTTCTGTCTGCACTCGACGAATTATCCAGAGTTCGTCAAATGGAGCTCGACAAACTAGGGAAAGTTAGGGAGATATTTGTTGAACGCAGGTCGACGAACTCTCTGTGAGTGAAGTTGCTTTCGTCGAACGGAGATCGACAAATCCACTTCTGAAAACTTTCGTCAAACGGAGCTCGACGAAATGTCTTCAACTCTTCCAGCTGAGCTCGACGAATTATTTCACTATCAATTATTTCGTCGATCTCAGGTCGAAAAATTTCTTTTTTTTGTGGAACGGAGTTTGTCGATTCATATTCCAGAAAATCTTATAACTAGGTTTTCTTCGACCTCCGTCCCGCACTTTCTGTTCCCTTGTACTTGATCTTTATTTCTCTCTTTTGCAGGTGAGTTTATGGCGATTCAAGCAGGAGCCCTAGCCGCTATGAAGTTTGACACAGGATTTGATGTCGACTTCGACTCATTTCAACACTCTGATCCAATTTTTCTGAACATTCTGACTCTACTGGAAGAATTTGAAAAACCTGATGACAACAAGAATAAAGCTGGCTGGAATAGAAATTAGAGAATGGGTCTATACTTCATCAACATCAGAGGAAAATACCATGACAGGAACAATCGCAGGTAATGCCGTTTCTTTAACTCCCACAATTTTGACTGAAATTTTTGATTTGATAAATGGAGAAGAAGAACTGGATATAGATACTGTAGAATATGATATGATGTTAAGTCTGATGGGTTATGCTGGAGATAACCCAAATAAGCTATTGAAGAAGCACCTATCTGCAGAATATAAGTTTCTGGCAGATATAGTAGGAAAAGTCTTGCTGGGCAAGCACATTACCCATGACTACATCACTAGGCATCAATTCTTGGTCATGTGTGCAGTGGTCAATAAGAAAAAAGTGGATTGGGCACAGATCCTCTTTGATCTGATAAGGAAAAAGAATAATAAGAAAGAAGTTTGCTTTGGAAGGATCCTGGGGATCTTCCTGAAGGAGAAGGCTACTGAATCACTGGTCTCACAGACCATATTCATAAATACCAGCAAAAGGCTCACCTGTGTCTTATTTGGCAGGTGAGAGAGGACCATAACTAAGCCATCCAAGGCTTCAACCTCTTCCACCCCAGCTTCTGAAAGCACAAGGGCTGTTAGAGCCACTCCCCACCCTGCTAAAGAGATCATCCCCACACCTCCCTCCCTTCCAGCAACTCAACAACAATCACCCTCCACAGTTCATACTCCCTCTCTTCAACCACATCCACAACTCTAACAACAAGTCCAACAAGTTAATGTCCCTACTACAGTTACATCTTCTGCCACTTCTCCACTCCTAGATCTTACCAACACCCCCTCATCTCCTATTTAGGAATACCATCAACCCACTCCACCTCAATCACCCCAATCCCCCAATGATATACCTTCTCCAACACCACCTTCATCTCCTCTTCCACCACACTTGTCCTCCATACCATCCTTCACTCTGCTGACATATCCTCCCAATTCTCCTCCTCCTCCACATCCATCCACACGGGATGTCCACATGCAAGATGTAACATCCACTGGGTCGTCCGTGGGCCTCAGCCCACTAGGCCTCCGTTAGACCGTTACCGGGCTGCAGCTCATGCACCCCAACCCCTCTCCCTCCACAGGTAGGTTGTTGGTGGCTGCAGCCTCCCTTTGATGAGTGAAATTCTCCCGTTAAGCGGACAGTATGGGGACTTCCAGGAGGTCACCCATCCCAGGACTTATCCAGCCCGAACACGCTTAACTATGGAGTTCTTTCAACTCTCATCACCAATTGAGTTGCTATGCTCATGAGTGGGCTAGCCATGGATATGATCTTGGATGCTTTGTGAAGCTCCTTGTGGTTTGCTCTGCAAGAGCGGGAAGCTGTGGCTACCCAGGAAGGGAAGGCCGACCCACGTCATGGTGTGCCAGTGACGATGTGAGCACGGGCAAGGCTAGCCTGTACCTGGGCATGATGGAGAGATCGATTGGTGGCAGTGTTCGGGAGCGTGCGATAGCCCGACTTGCTACACCGAAATAAAAGTGGGTCGATCTGTTGGATGAATGCTCACGTTTGCCATGTGGTACGTACCTCTGCTTGGTTTGGGCGGGATGCAACCAGCATGTGTGTTGGGGTGACTAGGGCCGGCCAGCCAACACGTTAATTATCGTGCAATTGGTGGTGTTACCACGGCTTTCTGGTACACCGTAAGGTGCCCTGAGAGCACGAAGCGTCGGGCTGCGGTCGGCATTTGTGATTTGATATGTATGCTTGTGATTGTTAGATCTTGTATTTGTAAATGCATACAGGGAAGGAACCGCTACCCCGGGCATGGCGTAGGGTCGTTATAATTGGTCAGCTATAGCTGACCGTTACTTTGTTTGCCGCTCTTTGGTGGATGTCTACTTGCAGGTGCTGCAGCTTGAAATGAAATGCATGGATTGAAAGCTTGTTGTTAAGGCCCTTGAAGGTCAAGTGCGTCGTGATTGGATTTCATGTGTGGTCGGCCTGCGTGCCGATGTACGAACTTGTATATGTGTAAAAAGAAAAACCTGTAAGGCCTTAAGGCCATGTGTGTGTGTGGGTTGTATACATTCGTGGTTTTGGTTATATAACTGTGAAATTTATATATTAGTGGACATTCCTGGAGTTGAGTTCATGCAACTTAATTAATGCTGCGCTAGAATGGATTGAGTTAAGGACACGAAGAGAATTTGATCACCACAAGTAATTCTGTCACTTGTCTGTGACCTATGGCGTGGGGCCCCGGCTGGACCCATCGTTATATGCCATGTGACGAGTGGGGGCATTACAAAGTGGTATCAGAGCTTGGTTGAGATTGTTTGGGAGGAGAGAATAGAATTGAACTCACGAATGTCCACTAGGAATGTATTTCATGCACATGGCGTGTGTGAGTGTGTAGTCAATGTAGCAATACCGTTATGATATGAATTATTAATGGTGTTCTGTACATTGCTAGGTGGCGAGGAGTGGAGCTGGGACCTCTGATCCCCAGCAGTCTGATAAGAGTGTCGCACCGGTTGAAGCGCCTACGCCTCCTTTGGCGGAGACCATTCGGGTGGTGACAGAAACAGTGCTCGCAGTATTGCAGACACAACCTGCAAGGCCTGCAGTGGTACCTGTGCAGCTTGGTGTTCGGCAAGAGCCTGTGGATGAGCAGTTGAAATGTTTTATGGAATTTCATCCACCTACGTTTGGCGGGGCGATTTCCCCAACGCAGGCGGAAGATTGGTTGGCTAGAGTGAAAAGGATCATGACACCCATCAGGACAACGGAGGAGCAGAAAGTGACTTTAGCCACTTTTCTGTTGGAAGGAGACGCAAGATTATGGTGGGATGAGATGGAGGTGCATTACTTGGCTGGTCGAGGTTTAGCGGAAGTTTCTATGGAAGAATTCTCCCGCTTGTTTTTAGCCAAGTACGTGCCAGTGTCCCAGCGGATTGCAATGGAAAATGAATTTTTACGTTTAATGCAGGGTGAGTGGGATATTGTTACATACCTGCATGAATTTACTAGACTGGGGCGGTATGCGGGATCTACTTTCGCCGAAGAAGCCTGAAAGACGAATCGATTTTATGAGGGCCTTCGAGATGAGTTAAGGTTAGCACTTTCGAGTTTGGTAAGCCAAGGCTTCCAAGCGTTGGTAGATACAGCCCGTGCATTGGAGAAGGATATGAAACGAGTGCAAGAAACGAGGAGACTGGCGATGGAGAAGCCAGAATTCAAAGTTCCGTAGTCGGAACAATTGGATTTTCCAAAACGAGATAAGAAGAGATTCAAGCCTGTGGAACAAACCTCGTCGAATGTTGCATCAGAGGCAACGTATGGACAAAGGCGTGTTGAGACACGTCCCTATTTTAAATGTGGAAAATAGGGGCATATAGCCTCTAACTGTCGAAGCGGCCCTCCTAGAAGTGAGAAAACGACGGGTGCGTCTTATGAAGATAAGGGTAAAGCAGTGGCCGAATCATCTGCATCTCGGACGCAGCCTCGATTGCATAATATGGAAGTACAAGAGACGCAAAGTGCACTTGGTGAAATTCAACCTTGGGTTTTCAATTTGGCATTTACTGAGGAGGTTAAACGCTATTTGCAAAATAACGCGGATGAGCGGAAATAAGTGTGTCCCGTCATCTCTGTGTGTATGTGAATGCTATGTAATTATATTTGTGACATATGTGATATATGAGACATGATATATGAATATGATGTTGTGACTATACGGGTGAAATGATGGATATCTGACTATGTTGTTATTTGGTTTAATGATGTGCTTGGTGAACACTTTTGTTGTGACTGATTGGCGTGAACCAAATTTCGAGGACGAAATTCTTTGAAGGAGGGGAGGATCGTAACACCCTAAAATTAATTTGGGTAAATTTGGGTCAGGCATGGGTGACACGGCCTGGGACACGGGCATGTCCCAGGGCGTGTCATGCCTGGGTTGTGTTGATTCGTGCGGTCGACGAATTTTGCTCGACGATCGTCGAGTGTCGAGTGTTGAGTGAGGACACGGCCTGTGACACGGGCGTGTCACGGGGCGTGTCAATGTGGTCGACGAACTCAGCTCGACGTTTTGAACCAGGGTATGTTTGCAGGACACGGGTGTGTCCAGGTTCACATGGCCGGGAACACGGGCGTGTCCCAGGGCCATGTGAGTCTCGGGTGGTTTTGAGGTTGTGCAGCCTGATGAACACAGCCACAAACACGGGCGTGTCTGAAGACGTGTCATGGGACACGGACCGTGATACGGGCGTGACCCATGGTCGGGTTCTGGTTGGCTGTAATTCGGTTGCCTGCCGCTTAGGTGACACGGCCTGTGACACGGGCGTGTCACAGGGCATGTCAGGCTGTGTTCATGTTTTTCTGGACGATTCCGAGCTGTTTAATTCCCTCTTTCTGGATCCAATGGATAGGCTTTCTCCAGGTAGTGATAAGGCCGGGGAAAAAGGGGATTTAACCCTTCCTCTTCATTATCTTCTCATTTCAAGAGAGAGCAAGAAGAAGGGAGTGCAAGGGAAGGAAGGAGAAAGAGAAACCAGCTGCTGGAGGAGCTACAGAGTGCGGATCAAAGATCCAAGAGCGGATTCGTGAAGGCTAAGCCGAGGCGGTGACTTCCATCCGGCTACTTCATGGCGCAGAAGCGATCTTCAAGGGTAACGATCTCCTTCTTGGACATCGAAGTCCTTTCTTTATGCATATGCGTGGAATCCTCCACCAAAAGGTGGATCCGCGAAGTGATTCATTTGTTGGGTCTGCATCTAGAGCCGGAATTATGAAGTACGGCATAGGCATGCTGTGTGAAGCCCATCTGGACCGTTAGTCTGGATTGGTGATGGGTAAACCGGAGAAGACTCCGTGGATTTGCAAAGATGATATGTGCTTTGTGTATGGGATGATTGAATGCTATGTGTGGATGGTATGCTCATGTGTGGGCTAGCCATGGATATGATCTTGGATGCTTTGCGAAGCTCCTTGTGGTTTGCTCTGCGAGAGCGGGAAGCTGCGGCTACCCAGGAAGGGAAGGTCGACCCGCGTCACGGTGCGTCAGTGATGATGTGAGCACGGGCAAGGCTAGCCTGTATCTGGGCATGATGGAGAGATCGATTGGTGGCAATGTTCGGGAGCGTGCGATAGCCCGACTTGCTATACCGAAATAAAAGCGGGTCGATCTGTTGGATGAATGCTCACATTTGCCATACGGTACATACCTCTGCTTGGTTTGGGCGGGATGCAACCAGCATGCGTTTTGGGGTGACTAGGGCTGGCCAGCCAACACGTTAATTACCGTGCGATTGGTGGTGTTACCACGGGTTTCCGGCACACCGTAAGGTGCCCTGAGAGCACGAAGCGTCGGGTTGCGGTCGGCGTTTGTGATTTGATATGTATGCTTGTGATTGTTAGATCTTGTATTTGCAAATGCATGCAGGGAAGGAACCGCTACCCCAGGCATGGGGTAGGGTCGTTATAATTGGTCAGCTATAGCTGACCATTACTTTGTTTGTCGCTCTTTGGTGGATGTCTACTTGCAGGTGTTGCGGCTTAAAATGAAATGCATGGATTGAAAGCTTGTTGCTAAGGCCCTTGAAGGCCAAGTGCGTCGTGGTTGGATTTCATGTGTGGCCAGCCTGCGTGTCGATGTACGAACTTGTATATGTGTAAAAAGAGAAACCTGTAAGGCCTTAAGGCCATGTGTGTGTGAAAGGGCAACTAGATCTGATATACTCTAGAGGGGGGTGAATAGAGTATATGGTGCTTTAAAACTTTTTGCAAACTTTTACAACACTTGTTGTAATATGTGTGAGCAGGGAAGCAGAAATAGATTTAATCACAGACTAAGCTATGCAAAAACTAAGCACAGAAAAATCTAGGCCAGAAACAAAAAGTAAACAAGCAGAACCAGAGGACACAAGGAAATATAGTGGTTCCCCAAACTTGGGTATATCCACTCTTCTACCACCCTAGGTAGGAATCCACTGCAGGATGAGTTGATCAGGTGTCCTGGGCACCAATGAGCTTTTGATAAGGTGCTCAAAAACCAAAGCAGATTTTTTGATCAGGTGTCTTGCCACCAATGAGCTTTTGACAAGGTGCTCAAAACCAGATTCAAACTTTTGAAGAGAGTTTGAAAAACCCTTTACAGAGTGGGGGTGAGAGAGTTATGGAAGTCTTCTCTTTCTCAACCAACTAAGAAGACTATGTGGATTGATGTCAAAGCTCCCCCTGAATCCTTGAAATCTTCAGGAAGAAAAGCTTTGCTGAGGGTGATAGGCCTTCAAAGATAGAACTCCAGCAATAGATGGTTTCAGCAGTGGCTGAAATGTTGAGTGTCTGGAGTCTTGAAATGATGTTGGCCTTGAACACTTTTAGAGCTGAAGAGATCTGAATTCTTTTTGACAGCTTGATCTCTTTGATGAGTGTTCTTCAGAATTCTTTTTGACAGAAGATTTTGAAAGAGTCTCTGTAATCTGTATTGTGTGTTCTCTTTTTGTTCATCTCTATTGATTCAAAAACATTCTGTCTTTTATTCTCTGTTTCAGAATAGAATATCATTCTCTGTCAAAGATAGTCGTTGGCCTGCATTGATTGCAGCCTTAATTGCAAAAACTCTTCTGGAGGAAAGTCCACAGAATTATTCCTTGAAAAATCCCTTGAAACTTGGTCCAGAAATAAATGAAAACGGCTAGCAAATCTCTGAATTAATTGCATAATAACTCCTGTCTGATTTGAATTTGAATTCTGGAAGTTAACTGAAATCGTCGAACTGAGCTCTGCTATCGTTGAGCTGATCTCAGCGAACTGGAAAACTCAAGCCGCAAAATAATCGTCGATCTGAGCTCAAAGATCGTCGAACTGAGCTCAGAGATAAAGATCCAAAGCAGAGTCAAAAATCGTCGAACTGAGCTCACCGATCGTCGAATGGAGTTCGACGATATTATGAAGTTGAGCTCAGCGATCGTCGAATGGAGCTCGACGATCTGTCGAAGTTGAGCTAGACGATCGTCGACCTGAGTTCGACGAATCGTCGTGCTGAGTTCGACGATCAGACTTGGTCTCTAGACAGAAAAACTTGGTCTTCAGGGCAGCTTCCAAACCTAGACTACTAACCCTTAGACTCAATTCTAATTGACCTATTAAGTTGTACAGAAGGTCAAACAAAGGTTCCTAGAGACATAGTGATCCTGACCCAAATTAGTAATAGGGTGTTCCAACAATCTCCCCCTATTTGGGTTAGGATTACTATTTACAGACTTTGGAAAATTTCAAATAAAATCATACAATCAGAAAAGCATAAAAACAACAGCTAGACATTGCAGAAACATCACAGATATATATATATATGGCATCCAGATAGCAGTCAAAAAATCCAAAGATTGTCACCTTACAAAGTCACTTCTTCTCTTTGCCTTTAACCATTTTGATTTCTCTGTTAGGGTTCAGGGCTTCTTTGTTGGATCTGGTGTCATCTGCTGCACCCAAATAGGTTTGCATTGCAGGCCTGGGAACCACAGCAGCAGGATGCAATTCCATATATCTGTCTGCATCAAAGAATTTACTGGAGGCATATTTCTCTAGTTCCTTCTGTCTTTGCTCTGACATTGTAGAAATATTTGAAGAATCTAAGCCTTACTCTCTGGCCTTCTTGATCTGATCTAGTGCAGCCAATTCTTTCATCCTGGCAGTCCAAGCAGCTGGGTTATTCTCAGGGTCCTCAAAGGGTACAGGTGGCTCATACCTGTTGGAAGGATTGTCTTGAGGAGGCCTGGCAGTCACAGTCTCTTTTAGCTTATAGGGGAAAGGACCTGATGATGTATTAGATGAACCATGTCCTTCCCTGGAATAAGGGTGCTGCCTGGAATACCCTTTGGAATAAACCTGAATATCTCTCTGATTTCCCCTGTATCCTCCTCTCCTAGAATAAGAACCCCTAGATTGGCTTTCCCTTTGATAGGATCTGGCATGGGGTTGATAGGGAGCCTGGCTTCTAGCTGGGGCTTGACTTGCAGAGCTTCCACCTGCACCTGCATCAGGAGGACGTGGTGGAGGAGGATGAGGGTGCTGGAACTGGGAGGAGCCCTTCTCATACTTTCTCTTCTTCTTCATGGCTTTCAGCTGGTTTTTGGAATACTGCATCCAATGTTCTGTAATTTGGCAGTTATGCAGAATATAATAAGGAATATAATTATTATCCTTGACTTTTGCAGGAGGAACCCTTTTCATTGCCTTGCTCCTTGCCTTCCTCTTCCTGGAAATAGTAGCAGATGAATCATCAGAGTCTGTTTTGTATTCATCAGATTCAGAGCTCTGGTCATCATATAAGGCATCTATCTTCTTCATAAGATCTTTCTTCAGCTGAGCAGAGGCAGAAGAGGTAGAAGCTGAAACAGCAGCAACAGGGACAGCAGCAGAGACAGCAGCAAATACAACAGCAGATACAGGAGATGAAGCAGAAACAACAACAGCAACAGCAGGAGTGATGGCAGTAGCAACTGTAACAGTCTCACTTGCAGCAGTAGACACACATTCACTCTCAACAGCAGATTCACTCACAGCCACAGAAGCTGGAGAGGTGATAGCAGCAGCAACTTCAGTAATATCAACAAAATCTGCAGCAGGCTCAAAATCAGTGGCCTCTGTCATCAGAAAATCCTTGGATATCTGCTCATCAGAGGCAGTTGGGATTTCAGCAGCAGTAAGAATATTTTCAGCAGCAGCAAAAACAGTCCTTTCTTCAACAGCAGCAGTAGCAGCAATTTCTGAGAGTACAAAAGAAGAGATAATGCTGGGGTCACAGCCAGAGAAAGGCACCAGTGCCTTGGATAGGTCTTCTGAGGGCTGGACAGCATTACTCTTAGGCAAACAACTGAAAAAGGCAGTATCAAAAGCTGAGAGCAAGGACTTTAGGTCTAGTGCCAGAACTGGAGTAGGAGGCACAGCAGCAGGAGCAGAGGTAGCAGAAACAGAAACATCAGCAGCAGCAGCAGCAGTATCATCAACAGTAGGAGCAGAGACAGCAGCAGCAACAGCATGAAAGCTTGCTTCATATGGCATCTCCCCCTGCCTAGATGCAGATACATCTGTATCAAGGCACACTGCTGGAGGTGCTGCCTGAGGAAGGAGGGAGGAAAGCCTGGCAGAGAGGGCTGCCACTGATAAGTGTAGAGGAGCCAATGAGGTCTCCAAGAGTAGAGAGAGCCTGGGGGCAATTAGCTCATACAACTTGTCAGCTAGGGCTGAGAGGTCTACATGCTCAACAACAGGAGCAGAGGTAGATGGAATAGGGATAGCTGAGGATGCTAGAAGTGGAGGGCTGGAGAGTGGTGGTATGGATGGCTGAGGTGTTGGGATGGTGGATATGGAGGACAAGGGGGTGGAGATGGATAGAGTGAATGTTGGTTGATCAATGATGTGGTGGAGGAGATCTTGGAATGATGTGGAGGAGGAGGGTAACTCAGGAGGAGATGAGGGGGAATCATCCATGTAGGAGTCATCCAGAAGGGTGAAGGATGGTAGGGATGGTGATGATGTGATATCTGGTGGAGGGTAGGAGAACAATGGGTGGAAGTGGTCTGCTGGTGGAGGTAGAATTGGGTCTGGAGATGGAGTTGATGTTGGAGATGGGCTAGATATGGTGATGGGGGATGGAGCTGGAATGGTGGATGGTAGAGGTAGGGTTGGAATTGGAGGAGGAGAAGAGGCAGCAACAGCAGCAGCCAGGTCTTCTGCAGGAACAGAGACCTGTGGGAGAGTGACTCTGTGAGTCCTGGTGCCTGAAGGAGCACTAGAGGAGGGCCTGCTGGGCTTGCTTATTTGCCTGTCCCACTTGCCAAAGAGGGCACAGGTAAGTCTCTTGGAGGCATTAATGTGAACTCCAGAGGAGACCAGCAAGGCAGGGCACCTTGTCTGCAGGAAGACTCCAAGAATCCTTCCAAAATTAACAAAGCTTTTGTTGATTTTCTTCTTGATTAGGTCAAAGAAGACCTCTCCCCAGTTCAAACTTTTCTTATCTACCAGAGCTCCCATGAGACAGAGCTGATGTCTGGAGATAGTATCATGAGCTGAGTGCTTTGCCAGCAGCACTTTTCCTACTACATCTGCCAGGAATCTGTATTCAACAGATAGATTCCTCTTGAATAGCTTGCTAGGGTTTCCCTCTGGATGACCCATCCTGGCAAGTATGTCAGAAAACTCCTCTCCAGATAATTCAGCAGTTTCTTCTCCATTTCTCAATCCAAAAACCTCTGTTAAAATTGTGGGGGTCAAGGGTACCTGGTTTCCAGCAATGGAGCCAACTATAGTAGAGTTGTCTAGATTATGAGCAGTGTAAACCCATTCCTTGATTTTATCGGAGGCCAGCTTTATCCTGGTGGTCATGAGGGCAGACAAGTTCTGGTCCTTGAATAAACTCAGAATGTCTTGGAATATTTGATCAGTAGTGTTGAAAGATTCCAGATCAATGTCGAATCCAGCATCGAACTTCATGGCGGCTAGAACTACAACTAACACAGCCATTGTACCTGCAAAAATTCAACAAACAAAACGACCAAGCGTAGAACTGTTTGGAGGGAAGAAAATTCTTGCAGAGAAATTGAAAGCGCAAGAGAGAACGACGGCGAAAAAATGAGTTTTATATTAGGGTTCGACGCAAAATTGGAAAGATCGTTGAGCTCAGTTCGACGATCGAGGCTTCTAAAGGAATCTGAAGAGACTCCAACATCGTCGATCTCCGTTCGACGATCTTGAAAGGCGTCGAGCTTCGTTCGACGATCGTTCAGAGAACAAAATCGTCGAGCACCGTTCGACGATCGTTGACCGGAAGAGAGAGTTCATACTATCTGAGAGGCGCTGAACTCAGTTCGACGATTCTGGAAATCGTCGAACTCCGTTCGACGATCTTTGGGGAAATCGTCGAGCACAGTTCAGAGATCAGAAAATTCTAGACACTAAGAAAAATCAGAATTTTTGCCTAGTCTTGGTCAATTTTTAGCTTTCAAAATCTTGGATATTATTTAAGGCTTCCTCCATCTAACATTCCTAACTGATTTAGGAAGAAAGTGTGTTTCTTTTCATCCAAAGGCTTGGTGAAAATATCTCCCCTTTGTAAATCAGTTGGGATATATTGCAATTCAATTTTATTCTTTTCAACATTGTCCCTTAAGAAGTGATGCCTAATCTCTATGTGTTTTGTCCTACTATGGAGGACTGGATTTTGAGCTATGGAAATAGCACTTGTATTATCACAAAAGATTTTTGACTTCTCTAAGTTGTAACCATAGTCTAGGAGTTGGTTTTGAATCCACAGTATTTGTGAACAACAACTGCCTGCAGCCATATATTCAGCTTCAGCAGTTGAAGTTGACACAGATGTTTGTTTCTTACAAAACCAAGAGACAAGTCTGTCACCAAGGAACTGACAAGTTCCACTGGTGCTTTTCCTGTCAATTTTGCATCCAGCATAATCAGCATCAGAGAATCCAGTTAACTCAAATGCTGAATCTTTTGGATACCAGAGACCTAGATTTGGACAACTTTTAACATACCTAAGAATCCTCTTTACTAAAGTGAGGTGTGACTCTCTAGGGCTAACTTGGAACCTAGCACATATACATGTAGCAAACATTATATCTGGTCTACTAGCTGTAAGATACAGTAAGGAGCTAATCATTGCTCTATATGTGGTCTGATCAACAGGTTTCCCATGTTCATCAGCATCCAATACAGCATTGGTAGGCATAGGTGTTCTCATACAAGATGCCTCAGACATACCAAATTTCTTAACCAGTTCATCAGCATATTTGGTTTGAGAAATAAAGATGCCTTCAGCATGTTGTTTGACTTGCAATCCTAGGAAGAAGGATAGCTCACCCATGCTACTCATCTCAAATTTAGAATGCATCAGGTTAGAAAACCTTCTGCACAATTTTGAGTCAGTAGAACCAAAAATGATATCGTCTACATAAATTTGTACTAGTAGGGTATGGGACTTATGGGTTCTAATAAAAAGAGTTTGGTCTACTCTACCCCTTATAAAACCATTTTCCAAGAGAAAGCATGCTAGGGTCTCATACCATGCTCTAGGAGCTTGCTTGAGACCATATAATGCTTTGTTTAGTCTAAAAACATAATCAGGAAAAATTGGAGAGATAAAACCTGGAGGTTGTCTGACATAAACTTCCTCTTTGATGTCTTCATTTAAGAAAGCACTTTTGACATCCATCTGATAGACCTTGAAGCCCTTGTGAGCTGCATAAGCTAAAAATATCCTGATGGCTTCTAATCTTGCAACAGGTGCAAAGGTCTAGTCGTAGTCAATTCCTTCTTCTTGAGAATATCCCTGAGCAACTAGCCTTGCCTTGTTCCTTATGATTACTCCTTGATCATCCAGTTTGTTTCTGAATACCCATTTTGTTCCAACAATGGAATGATCCTTAGGCCTTGGCACTAGTTCCCATACTTTGTTCCTCTCAAATTGATGCAATTCCTCCTGCATTGCAATGATCCAATGTGGATCTTGCTCTGCATCTTGGATGGTCTGAGGTTCAATTTGAGATAGGAAACAGGTGTGCAACAGGTTTTGGTTGACCTGATTTCTGGTTTGCACACCAGCTGAGATTTCTCCAATTACTTGGGAAATTGGATGGTCTCTTGATGTTACTAAATCAACAGGGGGTGTTGATTGTTCACCAACCTGTGTTGTTGTTTCCTCTTGTGGTACAATAACTGGCTCTTCAGATTATGCTTTAATATGTGAAGCATTCCCTTCATCTTCACTGCTTTCTTCTTCTTGAGCAACCTGTAACTTGTTTATATCTTCAACTAGAGAGAGTTCCTGCAAAGGTTCTATGGTAGAAGAAATCTTCTCCTTGAAGGACATGTTAGTTTCATCAAAAAAGATATGAACAGATTCCTCAATTTTCAAAGATGATTTATTATAGACCCTATAGGCCTTGTTGATCATGGAGTATCCCAGAAACACTCCTTCATCAGCTTTGGCTTGAAATTTTGCTAGATATTTCTTGTCATTATTGTGAATATAGCAAATGCAGCCAAAAATTCTAAAATAGTCAACTTTAGGTTTCTTCCCTTTGAGTAATTCATAGGGAGTCTTTCCCTTCAGTTTATGTATCAGACTTCTGTTCAGCACGTAGTTGGAGGTGTTCACTGCCTCTGCCCAAAAGGATAGAGGTAGATGAGCATCTGACAACAATGTAGTGGCAGATTCAATAAGGGTTCTATTTTTCCTTTCAGCTACCCCATTTTGTTGAGGAGTTCTAGGAGCTGAGAAAGTATGTCTAATCCCTTCACTCTGACAGAACTCTTGCATAAGAAGAGAATCAAACTCTGTCCCATGATCACTTCTGATCAGGGCAATGTGAGTATTAAACTCAATCTGTATACATTTGAGAAACTCTGTCAGACACTTAAAGTTATCAGACTTCTTCCTTAGAAAGAACACCCAAGTGAATCTAGAGAAGTCATCTACAATTACTAAAGTGTAGGATTTCCCTCCTAGGCTTTGTACTGTGATGGGTCCAAATAGATCCATGTGTAACAGATACAGTATCCTAGGTGAATCACTCTTATTAAGTGACTTAAAACTGTTTTTAGTTTGCGTGCCTAATTGACAGGCCCTGCAGAGTCCTTCCTTCTTATAGGGGTCAGAAGGTAGTCCTCTAACAAGGTTGTCCTTGGATAGCCTAGCAATAGTTCTAAGGTTTAGGTGTCCTAGTCTCTTATGCCATAAAACATTTGGTCTACAGACAGAGTTAAACAGGCAAATATCTATATCAGTTGAAAGAAAATCTACTAGATAGATGTTACCTTTCCTTTTACCTGTCAACACAGTTGTGTTGTCCTCTGACTTGATTCTGCATAAGGTTTTGCTGAAGGTCACCTGGTAGCCTTCATCACATAGCTGACTGATGCTGATCAGGTTGTGCTTCAGTCCTTCCACATAAGCTACCTTCTTAAAGGTTACTGAACCAATCTGGACTGCACCATATCCCTTAGTTTGTCCAAAGTTGGAATCACCAAAGATAACTTTGGGTCCAAGCTTGGCTCTGAAGGATGTGAGGTTGTCCTTATTCCCTGTCATGTGCTTAGAGCACCCACTATCCAAATATCATTGCTGGTTAGGTGTTGGATAGGTCTTCACCTGCACATAAAACAATTCATTTGTTTTTGACCCAGTTTACCTTGGGCCTAGGTTGATAACCTCTGAATTCTGAAATGAAAGACATCCCAGGTTGACTCTTATATCCTTCAGGATGATATCTCCTTGGAGGTATAATCCATTCAGTATAAGGGTTAAAGGTTTGGGATGAAGAACCCTTAGGATTCAATTTTGATTTGTCTTTGAACAAGTTTCCAGAGTTCTGATCTCTGTTCGACGATCTTGGAGATGAGTTCGACGATCTTGGGTCAGATCGTCGAGCTCCGTTCGACGGTCGACTATGGGTGAGGTCAGGTATATGTGATCGTCGACCTGCGTTCGACGACTCTGGCTGAGATCGTCGACCAGCGTTCGACGATTTTTCCTGAGATCGTCGAGCTGCGTTCGGCGATCGTCGATCTTCATTCGGCGATCGTCGATCTCCATTCGACGATTTCTGCTGGGACTTAGTTTTCTGAGGCAAATCAGAATTTTTTTTGGCAACCTCTACAACTCCCTTTCCCTTGTCAGAAATAAACTTGATGGGAGTTGTTAGGACTATAGGTTGGCTGGATGAAGCACCCAAGCCCAGTGTACTGTTGAATCTAGAGTTCACTGTGCTTGTGATGTCCATCAGCTTGATGCTTCTCCCATTAAGGGATTCTTCAAGCTTCTTGGCCTCAGAGAGCTCACTTTTCAGTGAAGCTATCTGTTCCCTACAGTTCTCCAACTCCTGAGAGAGTTTGAGGTTTTCTGACTTTAAAACATTGTATTCAGATAATTGATTTCTGAGAGAGATAATCTCTTTCTCAGACTTTAGCAGGTCCAAACACAGTGCTTTAAATTCAGATTTAAAATCTTCTGAAGTAAAATCAAAAGAACTAATTACCTGATCTTCCTCAGGTTGAGTCTCTGAGTCTGACTCTGACTCTTCTTCCTCTGAATTGTGTTGTGAGGCCTTAATTGCCATCATGCAGAACAACTTTTCTTCTGCATCATCCTCATCATCACTGGAGCTGGAAGAGGCTTCTGACTCCTCTTCAGTCTCACTCCAGGATTCAGCAACAAACTCTTTCCTTGTATGCTTATTTTTGCTGGAAGAAGGTTTGCTATTGCCACTCCTTTTGGAGTCTTTCTCCTTTATTTTTTCTTTTCTGTCCCTTCTGTCCTTGTTCTTGTTCTCTGGACAGTCAGGAACTATGTGCCCTGGTTTCCTGCAACCAAAGCAAATAATGTCTTTGTTATTACCAATGGACTTGTCATACCTTGGCTTATCCTGCTCCTTGTATGATCTTCTTCTAAAGTCCTTTCTGGCCATCTTGTAGAATCTTTTGGCCAACAAGCTGAGAAGTTCATCATTGCCTGTAGCTTTATCTTCAGGCAGATCTTCAGTTGCCTTGAATGCTATGGTCTTCTCTTTTCTTGTGGCTGGTGAAGCAGCCTTCTGTTCTTCCTCTCTATTCTTGATGAGCAGCTCATAAGATTTGAGCTTACCCAACAAGGCTTCAGTGGTGATCTCATTTAGACTTCTGGCATCTTTAATTGGCCAGATCCTTGAATCCCAAGTGCTGGGGAAGCACATTAGGATCTTGTCATTGAGTTCTATCAGAGAAATCTCTTTGTCCAATGTCCTTAGTTCACTGACAATTAGACTCAGTCTGTTGTACATGTCTCCCACTGACTCAGTCTCTCCCTTCTTGAAGTTCTCATATTGGGAGATGAGATGGGATCTTCTATCCTTTCTCTCATCAGCTGAGCCTGAGACTATTTCTGAGAGCTTGTCCCAAATCCCCTTGGCTGAATTACATTCAGCTACCTTTTGAAATATGTCATCTGACATTGTCTGGGCTAGAATGTTCATTGCCTTGGCATCAGCTACTTTCCATTTTTTGATGTCAGCATCTGTTCCTGATGGAGGTGGAACAGCATTTGTGCTTGTGCTCTCTGGGGGTCTTGGACACACTGTCAAAACAGAATTAAAAATATCTTCATCAATGGAATTCTTGTAAAGTCTAATCCTTGCCTTCCAAAGTGCAAACTTGGAAAGATTGCACACTGGAGGTCTGTTGCTAGCATAATCTTTGTTTTGGGCCATGATTTGTGCAAACAAAATCTAATAATAAAATACAAAAGAAAAACAGATCTAGTTTAGGATCTTGGGGTTCAGGTGTTAGCCTGTACAACCAATCAGATATGGTATGTTTAACCAACCTTGCTTTGATACCAATTGAAAGGGCAACTAGATCTGATATACTCTAGAGGGGGGTGAATAGAGTATATGGTGCTTTAAAACTTTTTGCAAACTTTTACAACACTTGTTGTAATATGTGTGAGCAGGGAAGCAGAAATAGATTTAATCACAGACTAAGCTATGCAAAAACTAAGCACAGAAAAATCTAGTCCAGAAACAAAAAGTAAACAAGCAGAACCAGAGGACACAAGGAAATATAGTGGTTCCCCAAACTTGGGTACATCCACTCTTCTACCACCCTAGGTAGGAATCCACTGCAGGATGAGTTGATCAGGTGTCCTGGGCACCAATGAGCTTTTGATAAGGTGCTCAAAAACCAAAGCAGATTTTTTGATCAGGTGTCTTGCCACCAATGAGTTTTTGACAAGGTGCTCAAAAACCAGATTCAAACTTTTGAAGGGAGTTTGAAAAACCCTTTACAGAGTGGGGGTGAGAGAGTTATGGCAGTCTTCTCTTTCTCAACCAACTGAGAAGACTATGTGGATTGATGTCAAAGCTCCCCCTGAATCCTTGAAATCTTCAGGAAGAAAAGCTTTGCTGAGGGTGATAGGCCTTCAAAGATAGAACTCCAGCAATAGATGGTTTCAGCAGTGGCTGAAATGTTGAGTGTCTGGAGTCTTGAAATGATGTTGGCCTTGAACACTTTTAGAGCTGAAGAGATCTGAATTCTTTTTGACAGCTTGATCTCTTTGATGAGTGTTCTTCAGAATTCTTTTTGACAGAAGATTTTGAAAGAGTCTCTGTAATCTGTATTGTGTGTTCTCTTTTTGTTCATCTCTATTGATTCAAAAACATTCTGTCTTTTATTCTCTGTTTCAGAATAGAATATCATTCTCTGTCAAAGATAGCTGTTGGCCTGCATTGATTGCAGCCTTAATTGCAAAAACTCTTCTGGAGGAAAGTCCACAGAATTATTCCTTGAAAAATCCCTTGAAACTTGGTCCAGAAATAAATGAAAACGGCTAGCAAATCTCTAAATTAATTGCATAATAACTCCTGTCTGATTTGAATTTGAATTCTGGAAGTAAACTGAAATCGTCGAACTGAGCTCTGCTATCGTTGAGCTGAGCTCAGCGAACTAGAAAACTCAAGCAGCAAAATAATCGTCGATCTGAGCTCAAAGATCGTCGAACTGAGCTCAGAGATAAAGATCCAATGCAGAGTCAAAAATCGTCGAACTGAGCTCACTGATCGTCGAATGGAGCTCGACGATATTATGAAGTTGAGCTCAGCGATCGTCGAATGGAGCTCGACGATCTGTCGAAGTTGAGCTAGACGATCGTCGACCTGAGTTCGACGAATCGTCGTGCTGAGTTCGACGATCAGACTTGGTCTCTAGACAGAAAAACTTGGTCTTCAGGGCAGCTTCCAAACCTAGACTACTAACCCTTAGACTCAATTCTAATTGACCTATTAAGCTGTACAGAAGGTCAAACAAAGGTTCCTAGAGACATAGTGATCCTGACCCAAATTAGTAATAGGGTGTTCCAACAGTGTGTGTGGGTTGTATACATTCCTGGTTTTAGTTATATAGCTGTGAAATTTATATATTAGTGGACATTCCTGGAGTTGAGTTCATGCAACTTAATTAATGTTGCGCTAGAATGGATTGAGTTAAGGACACGAAGAGAATTTGATCACCATAAGTAATTCCGTCACTTGTATGTGACCTATGGCATGGGGCCCCGGCCGGACCCACCGTTATATGCCATGTGACGAGTGGGGCGTTATACAAGATATCCCTCCATCGTCCTCACCAACATCTACCATACCTCCAATTATTTCCCCTCAACCACCATCTGTAACTCCATCTGCCACTTCAACACTGGACCCCTCCACCATTTCATCTGTCCTTACTCTCATCACACCCCCTCCTCAAAACCATCATAACAGAGGTCATTGCACCTCTTGATACTTCCATCTCTACCCTATCTGCTCAAATATCTTCCTTTTCTGCTGCCCCCTCTTCATTTAGGGGCCTGGCTCCATTTTTTACTGAAACCAGGAAGGGGGAGATGCTTGATGAAGAAGCTGCAGCAGCTCAAGTAGCAGCAGTCTCAGTTTCAGTTTTAGCTCCAGCTCCATCAGATACAGAGGCAGTAACAACAGCAGTAGATACAGAGCTTACATATACAGATTTAATTGATTTAATTCAGTTCATTGAGACTGGCATGGATATGGAAGATGCAGTCCCAGAAGAGTTAATTACTGCTGGTGATTTCATTTTAAATCCCATAGTAGATTTGGTTAATTTGTTAAGCATTTTTGATACTGCATACTTGAGAATCTTTCCAGCAGAGTATACTAAGCCATCTTTGGCTATTATCCCATACACCTCTCCAATAAGCCCTAAAGTGGCTAAGCAGCTTAAGGACAACCTTGTTTCTCAAGAGGTTACTACCTCACCTCTTTCTAAAGTTGTTTCCCCAATTGTCTCTTCCCCTTCAGTCCCAACTTTTGTAATGGATGACTCACCCTTGCCTGATCTGGATGAGTTAATCAGGGCTGACTTGAAGAAGAGAATAAGGTAGCTGCTGGAAGCACTGTCACAGTTATTTCTCCAGCTCCTCTTGAAATTTCTCTTCCAACTCCAGCTCCAGCATCTACTCCAACTCCATCCCAAGTTGAGAAACTCATTATATCTGATGAAATACTGAAAAAGCTAGATGCTTTGTATGATAATCCACAGGATAGCCGGGATGATGATGATGAGGATGATGAGGATTCTGATGAGGATGCTAAGAAAAAGAAGAAGCCAGTATCTAAAAAGAGAAAAGCTCCTCCTCCTCCTGCTCCTAAGCCAAATCTAGCCAATGACACTCCCTACTATATTCTTCAAAAGATAACTCCATATAAAGGGATGCCAGCTTGGATGTGGTTATCCAAAAATGAACAGAAAGAGAGGAAGAGAAGCAGAAGATACTCTCCTCCTTCATCTCAGAAATACAGAAAAGATCTGCCTCCTCCTCCTCCTCCAGCTGCTGGTGCTTCAGGCACAACTTCCCAAAGATCTACCCAATTCCAAACATATCAGAGACATCAAGGGAGATCTTCTTCTGAAAGCAGCCAGCATAGGCATTACTCTTCAGGCAAGCAACATCAATTTCAGCATCAATCACAGCAGCAGCATCAACAACAGCTATCATTCCCTGCAGATCAGAAAGCTGAAAGTCCTAAAAGACCAAATTCTCCTCCTGTTCCTTTTGAAGATCCTGAAATAGCTAATACAGCTAGAATGGCCAGGTTCCAAGAACTTGTAGGCCTTTCTATGATTAACAAGGCCAAAGCTGAAGGAAAGGATCCTTCTAAGTATTCCACAATATCTAAGCACAGGAAAGAAGAGCTTAAAAGGTTTGATGAAGCAAACAAGTTTTTCAATGTTGATGACTACATGAAGTTGTACCCAGAAGCAATTGTCCCCAGAGCTACATCTTTGAAGATTATTGGGGCTGCTGATATGACCATGAAAAAAGTGCAAGCTTCAGATCCAAACAGAGAAATTATCTTTACCAAGCCTGGAGATAAAGGTAAAGAAGCAATGCCCAAAGAGAAGAAACAAAAGAAGTAATTATGAACTGCTTTACTTTTGTTATGTTCTTATAACTGCTTTCTATTTCTGAACAAAGCTTATGTACATATATATATCTGTAGCATGTATTATTGATCTCTGCCAGATATATGCTTTCTTACCTTGTGATTTTCAATCTTGATTTGAGTCTATAATTAGTGACCTCACCCAAATAGGGAGATATTGCTGGATCTTTAGTAAGATTTGGGCTAGGTTCACTAAATTAGGATCATATGACCCACAATGTATAGCCAGGGTCATGGTTGTGTCCTAGAGTCTAGGCCAAGTCCTTAGAATCAACATCACATGGATCAGCTATCAACAAGATTGTTAGAGACTCAAGACTTAGAGTTTTTCTAAAGATCAAGTAAAATGAGTTCGACGTTCATCGAACTCAGGTCGACGATAGTCATGCTCAGCTCGACGATCTCAGAGTAAATTATCTGAGCTGAGCTTAACGAACTTGGAACTCAGGTCGACGAACTTTGGACACTATACTTCAACACTTCAAGATCAGAAAACATCTCTTTATTCTAAGTCCAGAGTCAGACTTTGGTCGACGAACTTGATTCTCAGCTCGACGAACTATGACCACAATAGCTAGAGTTATCCAGCAGCAGTTAAGTGGTCCTCAGCTCGACGAAACCAATTCTTAGGTTGACGAATTCTGGATACTTCACTTCAACACCTTTATCCAGAAGCATTTGAAATTATTTTAAGTCTAGAAATATTGTGTTGAACTTCAGTCGACGAAACCAGATATCAGCTCGACGAACTCCATACACAGAAAAGGCAAAGTGTCGAGAGAATATAGTTCTGCTCTTTGCTCGATGATCTTGGAACTCAGCTCGACGAACAGAAGTCATCTGGTCGATGAACTCAGCAACTCAGCTCAACGAACTGTGAACTCAGCTCGATGATTTTTGTTATCAGTTCGACGAATCCAGACTTAGTTATTTTCCATCCTTCTGTCCCCTTTTTACTGCAAAAATTCCTGAGTAATTAATGCTCAAATATTCTCTGGAATATAATCGTTAGACAGAGCATTGATCATGGTCTTCTCTAGGATTATTGCCTGCCGTTTTTCCATGGGACAGTTGGGGAAATAATTCAATGTCGTTTATTCTCAAGGCCGTCAGCATTGATTGCAGAGGATTTCAAAATTTTAAAAGACCATTTTTGATAAGAAATATAAAAGTGATTTTCTCTCTTCTTCCTGTAGACAGGCAAAGAGAGATAGAGACAAATAGAACAAGACACGCAATACACAGAGACGATAGACACAGAAAATAGTCAGTCTGAAACAAGAGATTCATTGATGTCTGTCAACATAGAATTCTGATACAATAAGAGGACATATTCCTGAAGATCATCAGCTATCTGAAGAAGAAGAATAACACCTAATCAAAATCAAGAGTCTTCTATCTTCAACACTTCAGGAAACTTCAAAGGACAACTACATCACTATCTGTCAAAGAAGTTCCTGAACAGCTGCTGATCAAGGTTGTACTACTAAAGGCCTATCACCCTGAAGCAAGTCTTCTTCTACCTGAACCATTCTATATCTCAGGGGGAGCCTGTGCTAAAATCAAATATCCACTAGTCTTCTTAGTTGTATATTGAGAAAGAGAAGACATCATCATCTCTCACCCCCCCCCCACTGTATAAAGGGTTATAACTCTCTTCAAAAGTTATTCCTGGTTATAAGTCACCTGATCAAAAGACTTAAGGATTAGTTTTTGAGCACCTGATCAAAAGCTCATTGGTGTCAGGCACCTGATCAAAAATCTGAGTGGATTCCTACCAGGGTGGTAGAAGAGTGGATGTACCCAATTTTAGGGGAACCACTATAAATTCTTGTGTTGTCTGGGTTGCTCTTTTTCTTTTGTTTTTGTGTTGTGGCTGTTTGTTAGGATTGCTGTTTTAATTTTGTTCCTGCACTAGATTAAATTAGAAGAAAATTTTATAAACCATGAATACTCTATTCACCCCCACCTCCACCCCCCCACCCCTCTAGAGTATTTATGATCTAACAGCTCACTTTCAGATGTTGAGGTAGGGCTTGATTGCCTGAGTTGTAGGAGTGTGGACTCACTCTGAGGTAGGATTCTCTGGGAGGATCTGAGTTATAGGCCTTGCTGAAGTCTGAGCTGTAGGGACCTTTCAAGGTTCTGAGTTGTAAGATCTGCGGATCTAAGAAGGAAGAAGGGAGTTAGGCCGAATCTAGTATACTGCTAGATAGGCTAAGGGGGAAGTGGATGTACCCATCACTTCGGGAACCACTATAAATCTGTGTGCACTCTGTGATTGGCTGTGATTTTGTTTATACTGTATTGTGTTAATTTCTGAATAATTTGTGTTAGCAGTAAAAATATTATCTACCTTAAAGAAAAAGAATTGAACCTATTCACCCCCCCCCCCCCCTCTAGGTGTTTAGGATATCTTGAAACCAATTCTTTCAAGTGGTATCAGAGGGAGGTTACTCAAGAATAGACTTAACAGTCTGTAGTGGATCTATAAGGCAGTTATCAGTTAGACAAAATGGGTTCAGGTGAGAATCAGAAGGAACTTGGATCCATGAAGCTCCTTATTTGTAGGAAAGAAAACTTTGGCATTTGGAAAGAGATAGTCAGATTGTTTATGGAAGCATCTGATCCAAGAATTTATATCACAGTGCTAGAAGGGCCATTTATTCCTATGAATATATCAGTTCTTGATGCTAACCTCAAGACTCCAAAGAGTTATTCAGAAATGACTAAGGAAGAGATCATTCTAGCAACCTTGGACAAGATGGCACAGAACATAATTGTGAGTGCAATAGATGACTCTACATTCCAGAATCTGGTTCATTGCAAAACCTCCAAGGAGATGTGGGACACTTTGATTGTCTACATGGAGGGAACATAAGAAGTGAGAGAGTATAGGAAGTTCATGCTAAATCAAGAATATGAAAGCTTTAGACAAGCTAAGTCAGATAGCATAGCTGAATGTTATAAGAAATTTTTCAGAATTGTTAATGAGCTAATGACCCATGGAAGAGTCTTTAGCACTTATGAATTAAATGATAAGTTTCTCAGATCCCTAACTAAGGATTGGGATACTAAAATATATACCATCAGAGAGGTGGCCAGGCTTGCAGATACACCTCCACCAACCTTATTTGGAAAACTATTATCCTATGAGATGTAGCTCACTGCCAGAAAAGAAGAGGAGAAAAGCAACAAGTCTGAATACAGAGAAAAGTCAGTTGCCTTTAAGGCTGAAGATACAAGAAAGGGCAGGAGAAAGTCACCATCTCCTCCCAGGAGAATGACTGAAGTTGAATCAGAAAATACTGACATCAACACTTCAGACAGTCATAATTCTGATAAAGATTTTGTTGCCTTCACAAGGCAGTTTCAAAGGTTCATGAAGAAGAAGAAATGGAGAACAAAGCCATCTTCATCCTACTCCAAGAATGACGATTACAAGAAGAAGAAAGCATCCAAGGATGACAGGCCAGGGCACGTCATAGTTGATTGTCCTGATAAAAGGAAAGAATCTAAATATAAAAAGAAGCAGCAAAATAAGAGTAAGAAGGAGAGATCCTTGGTTGCAAAGAAGAAGAAAAGCTGGACTGATTCCTCATCATCAGATTCAGGAGAAGAGACAGATGTTGAAGCCTACATAGGATTGTTCACTACTGAAGAGGATTCAGTAGAATCTGAGTTCTTGCAAATGCTGGACTCTATTAATATAACTGAAGATCATCACTGCAAAGGGCTGATGGCAATGACTGAGGAAGATCATTGCCAGGATCAGTCTGGTCCCAGTAAGGTAAACAACTTTTCATCAGTTTCTGATTATTATACTGGATCAGAATTAGAAGCATCTGCATCAAGAGATGTGAATGGATCTGAATCTAAAGGGGATGTACATCAACTTATTGATGAGTATGGTGATCTGTTGCATGCACTTAAGAGAAGCAGAAACCTTATCAAAACCAGGCTAAGGAAATTGTTGCTCTTAAGTTGGTTGCATCTGATTCAAAAAAAATGCTAGATCAGAAGATGAATGAGGTTGCCAAGCTAAAAAATATAACTGTTATTCAATTGGGAACAATTACATTCAAAAATGATCAGATCAAGGGTCTGGAAGTTAGACTACAAAGAGAAAAGGAACTTGTGGCTAAATTCTCAAAGCCAAAGTCAGTCTTACCTTTGATTGATAACTTCATTGCACCAATGGGTAAGACAGGTCTAGGTTTTAAGAGAATAACTAGGACAGTAAATTCTAAAAGAAAAGGCAAAGCCCCAGTTCAGTCACTAATCTCCAAACCCCCTATTTCTTTCAGAAAAGTGGTGCAACTTACTAACAGGTATGACCATGACATTATACATGGTCACTGTAAGGCTGGTATTCTGAATGATAAGGGTGCAAATGTCAATAAGGCAGACCATGTACAAACACACCATGTTCTTCAAGAATCATTGGTATTTGATGCACCACTAAACAAAAGGACAGCTGATACCAAGACTGTATCTAAGAGAAGATACAATAGATATGAGTGTTGGTGCTATGGCAAGGTTGGGCATTCTGTCATAGATTGTTGGCACAACACCAGTATCAAGAAAAATATCAGCTTACCTGTTAGAAAGACTGCAGGGAAATCAGTCAAGTTTCAGATTAACCTGAACCTAGAATCCAATACTTATTAGGGTTCTAAGGTTAAGTAATTATATTTGATGCAGGTGAGTCCAAGTGGCCATACCCCAATATGGTACTTGGACAGTGGTTATTCCAGGCACATGACTAGAACAAGAAGGATGCTGAAGGACTACTCTCCCATAGAGAATGGACCCAAAGTGATCTTTGGTGGATCTGAAAAGTGGATCATCAAAGGGTTTGGTAACATTTCCAATGGCTCAATTACTATCACCCAAGTGGCTTATGTGAAAGGTTTGAAACACAACCTAATAAGCATAAGCCAACTGAGTGATCTTGGTTATGACACTTCATTTATTAAGAATGGGTGTCAGATTAGAAAGACAAGTGATCAAGAGGTCATCTTGTCAGGTTATAGAAAAGGAAATATTTATTGTCTCAGTTTTGATTGTGAGAATAAGAATTCTCCTATATGTTTAGTTGCAGATGAAAAAGCATCTCATTGTGTAAAATGGCACAAGAGGCTAGCTCACCTTAACTATAAGACTATAGGCCAACTCTATAACATGGAGTTAGTGAGGAATGGTCATCAGTTCAAGTGCATAAAAGAGGGTGTATGTTCAGCTTGCCAAAAGGGCAAACAGACCAAGACCTCTCTTCATGGACATGATACCAAAGATTCTTTGAGGTGTTTGTACCTCCTGCATGTGGATCTATTTGGTCCTATACCATTTCATAGTCTAGGTAGGAAAGTCTATATACTTGTCATTGTGGATGACTATTCTAGATTTACTTTGGTTTTCTTCCTGAGGCAGAAATCTGAAACCTCTACTGTCTTCCACAATTTTATTAGACAAATTCAGAATGAACTTAACAGTTCAGTGGTCAAAATTAGAAGTGACCATGGGATTGAATTTCAGTCTGAATGCATGACAAGATTTTGTGAAGAACTAGGGATTCATCAAGAGTTCTCCTCACCTAGAACTCCTCGGCAAAATGGTATGCTGAAAGAAAGAATAGGACTCTTATTGAGGCTAGTAGAACACTACTAAGTGACACTTCTCTCCCAGAATATTTCTGGGCTGAGGTAGTAAACACTGCATGTCATGTTCTCAATTGAGCATCCATCACTAAAAGTCACAAAAAGACATCCTATGAGATTATGAAAGGAAAAAAACCAAACATATCCTATTTTAGGATCTTTGGTAGCAAGTGTTATGTACTTAATAATGGAAAGTCTTATTTAACTAAGTTTGCTGCCAAATCCCAAGAAGGGATATTTGTTGGGTACAGCAACAATAGTAGAGCTTACAGGGTCTATAACTTGACTACTCAAGTTGTAGAAGAATCTGTTCATATAGTCTTTGATGAAATTGAACTAATCAATTGTGAGCAGTCTAGTGTATCTTGTAGCTCTACAGGTTTGAAGGAAATGATGGATAATCTAACCATTAATGAAGACCAACCTGCAAGGTAGGATGAAGAAAATGATGGATGCTATCCAGGGGGAGTACAAGACCCACAAGCTGGTGATGAAGAAAATGAAGTACAGCATGTTGAGGAAACTGAAGGAAATCAAGGTGTAGATAGATTGCCTCCAACAATAAGACATCTAAAGGATCATCTAGCATACCAAATTATTGGTGATCCAAGTCATGGTGTTCAGATAAGGAGCAAGAACTTGAACACAGTTCTTTGCTCAGGTTTCCTGTCCCAGATGGAACCCAAGAAATTTGAAGAAGTCATACAAGACCCAAATTAGATTGATGACATGCAGGAGGAGCTGAATCAATTCAGAAGATGTAAAGTTTGGAAGCTGGTTCCTAAACCAAAGAATCACAATGTCATAGGGACTAAGTGGATCTATAGAAACAAGTTAGATGAAAATGACATCATAGTCAAAAATAAAGCAAGACTGGTAGCAAAAGGCTATAGGTAGGAAGAGGGAATAGACTTTGATCAGACATTTGCTCCAGTGGCAAGGTTGGAAGCAATAATTCTATTCCTTGCCTATGCAGCATACCAAGGGTTCAAGACTTTGCAGGATGCAAAAAAGACAGGAAAAGTACTACTGACACATGTTAGTTTTTAGGAGGAAGATTGGTGTCATGGAGCAGGAAAAAGCAGACAAGTGTGGCTATTTCCACTGCTGAGTCTGAATATGTTGTTGCAGGCAGCTGCTATGCTCAGCTATTATGGATTCAACATTAACTTGAAGATTATGGAATCCAGGTAAGTAGAACTTCATTATTTTGTGACTCTACTAGTGTCATTTCTATTGCTAGAAATCATGTTTCACATAGCAGAACTAAGCACATAGAAATAAGATTTCATTTCCTTAGAGATCATGTTGAAAAGGAAGATATAAGTTTAGAATTTGTCAACACTAATTTTCAAATTGCTAACATGTTCACCAAACCACTGGATGAAACTAAATTCAATTATTTTAAAATTGAATTAGGCATGCTGAACATAGAATAAGAATGACAAATTTGACTAAGTAAATGTGTGTCGACACTTAAAGACAAAGGTGTCGACACTTAGTAGATGGTGTCGACACATAAGAAAAAATTCTGTCGACACATTCAGAAGATTGTGTCGACACTCAGAATTTGTTGTCGACACATAGTTATCCTGACACTTAAATGTTGGTGTCGACATATACAGTCGTCTGTGTCGACATGCAGAGATTAGTGTAAGCTCTTAAGATTATTTGTGTAGATACATCGCAATTGGTGTCGACACATAGAATAGTAATTCTCTGTCGAGACTTTAGTAGTCTGTGTCGACACAATCCCAACAGTATCGACACAATAGGTTTATTTCAACTCGCCTGTTGACCTTCCTTGTTCGGAAACATATAAATAGGTGGAAGTAAAACCATGTCGACTACGCTCTCAACATTCTCGAGACCTAATCTTTTGTGTCGACAGACCTTCATCTCTCTTATTCTCTCTCTTTCTCATCCTGAATGGCGCCAAAGCTGGAAGAAAACATTAACGAGGGCTATGAACTAGTTCACGATGCGTTCACGAGTGGATCTAGAGAAATCAAAGTTGTGATTACCCTAATCACAGAGAATGGCTTAGAATACTTGGTCTCAGAACCTGCCAAGATTTGGAAAAAGGAGGCTCTTGAATTCTACACAGTAGTAACACTGGATTCCATGGGCCTGAAAATTAAGTCATTCGTTCAAGGAACCAAGGTCAAACTCACCCTGAAGAGTTTGAGGAAGACACTACAACTGACAAGGGTTCAAGAAGAAGATGAAATCATATCTTCCATGACCAAAGAAGATCTCCAATGGTATGGACTGGATCCCAACACCAAGATTGGATCTTCTATGCATAAAAAGGGAATGAACTCCTAGGGAAAATTTCTTTCTGAATTTATAGGAAAAGTAATTCTGTGCAAAACAGGAGGACATGATAGGATATCTGCTTATATGTTCAATCTAATGACCAGAGTCATCTTCAATGTCAAAACCAACTGGTCTGCTGTGATCTTTGAAAAGATCAAAGAAAGTTTAAAGAAACCAAACCTGGGCAGAATACTAAGCCTATATCTGGCTGAGAATATTCCTGAAGTAATGAATCAGATTGCAGGATCTAAGATCAATCATATGAGAAGAATGGATTTGAGAATACTATCCAGATGGGAAATGGTCTTGACTAAGGATGTTTCTACTCCACAGAAATAAACAAAACAAATATAGCAAAAGAAGATACCAACCCACAAGACAACTGAATCTTCCAGTGATTCAAGAGAAGAAGTGGTCTTCAGCTCTGATGAAGAAAGACCAGAGAATGCTAGGACATCACCTGCTCTAGAGAATATAGATGATGGACAGGTGCAGGGGGAGCAGATTCCAGAAAGCAACATCCACCTGGATCAAGTACAGGAAGAGCCTCATCAAGGGGGAGCCAATGAGCTTTCTCCAGCTTCAGCTCAATAAGAGGCATTACCCTCAGGGGGAGCTCATGAACAACAGCCACCTGTCCACACAGCTGCATTGGATAGTGAAGCAGCTACACAATCTATACTTGAGACTAACCAAGAAATTATCCCAGCACATGACACTATAATGGAGGACACTTTTTCATTTGATGACACTCCATCTACTGCACAAGAGAAAGATATTCCTCCTGTTCAAATGCAGCAAGAGTTCACTCTAGAAAAGTTATTTCCTGACATACAAGATGCAAGGACTGAGGGGGAGCAGACAAGGACTGAGAAGGAGTTGCCCTCTAGTCCAAAAGACACAGTAGACATAGAAAGTTCATCTGATTCTTCTGAAAATGAAGAAGTTTTCAGGGCCAAGAAGAGGAAACTGATGGTCCTCAGAAAGAATAGCTTAGGCTATAAGAAAGCCTTGCAGACTGTCTCCCAACCACCAGCTCCAGCAGTTAACTTCACCTCACTGTTGGTGGCACTGCAAGTTAAGATGGATGAGCAAATAATAGCTCTTAAGAAGTATGTGGATGAAAGTCATAAGGAACTCCAATCTACATTGGCCCAAGATATCAAATCAATCAGATTTGAGGTCAATTTGCATAAAAAGGAGATGACATATTGCTTCCATAAGGGAGGTAATGTTGTAGTATATTTAGCAAAGCAACAAGTAGAGGCCAAAACTCAAATAGATGACATAGCAGTGAAACAAGGCTATGTTTTGGAAAATCAAATAAGAATGAATGACAATCTTACTGAATCACACAATGTTATTGTCACAGAACTTAAGAATACAGCAACTGCTTTCACTGCAAACATTGCTAAAGAAAAGACTGAGTTTGATAAACATCTCACAGCAAATTTGACAGCTGTTAGCACTGCTATCCAAGAATCTCAAAAGGTAATTTTTGATCAGCTGCTGAAGTTCAGATCATTCTACAAAGAAGGAACAAATTATCTAGCTAATCAGATAAGGTTTCAAAAGGATGATCTAAGAGACCATGTTGAACGAGAAGTCATAAAGGGGGAGAGAGTGTTAGTCAATGCAGGCTCTGAACATGCTAAATGGATAACTAATGCTATCAGAGCCACTCTTGGTTATCCACCCCTGTGTGATGATGATAACACTGCTGAATCAGGAATTCAACCTGCTTACAATGAAGGGGTTCAGCAGGAAGTAGCTCCAATTATTTATCCACCTGTTGATTTTGAAGGAATTCAATCTACAGTACAACAAATGTACAGTCCTCCACAGGAGGTTCAGCATGTGGTTATTGAGAAGGTTGAGATTTCTAAAGCAGCCTTAAAAAGAGAGCAAGAAGCTCAACTTTCTAAGAGAAGGTTTAGAGAGCAGGCTGAGTTAAAACCTGATTTTGAAAGATGGAGTCCCACCTTCAGGAACATTATTCTCAATGTCTGGCAAGTTGTTAAAGACAACATGCATGATAGGGGAAAGTGGTACTCTGAAGAAGAATGGAGCAAGTATCAGAAACGACATGATGTCATTTATCAGTTTAAAAGAAACATCAAAGCTGGGAAGATACCTGCTACTTCTGTGGAGCCAAGCAAGTACTTTCCAAAGCCTTATCATTATTTTAAAAGGCAAAAGGTCAAGGCTGAAGAGCTCAAGAAAAAGGATCTTAAAGGAAAGAATCCAGCTGAAGACACTGAAGCTAATGTACAAGCAAGGATTCAGTCTGGCAAAGGCATTGTTATCAAGGAGCCAAATCAGTCCTAAGATTAGATTGACTAGATTTTAGAAATATGTAATCTTGTGTTTTAAAATCTATGTAATCTGTTGATCAAAAAACTTCTTGTAGTTCAACAAAACATTGATTCATGTTCATTATATTTTATCATATTTTATGATAATATAATATGCTGGTTTTGTTTATGTATTACTGTGTCAAATAATGCTCTTATACATCATGTTCTGTGTTTTATTATAAAGTGATGTATATCATTGACTAAGGGTTATGACTTCTCCAAATAGGGAGAGATTGTTGGGTACATTAGAAAATATGTACCAGATTTGGAGAAGCCTCACCTAACTCAATGATATTCATCAAGGTGTATTTGATGTTGTGTTGAGTTTGAATGTGCAGGTTAAGGAAATACAGAAAACTTTTCTAAGTACAGGTGTCGACACCTGAGAAGAAATGTGTCGACACTTGGGAAAGGCTGTGTCGACACCAGGAGCCAGATTGTGTCGACACACAGGACTTGTGTCGACACACAGAAAATCTATCGACACATTCCAGAATTCTGTCGACAACAACTGTGTCGACACACAGGACTTGTGTCGACACACTCCAAAATTTTGTCGACACCAACTTTATCGAGACTAGAAGTTATTGTGTCAACACACAGGACTTGTGTCGACACATTCCACTGAAGCTGTGTCAAGAAGTTAAAGAGAAGCTGTGTCGACATTGTGAAAGCTGTGTTGACATCATCAAGAGTTGTGTCGACACATGGTCTATTTGTGTCGACACATTTGAAGTATTGTCTCGACACTTTGCTGCTGAGTCAAAGTACAATAAAGTTTCTGGAGACTTGACAGCTGTCATAACTGATAATGTTGTTGTATCTGTCAGAGCTGTCAGAAAGTCGTTAGGAACCGGATTAGCCGGTAACCTCAGAAGGAGCCTATATAAAGACATGTTCTATTATCAGATAGACAATCCAAGGAATGAAGAACTAAGAAGAAGAAGAGAAGTCTTCATCCAGAAATCAACAAGGGCAGATCATGAACAAGTCTGCAAGAAGAATTCAGATTAAATTCTGAATAGAAGAAAGAATCTGGATTGAGGATCATCTCCAACTTCAAGAAGATCAACCTTACTTTGTTCAGATTCAAGAAGCTTTGAAGAAGCTAAGACAGGTTGATTCTAAAGTTATCTGCAAGAAGAATTCAGATTAAATTTTGAATAGAAGAAGGGAGCTGGATTGAGGATCATCTCCAACTTCAAGAAGATCAACCTTACTTTGTTCAGATTCAAGAAGCTTTGAAGAAGCTAAGACAGGTTGGTTCAGCAGGAAGTAGCTTCAATTATTTATCCACCTGCTGATTTTGAAGGAATTCAATCTGCAATACAACAAATATACAGTCCTCCACAGTAGGTTCAGAATGTGGTTATTGAGAAGGTTGAGATGTCTGAAGCAGCCTTGAAAAGAGAGCAAGAAGCTCAACTTTCTAAGAGAAGGTTTAGATAGTAGGCTGAGTTAAAACCTGATTTTGAAAGATGGAGTCCCACCTCCAGGAACATTATTCTCACTGCCTGGCAAGCTGTTAAAGACAACATGCATGATAGGGGCAAGTGGTACTCAGAACAAGAATGGAGCAAGTATCAGAAACGGCAAGATGTCATTTATCAGTTTAAAAGAGACATCAAAGCTGGGAAGATACCTGCTACTTTTGTGGAGCCAAGCAAGTATTTTCCAACGCCTTATCATTATTTTAAAAGGCAAAAGATCAAGGCTGAAGAGCTCAAGAAAAGGATCTTAAAGAAAAGAAGCCAGCTGAAGACACTGAAGCTAATGTACAAGCAAGGATTCAGTCTGCCAAAGGCATTGTTATCAAGGAGCCTGATCAATCCTAAGATTAGATTGACTAGATTTTAGAAATATGTAATCTTGTGTTTTAAAATCTATGTAATCTGTTGATCAAAAAACTTCTTGTAGTTCAACAAAACATTGATTCATGTTAATTATATTTTATCATATTTTATGATAATATAATATGTTGGTTTTGTTTATATATTACCGTGTCAAATAATGCTCTTATACATCATGTTCTGTGTTTTATTATAAAGTGATGTATATCATTGACAAAGGGTTATGACTTCTCCAAATAGGGAGAGATTGTTGGGTACATTGAAAAATATGTACCAGATTTGGAGAAGCCTCACCTAACTCAATGATATTCATCAAGGTGTATTTGATGTTGTGTTGAGTTTGAATGTGCAGGTTAAGGAAATGCAGAAAACGTTTCTAAGAACGGGTGTCGACACCTGAGAAGAAATGTGTCGACACTTGGGAAAGGCTGCGTCGACACCAGGAGCCAGATTGTGTCGACACACAGGACTTGTGTCGACACACAGAAAATCTGTCGACACATTCCAGAATTCTGTCGACAACAACTGTGTCGACACACAGGACTTGTGTCAACACACTCTAGAATTCTGTCGACACCAACTTTGTCGAGACTAGAAGTTATTATGTCGATACACAGGACTTGTGTCGGCACATTCCACTGAAGCTGTGTCAAGAAGTTAAAGAGAAGCTGTGTCGACATTGTGAAAGTTGTGTTGACATCATCAAGAGTTGTGTCGACACATGTTCTATTTGTGTCAACATATTTGAAGTATTGTCTCAACACTTTGCTGCTGAGTCAAAGTACAATGAAGTTTCTGGAGACTTGACAGCTGTCATAACTGAAAATGTTGTTGTATCTATCAGAGCTGTCAGAAGGCCGTTAGGAACCGGATCAGCCGGTAACCTCGGATGGAGCCTATATAAAGACATGTTCTATCATCAGATAGACAATCCAAGGAATGAAGAACTAAGAAGAAGAAGAGAAGTCTTCATCCAGAAATCAACAAGGGCAGATCCTGAATAAGTCTGCAAGAAGAATTCAGATTAAATTCTGAATAGAAGAAGGAAGCTGGATTGAGGATCATCTCCAACTTCAAGAAGATCAACCTTACTTTGTTCGGATTCAAGAAGCTTTGAAGAAGCTAAGACAGGTTGATTCTAAAGTTGTCAGATCTATCAAGAATTGACCAAGAAACCTTCTACCCATTCTCTCTCTACTTGGGTGAAGGAATTAATTTTTTTATTATCCATTTCTCTCTAGTATCTTTTATAGATCTAAGTGTAGGAGAGTTATCTCTCTGAGTTGTAAGCCTAAATCTATAAAGATTGAGGTATGGCTGAGTGCCTGAGGTAGGAGATTAATTTCTCTGAGTTGTAGGCATGTTGAAGAGGCTGAGGTAGGGCTGAGTGCCTGAGGTAGGAGATTAATTTCTCTGAGTTATAGGCCTGTTGAAGAGGCTGAGGTAGGGCTTGATTGCTTGAGTTGTAGGAGTGTGGACTCACTCTGAGGTAGGATTCTCTGGGAGGATCTGAGTTGTAGGACTTACTGAAGTCTGAGCTATAGGGACCTTTCAAGGTTCTGAGTTGTAAGATCTGCGGATCTGAGAAGGAAAAAGGGAGTTAGGCCGAATCTAGTATACTGCTAGATAGGCGAAGGGGAAAAGTGGATGTACCCATCACTTGGGGAACCACTATAAATCTGTGTGCACTCTGTGATTGGCTGTGATTTTTTTTATATTGTGCTGTGTTAATTGCTGAATAATCTGTGTTAGCAGTAAAAATATTGTCTGCCTTAAAGAAAAGAATTGATCTTATTCACCCCCCCCCCCCCACCCTCTAGGTGTTTATGATATCTTGAAACCAATTCTTTCATTCTGTATCGCTCATCGTCTACAATGAAGAGGACACTCGGAGAGCAGAAACCTCTGAACAAGTGACTTGGGGGGTAGAAGACTCCAACACCTCAACCTCAGGATCAACTAGTGTATCCTCATCTTGAGGAACCTCCTCAGTCTAACAATCTATTTGCCTCAACAAATGTCGAGGCTCCGCATCTGCATCACTAATATCCTTAAAAATGAGCTTTCTCTTCCGATCACAGGCCAACGACACCTCCACAACGCGCTCAAAATTAGCTAAAAGCTAGCATAATTGCAGTCGTTTCTCCTCCACAAATAAAGATATGCTGAACAAACGATTCACCGCCTCTTGAGGTTCTTTAAATCCCAACACCGGAGAAAAGTCTCGTTCTCGTCCCTTCGGATGACGACAACGATCAGGTAAAGAATTCCAAAGCTTCGGAAGACCCCAGGAATTTCGAGCATATCCAAACAAGGTATTTTTACGGTGGCGATCCGCCCGACTCTCAAAGTCGGGCAAACTATTGTTGCTATAAATCTCAATATGGTTACTATCATTGACACGAACATTGCACCAGCCTCTGAAGAAGTCCAAGAAGAAATTCGAGTCATGCTCTTTGAAGAAAGCAACTAACCCCATGATGTGCGTAATCCCAAGAGGAGTAAATTGCGATATAGGGACGCCAAAAAAACTTCAAGAGCCCACCACCTCTTCGCACGACGGGAATCAAAATTTAGACTATAACGTCGTCTCGCATACAGTCAGCCAACCCTTCAGCGGTGTCTGAACTCTTTCCTCAGCACGAGCAATCATTACTTCAAGATCACCAGGTAACCCGTATCTTTTTCTCCAGATCATAATTTGCTCACCAGTAAGTGTGGAACACAATTGCATCGGACTATCCCGCGCATTGCACGCCGAGACCTGGAAATTCGGGCAAAAAAATCATGAAAAATTACAACAAAATGAGGACTCTCAGCAAGGATAACGTCATCCCAGCAAGCACAGAAATCGTGTCTTAGGCGCTCAAAAGAGCCCCCGCACGTGAGCGTCTGCAGCCCCGTCGCCAGCACGAAAACATGCGCTAAAGGATGCGCTCGGCAGTATGTAGGTGCACGCACCCGAAAGAGCCAAGACGCCCGCCCGAGTGCTCGTGGCACATGCACGCGACTCGGGTGCGTGCACACCACCGTGTTCATGCCTAGGTGCGCACGAGCATGCGCGGGCACCCAAGAGATAACGCGAATGCGCGCGCCCAGGTCCGCGCGCACTACCGCTCGTCCAGGTGCATACACGTGGTTGCGCGCACACCACCGCGTGCACACTCAGGTGCGCGCGCGGATGTGCGCGCCCGGGTGCGCAGGTACCATCGCGCACGCTCAGCTGCATATGCACCACCGCGTGCGCGTAGGTATGTGTGTGGATGCACGCGCACCACCGCGCCCGCACGCGCAACCAGGCCCGCACAAGTGTGCGCATACGGTCCTGCAGTCCGGCGCGAGCGCGCGAATCTTCGCGCCACTGCTTTCACGCCTCCGCTTTTGCGCCTCTACCTTCATGCCTCCCCCTTCGTGCCTCCTCTTTCGCGCCTCCGCCTTCGCGTCTCCGCCTTCGAGCTTCCATGTGCATCCGCCTCTGCACGTCTCCACCTCCGAGCACATCTTCTCGTTCAAACAAATAACAATGTACCTTGGCATGTGCATCTCCATACATCTCTCTCGTAACCACCTTTCCATTCATCGATCCCTTGATCGTTGTAAAATAACACACGAAAAAAGCATCGCTCTTCTCACGCTCTTATTGTATGCACCGAGAATTTTGTGGGCATATGATGAGATCATCATGATTTTTATAGGAAATTGCGGTGCAGTTACCCCACTCCTCATGACCCCCACTAATTTAGTGGGATCATGGGGAAATTACCGTGCGTGCGATCGACGCTCTTGATCCCCCGCATGGCCCACACACGGATCCCACTACGCGCGCCTTCCGCGCAACTGTCATGACCGGATGTCGGCACCGCCGTCATCGGTGTCAAACGGTCCATACAAGACTGGCCCCGCCAAGACCGGCGCCGCTCGCCCGCGACCGCCTCCCGCGACTGTGAGGCTGCTCCCGCAAGGTGAGGCCCCCCCCCCCCCCCTCGCGGACGCCCTCCCACAGCAACCGCCTGAGACCGCGGCGCCACTCATGCTAAGGGAGATCGCACCCCGCGGACGCCCTCCCATGGTCGCGGGGTTGCTCCCGCAAGGGGTGGTCGCGCCCCGCAATCGCTCTCTCACGGTCGCAGGGCCGCTCCCTCTAAGGGAGGCCGCACCCTGCGGCCCCCACCCGCAACCGTGGGACTGTGCCCAAAAAGGGCGTCCACACCCCGCGGATGCGGGGGCCAGACAACAAGCGGCTGATGCATCCCGCGACCGCCTCCCACGACCGCCCCCACGACCACCTCCCACAGCCGCCTCCCGTGGCCGCGAGATCGCCTGCCACGGCCGGCCGATTTGCTGGTCGTGGCTCCTCCGTCGGCGGACGATCGTCGCCAAATTGGTCTCCCGCTCGTGGCGGGCCTTCGCCGTCGTGTGATCATCTCATAATCACCACTGTTCGTTACAAGAATAACCATCAGCGTAACTACCCACTAACCCCCATGGTTAGTGGAGAATATTATTTATTTAATGGTCTACAAGTAGTCAAAATCATGAAAATAATATACACCAACAAATATACTGAATGCGGTCTTCAATTAGTAATTTTGGGTGGTTACGGTGTGTGAATAGCCGCGTAACCAACATAATCACCTCATGAAGCCTATAAAAAGGCCACAAGACCCATCTCATTTCTAACTTCTCCTCCTCTCAGTCTTCTTCTTCCTCAAATCGGAGCTTTGCCAGAATCCTCCTACGTGCCTCCTCCACCCGCTGGGCCACCCAAAAATTTGCCTAATTCCACAACGCTCTTGAAAATAAGGCATTCTGCTTGTCATTCCGCGAAGCCTCCTGCGTGCACGTCGTTCCTCAAGTCACCGCCGACGCATCTCCGCGCATCCCGCCACGAAGTTCGTCAGCCAAGTAGCTGTTAAAATTCAACAAACCCGTAGAGGCCTCCTCGGATACCCTGTTGAAACTCAACAAACCGGAGGAGTACACCCCACTTATAATGTTGAAAGTTTTCCCGGATCTTGGAGTTAGCAGGGGTTATCTCAACAAAGCAGTAACAACCAGCAACACATGCAGCACAAGCTTCTTTATTGATCAAGAGCAAACCTCTTTACAAGGCGAGACATACATGGCAAGACATGCTTCACCAAAACCCAAAACCAGGAGAGCAGAAACAGTTACAAAGACAAGACACAAACCAAGCCGCGCGGACTCAATCAACAAGCCGCAGGTCTACTGCTGTGGAGTCCGCTCAGTCCGCCAGGTCACCAAACCGCAACCCAAGCCGCGCGGACTTCCCCTTATTCCAATGCTTTGCTCTTCACCGCCGATCTGCAGGCCGCCTGACCGCGAGGTCGCCTAGCCGCCAGACCGCAAAAGCTGCGCCACCGAATGGAATAATCCGCCTGAAGCAGGCGACTTCCTGAACCCCGAACCAAGTTGCCAAAGAGAAGACCGTCTGGTCGCTATCCGCGACCTGCTGTTTACCGCCTGTTGCTTAACCGCAGAGTCCGCACTGTCCCTGACCGCAATCAGAGCCAAGTCTTGGCTTTCCAGCGCTATCTGCACAACCTGCACAGCACAACCTGGTCAACACTCAAACCGCGCGGACACCAAGGTCCAGACCGCAGCAACTTACGCGAGCTCAATTACTGTTCACTTACTTCGGTTAAGGTCCACTTAATCCTGATGTGACAAGGGTCCTATTTATAGGCACGATGATGAGTATGGTCACCGCTCTAGCCGATAGGATCACCGCCACATCCCGCAGCAAGAACAAGTGTGTCCGCCAGCCCGCGGACACACACTCCAGTTCGCCGCTCCTGTGCAGATAGCCAGTCCTCCCCAGCTTCTCCAAGATCGGACTCCAATATCCAGCTTGCCTTGCCGCCAAAGGCCAAGCCAGGACCACCACAGCCGGACTCCACAACAGCTGTGTTCGCCAATCTGCGGACACAGTACCAACCCGCATAACCCGAGCCCACAGCCTCGCCATCAAGGCACCTGCCAGACTCAGCGGACACTGGCTTCCGTCCGCACATCCCGAGTCCATTGCCTCGTCCAAGGCACCGCCGGACTCAGCGGACACGCCAATCCAGTCTGCTTTCACAGCAAACTCCAGTCCGCATTCCTATAACCTTATCACAAGGCTAAACCGAACTCAGCGGACTCCAGCTCCAGTCCGCACGCTCTTGCCCAGGCAATCCTCCAGTCCGCATACCCCCAAGCTAGCAATCAAGGCAATAGCACTTCTACTAGGCTTGGCGGACTGAGAAAGCAGCCCGCGCTCCACTGCGCGATCTCCCCGGACTAAGCCAACCTGGACTTGGTTCAGTACCCACCAAGTCCAGTCCACTGGCCACAAGGGCCAGTCCGCACTTACTGGCGGACACTGGATCTAGCCCGCCATACCGGGCGACCTCCAGCGTCTGTCCGCACTGACCGGCGGTCTACGCGGCTTCAACTTGCCGCTGCACTAGAGCAATACCAAGGCAACTGCCAAACCGGTCTACCGAGCTCTAGTTCATCAGTCCGCTTCATGCCGGACGCCGCGGATAGGATTTCTATCCGCCTGGTTACTTCCTGGGACCAACTGCCTGCTGAGTATTCGCCGGCCTGACAGACCGCTGCTGCTGTCCGCATAGTCCGCGCGAACAGACCGCCCAGGCCGCCACAGAGCAAACCGCCTGCAACATCCCTGCCGACTTAGCAGTCCGCAAACCCTGTCCGCGTAGTCCGCGCAGATAGGTTGCCCAAGCCTTCCATTCACCCACTTTCACTTCACAGTTTTCAACACTCCTCCTTGAAGTGCGAAGTGGTGAATAACTCCAGCAGCTCCCGTAACCTTACACCTGGTCCCTCCGATAGCATCTACGAAGATATGTCCAAGACATAGTCCTCGCCCCGCAAATCATGGACCATGAGGGAGCCCTCCAGCATCTCTAGAAAGGAGTCATGCTTCCCTCTGCCTTCTTTAGCTTCAACCTCCACTCATGCATCATAGGAGTATCATCAACTACCTTGGGCACAGAGGCCCAAGCCTTGTTATCTCTGAGAGAAGTCACCTCTTCAGCCTTGGTGTCAACCACCTCCTTGATTCTAGTGGGGTCATCACAGCCAGAAGTACCTTGTTCGACCTGAGGGCTAACAAGGAAACACGGGACCAAGTCCGTCGTGTTCCCTTCACTATATCGAGCTGGTGGCTTACTGATCCTCTTCGATATCCGAAGAACCTGATCATGGCTAACCACCTCCGCTGCTTTTGAACCAGCTTCGTTACCGGGCAAACCCGGAACAATGTTCCCCTTGCTTCCTGAACAAGACGCCTCCTCACTGGAACCAAGAGCACCTGGAGCAACGCTCCCCCTGCTACATGAACCAGAAGACTCTCCTCTTGAACAAGAACTACCTGGAACATCGCTCCCCCTGCTTCCTGAATCGGAAGCCTCCGCATTCGAGCCGGAAGAATCTGGAGCTTCGCTCCCCCTTCTTCCCGACTCTGACGCCTTTGCCCTGGAGCTAGAACAACCTGGAACACCTGGTGACTCAGGTAACAACACTTCCTTAGCAGCAGCCTCCTTCAGCCCACCATCTGACCTGCTTATCTCTAGCTCCACATGAGAGCTACCCCAAAATGGCGTCAACTCATCGAAGACAATGTCTCTCGACACTATGAGTTTCTTCGTCGCAGGATCCATACACATCCATCTTCTTCTCTGTTCATCATACCCAACAAAGACTAGCTTTGTCTTGAGAGCACCTGGAGAGTGTATGTAGCAGGTAGATCCAAACACCTTAAGGTACATCACTGAGGGCTTCACTCCGAACATCAGCTCATAAGGAGTCTTCACTATGATCGGACTAAGAGGCATCCGGTTGATGACATGAGCAGCACAGGCCATCCCTTCCGCCCAAAGAGCCTTCGGAACGCCTTTACTCTGAAGCCAACACTTGCAGGTCTCCGTTAACCAACGGATCATCCGAGCTGCAATACTGCCTTGTTTTGAAGTATGTCCACAAGAAAGCTCCTTCCGGATCCCTTGCTTCCTGCAAAAGTGTGAGAACTCGGTTGAGCCAAACTCACCACCGAAACTTGTCCTCAACACCTTGATCCTCCGGCCAAGCTGACCTTCCACAAGCTTCTTGAACTCCACAAACAAGCGTACCATGTTGGACTTCTTCTTCATGAAGTAAACCCATGTATACCTAGAATAGTCATCAACCAATATCAGCATGAACCTGCTGCCTCCAAGACTGGCCGTGACGGTCGGTCCCACCAGAGCACAATGGACAACCGCCAATGGTGCTTTACATCTGGATTGTGCTTTATCAACCATGAAGCGATAGGCTCCACTTTCCTGACATCCCGCACACCCCCGACCATCGCCATAGGATGACAATCTAGGCAAGCCTCTTACGAGTCTTCTTTTCGCCATTGCTTTCAGCTTGTCCAACCCTACATGCCCCAGTCTTTCATGCCAGATAGCTGTACTATCATTGGCATTCATCCGATCAGCTCCAGAACTAGTTGATGTCCCAACTACGTTCTTCTCCTTACCTCCGACATGAGCTACGTTCGCTGAGAGCAAGACAACCTTGCACTCCTTCCAAAGATGACCTTGTTGCTTGCATTTATAGCACATTGGTCCTTCCTTCCTCTTCCTATCACGCCTAGGAGAAACACTCCTGAAAGTCCACCTAGTGTCAACTACCTTCACCTATGGGGGGGAATAGGTGACGTGCAGCGTTTTTGCGGAATTAAAATTGTACCTGCACACGAAAATAAAACAGCACAGCAAATAGAGTACACAAGCTATTTATAGTGGTTCCCTGATTTGGGTACATCCACTTTCCCCCTTCGACCTATCTCCCAACAAGGGATGACTCGGTCTCTTCACCAACAGGATTGAAATCCAATCCTTGCACTATCGGAAGGATCCCTTCCACACGTAGGAGTCAACACTCCCATACCACGGGTTGCACCCAACCCTTTCAACTAGGAACCAACGTTCCTTTACAACAAATATGAAACAAGAATGTACAAGAAATACAAACAACTTTTGGAGACTAAGGTGTCCCTCTTCGTTCGATGACGTGTTCTTGAAGTAATCGAAGAGTCCACAACCCTAGATCTCACTTGGAGAGAATCTCCCCGGAACTGGCGGCGGCAAGAAGGGCGGCGGCTAGATTCTCTGGAACGGTGGCGACAACGGAGTGCGGCTGCTGTACTTTGGAGATTCAAACTTCGTAGCAAAGCTAGCAAGGTCTTCCAACGGCCACACTAGGATCGATCATCTCGATCGATTCGGACGAGAAAAGTTTTCCCGATCAACAAATCAAGAGACAAAGGATCTCTGGTTAGACGCGTGAGACTCTAAGCTTGGCTAAGCTTCTATCGCCGGGAGATCTGGAAGAAACCACGATCTAGCAGCCGGCGATCGACCAGCACGAGCGGCGACGGCGGCGGCGGAGGTATCGCGATCTAGGTCACGTCGGCGGCTCGGCTTTTTCAAATCTTCTTCGCTCCTTTCTACTATTCAAAAATACGCGTGTATTTATACAGTAAAATACTCTTTTATGACCGTTATGGGTCCCACCTGAAGAAACCCTAAAAGCGGTTCAAAATAGAGCCTTAACATTTGATCCGGTCCAGTGGGATCCAGAAAATTGTCCAAGTCAAAATCGGCGAGAATCGAAGGTGATTCTCGTCGAATCGGCGAGAATCGAAGGTGATTCTCGTCGATTCGGCGAGAATCAAAGGTGATTCTCGTCGATGTTGACTTGTTTGCACGCTCTGATTTAGCCGGATAGAGACGGCGAGAATCAGCCAGTGATTCTCGACGATTCGGCGAGAATCACTTGGTGATTCTCGTCGATTATGACTTAGCGCCAGAGTCGCACACTTTGATGTAGCCGGATAGAGACGGCGAGAATCAGCCAGTGATTCTCGACGATTCGGCGAGAATCACGAGTGATTCTCGCTGAATCGGCGAGAATCACTTGGTGATTCTCGTCGATTCACACTTAGACGATTTTTCGTCTTTCCACCCATGAGCTGCTCTTTGACCCATCCTTGCTCCTTGTCTGCTCTTGCAATATCACAGCCCTATACTTGAAAATAAGTACACTCCAATAGAGAGAGTGCACGTAGGCCAACACATTGATCTGCTCAACGAGGGATTACGTTGCGCAGACCCGTATATATTGACCTACTGCACCCTGACATTGGTGTGCACTTAGCGTGGAATAACTGCAAGCACAACTTAAAAGGTTTCATCAAATACATTGTGAATTCATCTTAGCTTGACAGGAGGCTTCGTCAAATCCGGGTAATTGTGGATACATTACCCAACAATCTCCCCCTATTTGACGAAGCCAAAATCCTACTAGCTAAGATGAATGCCACCATCCAGATAATATATACATCATATAGAATTTAAAAATGCGGCACAAGGAAATAGAAGCAAACAGATCAAAGCTTGAGTCAATAATAACTTCATATATATATATATATATATATATATATATATATATATATATATATATATATATATATATATATTCCCAAGATTGTTCATATAACAATAAGAAAAGATAGAAGTGTTCATGAGACAATGACAAGCTATAAATTTCTGTCTATTGATCTTTGGCTAGGTCATCCTTATGTTTTTGAGCCAAAAACTTCTTTCTTTGCCTCTCAACGTACTCCTTGGGTTTTGGATAGTATCTGGGAGGAGGAGCTTTATCTGCCGCAGTGTTGGTCTTGAAGAAGATGTTCCGTTTAGCTTCATACGTCTTGTGCAGCTCCCACTCATGCTGGCTGTATACGTCGTTCTGATTGATTTCCCCTTTTTCTTGTAGCCAGAATGTGTCCAAGATGATACTCTTTGATACCGGACTCCACCTTTCGTTCCTTACTTCCTCCTCCTTCAATCTGATTCTCTTTTCAGCTTGTGTTTCCTTTGATGTCCCTTCTTGAGATTTTCTCTTGTCCCTAGCTTTTGCTAGGGCTCCTTGGTCAAACATTGCCATCAGTTTTGCCTTGGAGGTGGCCCTAGCAGCCCTATGAGCATCAGCTTCACTTAAAGGAGCTTCTTCAGCACTGGCTCCCTCATCAGCCGCAGTATTAATTTCAGGAGCAGGAGTACCCTCAGGATTTTCAGGGATGTTAGCGCCTAACGCTTGTTTGAGCATCCACCAGCAACTGTCATAAACATATGTGTTTGACTGCTCAAAGTTTTTGATTATGATTTCTTAAAGCTCGGCCATCTTAGCTGTATATTCTTTCTCCCCCTTTTTGGCTTCGACTGCAATGGAGTTTGCATAAGAATGCAGTGACTCGTCAATGTGCTTTGTAGTCCTGGAGAACTCGGTAACCAAGGCTTGTTGATTGGTGTTAAGAGTCACCATATTGCCATCAAACTTTTGAATGTTATTTGCTACGACATGAGCATTCTGATTTACTATTACGAGAGTATCGGTGTTCCTTTTTAATCCGTCCATAAGAAGAGTTACAGCTTGGCCGGCCGCTGTATACTTGTCTTCAAACTTCTTTTCCATCACGTCCAGTTTGTGATTGATCTCCACCACGTTCTTGAGCATGAGATTCTCAGATTTCTTATTTCTTTTTAACATTTTATTTTGAGCTTTCTCAAAAGATGCTTTGAGCTCATCCACGATACCTTGAATAACATTCACGGTGTGGTTGGCTAGATCAGCTCGTAGTGGATGATCCTGAGGCATTCCCCTGCCTTGCTCTTCAGCAGATGCACTTGTAGAGCTGGACACGAGCACAGTCTCTAAGGGGGGAATACTTGCAGCCTCTGTAGATTTCTCGGAAGTACTAAGCAGTCTCTGCTGAGAGGACTCCCCCTCCACTGTTGCACCAATGTTCTCAGGAACGATCTCAGGAGCGTGCTTGTCAGATGGAACTTCAGTGATGTCCTGAGGCTCCAATGCTTCCTGTCCCACATTTCCTTCTTCCTCATCCTCATCATCCATGAAATCATTCTCAGCTGCATCGTCTTCCAAACCTTCCTCAGCAGTCTCCTCTACATCACCTCCGGCTCCTAGATCGTTCAGATTCAGGGCCGTCTCGTTTTCCATCACAGCTTCACTTTCTTCTTGTAGATCTGCAACTGCATCTCTAGCTATCTGAGAGATGCCAGATATGACGTTAGCCTAAGCGGGTAGAGGCTCCCCCTCAATTCCTGCAGTCAGTGCATCAGGAATTTCACTGGGGATTACTAAGGAATCAGCCACAGTTCCGTCCTCGGCTGGAGATACTTCTTGTTGTTCTACCACGGCAGCCTGCCCAATGCGTCTCTCCCATCTGTCAAATACGCTCGAGTCCATTTTCTTCAAGTAATGCAGTGGAACTCCTTTACTCATGTCATACCTATCTCCGTTTAATTGATTGAGATATAGACTGATGATTCGGCCAAAGCTAGGAGATCTGAGAGTGTCCTTTATCTTCTCAAAAAGCAATGCCCCCCAGTTGAATCTTTTTCTGCAGACAATTGCCACAAGGATCTTGAACATGTCCGCAGAGATGTGGTCATGAGAGCCCGGTTTGCATATGAGTACTTTCCCAATGATGTCTGACAGAAGTTTCCCCTCCTCATTCATATCCCTTCGCTTTATCGATCTAGTTCCTCGAGCGATTCCATAGAATAATAATGTCCTGGTTTTATCATGTTCCTCCAGATAATCCTCGTGCGCAGAGCTAGTGAGCTGCAAGTATTGGGTCAGCGTGCTTGCAGATATCTTGATCTTTGCCCCTACAACCTTGCTCTTGATGAGAGAGTCTACATTCCGGAGTTTGGCGGTTATGAAGAACTCCATCACTTCCTTGTCCAAGATTTTACAGGGGTGCTCCAGTATGAATGAGAGTCCAGCCTCTTCAGGTATGATAATGATGTTTCTGAATTCATCAGAAGCATGTGAGAACCCTGTTCGAACCAACTCACAACCAGTGACCAGGCCGACGGTTGTCCTTGGAGCCATTGCAAGACTGAAATCCCATGACTACGCCTAATTAGGAATCAAGAGGGAAGCTACACTAACAGTAAGTCACAGTAAGGGTGAGAAAGTGGTTACCCAAGAGCGTAGAAGGTGAGAAACGACGGAAACGACGGGAAATCGGAAGACGATCGCGACTTTGGTTGATCGAACCCGCCGAGACTTGGACGAACGCCCTGGACGCGAGAGGAGTGATCTACGGAGGGAAGAATCGGCGAGTTGCCTGCTTGATATCAACGGAAGAAATGCCGGGATTCCTGCGGACGTCGACGAAAGGGGAAGAATCGGCGAGTTTCCTTCGGCGAGTTTCCTTCGGTGAGCTTCCTGCGGAATATGAAGGGTCGGCGGGATTCCTGTGCGATATCGACCGGTTTAACAGGGTTTTAACTGGGTTTCGTGCGAGACGTGAAATACACGGCATCGGCGGGAGTTTGTCTAAGTCGAAATCTACGGGATTCTTCAGTAGGAATCAACGGGTTAAGAGGCATGCTGGATTCTCGAGAGTCACTTGCAAGTCTACCTAGTGACTCTCGAAATCTTCTGATATTAAGGCGGTTAAAAGATCTTCTGTATATATATATATATATATATATATATATATATATATATATATATATATATATATATATATATATATATATATATATATATATATTTCTTAATGCCAATTTATTGAGCGGGGTTATTCCATACATTTCTTGATGTCAATTGTAACACTTAGTGATTTACAAGGACGCATCTTCTTTAAATTTCAGTGAACTGATTTATGCCTGTAGATGGTTGTTCTCGAATCTACCAGTGAATTTACAGATTAGATCTTTATTAATGTATCTAAGGTTTATGTTTACAGTGTTAACATATCCTTAGGTGTACACACACATATGTGTGTATATATATATATATATATATATATATATATATATATATATATATATATATATATATATATATATATATATATATATATATATATATATATATATGTAAATGTCGATACAATATGACTCAAGTAGTGGAGCTGATCACAAATACCTGGGATTATGAGAGTTATCATTTAGCCCCTCTGGTTGAATCATACCAGGTGTTCAATGTGAGTATGCCCATGTAGATATCACTTCTGTTATTTCAGATGCTTGTTCCAATTCAGTCTTGAAACATCTTCTGCCTAGTTCCCATCATATTTACGGGAACCTAGACTACCCTGCAAAAGAGAGTTACCTTACCTTAGGAACCCAATACATATTGGGTCCTAGGTTCTTGTTAGCATAAACACTCGAATGCCTTCCCTCAGAAATCCTGTCAGGAAGACTACCTCTGCCCAGAAGATGTGGATAGGCCCTTGCCCTTGACACAGAGGGGTTGTGCCAACAGTCTATGGCAAAGTGTCCCACCTTGCCACAGCACCAACACGTGTGAATGTTGTATCTCCATTTCTGACCTGATCTAGTGACTGAGGTAGTCATGAGCCTAGGTCCAAACGGGATAGATCTGGATCCGCTCCCAAAATTTCCTCTTCCACCATGACACGTGGAAGGGTGGAAGGAATGCATGTAGCGAGCGTCACGAGGCCTGGGAGGTGGTGCCTTCCTTTCAGTCAGCCCCCTTCCTGAGGCCCCATGAGAACTTACAGCATGACTTCTAACCTCCCTTTCCTGTGTCCTTGGGTGGAGAGAAGAGTTCTGAGAGCTGATACCAGCAGATTCATGCCGAGTAGGGGCAGTGGCCGAGAATACAAAGGGCTCAGAATGAGCCTTAGGTATTCTCGCATGGGTGGCCATGACGGCCCTTGCACTATGGGTGTCTCCACATGAGGACAGATCGCCCTTGCAGTGACCACGATTATTCCTGTGATCATACCTGAAGGCATGATGAGTACCCTTCCTGCTTGGAGTGGGGGTCGGAATACCGTTTCCCCATTTCTCCATGAATTGATAATTCGGGAGATCCACCCATTTTCTTCCTTTCTCTTCATAGCATCAACCTTGGAAAAATTAGATACTATCCTTTTCTCATTCTCTAGACTACTCTCTAGATCTGAGATTTTAGAGTCCTTGACCTTGTTAGATGCCAATTGGAGAACCAACAAGATCTTCAGCCGAGCAATCTCCTGAGCTTGCTCTTCAACAAGTAGGTTGCTTTTCTAAAGGGCTCTCTTCAGGGAATCAGGATTTTCTGAAGGGAAACAGTTCCTGTCTTTAGGAACTTCAAGAGAGACGGGGCAAGATGAAGAAGTTACCTGCTCTTCAGTGTTATTGTCACTAGCGCCAGTGACCGTTGTGTCATCCTCATCAGAACTGCTTTCCTCAATTTCTTCTTCAGTCTCTGACAAGGACACTGGAGCTCTGATGCTGTCCGATTGATCCTTGCCTTCATCTTCAGAGGCGAGGACCCCCACATAGGCTTCATCCTCTAGTTGACAGCAGATCCCAGCTTTCTTTGATCCCCCCATCAGCTCTGAGATCATTACCCACATAGATTTGGCCGTCCCACATTTTTCCAATCTAGAGCGAGAAGGTCCAGACCAGACATCCATGATAATCTGACGAATCATCTTGTCCAGATTAAATAATGAGAGTTCCGTCTCCGACATCTCAGCAATACACTTGGGCACTTGGATATTCTTTCCAGAGCCGGAGGTCTTCATAGGAATAAAAGGACCCTCTTCCAGGATGAAAGATGCTTGAGGATCGATAGCCTCCAAGTGATACAACACTCTCATCTTCCAGACGGGATAATACTCCTTTGTGCATGTGGGAAGTCTTAGTGGAGAGATCTCATGATCCAGCTCCATGCTTCTGACACTGGTGGCAGGATTCTACTCAAGGTGTAAACCTTTTTGATGAGCAACCTGGCTCTGATACCACTTGAAAGTCCACCTAGTGTCAACTACCTTCACCTATGGGGGGGAATAGGTGACGTGCAGCGTTTTTGCGGAATTAAAATTGTACCTGCACACGAAAATAAAACAGCACAGCAAATAGAGTACACAGCTATTTATAGTGGTTCCCCGATTTGGGTACATCCACTTTCCCCCTTCGACCTATCTCCCAACAATGGACGACTCGGTCTCTTCACCAACAGGATTGAAATCCAATCCTTGCACTATCGGAAGGATCCCTTCCACACGTAGGAGTCAACACTCCCACACCACGGGTTGCACCCAACCCTTACAACTAGGAACCAACGTTCCTTTACAACAAATATGAAACAAGAATGTACAAGAAATACAAACAACTTTTGGAGACTAAGGTGTCCCTCTTCGTTCGATGACGTGTTCTTGAAGTAATCGAAGAGTCCACAACCCTAGATCTCACTTGGAGAGAATCTCCCCGGAACCGGCGGCGGCAAGAAGGGCGGCGGCTAGATTCTCGGGAACGGCGGCGACAACGGAGTGCGGCTGCTGTACTTTGGAGATTCAAACTTCGTAGCAAAGCTAGCAAGGTCTTCCAACGGCCACACTAGGATCGATCGTCTCGATCGATTCGGACGGGAAAAGTTTTCCCGATCAACAAATCAAGAGACAAAGGATCTCTGGTTAGACGCGTGAGACTTTAAGCTTGGCTAAGCTTCTGTCGCCGGGAGATCTGGAAGAAACCACGATCTAGCAGCCGGCGATCGACCAGCACGAGTGGCGACGGCGGCGGCGGAGGTATCGCGATCTAGGTCACGTCGGCGGCTCGGCTTTTTCAAATCTTCTTCGCTCCTTTCTACTGTTCAAAAATACGCGTGTATTTATACAGTAAAATACTCTTTTATGACTGTTATGGGTCCCACCTGAAGAAACCCTAAAAGCGGTTCAAAATAGAGCCTTAACATTTGATCTGGTCCAGTGGGATCCAGAAAATTGCCCAAGTCAAAATCGGCGAGAATCGAAGGTGATTCTCGTCGAATCGGCGAGAATCAAAGGTGATTCTCGTCGATTCGGCGAGAATCAAAGGTGATTCTCGTCGATGTTGACTTGTTTGCACGCTCTGATTTAGCCGGATAGAGACGGCGAGAATCAGCCAGTGATTCTCGACGATTCGGCGAGAATCACTAGTGATTCTCGCCGAATCGGCGAGAATCACTTGGTGATTCTCGTCGATTATGACTTAGCGCCAGAGTCGCACGCTTTGATGTAGCCGGATAGAGACGGCGAGAATCAGCCAGTGATTCTCGACGATTCGGCGAGAATCACTTGGTGATTCTCGTCGATTCACACTTAGACGATTTTTCGTCTTTCCACCCATGAGCTGCTCTTTGACCCATCCTTGCTCCTTGTCTGTGTTGGGTATTGTATCCACGATTACCTAGATTTGAGGAAGCCCCCTGTCAAGCTAAGATGAATTCACAATGTATTTGATGAAACATTTCAAGTTGTACTTGCAGTTTCTCCACGCTAAGTGCACACCAATGTCAGGGTGCAGTAGGTCAATATACACGGGTCTGCACGACGTAATCCCTCGTTGAGCAGATCAGTGTGTTGGCCTATGTGTACTCTCTCTATTGGAGTGCACTTACTTTCAAGTACAGGACCGCTCATATGCAAGAGAAGACAAGGAGCATGGAGGATCAAGGAGCAGCTCCTAGGTGGAAGACGAAAAATCGTCCAAGGCAAATTCGACGAGAATCACCAAGTGATTCTCGCCGAATCGGCGAGAATCACTTGGTGATTCTCGCCGAATCGACGAGAATCATCAGTGATTCTCGCCGACTCCTTCTGGCCATCTCAATATGGTGCCAAGCAAGATTCGGCGAGAATCACTTGTAATTCCCGCCGAACCAGTGGTCATGCAGCCCATGAATACCAAGTCCAATTCGTTGAGAATCGGCAAGTGATTCGACGAGAATCACAAACGATTCTCGACGAATCGACGAGAATCACTTGGTGATTCTCGCCGATTCGTCGAGAATCGTCTGCGATTCTCGCCGATTTTTACTTGGCGTTTTCTCAGAATGCTGCTGGACCGGATTCTGCTTCTGGACTTATTTGAACCGGATTTTGGGGATTTCTTTTGTGGGTCCCACAAACGGTCATATTTGAGAATACTACAGTATAAATACATGAGTATTTTTGAACAGCAAAGGACGGACAAGAGAAAAAGAAAAACGAGCGGCGACGTAACCCTAAATCCGCGAACTCGCTCCGCTCCGCCGCCGCCGCTCGCGTCAAGTGGTCGCCGCTGCTGATCGCTCCTCTTCCCGATCTCCGGTGACAGAAGCTTAGCAAGGCTTGTGTCTCACGCGTCTATCCGGAGATCTCTTGTCTCTCGATTCGTTGACCGGGAAAAACTCCCCCGTCCGAATCGATCGAGACGACTGATCCTAGAGTGACCGTTGGTAGACCTAGCTTGCTTCGCTACGAAGTTTAGATCTCCAAGTTCTGCAGCCACTCTTCATCGTAGCCGCCAATCCGAAGCTAGCCGCCGCTCGTGTGCCGCCGCCGGTTCCGGGGAGATCTTCTCCAAGAGAGACCAAGGTCGTAGACTCTTCATCGACTTCAAGAACACGTCGTCGAACAAAGAGGAACACCGAAGTCTCCAAAAGAAGTTTGTATTTCATATACATTCCATATTTACTTGTGTTGTAAAGGAACTTTTGTTCCGTGGTGTAAGGGTTGGGAGCAACCCGATTTGTGGGAGTGTTGACTCTCACGTGTGGAAGGGCTCCTTCCGTTAGTGAAGGGATTGGATTTCAATCCCGTTGGAGAATTGACCGAGTCGTCCCTTGTTGGGGAGATAGGTCGAAGGGGGAAAGTGGATGTACCCAAGTCGGGGAACCACTATAAATTTGCTGTGTATTTTGTGTTCTGTGTTTGTTGCTTTTATTGTGCAGGTACATCTGTGAATTCCGCAAAAGAACCATACGTCACCTATTCCCCCCCCCCCCCATAGGTGCACATAGCCGACACTAGGTGGACTTTCAAGTGGTATCAGAGGCAGGTTCCTCAACAAGAAGGCTAACACCTTGAGGTGAATCCTGCCACCAGTGTCAGAAGCATGGATCTGGACTATGACGTATTGCCACTCAAACTCCCAGCATGCACCAAGGATTATTATCCTATCTGGAGGATGAGAGTGTTATTTCACCTGGATGCCATCGATCCTCGAGCATCCCTCATCCTGGAAGAGGGTCCATTTATCCCTATGAAGACCACCGACTCGGGGACCCAAGTGCCCATGTGCATCCCTGAGATGACAGAGATGGAACTCTCATTTTTCCAACTGGACCAGAGGATTCGACAAATTATTATGGATGTCTGGTCTGGAGCCTCTCGCTCCAGGTTGGAAAAATGTAAAACGGCTAAATCTCTATGGATGATGATCTCAGAGCTGATGGGGGGGGTCAGAGGAAGCTGAAATTTGCTGCCAATCTGAGGATGAAGCATATGTGGGGGTAATCACTTCTGAAGATGAATGCAAGGATCCTTCGGATTGCATCAGAGCTCCAGTATCCTTGTCAGAGACTGAAGAAGATAGTGAGGAAAGCAGCTCCGACGAGGAAGAACCATTGGTCACTGATTCTAATGACAATAACCCAGATGAGCAGGTACCATCTTCATCCTGTCCCTCATCTTTTGACTTCTCTGAAGACAGAAACTGCTCTCCTCCAGAAAATACTGATTCCCTGAAGAGAGCCCTTCAGGAAAGCAATCTACTTGCTGAGGAGCAAGCTCGAGAGATTGCTCAACTGAAGATCTTGTTGGTTCTCCAATTGGCGTCCAACAAGGTCAAGGACTCTAAGATCTCAGCTCTAGAGAATAGTCTAGAAAATGAGAAACGTATAGTATCCAACTTCTCCAAAGTTGATGCTATAAAGAGAAAACAAGAAACCGGGTGGATCTCCCGGATTATCCAGGGATGGAGAAATGGGGAAACGGTGTTCCGACCTCCCACTCCAAGCGGGAAGGCAACTCATCATGCCTTCAGGTATGACCACAGGAATAATCGTGGTCACTGTAAGGGTGAGTTGTCCCCATGTGGAAATGTCCATAGTGCAAGAGGCATCATGGCCACCCTTGAAGAAATACCTAAGGCTCAGTCTGAGCCCTTTGTATTCACGGCCACTGCCACAACAAAGTGTGGATCTGCAGGTCCTGGTTCACAGAAGAATTCTCTCCATTCAAGGACACGGGATAGGGAGAATAGAAGTCATGATGTCAGGCGTCATGGAGCCTCAGCAAGGAAGATGCCTGAAAGAATGGCACCACCTTCTCGGCCTCATAACGCTCACATCATGCATTCATTCCACCCTTCATCATGCCTCGATGGAAGAGGAATTTGTGCAACAAGAACATGCCCTATCCCCTTGAGACCTAGGACCGTGACTACATCAGTCACTAGATCAGGTCAAAAACGGCGATACAACATTCACTCTTGTTGGTGCTGCGGCAAAGTGGGACACTTTGCCATTGACTGTTGGCACAACCTCTCTGTGCCCACAGCAAGGGCTTCTCCACATTATAGGGACAGAGGCAGTCTTCCAGACAGGTTTTCTCACGGAAGGCAGTTGCGTGTTCATGCTAATAGAAACCTAGGACCCAATATGATTTGGGTTCCTAAGGTAAAGTAATTCTGTTTTGCAGGGTAGTCTAGATCCCCATGAATACTTGGGAACTAGACAGTACGTGGCTCAAGGCTAACTTGGAACAAGCGTCTACAATAACAGACGTGCTACCTGATGAGCATAATCACTTTAAGCTACCGATATGTTCTACCTGTGGGACTAAGACGATGACTCTCCTTATCCCAGGTAACTTTGATCAGTTCAAGGACTTGTGTCATGATGCATCCTCATTCAAATTAAATATATATATATATATTTTTATCCTTGTGTATAAGTGTACTTATGCTTATCATATATGTGTGCACCTTTAAGGAGAGATTACATCGAGGCATGCCAACCATTACACATCGATAAAAGGATAACAAAGATATGTCATTGCGAATTTTGACACATCACAGTTGACATCAAGAAGGGTCTGAAGAGGTCTCGTTCTAATCCTAATAAAGTGTCGTTATAACAAACATGTACGTATTAATCCTGTATTAACTTGACATTTGAGGACATGTCATTGTAAATTTCGACAACAAAAACAAATTGACATTGAGAAGACTTTGCAAAAACCTCAGTAAAATTCAAATAGATTGACTTTAGAATATACTTGCATTTATCATTCCTTTTAGTAACTTGACATCGGAAAATCTAAAATGGTGCAATGCTTCCCAAAGTAATCAAGAAAAACATCAATATTTACTCCGAATCCCGCCGACCCATTTTACATCTCGCCGAATTAGATAAATCCCGCCGAAGAAGCTCCCGACCGCTCGACTTCCCCCGAATCCCGACGACTCCTATAAATCCCGCCGAAGAATCTCCGCTTGTTCACCTTCCTCACGACTCGCGCAGGAGACCTCTGGACGACCCTCGCCTTCCTCGCGCAAGTGCACTTCCGCGAACTCGCCGACACCCGCAGCCCTCCGACGCTCTCGTCGACGCCGTCGAATTGCCTCTGTGCGTGATCTTCTTCTCCCGAAGCTCACCAACTCCCGAAGCTCCCGTGAGATTCTAACTAGGTCGCATCCCACGGGATACTCTTCCCTCCACCGAAGCTCTTCCCGAAGCTCACCAACTCTCTCCCACCGAAGCTCTTAGGTAACCGCCTCCTCACTGGCTCCAAGGCCGAACCCCATGTGATGCCTTCTTTTTTGAATGTACACTAATGCTTGGAGTCGGGCTTCTTTCTAGATCCTCAATGGCCCCAAGGACGACCGCAGGTTTGATTTCTGGTTGCGAACTGGTTCGCACTGGTTTTTCTCATGCCTCGGACGAGTTCCGGAACATCGTTCTCATGCTGGAAGAAGCCGGGCTAACCTTCATATTGGAGCATCCTTGCAAAGTCTTAGATAAAGAAGTGCTGGAGTTCTTTTCTACAGCAAGGCTTCGAAACCGAGACTCCATCATCAAGAGCAAGGTGGCGGGGACTAAGGTCAAGATGTCTGCCGGTAAGCTAACTCGCTACCTGCAGCTCTCAAGTGCGGAGCAGGAAGACTATTTGGAGGACGAGGACAAAGTCAGAACCCTCCTGTTCTGCGGTCTACCCAGAGGCACACGATCAGTAAAACGCAAAGAGATGAATGAAGAAGGGAAGCTCCTATCCGACATCATAGGAAAAGTACTCATTTGTAAGCCAGGCTCCCATGATCATATCTCCGGAGATATGTTCAAAATTCTCATAGCCGTGGTCTGCAGAAAGAGGTTCAACTGGGGAGAGTTGATGTTTCAAAAGATCAAGGACACTCTGGGCACTCCGAGCTTCGGCCGCATCATCAGTCTATATCTCAACCAGCTCAACGGAGATAAATTCGACATGAGCAAAGGAGTTCCTCTACATTACTTAAAAAAAATGGATGCTACTGTATTTGATCGATGGGAACGGCGCATCGGGCAGCCGGCTGTGGAAGAGCAAGAGGAAGTATCTCCAGCATCCTCCCCCCGTGAAATTCCTGATACTGTGACTGCAGGAATCGAGGGGGAGACTCTACCCACTCATCTGGATATAATATCTGAAATCGCCCAGGTGGCAAGGGATGCGGTGGCAGAAGTTCATGAAGAAAGTGAACCTGGGTTGGAGGATGAGGAGGTCCTGAACAGAAACACCCTCGGAACTGAAGCTGAAACACTGGACTCTGCTGATCAAGAAGTGGAAGAAGATGCTGAAATGGATGAGTTTTTGGATGAGGACGGAAAGGACGAGGTCAGTGAGGGCCATGAAGTGGTTGAATCTCCAGATACTGATGAACCTCCTACTGCTAAGCCTGCACCAGTGGAGGGGGAGGTAAATGAGGCCACCAACATTCCTCCCATAGAGGCTGTGATTGTATCCAGCTCTACTGATGCTTCTGCGGCCGAGCCAGAACAAGGCCAAGAAGTGCCTCCGGGTATTCCACTACGAGATGACCTAGCCATTCACACTGTACATATAATTCAGGGCATCGTGAATGAGCTTAAAACCTCTTTTGATAAAACTCAGAAAACAATACTGCAAGAGATTAAGACTTCTGAAGATCTCATGCTGAAGAATATGGTGGCAATCAACCACAAACTGGATATGATGGAGAAGAAGTTTGAAGAAAAGTATACTGCGGCCGGCGAAGCTGTCACACTGTTAATGGTCGGCTTGAAAAAGACTACTGACACTCTGGCTGTTGTCAATCAGAACACACACGTTGTGGCCAACAATATTCAGAAATTTGATGGCAACATGGTCACTTTAAATGCAAATCAGCAGGCCCTAGTCACTGAATTCAGCAAGACAACTAAGCACATTGATGACTCCTTGCACTCATATGCCAATTGCATAGCTGAAGAAGCCAAAAAGGGGGAGAAGGAGTATATCGCTAAGATGGCTGAGCTCCAGAAAAGCATGGATGCAAACTTTGTGAAATCAAGCAACTACGTCTATGAGAGTTGCTGGTGGATGCTACAACAGGCACTGGGCACGTTAGGAGTCGTCCTACCTGACCAACCTGCCGGTGCTCAGGCTCCTGAGACTTCTACGGCTGCCGAGGAAGTACACATTGCTGAGAATGTAAGTACAAGTGCTGCTGATATTTTCACTGATGAAGCTGACGCTAGGGCCATCTCCAAATCTAAGCTGAGAAGCATGTTTGACCAGGAGGCCTTAGCTAAAGCAAGGGGAAAGAGGAAAATTCAGGAAGGGACATCAAAGGAGACACCAACTCAAAAGAGGATCAGACTAAGTGAGGAGGAGGTAAGAAACGAAAGGTGGAGCCCAGTCTCAAGGAGCATCATCCTAGACACCTTCCTGCTGCAAGAAAGAGGAGAGATAAATCGAAATGAAGCATATAGTCAGTATGAATGGGAGACGCACAAAGCATTTGAAGCGAAACGCAACATTTTCTTCAGAAACAACAAGGATCCAGACAAAGTTGCTCCTCCTAGGTACTATCCGAAGCCCAAGGAATACATGGAAAGGCAGAGCAAAAAGTACTTGGCGCAAACTCTTAAGGGTGACGGAGCTAAGGACAAATAGTCACTATCTTATAGCTGGTCACGGTGTATTAAGAACATTTAACAATTATTACTGTCGTGTGAACAATTCTGACTTATATGTGAATATATTTCTCTTGGTATATATATATATATATTCTTGAATGTGTGAATGACTCAAGTCCTGTTCTGATTGCATTTATTACCTTGTGTTGCATAATTAATTTTTAAATGCTATAATTATTATTTGATAGGTGTTATTCATCTTAGCTAGTAGGGTTTTGGCTTCGTCAAATAGGGGGAGATTGTTGGGTATTGTATCCACGATTACCTAGATTTGAGGAAGCCCCCTGTCAAGCTAAGATGAATTCACAATGTATTTGATGAAACATTTCAAGTTGTACTTGCAGTTTCTCCACGCTAAGTGCACACCAATGTCAGGGTGCAGTAGGTCAATATACACGGGTCTGCACGACGTAATCCCTCGTTGAGCAGATCAGTGTGTTGGCCTATGTGTACTCTCTCTATTGGAGTGCACTTACTTTCAAGTACAGGACCGCTCATATGCAAGAGAAGACAAGGAGCATGGAGGATCAAGGAGCAGCTCCTAGGTGGAAGACGAAAAATCGTCCAAGGCAAATTCGACGAGAATCACCAAGTGATTCTCGCCGAATCGGCGAGAATCACTTGGTGATTCTCGCCGAATCGACGAGAATCATCAGTGATTCTCGCCGACTCCTTCTGGCCATCTCAATATGGTGCCAAGCAAGATTCGGCGAGAATCACTTGTAATTCCCGCCGAACCAGTGGTCATGCAGCCCATGAATACCAAGTCCAATTCGTTGAGAATCGGCAAGTGATTCGACGAGAATCACAAACGATTCTCGACGAATCGACGAGAATCACTTGGTGATTCTCGCCGATTCGTCGAGAATCGTCTGCGATTCTCGCCGATTTTTACTTGGCGTTTTCTCAGAATGCTGCTGGACCGGATTCTGCTTCTGGACTTATTTGAACCGGATTTTGGGGATTTCTTTTGTGGGTCCCACAAACGGTCATATTTGAGAATACTACAGTATAAATACATGAGTATTTTTGAACAGCAAAGGACGGACAAGAGAAAAAGAAAAACGAGCGGCGACGTAACCCTAAATCCGCGAACTCGCTCCGCTCCGCCGCCGCCGCTCGCGTCAAGTGGTCGCCGCTGCTGATCGCTCCTCTTCCCGATCTCCGGTGACAGAAGCTTAGCAAGGCTTGTGTCTCACGCGTCTATCCGGAGATCTCTTGTCTCTCGATTCGTTGACCGGGAAAAACTCCCCCGTCCGAATCGATCGAGACGACTGATCCTAGAGTGACCGTTGGTAGACCTAGCTTGCTTCGCTACGAAGTTTAGATCTCCAAGTTCTGCAGCCACTCTTCATCGTAGCCGCCAATCCGAAGCTAGACGCCGCTCGTGTGCCGCCGCCGGTTCCGGGGAGATCTTCTCCAAGAGAGACCAAGGTCGTAGACTCTTCATCGACTTCAAGAACACGTCGTCGAACAAAGAGGAACACCGAAGTCTCCAAAAGAAGTTTGTATTTCATATACATTCCATATTTACTTGTGTTGTAAAGGAACTTTTGTTCCGTGGTGTAAGGGTTGGGAGCAACCCGATTTGTGGGAGTGTTGACTCTCACGTGTGGAAGGGCTCCTTCCGTTAGTGAAGGGATTGGATTTCAATCCCGTTGGAGAATTGACCGAGTCGTCCCTTGTTGGGGAGATAGGTCGAAGGGGGAAAGTGGATGTACCCAAGTCGGGGAACCACTATAAATTTGCTGTGTATTCTGTGTTCTGTGTTTGTTGCTTTTATTGTGCAGGTACATCTGTGAATTCCGCAAAAGAACCATACGTCACCTATTCCCCCCCCCCCCCCATAGGTGCACATAGCCGACACTAGGTGGACTTTCAGTCTGCTCTTGCAATATCACAGCCCTGTACTTGAAAATAAGTACACTCCAATAGAGAGAGTGCACGTAGGCCAACACACTGATCTGCTCAACGAGGGATTACGTTGCGCAGACCCGTGTATATTGACCTACTGCACCCTGACATTGGTGTGCACTTAGCGTGGAATAACTGCAAGCACAACTTAAAAGGTTTCATCAAATACATTGTGAATTCATCTTAGCTTGACAGGAGGCTTCGTCAAATCCGGATAATTGTGGATACATTACCCAACAACTCCTTTCTTCCTGATATGAAGTAGAGGGACCATCGTCAGCAGCAATATTCACCTCCTTCCTGAACAACCCATCAAGGGAAGTCCAAACCTCCGCAGCTGACCAACATCCACTGATGTGGTCCAAGAGCTCCGATGAGATCACCTGCTTGAGAATAAACTCCGCTTTCGCATTTGTCTCCTTCCAAGCTCTCATCGCTTCAGCATTGCCAGCAGTAGCCTCTTGTCTTCCTGCTCCGCATACAACCTCTCAAAGGTCCTCGCCAAGAAGAAAGCTCTTCATACAGGACTTCCACCTTTCAAAGTTCATCTCTGTAGGGAGATCAATTCCAAGACAACTTGCATCCTCCACTGCCATGGTTCTCCCACTGGTTTCCTCTACACAAGAGCAACTACTTCCATTGAGCACTGCTTGACCACTCCAATAACCTCGCTTTGATACCATGTTAAAATTCAACAAACCCGCAGAGGCCTCCACGGATACCCAGTTGAAACTCAACAAACCGGAGGAGTACACCCCACTTATAATGTTGAAAGTTTTCCCGGATCTTGGAGTTAGCAGGGGTTATCTCAACAAAGCAGTAACAACCAGCAACACATGCAGCACAAGCTTCTTTATTGATCAAGAGCAAACCTCTTTACAAGGCGAGACATACATGGCGAGACATGCTTCACCAAAACCCAAAACCAGGAGAGCAGAAACAGTTACAAAGACAAGACACAAACCAAGCCGCGCGGACTCAATCAACAAGCCGCCGGTCTACTGCTGTGGAGTCCGCTCAGTCCGCCAGGTCGCCAAACCGCAACCCAAGCCGCGCGGACTTCCCCTTATTCCAATGCTTAGCTCTTCACCGCCGATCTGCAGGCCGCCTGACCGCGAGGTCGCCTAGCCGCCAGACCGCACAAGCTGCGCCCCCGAATGGAACAGTCCGCCTGAAGCAGGCGACTTCCTGAACCCCGAACCAAGTTGCCAAAGAGAAGACCGCATGGTCGCTATCCGCAACCTACTGTTTACCGCCTGTTGCTTAACCGCAGAGTCCGCACTGTCCCTAACCGCAATCAGAGCCAAGTCCTGGCTTTCCAGCGCTATCCGCACAACCTGCACAGCACAACCCGGTCAACACTCAAACCGCGCGGACACCAAGGTCCAGACCGCAGCAACTTACGCGAGCTCAATTACTGTTCACTTACTTTGGTTAAGGTCCACTTAATCCTGATGTGACAAGGGTCCTATTTATAGGCACGATGATGAGTATGGTCACCGCCCTAGCCGATAGGATCACCGCCACATCCCGCAGCAAGAACAAGTGTGTCTGCCAGCCCGCGGACACACACTCCAGTTCGCCGCTCCTGTGCAAATAGTCAGTCCGCCCCAGCTTCTCCAAGACCAGACTCCAATATCCAGCCCGCCTTGCCGCCAAAGGCCAAGCCAGGACCACCACAGCCGGACTCCACAACAGCTGTGTTCGCCAATCAGCGGACACAGCACCAGCCCGCATAACCCGAGCCCGCAGCCTCGCCATCAAGGCACCTGCCGGACTCAGCGGACACTCGGCTTTCGTCCGCACATCCCGAGTCCATTGCCTCATCCAAGGCACCGCCGGACTCAGCGGACACGCCGATCCAGTCTGCTTTCACAGCAAACTCCAGTCCGCATTCCTATAACCTTATCACAAGGCTAAACCGAACTCAGCGGACTCCAGCTCCAGTCCGCACGCTCTTGCCCAAGCAATCCTCCAGTCCGCATACCCCCAAGCTAGCAATCAAGGCAATAGCACTTCTACTAGGCTTGACGGACTGAGAAAGCAGCCCGCGCTCCACTACGCGATCTCCCCGGACTAAGCCAACCTGGACTTGGTTCAGTACCCACCAAGTCCAGTCCACTGGCCACAAGGGCCAGTCCGCACTTACTGGCGGACACTGGATCTAGCCCGCCATACCGGGCGACCTCCAGCGTCTGTCCGCACTGACCGGCGGTCTCCGCGGCTTCCACTTGCCGCTGCACTAGAGCAATACCAAGGCAACTGCCGAACCGGTCTGCCGAGCTCCAGTTCATCAGTCCGCTTCATGCCGGACGCCGCGGATAGGATTTCTATCCGTCTAGTTACTTCCCGGGAACCAACTGCCTGCTGAGTATTCGCCGGCCTGACAGACCGCTCCTGCTGTCCGTGTAGTCCGCGCGAACAGACCGCCCAGGCCGCCACAGAGCAAACCGCCTGCAACATCCCTGCCGACTTAGCAGTCCGCAAACCCTGTCCGCGTAGTCCGCGCGGATAGGTTGCCCAAGCCTTCCATTCACCCACTTTCACTTCACAGTTTTCAACAGTAGCATCCGAGAACGCTCGTCCTCATCATAAAATAAAAAAGAGCAAGCTTCTTGTGAGGCGGCCTGTCGCCCACCAAGTGTAATATCGCCTCTCATCTCAAAGCTGTAACGATGAGCAGCCCGTCACCCTCGATTCTCAAGACACTCTGTGAACTGTCTCAAATAGTGAAGTTTGACTGGCACTGTACTAACCACGTGGTTTTTTACCCAGTTGAGGGGTTTTTCCACGTTAAAATTGCTTGGTGTACTTTTGCTTACTCTGTGATTGTGTGCGCACTTGACCGCTCCATGAGCTAAAACGGTCTAGTTTAGTCCAATCTAACATGGGAGTTGAGTTGACCGCAACATAAAACATCTATAAAACCTTATGTCGACTAGATTGCATAGTTCTATGTTGTTGTATTTTTTGTTTACTCTTCCACTGCATTTAAATTAACAAACAAAACAATCTATGGATACGCCAATGACATATTTTGAATTGAAATTAAAGAGAAAATATTTAGCATATGACGTATTTAGCGGTCAAAAGATTAAAAACATGGCAAAAAAAAGTATGCATAGGGCATGATCTGACTAAGAGCATTTAAATTACAACCCCACTTATGAATATTAGCACACCATTAAAGAAATACCAAATGCCACATAAATTTTAGGATAATCCGACACTTATTTAAAACATAGCAAAAAATCACAAAAAGGCCCCACTTAGCACATAAACATCAAAACCCTTTTTCATACCGGCCAAATCATCTTTTTTTTGTTTTGGCGATTGTTAACCGCAACATGTTTTTGGCTAGTCGCATTTCAAAATTTCATAACTTTTTGTGCCTTTTTGAAATATGATTTGTACATGTAATTTTAGGAAAAGTGCTCAACACGAAAGTTGTAGATCTCGTCGAGATCTACAACTTTCGTGTTGATCAATTTTCCTAAAAAAATGCATGTACATTGTGTACTTTAGAAATATGCCCAGATTTTGCGTCTTTCAGAAATATGACTTGTATCTGCAATTTCAGGAAAAATATTCAATATGAAAGTCGAAATCTACAATTTTCATGCTTAACATTTTTCCTGAAATTGCATGTACATATTTCAAAAAGACTCAAAAAATTAGAAGATTTTGAGATTTAACAACCCTCTTTTTTTTCATGTTTATCCTCGGATTGCCCGAGCTCTCTCTGCTCCTATCGCCCGCGAAAATGGCGGAAGTGGCGAGCCTTGAAGTTACCGGCGGGGATTTCGTCCGGCCATCAGAAATTAATTCTAGCGAGTGCTGTGATCGTATAAGCCAACTTCACGATTCACTTCTCCTTCACATCATCTCCTTCCTATCTGCCGACGATGCGATTTCAACCAGCCTGCTGTCAAGAAGATGGAAGAACTTGTGGAAATGGATGGACAGCAATTCATCGAGAGAGCCCTCACTTTACACGAGGGTCTGAAGATCAAGAGATTCTGCGCCAGATTCCACTATAATTCCAACTACGTATCGATTCCTGGGTGCACTACATGATTGCTAGAAATGTCGAGAAGCTTGTTTTGGATTTTTTTTTCTTTCTTCGCAATGGAGTTGACCCGACGTGCTTCTAACTTCCAGGAAAAAATCGCCTGCTGCCTATAATTATGTTTACAAAGTTGGAAAAATAGGGAGTTGGTGTTATTTTGGGACTCATTTTTTTATGATTTTTTGCTCTGCTTTAGACGAGGGCAGAATGTGTAGTATAATCTTAAATTTTGGCGATTGTTATGGGCAAACCGTTTTCGGATACGTGCAAACCAATTTTATGGGCAAACCAAAATAAAAACTTTCTTAATTGCTAGAGATGCCGAAACCAGAGCCAGAAAACACTCTACATAGATGCATTCACAAAATCAATGACGAACAATCTTCGCCCGAGTATGTGTAAGAAGGAACCTAGCAAAACTGCTGCAAGGAGGAATTTGACTCTCCAGTAATGCCACGGGTAACTCCAACAGTTCACACTCAAAAATCTTCAGAACCTATGGCTTCTCATGATGCTCTAGCTGCCCCTCCCCAAGCCCCAATAATTGCAGCAGCTGCCTCTAAGGAAATTCATGCATCGAACACTTCAGAGATGCCTCCTGATCCAAATATTCATCTATCTGAAAGCAATATTGCTCCTGTGTCAAGTGACGAGAGTGGCACCGGGCACCGACGGAGAATATAGAACCGGGCACCGCTGTTCCCTGGCAAGGATACGGCACCGGCGGGCGAAAGAGCAGCACCGGTGGCTCTTTGCTTGCCGGCGGCAGCGCGAGAGGCGGCTCTCCCCCTTGCAGTCCCCTGCGATTGCGGATGCGGCGCGGCTTTGTTTCTCCCGAGCTTCCTTCGCCGGGATGTAGAAATTGGTTTCAGGCATTGCTTTTGGCTGCTGATCTCGTCTGCAGCTGGAACTGCGTGTTGCTGTGTTTGCCGAAGAAGACGAGGGAGAATGAGGGGAAGGTGACGGTGTTGTCTCGCCGGCGTGTGCGGGGAGAGAGGCAGCCGTCGGGCGATGCAGGGAGAAAGGGGGCGTAGGGCGGAATCGGGATAGGGGTTGTGGGGAGTGGTTTGCCCGGATCCAAACAAATCCTAATAATAAAATAATTATTTAGTTTATTTAATTTTAAATTTTGGTTTGCCCATAGCCAAATTAGGTTTGCACATAACATTCGCCTAAATTTTAGGTGACTGTTAACCGTAACAACTCATTATTGACTCGTCACACCACAAAATCTTATAATTTTTTGCGTCTTTTCAAAATACATCTTGTATATGCACTATTAGGAAAAGTGCTCAACACGAAATTTGTAGATCTCGACGAGATGTACAACTTTTGTGTTGATAACTTTTCCTAAAAAATGCATGTAAAAGGCGTACTTTGAAAATATGCCCAGATTTTGCGCTTTTCAGAAATACGTCTTGTACATGCAATTTCAAGAAAAGTGTTCAACACAAAAGTTGTAGATCTCGTCGAGATCTACAACTTTCGTGTTGAACACTTTTCCTGAAATTGCATGTACAAGACGTATTTTGAAAAGGCGCGAAAAATTAGGAGATTTTGAGCTGTGAGTAGCCAATAACGGGTTGCGGTTAACAATCGCCAAATTTTAATACCCAATTTGTATACTCTCACCTCAGCACTAACTCGCAACCTCCACACCCATGCTCCTCTCTCACCGCTCATCTCTGTCATTCGCGACGCTGCTTTCGTCGCCGACATCACGCCTCGCCATCCCCACCTCCTGCAACCCTTTTGGCGGAGGCTGCATCCATTTCTGAAGATTGCGTGGAAACTCCAATGATTCTCACACGACCCAAGTTTGTTTCACCTTCGGCATCGACTCTGTAAACCGACAGAGGCGCCAGGGTAAGCATTTGCTTTCTCCCCCTTGACATTTCATCCCTTTCCCATATTAAACTACCTTATGATGTATTATGATTTTATTTCCAAGCAAAGTATTGTTAGGATGTAAATGCTATATTTTGTATTTCAAAATGTTTTTTTTGGTAAAATTTATGCGTAAATCAGTTCAGCTACATGCAAATCGTATTTTCAAAAAATTATCAAGACAGTTATACAGACTGGCCCTTTGGGGATTCACAGGCTATTTTTAATTTGTTTTGCATTTAATGTGATTTACACATATCAAAAAGTAATCTCCACATAACAATACCCTTTTTTTTTTTTGAAGACAAGATGATAAACGGCGATTGATATACGCACTCCTTAATTGGATATACGCAACCCTTTGATATACACAGCCCCTAAATCGCTATTTCTACACCATTTTGATATTTGTATCCCAAAACAAAAAAAATTGCATTTCGAATAAAGTTACATTAGAAATCAATGACCATGAAATTTCACAAGCCAATTCAAAGTACACAAGTTATTTTAGCAGCTGGACATCATTAAATAAAGAACCATCATTTGCTATAACCAATGACGCAAAATTCCTCATTCTTGAGTAATCTGCTATCACAATAGAGTCTCAAATAAGATAATAAGCAGAATAACCGAAAATAATAGGGCCGCTCTTTATACTCCGCAAATCAAAATTGGAACAAGTGCTTGGCTCATTCAAAAATGAAGAGATCACTGCATTTTCGCTGCCATGAATTGCTTCAAGAACGTTAACCAAAAGTTCCTTGCTACTCCAGGAAATGAAGAGGATGATCTTCTCCATTCCAGAAATGAGTGCCTCTCTGGATTTGCCCTATTCCTCAACATTGAAGATGGAGAGAGACCGAACTTGGAGATCGATCAAGGAAGATGTTACACCTCTGGACGGCGGCCGCTTATTTGTGCGTCAATACACACGTCGACGCAAGGGGTCTGAAGGGAACAACGGGGCTGAACCGACTGGTTCAGCCCCCACTACCTAAATAGCGGATGGAGGGGTGTTGAACCCTCCCGATTCAGCCCCCATTGGGGCCGGCCGACCCCCTGGGCCGGCCCGCCTTGGTCCAGGTATAAATATACCCGGACCCCCTCTTGAGGAGCCATGCAAGGATTATAATCATGTATTTGCTCCCAACCCTAGTTTCTCCTCTTAGTCTCTTAGTTCTCTAGATCTATCTCTCTCTCCCCCTTCTTCTTCATAACATTTGGTATCAGAGGTTCCTTCCTCCACCATGGTTGTTATTCGCAGACAAGAAGAGGCCAACCGTTTGGAAACCCTAGAGGTAAACTATGTCGGATTGATGGATATGGTGGCCGCCATCGAAGAAGAGATGAGGGCATCCACCCAACGCATGGAAGAGCGGATCGATTCAAGGATGGAAGAACTCAAGGTCTTGCTCGCGCAAAATCTCAAGGGAAAATCATCGGTGCAGGAGAAGAGAAGCGGAGGATCAAATCCGGCTGCAGAATCTCAATCGGCTTGACACGCAGTCGCATATGGCGCGGAAATGGCGGGATCGGCGGATCCGACTAGGAACAGAATCAGATCGGCTGGCAATGGAGGCAGCGGGGTTGCGGCGGGCTGGGGAGGCCGTGGACTCACAGCGGGGACAGGATTCGTCCCGTATGGCAATCAGGAGGCCGGAACAGGTCGTCCCCCCTGGACGCGAACCGGCGTCGACCAGGCGTGCTACGGGAGGGCTCTAGGAGCTGGGACGGCGGGGATTCTTCCCCAGCCGCGAAGCGGCGGTGCTGCAGGGGTTGGAGAAGGTATTCCTTGGGGGAGCAGCCCTATCAAGGCTTTCCGCGACAATAGCATCAAGGCCAGCCTTATCAAGGCATGGACAAAAGACGACCGACGTGGAACGGGCAAGGACCGGGATGGCAAGGGCAAGCCTCACCAAGGGTGCACATGCCCCCGAAGCTGGCACACATGAATTTCCCACGATATAGCGGAGGGGGACGCCTTGAAATGGATACAGAAGGCGGAGTTGTTTTTCAACTATCAAGAGGTACCAGAGGTACAGTGTGTGTAATTGGCATCCTTCCACTTGGAGGACGATGCTTTCTAGTAGACGCAGTGGTTCCTGCGGGGACAGGATTATGTGTCGTGGGCAAAGTTTGTCGATGGGTTCACCGCTCAGTTCTGGCCCCTAGAGTTTGAGGACTTAGAGGCCATCTTGCAGAAGTTACGTCAGAAGGACACCGTGATGGAATACAGGACAGAGTTCAAAAAGTTGGCGAATATGGTGCGCTGGAAGGAGAGGACACTCCTCAGTTGTTTCGTCTCTGGGTTGAAGGACCACTTAAAAGATGAGGTTCAAGCATACATGCCTCGCAGCTTGAATCACGCCATCAGTCTGACCTGCATTCAGGAAGAGAGGTTCAACAGGCAGCGGTCCCGCACTACAGTGAGGCCCACTACTACACTGGCGACTGCCAAGAGGGACCCACCAGTTGCTGGACGGCCTACGGTGACGCGACTGTCGTGGGGTGAGTTACAGGCAAGAAAGGAGAAGAGTCTCTGTTTCAAATGTGACGAAAAGTTCACGGGGGGCCATAAATGTCAAAAGGTACAAGTCTTTATGTTACATGATGATGTGGAGGACGAGCTGAGCCCAGAGGACGAACAGCTCTCGGCCGAAGACTTGGATCTGACCGAGTTCGGGGTTTCCCTGCATGCTATGGAAGGGTGTAGCCCTCCTCCACTCACTATGCGACTTACGAGAATTATCAAGCAAGAGAAAGTGACTATCCTGGTGGGCAATGGAAGTACGCACAATTTCATCCATCCTGACGTGGCCCAGTGGGTTGGACATGTGATTGATACGGCGGCTGCCTTCCAGGTTGTAGTGGCGGACGACAGCAAGTTGCAGTGCAAAGGTGTGCTGAAAGGGGTGGCACTTGGGATGCAGGGGTACGTGGGCTGCACAGATATCTATCTCTTACCCATTCGGGGCACAGATGTGGTACTCGGAGTTCAGTTTATGCAGCAGCAGCGACGGGTCACTTTTGATTGAGATCAGATGACGATGGAATTCATGCAGCAGGGGAAACAGTTCTGTTTGAAAGAACTCACAACTTCGCCAGTTAAGGAAGTATCTCTTCGGAGCATGCAGCGACTCGGGGATGCAGGAAGCTTGATGGCGGTACTTTTGGGGGTGAGGTCGGATGAGGCCGGGCCATCTGCGGTGCCCATACATCTGCAGTCCCTTGTGGAGGAATATGCTGACGTTTTTCAAGAGCCACACACATTTCCTCCGTCACGATTTTGGGATCATCAGATTGTACTCAAGGCAGGGGTGGAACATACCAATATCCGGCCATATCGATACTCGCACGTGCAGAAGGCGGAGATTGAGCGCTGCATTTGGGAGATGCTCGCTATGGGAATCATCTGGCCCAGAACGAGCTCATTCTTAGCCCCGATCATTTTGGTCAAGAAGAAGGATGGCTCATGGTGGTTTTGTGTGGATTATCGTGCATTGAACAGCGCCACCTTGAAGGATAAGTTATCGATTGTTGGAACCGAGATTCGGTTCCACCTAGAGTTCAGATCTAGGGGTGCAGCTTACACCTACTTCTCCCAAGCCGTCCCTTGGTGGGAGACCGGAATTTGGAGAATGAACATTGACTCTAGCGTGGAGGTCTCACCTCACACCCAGAAGACCTTTGAGATCTCTGTTGAAGTATTAGACCGGGCGGCTTAGCGGTCTGATCCAGCGGTTTGTTTACCGAGCGGTCTGGCGGTCTCTCTGGTGCCTGGAGACCGGGCAGTCTATCGGTCTACCTCTGCGGCCTGTTCTATCCTGCTGAAGTTGCCGAGCGGTTAGCCCATCTGTCTAACCGCGCGGCCTATGCGGTCTCCATTATTCTAGCCGCTCAGTACTGTAAATGTTTAGTCCCACATTGTTTGTATACTCTCTTTCTTATCTCCTCCATTCTATATAAGGGAGGCCATACCTTTGTAAATGATATCTTTTTTGGATAATAAAATTTCAATTATTCAAAAGTTTATTCGCTTGTTCTCCTCTTTTCGCTTCTTTTCGCTACTTTCTAACATGGTATCAGAGCACACGGTCATTTCCTCCTGATTCTGTGCGCTCTCTGTTGTTCGCGGCTTGTTTTCCGCGTTCTGCGACTTGTTCGCGTCTTGCCTTCTCTTCTGTCCGCGCGGCTTGTTTCTATCCGCGCGGCTTGTTTCTGTCCGCTGCCCTGTTCGCGCGGCTTGCTTCTTCCTGGTTCTCTTCTCCTACTGCTCTTTGTCGCCGCGACCTGTTTCTTTGTCGCCGCGCTCCGTGTTCTTTCCTGCCGCTCCGCCTTCCTAGTCGTTGCGGTCTGTCCCTGTCCGCGTGTGTGTTGTCTCTCTACTCGCGGTTTGCTGTTGTGATCTGCCTGACCGTGCGGGTTGTTCCTTTCTCACCCGCATCTTGGTCGCAGTCACCAGCTCTTCTCCTCTTGTCTGTTCGCTCGGGCTTCTCAGTCCGCGCGACTTCTTCCCCGCTGTGCCTTTGACCGCCTTCTAGCCGCTGCTGTGATCTGCCTGACCGTGCGGGTTGTATCTTTCTTACCCGCATCTTGGTCGCGGTCACCTGCTCTTCTCCTCTCTTCTGTTCGCTCGGCCTTTTCAGTCTGCGCGACCTCTTCCCCGCTGTGCCTCTTTCTAGCCGCTACTGTTCGCGCGGCTTCCTCTGTTTTCTAACCGCTTCTGTTCGTGCGGCTTCTTCTGCTTCCGGGTTCTATGACTACCTCCGGTCTCACCACTACTCCTGCAGCTCCTTCTCCTCCTCCTCCTTCGGGCAACCTTGGCACCCTTTCCAAGCTTGTGGGCTCCAACTATCCCGATTGGAGCGTTTCTTTCACCTTTCTCCTTCGTTCTCAACGCAAGCGTCATCACCTCACAGATGACCCTCCTCCTCGCACCTCTCCTGAGTTTGATGACTGGGATGCGAGTGATGCTCTTGTTCGCACCTGGCTGGCCAATAGCCTTTCTGATGAGTGCCTTCCCGTCATTCGCCATGATGAGACGGTCAAGGCTGCATGGCTTCACCTCGCTGCTCTCTATTCTAAGGGGGGCCAGACGTCCCGCATTTATACTCTCTATGCGGACCTCTTCGCCCGCCCTTCCATGTCCCCAGCTGCGGCTTATCAGCAGGTTCAGGCTCTTGGGGCTGAAATCCTCCAGAATCGCCCCTTCTCCGCGGACTTGGCCGACCAGCACAAACACTTCCAAGAACTCCTGGTTGTTTGTTATCTTCTTCGTCTTCCCGACTCTTATGATATGATCCGCCAGCAGATCTTGGGTGAGGCGGAATCTCCTACTTTGGATGCCACTGCGGCTCGCATTGCCGCCGTTACTTCGCTCCTCCAGCGGCCTCTGTTGGCCTCCCCCCCTTCCCAGGACTCCTTTGCTCACCAAGCTCAGCGGGGGGGCCCGAATGGCCGTGGCTCCTCTGGCGGACGGGGTTCCTCCCGGTTCTTCTGCTCTCACTATAGTCGTACTGGCCATACTGTTGACCGCTGCTGGCAGAAACATCCTCATCTTCGCCCTTCCGGTGATGCTCCTTCGGCCCCCGCCTCTTCTAGGTCGTCTGCCTCTGTGGCCACGACGTCAGGTAGTGCCCACGTCGTTACCCAAGGTAAATGGCTGATTGACTCCGGTGCCACCAATCATATGACGGGCAACCCTCATTGCTTCTCCCGTCTTGAGACCCATGACCGCTTACCCCCAGTTCGTGTGGCAGATGGTTCCCCGTCTCCGGTTCATGGGATGGGCATGGTTCAACTCACTCCATCGCTTTGCTTGGAGGATACCCTCTATGTCCCGAAGTTCCCGTGCAATTTGTTATCAGTTACTACTTTATGCCGGCAACTTCAGTGCTCCGTTTTATTCACTCCCACTACTTGTTCTTTTCAGGACCCGAGGACCCAGCGGACGATTGCTACTGGGACTGAGAGCGGCGGCCTCTACTTCCTCGACGATGTTTCAGCTCTTTCTGCCTACTCCTCCTCCACCGATCTCCTTCAGTGGCATCTTCGTCTTGGACATCCTCCTCCTCGGCTTATTCGTCAGCTTCTGCCCCACTTACCTCCCACCAGTTCTCCGCTCAACTGTGATGCGTGTCAGCTTGGCAAACATCATCGCTCCTCCTTCCCACCAAAGCAAGGCCATGGCTCCTCTCGCATTTTTGATCTTATTCATTCTGATGTATGGGGTCCTGCTCCTACCCTCACAGTTGGTCGGGGCAGTTCCTATTTTGTCACTTTTATCGATGATTTTACTCGATGTACTTGGGTGTATCTATTAAAGGATCGCTCTGAACTATTTTCTGTTTGGCAATCTTTTTACTTTATGATTAAGACTCAATTTGCTACTTCTATTAAAGTCTTACGTTCTGATAATGCCAAGGAATATCTGTCTCATGAGTTCTCCGCGTTCTTTCACCAACACGGCCTCATTCATCAAACGACTTGTGTTTACACCTCCCAACAGAATGGGGTGGCGGAGCGTAAAAATCGTCACCTGCTTGATGTTGCGCGTACTCTCATGACGCAGATGCACGTCCCTCGCTCTTACTGGGGCTACGCTGTGCTCCTCGCTTGCTATCTCATCAATCGCATTCCCTCCACGGTCCTCCACGGCCGGACTCCCTTCTCCCTTCTCTACCCCCACCAGGACCCTTTTCCTCTTCCTCTCCGTGTCTTTGGCTGTACGGCCTTTGTTCACGCTCCCTCCGCTACCCGCGACAAGCTTTCCCCCCGTTCCACCAAGTGTGTCTTTTTGGGGTACTCTACCACTCAAAAAGGCTATTGCTGCTTTGACCCCCTTCTCCGCAAGCAGTTTGTCTCCGCAGATGTGACTTTTTTCGAGAATGCTTCCTATTTCTCTCCTCCCTCTTCTCTTCCTTCTCTTCCTTCTGATATCTCTGTTCCTTCCACACCTCTCCACGTTTTCCCACCTTTGTCTCCTCCTCCACCCACTCCTTCCCACTCCGTCTCCCCACCCACCCCTCCACCCTCCTCTCCGCTGCCGTCTCTCTCTAGTCCCGGGCCAGCCTTCTCCGCCACGGACGCTCCGGTCGCTGACGCTCCCGTCGCCGACGCTCCCGATGATCTGGATGTTCCCATTGCCCTTCGCAAAGGGGTGCGGGCGTGTACTCAACACCCGCTCTCGGCTGTTGTTTCTTATGATCAGCTTTCTCCTTCTCGCAGGTGTTTTGCCTTGGCTATCTCTGCTACTTCTACTCCCCGTACCTACCAGGAGGCTCTCGCTCTCCCTCATTGGAAGTCTGTCATGGATGAGGAGATGGCCACTCTTACTGAACGGGGTACCTGGACCCTGGTTCCTCCTCCCGTGGGCACTGATGTGGTTGGCTGTCGCTGGGTCTTTGTTGTGAAGTTTCGCCCCGACGGCACTGTGGATCGCTACAAAGCCCGGCTGGTGGCCAAGGGCTTCACTCAGACTTATGGCGTTGATTACTTTGATACCTTCTCTCCGGTTGCTCGCCTCAGCACCATCCGGGTTCTCTTTTCTGTGGCTGTTAACCGGGCTTGGGCTATTTCTCAGCTTGATGTGAAGAATGCCTTTCTCTATGGCGATCTTCAGGAGGACGTCTATATGGAGCAACCTCCTGGGTATGTTGCTCAGGGGGAGACACGTGTCTGTCATTTGAAGAAGACCATTTATGGCCTAAAGTAGAGCCCTCGGGCATGGTTCGAAAAATTCAGTGGAATTGTGGCAACCATCGGCTTTCAAAGGAGTTCGGCCGATCACTCCTTATTCATTCGCAAAACGGCCTCGGGACTGGTGGTTTTGGCTGTATATGTGGATGATATTCTCCTTACTGGTGATGACCGAGATGGGGTGGACTTGACGAAGAAGCACCTCCGTCAGCACTTGGTCACGAAGGATATGGGCTCCCCAAAATACTTTTTGGGGATAGAAATCTCTCGGAAACCTGACTCCTTGGTTCTCTCTCAACGGAAGTATGCCCTTGATCTTCTTCGAGAAGCAGGCTTGACAGGTGCCAAACCAGCTCATCTTCCCATGGCTGTTGGAGAAGACAAAACGTGGACGGATGAATCGCCTCCTCTATCTGATGTCACACGGTACAGACGTTTGGTAGGCAAACTCATCTATCTCACGGTGACTAGACCCGACATTGCCTACGCTGTAGGAAAGGTCAGTCAGTTTATGCAAGCTCCCAGGGAGTGTCATCTTCAGTCCGCCCTGAAGATTTTAGAGTATATCAAAGCAGCACCGGGCAGAGGGTTACTCTTTCAGAAGAATGGCCATCTGAGGGTTGAGGCCTACTCAGATTCAAGTTACGCGGATGACAAAGGCGATCGTAAATCCCCGTCAGGTTTTTGTACCTTTGTTGGAGGTAATCTCGTGAGTTGGAAGAGCAAGAAACAGTCTGTTGTTTCCAGATCTAGTGCCGAAGCAGAATACCGGAGTATGGCGTCAACTACGTGTGAGTTAAAGTGGTTGCGGGCTCTCATGCTTGACCTGGGCGAGGTATATGATTGTCCTCTCCCTATGTTCTGTGACAACAAGGCCGCTATACACATATCCAGAAATCCGGTCTTCCATGAGAGAACGAAGCATATAGAGGTTGACTGTCACTTCATTCGGGAGGAGATTTTGAAGAAACAGATTTGTACTCCTTTTGTCACCTCTGACAAGGAGTTGGCAGATATCTTCACCAAGCCGGTTTCTACTTCCTTCTTCCGCATTTGTGACAAGCTGGGCATGATTGATATCTATGCTCCAGCTTGAGGGGGAGTGTTGAAGTATTAGACCGGGCGGCTTAGCGGTCTGATCCAGCGGTTTGTTGACCGAGCGGTCTGGCGGTCTCTCTGGTGCCTGGAGACCGGGCGGTCTATCGGTCTACCTCTGCGGCCTGTTCTATCCTGCTGAAGTTGCCGAGCGGTTAGCCCATCTGTCTAACCGCGCGGCCTATGCGGTCTCCATTATTCTAGCCGCTCAGTACTGTAAATGTTTAGTCCCACATTGTTTGTATACTCTCTTTCTTATCTCCTCCATTCTATATAAGGGAGGCCATACCTTTGTAAATGATATCTTTTTTGGATAATAAAATTTCAATTATTCAAAAGTTTATTCGCTTGTTCTCCTCTTTTCGCTTCTTTTCGCTACTTTCTAACAATCTCCCCCTCTCTAGACAATGTCGAGCTAGGTGTCTTGGAGGATTGTGCGAACAAGAAAAAGCAGACCGAAAATTTGGAGTAATGTAAATTTTATTATCCAAAAAAGGTATCAATTACAACGGTATAGCCTCCCTTTTATAAAATGGAGGAGATGAGAGAGATTACAATTAAGCAATGTGGGACTAAAAATTTTACAATTATATACGGCTTTACAAAAAGACAAACTGGACAGTTCGTGTGGTTAGACAAGCCGGCTAACCGCCCGACAACAACAGGAGGAGAGAATAAGTGCCACATAGAACAAGCCGCCACAGGAGACCGCTAGACCGCCCAGTCTCCCAGCCGTCTGAGACAAGCCGCCAAACCGTTGGAACACCAAACAGCAATAGCCCAGCAGTGTAACACCCCCTATCCGTCGCATAGTATATAGCAGTAGGTCCGGCCGGGACCCGACGCCATATACCACAGACAGACCGGGTGGTTACGTATGGAAATCATCCAACCAATCTCAACGTCCTACACAGAGCATTCTAGCGGAAGCAGTTTATAAGAGTTGTAAACAAGAACCCAGCATAGGAGCATGAATGTCCACTAATACCAAAAGGAATGTTATACAATAATACCCAAAACCGGCCTTAAGGCCTTACAAAGTGTTTCACTTGAAAATTACATGTTTTACAAACCACGGCACGCAGGCCGGTCATACATGAATAAAGCAGTAAACACTTCTACTTGGGCCTTCGAGGGCCAGCTTCGCAAAAAGGGCTTTAGCCGGCTATTGACCGCTTGGTCCAGCTGCACCTGCAAGCAACAAACCACCGCACGGTGGCAAAACAAGGCAACGGTCAGCAATGCTGACCAAATTATAACGATCCCGCCCCCAATTCGGGGCGGCGATGCTCCTTCCCTGCATTTCATTAGCATAAGCGAGCAATGTATATATATCCACAGCCATTTCATCACAGACGTTGGCTCGCACGGCCAGACGCCCCGTGCGCTCAGGGCACATTCTCGGTGAACCGGTCGATGTCACGTCAATTAAAGCCATTAACATTCCGGACTCACCACCGCCACTTAGACGGCCAACCCTATGAGCAATTTGTCTTCCTGGCATGGGTCACGTCAATTTAAGTCATTGACCGCCGAAGACTCACATCTATGCCAACGACAAGTGCCATGTAACCTTAGGTCTCTTTAACCGAACGATATAAAGCGGGTACGGTTCCATCTAACCCGTGCTCACATCGCAACGACAATTTAAGCCATTTGCGCGGGTCAAACTTCCACCGAGTCCCATTCTATCACAAGTCACATAACCCCGTTATGTTCAAGTTGGCTCTCAGGCCACCAAGTTGGCAAGATCTCGTATCCGCCCAGTTTTCCGGGTGCACCTTTGGGTTAATCCCCAAGGCTCCCTGCTGCAATCTACCGCGTAGAAAACCCGAAAAACAACCAATAGCACGGAGTCTTCTCCGGCCTTATGCAATGCAACATCACCGATCCAGACCAACATGTCCGGGTAGGCTTCACACATCATGCCTATGTCCGTTCTCGCATACGGACTCTAAACAACGGGGACTTTACATATCTACCCGAAGGAACGCCTCCAACTCTCCGCAAACTCGCGAGAGCGGGCTTCCTATGCTAAGAAAGAGAGTTATTCATGCTCAAGATGAGGATCGTTACCCTTGAGTTCCTCTTTGGCGCCATTGAAAAGTAATCGGATGGAAATCACCGCACTTGCGTTGCCTCCGTGGATCCGGAGTCGGCTCGCGATTCGGAGCGCCGAAGCTCCACCAATGGCGGGATCTAGTTCTTCTTCCTCCAATGGCTCTCCTCTTTCTCCAAGGACTTGGAGAGATGATAAGGTATGAAAGTGATGGATTTCTAAGTCAACTCACGGGTATATCCTCTCAGGAACAACCCCCAGCCGTTGGATCTCAACCTAAGGAAACGAACGGCTTTGATTCGGGGCTGAAATGCCCAATCTGGACCGAACACGGCCTGGCACACGCCCGTGTCCAGGGCCGTGTACCGCATTCGCCGTCAAAATCGAATCTCCTGGACCCTCACACGGGTATCGAACACGCCCGTGTTCGAGCTGACACGCCCGTGTTCCAGCTGACACGGCCGTGTAGCCGGCCGTGTACCCCATGATTTTCCCCATTTTCAACCCAAGCACTGCACGGGTTCTAGGACACGCTCGTGTCCTTGCCCGTGTCACCTTGACACGCCTGGGCCTTAGGCCGTGTACATGGTCTCGACATTTCGTCGCGTGCAGTTCGACGACTTGATGACACGGCCTTGGACACGCCCGTGTCCTAGGCCGTGTGCCTTGTCTCGACGATCGTCGAGCGAATCTCGACGACTTCCCCGGGACGATCGTCGACACGGGTCGACACGCCCGGCGACACGCCCGTGTCGCGGGCCGTGTGCCCATTCTCGACGAATTGTCGAGTATATCTCGACGAATCCGCGGCTAAGTGTCGACACGGGTCGACACGCCCTGCGACACGCCCGTGTCGCAGGCCGTGTGCCCATTCTCAGCGAATCGTCAAGAAAATCTCGATGACTTCGCGGCTAAGTGTCGGCACACGCTTGACACGCCCTGGGACACGCCCGTGTCCCAGGCCGTGTGCCTGCAGCCAGAACCCAAACTGGCCCAAAACGTCCCCCTTTGCTCCTTTGAGTTTCGGGGCGTTACAACTCTCCCCCTCTTAAAAGAATTTCGCCCACGAAATTACATAAAGGAAAGACATGTATAAACTAAAATTTGTACCTGAGCGGAACAACTCTGGATACTCGTCAAGCATAGTCTGCTCTCGCTCCCAAGAGAGCTCCTCACGACCGCAATTGTCCCACCGGACCTTGACCATCCTGATCTCTTTATTGCGTAGCCGCTTGACCTCCGAGTCCTCAATCCGCACGGGCTTGACCTTTGTCGTTAGCCCACTATCCACCGGCACTTGATCGACCGCGATCACTTGTGTAGGCTCTTGCACCGCCTTCCGAAGCACCGAAATGTGGAATACATCGTGTAAACCACTTAGCTCCACTGAAAGCTTCAACCTATAGGCCGCTTCTCCAACTCGCTCTAGAACCTCGAACGGTCCAAGGTACCTCGGGCATAGATTTTTCAATCGCCGCACCCGCGAGACACCCTTGAATGGCTTTATCTTCAAGTATACATAATCGCCCACAGCGAAATCCACGTTCCTGTGCTTGGCATTATAGTACTTTGCTTGCCGGTCCTGAGCGATAAGCAACCTCTCCTGAATGGTTCTCACCAAAGAAGTAGCACCCTCCACTTCCGATCGCTTATACAACTTTGACTCACCCGTTTCTAACCAAGACAACGGCGTGCGACATTTCCTACCATATAGGGCCTCGAAAGGCGCCATCTGAATACTCGCTTGGTAGCTGTTGTTGTATGCGAACTCCACCAAATATAGGTGGTCTTCCCATTGCTTTCCGAAATCCAAGACACACATGCGAAGCATGTCTTCCATGGTTCTATTGACCCTCTCAGTCTGCCCATCCGTTTGTGGATGAAAGGCTGTGCTGAATTTCAGCTTTGTTCCCAACATTTGCTGCACAAGCCTCCAATCATTGGACGTGAACCGCCCATCTCGGTCACTCACGATGCTGCGGGGCACACCATGAAGTCGTACAATGTTATCCACATAAAGCTTTGCCAGCTTCTCCACTGGATCATCCTTCCTATGCGGAATAAAATGCGACACCTTCGTTAATCGATCAACAACCACCCAAATGGCGTCGTTTCCCTTTTGCGACCTTGGCAACCCGTGCACAAAGTCCATAGAGATGTCGTCAAATTTCCACTCCGGAATAGGCAAGGACTTAAGAAATCCTCCCGGCTTTTGGCACTCCGCCTTTACCAAGGCGCAGGTTTGGCACTTCTCTACGTATAGCGCCACATCCTTTTTCAAACCCGGCCACCAAAATAGTTTCTTTACATCACGGTACATCTTCGTGCTCCCCGGGTGAATCGAGTACTTGGTATGGTGCGCCTCGTACAATAACTCCACCCGTAAATTGCCCACACTTGGGACGCACAAACGACCGTCTTTCCACAGCAATCTGTCCTCCACGACGAATTGGGAATTTGACCCATCCAGAGCCTCTATCATGAACTGCTTCATATGAGCATCCATATCCAAAGCCTGCCGAATCCGATCAGCCAGGTCATATTGGACTTCAGTCCAATTCAAAACTGCTTCAGCACTTGATTGCCGGTCCACACAAACAATCTCCAACGCCTCCAACTCCCGCACCAACCGCTCATCATGCACCGATAGCCAATTGGCTTGAGCTGGGGCTCGGCGACTCAACGCGTCCGCAACCGCATTCCCTTTGCCAGGCACGTAGTGGATCTTGAATGTATAGTCCCCCAGGAACTCCATCCATCTACGCTGCCGCATATTCAGATCTTTCTGATCAATCAGGTACTTTAGGCTCTTGTGATCGGTGTAGATATCAATCTTCACACCGTACAAATAGTGTCTCCACAGCTTCAAGGCAAAAATCACGGCCGCCAACTCCAAGTCATGGACCGGATAATTCCTCTCGTGCACTTTTAGCTGTCTCGAGCCATAAGCTATCACGCTTCCGTGCTGCAGTAGCACGCAACCCAAACCGCTGCCCGAAGCATCGCTATATATCTCATAGCCTTCGGTTCCACATGGCGAACTCAGCACAGGCGTCGTGGTCAACCGACACTTCAATTCCTCAAAAGCTCACGCGCACTCCGGCGTCCAAACGAACTTATGCTCCTTCCTCGTCAAAGTAGTGAGAGGCAACGCTATCCGCGAGAAGTTCTCTATGAAGCGCCTGTAATAGCCGGCAAGCCCCAAAAAGCTCCGGACTTCTGCTACCGTAGCAAGCTCAGGCCACTCCCGTATTGCAACAATCTTCGCCGGATCCACAGTAATACCCTCTCCACTCACTATATGCCCGAGGAACGCCACTGAGGATAGCCAAAACTCGCACTTCGAGAACTTGGCATACAACCGATTTCTCCTTAGCGTCTCTAACACCAAATGAAGATGCTTGAAGTGATCTTCCTCACTTTGCGAGTACACCAAAATATCGTCGATGAAGACGATCACGAAATGGTCCAAGTACTCCCTGAACGTCCTGTTCATCAAATCCATGAACACTGACGGCGCATTAGTCAGCCCAAACGGCATGACCGTAAACTCATAATGCATGTATCTCGTACTAAACTCTGTCTTCGGGATATCACTCTCCCTTATTCGCAGATGATAGTACCCAGCCTTGAGATCCAACTTCGAGTACACCGTCGACCCGACTAGCTGATCAAAGAGATCATCAATCCGGGGGATCGGGTACTTGTTCTTCTCCGTCAGCTTGTTTAACTCTCGATAATCAATACACAACCTCAAGCTTCCGTCCTTCTTCTTAACAAAGAGGACCGGTGCGCTCCAAGGCGAAGAACTCGGGCGCACATACCCTTGCTCCAACAACTCTTGCAGTTGAACTTTCAGCTCCGCCATTTCCTTAGGCGCTAGCCGATATGGAGATTGTGACACAGGCTTTGCACCTGGCACTAGCTCGATCGTAAAATCTATCTCCCGTTGAGGCGGGGCTCCAGGAAGATCCGCGGGGAACACATCAGGGTATTCCGATACCACTGAAATACAATCCAAAGCGGGCTTCGGTTTTGCAACCCCCACTAGTGTAAAGAACAGTTCTGCTCCGGCACGAACCGCCTTCACCACCTGAAGAGCAGACAACAACGTCTTGCTCGACCCCTTTAAGCCCGTAAAAGTCGTCTCACGACTTGCTCCCAGCTTGACTTCCTTGCTACCGCAATCTATATGGGCCTGTTGCTCCGAGAGCCAGTCCATGCCAAATATGACGTCGAACTCCACTAACGGAAGTAAAGATGCCCGCAGGTCGAACTCCTGCTCCCCAATACGAATCTTAACATCGCAGATCCTAACCGCTCGCATCAAACACCCATTGGGCAACAACACATCCAACTTATCCTTCGCCATCGAAGAAGGGACTCCGATGTGTGATATAAATCCTTCGGACAAGAAGGAGTGTGAAGCTCCCGTATCGAAGAGTGCTCGTGCCGGATTTTCACAAATCAATACAAATCCTAAACAAGTAGTGGTAAGGTAACATGTGCATAACAAGCATATAAAGAAATTGACTTGCTATAAATTAAACCGTACATGTCACCACATCAGCTTGTTTAATGGCCTCCTGTTGGCCAAGATTGTAAACCCTTGGTTGGGCCGGAGCATAATGGGATGCGGTCGACTCCACCGCCTTACCCTTTTCTTCATAAGTAGCTCCCGGCCTCCTCTCGGACTTAGGACGTCCGCTCCAACAATCACGGGCGAAATGCCCCGTCTTTCCACACGTAAAGCACGCGCCCGGGGTCCGACTCGCAGTCGCCCCAGAAGCACCAAAAGGAGCTGGACCCGAAGTCCTATGCTTCTTGAAAGACCTCCGATAGCCGAACTTTGAAGTAGTCGGCACTCTGAACTCAGATTTTCTATCAACCAAGCCTTTCTTCACTTGCACATTCTTCATGTCCTTCTCCAAGGACCGGGCAGTATTGACCAAGGTTAAGAAACCCTGCGTCATCGGCCCTGAAAGTAATAATCTCAGCTCATCCCTCAAGCCTTCATAGAAGCGATTAGTCTTGCGCTCCTCATCCATGATGGTGGAGCTAGCATAATGACTCAAATGCGTAAACTCGTGGAGATATTCATCCACGCTCCTCTCACCCTGCACCAACTTCAGGAACTCATTCTCCATTGAAATCCTCTGAGTAGAAGGGAGGTATCTTGCTAAGAACAATCCCGAGAACTCTTCCATCGGAACGTCTATCAGTTGTCTACCTCTCAAATGATGCAACTCCAATCCTTCCCACCACATCCTCGCTTCACCGTCCAAAAGGAACGTAGCGATGGTGGTCATTTGCCACTCCTCTGTCTCTGTCGCTGTCATGACTCTCTTCACCCTGGAGAGCCAGTCTTCAGCCTGAGATGGGGTTCCCAACCCCGAGAATAACGGAGGGTTAAAGCTCATTACATGCTTCAACTGCCTCTCAGTTGCCCTCCTTGGCACTATTGGTTCCGCAACCACTTGCTCCACCCTCCTCGGCTCAGCCTCTTGAAGAGGTACTTGCTCCATCACAGGAGCGGGCTGCTGCGCTTGCCTTCCGGGCTGCGCATTTATCACAGCCAACACCGCTTCAGCCACCAATCGAATATTCTCAGCCGACAGAGGTGTTGCGGGAGCAACTTCCGGTGCACTACTAGCCTCAGAAACTCGGCGTTCTGACGGCCCAACACCACTTCTGGTCACCTATAGTGGTACAAAACACCGTTAAGCGACCAAATAAATTGCAAACAGCAATTATAGGAATACGCAGGTTCCTCAAACACGAGTATTTTCATTCCTAAGTGGACATTCATGGGTACTTTTACCATTATAACGATGACGCACACAATGTGCTCACTACCCCTTAAAAAGAATTCGCCCACGAATTCAGTTTAAGCCCGACCAAAACCAGTAGTCTGATACCAAATTGTAACACCCCCTATCCGTCGCATAGTATATAGCAGTAGGTCCGGCCGGGGCCCGACGCCATATACCACAGACAGACCGGGTGGTTACATATGGAAATCATCCAACCAATCTCAACGTCCTACACAGAGCATTCTAGCGGAAGCAGTTTATAAGAGTTGTAAACAAGAACCCAACATAGGAGCATGAATGTCCACTAATACCAAAAGGAATGTTATACAATAATACCCAAAACCGGCCTTAAGGCCTTACAAAGTGTTTCACTTGAAAATTACATGTTTTACAAACCACGGCACGCAGGCCGGTCATACATGAATAAAGCAGTAAACACTTCTACTTGGGCCTTCGAGGGCCAGCTTCGCAAAAAGGGCTTTAGCCCGCTATTGACCGCTTGGTCCAGCTGCACCTGCAAGCAACAAACCACCGCACAGTGGCAAAACAAGGCAACGGTCAGCAATGTTGACCAAATTATAACGATCCCGCCCCCAATTCGGGGCGGCGATGCTCCTTCCCTGCATTTCATTAGCATAAGCGAGCAATGTATATATATCCACAGCCATTTCATCACAGACGTTGGCTCGCACGGCCAGACGCCCCGTGCGCTCAGGGCACATTCTCGGTGAACCGGTCGATGTCACGTCAATTAAAGCCATTAACATTTTGGACTCACCACCGCCACTTAGACGGCCAAACCTATGAGCAATTTGTCTTCCTGGCATGGGTCACGTCAATTTAAGCCATTGACCGCCGAAGACTCACATCTATGCCAACGACAAGTGTCACGTAACCTTAGGTCTCTTTAACCGAACGACATAAAGCGGGTATGGTTCCATCTAACCCATGCTCACATCGCAACGACAATTTAAGCCATTTGCGCGGGTCAAACTTCCACCGAGTCCCATTCTATCACAAGTCACATAACCCCGTTATGTTCAAGTTGGCTCTCAGGCCACCAAGTTGGCAAGATCTCGTATCCGCCCAGTTTTCCGGGTGCACCTTTGGGTTAATCCCCAAGGCCCCCTGCTGCAATCTACCGCGTAGAAAACCCGAAAAACAACCAATAGCACGGAGTCTTCTCCGGCCTTATGCAATGCAACATCACCGATCCAGACCAATATGTCCGGGTAGGCTTCACACATCATGCCTATGTCCGTTCTCGCATACGGACTCTAAACAACGGGGACTTTACATATCTACCCGAAGGAACGCCTCCAACTCTCCGCAAACTCGCGAGAGCGGGCTTCCTATGCTAAGAAAGAGAGCTATTCATGCTCAAGATTAGGATCGTTACCCTTGAGTTCCTCTTTGGCGCCATTGAAAAGTAATCGGATGGAAATCACCGCACTTGCGTTGCCTCCGTGGATCCGGAGTCGGCTCGCGATTCGGAGCTCCGAAGCTCCACCAATGGCGGGATCTAGTTCTTCTTCCTCCAATGGCTCTCCTCTTTCTCCAAGGACTTGGAGAGATGATAAGGTATGAAAGTGATGGATTTCTAAGTCAACTCACTGGTATATCCTCTCAGGAACAACCCCCAGCCGTTGGATCTCAACCTAAGGAAACGAACGGCTTTGATTCGGGGCTGAAATACCCAATCTGGACCGAACACGGCCTGGCACACGCCCGTGTCCAGGGCCGTGTGCCGCATTCTCCGTCAAAATCGAATCTCCTGGACCCTCACACGGGTATCGAACACGCCCGTGTTCGAGCTGACACGCCCGTGTTCCAGCTGACACGGCCGTGTAGCCGGCCGTGTACCCCATGATTTTTCCCCATTTTCAACCCGAGCACTGCACGGGTTCTAGGACACGCCCGTGTCCTTGCCCGTGTCACCTTGACACGCCTGGGCCCTAGGCCGTGTACATGGTCTCGACATTTCGTCGCGTGCAGTTCGACGACTTGATGACACGGCCTTGGACACGCCCGTGTCCTAGGCCATGTGCCTTGTCTCGACGATCGTCGAGCGAATCTCGACGACTTCCCCGGGACGATCGTCGACACGGGTCGACACGCCCGGCGACACGCCCGTGTCGCGGGCCGTGTGCCCATTCTCGACTAATCGTCGAGTATATCTCGACGACTCCGCGGCTAAGTGTCGACACGGGTCGATACGCCCTGCGACACGCCCGTGTCGCAGGCCGTGTGCCCATTCTCAGCGAATCGTCGAGAAAATCTCGACGACTTCACGGCTAAGTGTCGGCACACGCTTGACACGCCCTGGGACACGCCCGTGTCCCAGGCCGTGTGCCTGCAGCCAGAACCCAAACTGGCCCAAAACGTCCCCCTTTGCTCCTTTGAGTTTCGGGGCGTTACAAGCAGACAGGCCGGCTAGATAAACCGCCAGACCGCCCGGTCTCCGAATAGTAACAGACCGCCCGGCCTCCATACTTCAACACTCCCCCTCAAGCTGGAGCATAGATATCAATCATGCCCAGCTTGTCGCAAATGTGGAAAAAGGAAGCGGACACCGACTTGGTGAAGACGTCCGCCAACTCGTTGTCGGAAGTGACGAACGAAGTACAAATTTATTTCTTCAAGATCTCTTCCCGAATAAAATGGCAGTTGACTTCTATGTGTTTTGTTCTCTCATGAAAGACCAGATTTTTGGAGATGTATATCGCGGCCTTGTTGTCATAGAACATAGGAATAGGATTGTTGTAGACCTATCCTAAGTCAACCATGAGAGCCCGTAACCATTTCAACTCACACATGGTCGACGTCATACTGCGATATTCCGCTTCTGCACTAGACCTGGAGACCACAAACTGTTTCTTGCTCTTTCAACTCACAAGATTTCCTCCAACAAATGTGCAGAAACCTGATGTTGACTTGCAGTCACCTCTGTCATCAACATAGCTCAAATCTGAGTACGCTTCAACCCTTAAGTGACCATTTTTCTGAAAAAAAAGTCCTTTCACAAGTGCTGCTTTAATTTACTCCAATATTCTCATGTTAGATTGTAGATGACACTCCCTAAGAGCTTGCATGAACTGACCCACCTTGCCAACAACATAAAAGATGTCGGGTCTGGTTACCGTAAGATAAATGAGTTTGCCAACTGGAAGTCGGTACCTCGTAAGATCAGATAGAAGAGGAGAGTCATCTGTCCAAGTTTTGTGTTCTCCAGCAGCCATGGGACAACGGGCAGATTTAGCACCAGTCAATCCTGCCTCCTTTAGAAGATCAAGAGCATACTTTCGTTGGGAAAGGACCATAGATTTGGGCTTCTTAGAGATTTCAATCCCCAGAAAGTATATCAGGGATCCCATATCCTTTGTGATCAGGTGTTGACGGAGGTGTTTCTTTGTCAGAGTTACCCCATCCTGGTCATCGCCAGTAAGAAGAATGTCATCAACATAAACCACAAGAACTACAAGACCAGAGGCAGTTTTTCGAACGAATAAGGAGTGATCAGCTGAACTTCTTGCAAAACCAATGGTCGCAACAATGCCGCTAAACTTGTCAAACCAGGCACGAGGGCTCTGCTTGAGACCATAGATAGCCTTCTTTAGTCTGCATACTTGTGTCTCCCCCTGAGCAACATACCCAGAAGGTTGCTCCATGTAAACATCTTCCTGTAGATCACCGTAGAGAAAAGCATTCTTAACATCCAGTTGCGAAATGGGCCAATCCCTATTGACAGCGACAGAGAGAAGGACCCGAATGGTGCTGAGACGAGCAATGGGAGAGAAGGTGTCGAAGTAATCAACACCACGCGTCTGAATGAAGCCTTTGACCACCAGGCGGACCTTGTAGCGATCCACACTGCCATCGGGATGGAATTTGACAACAAATACCAAGCGGAAACCAACGACATTTATGCCGAAGGGAGGAGGACAAAGGGTCCATTTACCCCATTCAGTGAGAGTAGAAATCTCCTCATCCATGGCAGCCTTCCAATGAAGAATAGTAAGGGCCTCCTGGTAGGAATGAGGGGTAGTAGTGGCCGAGATAGCCAGTGCAAAAGCTCTGTGAGAAGATGTAAGACGATCATAGGAAACAACAGCAGCAAGCGGGTGTTGGGTACATGCCTGAATCCCTTTACGAAGAGCGATAGGGAGATCCAGGTCAGCTGGTTCCTCAGTATCTGGAGCGTCCGTGGTGGAGAAAGCTGGACCGGGAGTAGAGAGAGACGGCAGCGGAGAGGTGGGAGATATCATGGGAGGTGGACATGGCGGAGGAGATGGTGGAGGTGGCGGAACGTTAGTATGTGTAGAGGGAATGGATGGGTTGATATGAGGAGTAGGATCATTAGGAAGAGAGGAGGATATGAGAGAGAAGTAAGATGCATTTTCAAAGAAGATGACATGCGCAGAGACGAACTGCTTGCGAGTAATAGGGTTAAAGCAACAATAACCTTTCTGAGTGGTAGAGTACCCCAGAAAGACACATTTAGTAGCCTGTGGTAAGAGTTTGTCACGGGTGGCAGCGGGAGAGTGCACAAAGGCGGTGCACCCAAAGATGCGCAGTGTAAGAGGAAATGGATTTTGGTTCGGATAAAGAATGGAGAATGGGGTGGCACCGTTGAGAACTGTGGAGGGAATGCAATTGATGAGATAGCAGGAGAGGAGGACAGCATAGCCCCAATAGGAGTGAGGAATGTGCATGTGGGCCAGCAGAGTGTGAGCGACATCAAGGAGGTGACAGTTTTTACGTTCTGCCACCCCATTTTGCTGTGAGGTGTAGACACAACTAGTTTGATGAATAACACCATGTTGCATACAAAAAGAGGAGAAATCATGGCTAAGATATTCCTTAGCATTGTCGGAACGAAGGAGTTTAATGGAGGTATCAAACTGAGTCTTAATCATGTAATAAAACAATATCCAGACAGAGAAGAGTTCGGAGCGATCTTTTAAAAGATATACCCACGTACTCCTAGAGAATTCATCAATAAATGTGACAAAATATGAACTACCCTAACTGATGGTGAGGGTAGGAGCAGGCCCCCATACGTCAGAGTGAACAAGATCGAATGGATGGGAAGAGCGCGGCTTTGTGTTGGTGGGAAGGAGGAGCGATGATGCTTGCCAAGCTGACATGCATCACAGTTGAGAGGTGCATGATGTGGAGGGAGGTGGGGTAGAAGCTGGCGAAGAAGCCGGGGAGGAGCATGACCAAGGCGAAGATGCCATTGGAGAAGATCTGTAGAGGAGGAGGAGAAGACGGATAGAGCAGAAACGTTGTCGAGGAAGTAGAGGCCGCCGCTCTTAGTCCCAGTAACAATTGTCCATTGGGAGTCTGGATCCCGAAAAGAACAAGAAGTATGAGTGAATTTGATGGAACACCGTAATTGCTTGCATAGAGAAGTAACTGATAATAAATTGCAAGGAAACTTGGGCACATAGAGGCTATCTGCCAGGCGAAGAGATAGAGTGACTTGAACCACTCTCGTCCTATTGACCGGAGAGGAAGATCCATCTGCAACAAAGACTGGGGGCAACCGATCATGTGTTTGTAGAAGAGAAAAACACTGAGGATTGCATGTCATATGATTTGTAGCACCAGAGTCGATCAACCATCTACCGTGAGTAACAACGTGGGCACTACCAGAAGACGTGACAACCGAGACGGATTGTAACATCTCATTTCCAACTAGGCCCATAAGAGTGTTTTTGGTCATGACTAGGTCATGACAAAACCCTAGGAAACTCAAGAAGACTAAGTGAGCTTAGTCATGAAGTTGGAAATCATAATGGTCTGCAAATAGTAGAGTTCTAAACAATAGCTTAGGATGACCATGGGGCTACACCTTGACCCCAGGACCCTACCATAATACCCCCAAACATTTTGGGAGGCCCATTAAAGCCACAAGGACCCATTAGGGTCAATCAAAGAAACTAAGTTGACCAAAGTCAACCCTAATCCTAAATGGGTCAAACTAGCCTACTTATGGTCAATTGACCTTCCCCTAGCCAAGTGGACCCCACTCATGCCTTCCTAGACCTAAAGTGAGGTCAATGGGTCACTAAGGACACATTGGGTTCAGTCCTAGAGGCCAAGTTGACCCAAGTCAACTCAAGCCCCTAATCTGGTCAAAGTACCCTTACTAAGGGTAGATGACCTCCAAAGTGCAAGCTAACCCTACATAACCCTTCCTAGACCTCAGGGGAAGCCATGGGGTCACCAAGGACCCCTTGGGGTCAATCAAAGAGACTAAGTCGACCAAAGTCAACCCTTGCCCTAAAAAGGTCAAAGTGTCTTAACTAAGGGTCAAGTGACCACCAAGGTGCCCAACCAACCCTACCCAAGCCTTCTTAGACCTTAGGGGAGGCAAATGGGTCGTCAGGGACCCATTGGGGTCAACCCAAATGGCCATGTTGACCAAGGTCAACTCCACCTTAAGGTTAAGTCAACTTAGCCAAATAGACTAACCCAAGCTCAAGCCCACTTCCCCCACTTGGGCTAACTTTATTTTAATTAACCATATGATTTTTATGGGCTGCAAATAGGCTAAGAATGATGAACAAATTCGGCCATGAGGGGCAGGAGAGAGAAAACTCCAAATTCCTTTTAATGGAGGAGAGAGAAAATGTAGTTATGGTCATTCATGCCATGGGGAAGCCAAGGGCCACTCTTTCTTGCTTAATTCATCTCCCCTATCAGCCCTGAGAAGATCAGGAGACTTTCCAGGCCCTTCCACTGGCTGGATGCTTTGAACCACCAAGGCCGAGAGGTGGCTTTCAATGCCATTAATGGTCATTGATGATCCAGCCTCTCCCCTCCCAAATTGAGTCTTTAAACACCTATAGTGGGCCGAGAGGAGGATTTCCCACTCTTTACCTGAAGAAACCAAGCCACCCCACTGTGTTGTTGCAGAAACCGAGCGGCGCCGCTTTCAAAAATGGCTTCCCGACGATCTTCGCGACTTCAGGTCGCCGGCAAGATCCTCCTCTACTCCTTCTTTCATAGGTAGATCTTAGGAATCTTTAGGGCCAAGGTTCGGGATCAATTGAGCCCGATCCAAAGAGTAAAATTTCTGGTTTTTTCGCAAAATTGCAACCCTCGGGATCGCCGGAATAGGGCTCTCCGGCGGCGGTGACGCCGCCTGGCAATAGCCACCACCTCAATAGAGGTGATGGTGGCGGTGGCCGGCGACAAACGTTTGAAGTCGGCCCAGGAAAAACGAATCCTGGCCATCGGTTCAAGGAAGAAGACGATGGGATGCCATCCGTCGTGCGCCAAGATTCGTGCATCATCTGAATATTAAACTATAGGATATATTTCATGATATCTTAATTATGTCACACATATTTGTATTTAATGGTTTTAATATGTAAAAATACCTATGCTCCTCTATTGAAAAAGTCACCAACATGAAACTTGTCGCCCTAGGTGTCTATTGTATTTTAAAATTAATTTGAACCATTTTGGGTGCCTGGTTTGACCAGAGCACTCATTTTGGTGGGACCTACACCTAGGGCTAGACAGACATTAAACTGAGTGCCCACACTTCATACTTGGTTCAAATTAGTTGAAATTTTGGTAGGGATCCTACCCTAGCAATAGGGCCTGTCCAAAATTCAGAATTTTTGGAAAATATTTTGCTATAGTGTTTAGAAAAATTTATAATCCATGAATAAATTAATTAGGTGTCCTAAACACCTCAACATTCCCCCAAATTTGGGTGGGAGATCTTAGAGGTAATTATATGGCCCTGGAAAAATTTTCATCTCATTTGGAGATGTTTTGGTTAGGTATTGATCCAACCCTAGCTTGACCCCTTTTAGGGTTAAATAGGTCAAGCATCCCCTTTGGGTTTTGAGTGATCAAATCACCTCAATAGAGGTTGATATTTTGGTTACTGACTTTTTATAGTATGACCCACCCTCCAATGGAATTTGGGGTGGTTACGTGTAGGGTACCCCAAGAACCCTAGGGCAAGTCCTTTAATGGGGATTCTTAGGGTTTGAAGGACATAGGGTCAAATGACCTTAGAATGACTTGAAACTTTGTGAAGGGGACCAGAGGATTAGTATAGTTCTCAGGTTAAAATTTTAAGGAATTTGGAAGCCTTAAACCCCCTCAAAACCCTAACTCTAATTTAGGGCACAAACCTTGTAAGGGTAGAAAATGTCACCAAAACTCTTTGAAAAGTGATGAGACTTAGGTTGAGTAGTTTTTAGGGTTAGAACAAGATTTGGAGGTTTTATTATGAATTTAGGATTAACATTTTGGATACTTCATTAACAACTTGATATTTTGTATTATTTACTTAGGAATTTATTATGAAGTAACTACTTGCTTGAAATTGATGAAATTTGGCCAGAAGACTATTTATTATGTTTTATAGCTCTGTGAAGTTTTATAGAATTTTTGGGTTGTAATTATAAGGGGTTGCTTCATTAAGTATGGTTTCCTATGAAAAATTATTATAATTTATTTTGGAGTCTAGCAAGCCTCTAAAATTATGATTTTTATACAATGATCTTTTCTGAACCATATTAAGACTTTGTAATTTTTACATAATTTTCTGATAAGTAAAATTGGTACTTCCTTCTTTTCACATGATTAAAGGAATTATTTTGAATAAATTAATTAGAGGACAAATATTCTCTGAAAAAATTATGGAAACTAAAATTTAGTCATATACCTCTGTTATTTAGTGTTCAAAATATTTGGGTGGTCATTACTTGAGTAGATCTTGTAGTTCATGTTCAAAATTGTCCATGGCCAAACATTTGGGAAAATTCAATAAATATCAAATTAATTAGAAAAATTATGAATCTCTGATTTTAGACTAAATTTGTTATGGTAGACCTCTGGTAAATTTCAAAGAAATTTTTGAAGACAATCTGGAGTACCTCCTTTACACACCTCATATAGTATAGGGTCGTCTGCATATAGTCACTGTGGAAACTGAACTAAAGAGGGTAGTGAATTTAGGAGAGTTGAATCCTCGGTAGGTTGCTGGTTTGGGTAAATAAAGGAGTTCATCATTGGAAGACAGAATTTGTAGAGTGAGACGATGACTAGTGTTAGGTGATGCTCGGGATCGGCGAAAGATCGTCCTTCCCGTAGGGAGGAAGTGTTTAATTCACTAGGGCTAGATTCAAAAAAATTAATTAAAGGTCGGGAAATCGAGTAGCGACCAATAATAATAAGTGTCTTGTGAAAGGGAGCTTTGGGCGTAATCCCATCGTAGTTCCTAGTGCCTTCGAGAGCCCTTCACGGGGTATACCTTGTGCAGTCCTGGGCTAACGTAAACTGTAGGAGTGATAAATTTTAAGAGCAACTAGAATAATTATGGGTCACTTTCACACACTCTGAGGTCTCGGGAAGTTGGTTTGACACGGCTGATATTTGTGAGGGGCAGGATGGCCCGGTGAGCTTTGGCTCGGTTGATGTTGTGACGGACGGGATGGTCCGGGGAGCTTCGGCTCGGTACTGATACATAAGATTGCATGTGCATAAATAAAGGTGGTGGGTCTTCGGTATTGGAGTGTTGATGCATCGACCCCAATACGTCGACTCGGCAAGTGTGGCTAGCACTTCGCCAACAGAAGTCCAGTGTGCTAGCCGGCAAGAGTGCGTAGGAGTCCGCTTTGTGCACCAGCGTTGAGGCGTACGATAGGTCTGACCGGTAGTGCTTTACTGGTTTAGAGGTGGGCGAGGCCCAACCCACCGCTTCCGTCTGCCACTACGGAGGTATCCTGGGAGGTGAGGCTCCAGAAAGGGGGACTAATGGTCTGTGTACACAAAGGTGGGTGGGTGAGTTGCACTTGCATGATAGCATCATAACTCACTTGCATGTCATAGCATAATCATAGCATAAAACCTCTGTCACCTATTATATAAGTGGTATGGGACGCTTATACAATAGGCCCTACAAAACGACCCCTTGGTATATAAGCTTGTGTGGGCAAGTTTATAAATTAAGGTTAAATTCTTTATATATATATTGTTGTTGATAACCGACACTCCAACGTATAAATTGGTATGGAACTCTTTATACGATGGGAGCCCTGTAAAAGATCCTTTGCTTATATGTTTCCGTATAAGTTAAGGTACTTTTTCATACTTTACTTTATTGCCACATGTGGTATAAAAATTGTTAGCATAGGTCCGCTGCCATCTGTTTCTTGATTACTCTCCACCTTCAAGTCCTCCCCTTTCTTCCTCTCCGCTCGGTGCCTAGGGGCCATGGGGGAAGGGGTGGGGGATGATAGGACTTAGTCTTTTAGACTAACGGTTTTCGAACCACATCATTTAGAGGATCGTGGAGCCCAGCATGGAGGAGCAGCCCCGCAGGTCGACGCGCTTGGAGATGGGGCAGTCTAGCACCGGAGTTCAGATGATAGGGACTGTGAGCCCCTGACCTTAGCAGTGTTTTACTTTGCTTCCGCTTGAGTGATTATGTAGTGAGGATATGATGTATCGGGCTTAATCCCTTATTTTTAGTACATTATATTCGGTGGACTCTCCTTTCGTGGAGATATATTTACTCTGATGTGATTATATTTTGTTGACTTCTGGTTAGAGTTTACCACTCTTGAACTTACTCTACTTTGTTGCTTTTCTGTGATCGAATCGACTAACAGAATCGGCAATTTGCGGTGATGACGCTTCAGGGCGTGAAGGTGTCACCGTAAAGCGGCGGTTCTGGGCCTAAGACCCCGGTGTAAAAGGGGGGGGGGGGGGTCTTACAAGTGGTATTAGAGGAAACCTCGATCGAAAAATAACAGTCCACAACCCCTTGGTCAACCCCGCGCGAGTTTAGTTTGGGGACAAACTAAGCAGCGGAAGCAGTGGTGTGCCCATATGGGGGATCACATGGAAATTGTCCACTTTTATTAGGTATTGAGTTGATTATCTGCTAATGGAGTTTGTTTTGCAGCCCCCAGCTCAGCCCACTCCACAAGGCGGAGCTCAGCAGACTCCGGACGTTGCACCACCTCCCCCGGTCCCCACTCCATTCCTACAATCGGAGATGGGACAGACTCTGACAGCCATTCTGGACGCCTTTAGGGCCCAACAGGTTCCGGCTCCGCAGCAAAACCCGGGGGCCAATTGGCTGAGTATTTTCCGAGGACTTGCTCCCCCATCCTACTTGGGGACTGAGTCGGCCGTGCGGACAGAGGAGTGGCTGGATATTATATACGAGATGCTGACCGGGATACGGTGCCCTTGGGAGGAGAGGGTGCCCTTGGTGGTCTCCTGCCTGGAGTCGCATGCAAAGAGATGGTGGAAGACCTCGCTAGACACGACATTTACGGACAGGGAAGTAGCAGAGATTTCTTGGGGGGAGTTCAGGGGTGCGCTGTTGGAACACTTTGTTCCACAGTCATCCAGGGATGAGCTAGAGGATAGATTTTTGTAGTTGAGATAGGGGAACAAGACGGTGGTGGAGTACCACCGAGAGTTCAACCATCTAGCCAGGTTTGCAGACTCTTATCAGTTAGACGAGGCAAGATATATCAAGAGGTTTTACAAGGGCCTGCGGGAGGAGCTGAGGGAGACTCTTCTGTTTGTATCCGACGGGCCCATTTCCCAGATACTAGAGATGGCAAAAAGGATAGAGGCTGATTGGCAAGCTACTCGGGGCCGGAAATGGCCGATGGAGGATCAGGGTCGAGGAGCAAGGAACGATCAGAGACGAGCCCGTATCACGGACTGGAGGAGGGTCGAGGACTAGCCTCGTTAGGAGGCAAGACAGGAGACAAGGGAGTCAGTGGTGGTGGCTCCACCACCTCTTCAGACACGGGAGGGACAGAGACCCGAGGGAATGGCATATCCCTCGCCGGAATGCTTCAATTGCCATCAGGTGGGGCACATCGGGAGGAACTGCCCCATGAGGGGGGCACCCCCACCAGCACCACCAGCTGCCCAGCCAGCGCAATATTTTTGAGGCCGAGGTCGTGGCCGAGGAGGTGGATACCATGGAGGGGATCGTAGACAAGAAAGGGAGCGGGTCTATGCTTTGGACCTGGCGCAGCCTCGAAACCCAGAGCAGGTCATAGCAGGTACGCCAAGATGTTTAAATTGTTTAAGTAGGATTCACTTTCTCAGTTGTCAAATTTGTAGAACTGCACTATGTAGAATGAATAGGAAAGAAAACCCGTTATAGAATACTAAGACATTTAACCGTCCCAGGTATAGTATTCATCAGCGGCAAGCCCGCCTATACTCTGTTCGACACGGGTGCCTCGCACTCGTTTGTGTTGGAGGCCTTTCTGGAAGGGCTGGAAGGAGTGGAGCGGTTCACAGGCCTGATGAGGAGGGTACGTCTACCAGACGGATCGGAGATACTCACCTCGGCCCACTGTAACATGGAGGCGGAGATTGGAGGAAAGTCATTCGAAGTATCAGCAACGATCCTAAGGATGTCAGTCTTCGAGCTGATCCTGGGCATGACTTGGTTACACTAGAACCATGCCCAGATTGACTGTCAAGCAAAGAGGATCACCGTGAGGCACGGGGACTCTGTCATTATCATCGAAGGTATAAGACCTGCCTCTCGTATACTCTTATCTTCAGTACAGACTGTTAAGGCCCATCTGCAGGGAGAGGAGGTTTATCAGATTTTATTTGAGTTGGCAGAGGCCAAGGGGTCTATGGCAGACATCCCGGTGGTGCGAGAGTTTGCTGACGTCTTTCCAAAGAAACTTCCAGCGCTACCCCCGCACCGAGAGCAGGACTTCTAGATAAAGCTTGTGTCGGGGGCCAAGCCGGCATGTAGGGCCCCTTACCAGATGGCCCCGAAAGAGTTGGCAGAGTTCTGAAGTCAGTTGCAGGAACTAGTAGAGACAGGGTTTGTCCGGCCAAGCTCTTCACCATGGGCAGCCCCGGTGCCATTTGTCAAGAAGAAGGACAGAAGTCTCTACTTGTGTATTGATTATCGAGCGCTGAACAGATTGACGGTCCGGAATACATACCCGCTGCCACGGATTGACGAGTTGTTCGACCAACTGGAAGGAGCGCATTTCTTCTCAATACTTGACTTGAGGTCAGGTTATTACCAGCTACAGATTTGAGAGGAGGACATTCCAAAGACCGCCTTCAGTAGTAGGTACGGACTGTTCGAGTTTACAGTGATGCCATTCGGGCTCACTAATGCGCCGTCAGCATTTACAAGCCTCATGAACAGGGTATTGTAGGAGTATTTGGATGTATTTGTCATCATATTTATTGACAACATCCTCATCTACTCAAGGGCGGAGGAGTGTTGGGTATTGTATCCACAATTACCTGGATTTGAGGAAGCCACCTGTCAAGCTAAGATGAATTAACAATGTATTTGATGAAACCTCTCAAGTTGTGCTTGCAGTTATTCCACGCTAAGTGCACACCAATGTCAGGGTGCAGTAGGTCAATATATACGGGTCTGCACGACGTAATCCCTCGTTGGGCAGATCAGTGTGTTGGCCTACATGTACTCTCTCTATTGGAGTGCACTTACTTCAAGTACAGGGCCGTGTTTAAGCAAGAGCAGACAAGGAGCAAGGATGGGTCAAGGAGCAGCTCTTGGGTGGAAGGACGAAAATTCGTCCAAGTATAATTCGACGAGAATCATCAAGTGATTCTCGCCGATTCGGCGAGAATCACTAGTGATTCTCGCCGACTCTATCCGGCTACTTCAAAACGGTGCCAAGTAAGATTCGGCAAGAATCACTAGTGATTCTCGCTGAACACATCGTCGAAGCAGATCATGGCCAAGTAACATTCGTTGAGAATCAACAAGTGATTCGGCGAGAATCACTAGTGATTCTCTGATTCTCGCCGATTCGTCGAGAATCACTTTCGATTCTCGCCGATTTTGACTTAGCAATTTCTCTGGAAGCTGCTGGACCGGATTCTGCCGCTGGGACTATGTTGAACCGGAACTAGGGTTTCCTTCAGGTGGGACCCACAACGGTCACTTAGGTGTATACTTGTGTATAAATACACGGGTATTTTTGAACAGTAGGGCAGCGAAGAAGAAAAGAAATACGCGAGCCGCGACGTGACCTAGATCGCCGTTTCCACTCCGCCGCCGCCGCAGCCGCTCACGCCAAGTTGTTCGCCGATTGATTGTGGTTTTGCCCAGATCCTCCTGCGACAGAAGCCTAGCTAAGCTCAGCGTCTCACGTGTCTAACCGGAGATCTCTTGCCTCTCGATTTGTAGAACGGGAAAATCTTCCCCATCCGAATCGATCGAGACGATTGATCCTAGTGTGACCGTTGGTAGACCTAGCTAGCTTCGCTACGAAGTTTGGATCTCTAAAGAACAGCAGCCACACGTCGTTGTCGCCGCCGATCCCGTGAACCTAGCCGTCGTCCATCTTGCCGCCGCCGGTTCCGGGGAGATTTTCTCCAAGAGAGACCAAGGTTGTGGACTCTTTGTAGACTTCAAGATCACGTCGTCAACGAAGAGGGACACCGTAGTCTCCACACGTAGTTTGTATTTCTTGTACATTCTATTTTACTTTTGTTGTAAAGGAACGTTGGTTCCTAGTTGTAAGGGTTGGGTGCAACCCGTTTTGTGGGAGTGTTGGCTCCTACGTGTGGAAGGGTTCCTTCTGATAGTGCAGGGATTGGATTTCAATCCTGTTGGAGAAGAGACCGAGTCGTTCCTGGTTGGGAGATAGGTCGAAGGGGGAAAGTGGATGTACCCAAGTCGGGGAACCACTATAAATAGCTTGTGTACTCTGTTGTGTTGTGTTGTTTTATTTTCGTGTGCAGGTACAATTTAAATTCCGCAAAAACGCTGCACGTCACCTATTCCCCCCCCCCCATAGGTGAACATAGTTGACACTAGGTGGACTTTCAAGTGGTATCAGAGCGAGGTTACTCATCAAAAAGGTTTACACCTTGAGTAGTATCCTGCCACCAGTGTCAGAAGCATGGAGCTGGATCATGAGATATCTCCACTAAGACTCCTCGCATGTACAAAGGAGTATTATCCAGTCTGGAGGATGAGGGTGTCATATCACTTGGAGGCCATCGATCCTCGAGCATCTTTCATCCTGGAAGAGGGTCCATTTATTCCTATGAAGACCTCCGACTCTGGAAAGAATATCCAAGTGCCCAAGTGCATTGCTGAGATGTCAGAGACGGAACTTTCATTATTCAATTTGGACAAGAGGATTCGTCAAATTATCATGGATATCTGGTCTGGAGTTTCTCGCTCTAGATTGGAAAAATGTAGGACGGCTAAATCTATGTGGGTGATGATTTCAGAGCTGATGGGGGGGTCAGAGAAAGCTGGAATCTGCTGTCAATCAGAAGATGAAGCCTATGTGGGGGTCCTCGCTTCTGAAGATGAAGGCAAGGATCTCTCGGACAGCATCAGAGCTCCAGTGTTCGTGTCAGAGACTGAAGAGTCCAGTGAGGAAAGCAGCTCTGATGAGGATGACACAATGGTCACTGACTCTAATGACAATATCACTGAAGAGCAGGTAACTTCTTCATCCTGCCCCGTATCTCTTGAAGTTTCTGAAGACAGGAACTGCCTTCCTTCAGAAAATGCTGATTCCCTGAAGAGAGCCCTTCAGACAAGCAACCTACTTGCTGAGGAGCAAGCTCAAGAGATTGCTCGACTGAAGATCTTGTTGGTTCTCCAATTGACATCCAACAAGGTCAAGGACTCTAAAATCTCAGCTCTAGAGAGTAGTCTAGAGAATGAGAAAAGAATAGTATCAAACTTTTCTAAGGTTGATGCTATAAAGAGAAAGCAAGAAAATGGGTGGATCTCCCGGATTATCAATTCGTGGAGAAATGGGGAAACGGTATTCCGACCCCCCACTCCAAGCAGGAAGGCAACTCATCATGCCTTCAGGTATGACCACAGGAACAATCGTGGTCACTGCAAGGGTGATCTGTCCTCATGTGGAGACACACGTAGTGCAAGGGCCGTCGTGGCCACCCATGAGAGAATACCTAAGGCTCATTCTGAGCCCTTTGTATTCACTGCCACTGCCTCAACTCGGTGTGAATCTGCATGTCCCAGCTCTCAGAACACTTCTCACCACCCGAGGACACATGACAGGGAGGTTAGAAGTCATGGTGTAAGTTTTTATGGGGCCTCAGGAAGGGGGATGCCTGAAAGGAAGGCACCACCTCCCCGGCCTCATGACGCTCGCAACATGCATTCCTTCCACCCTTCCACGTATCACGGTGGAAGAGGACATTTTGTGAGAAGATCATGCCCTATCCCATTTAGACCTAGGACCGTGACTACCTCAGTCACTAGATCAGGTCAGAAACGGCGATACAACATTCACCCGTGTTGGTGCTATGGCAAAGTGGGACACTTTGCCATCGACTGTTGGCACAACCCCTCTGTGTCAAGGGCAAGGGCCTATCCACATTTTCGGGGCAGAGGTAGTCTTCCTGACAGGTTTTCTGAAGGAAGGCAGTCGAGGGCTTATGCTAACAGGAACCTAGGACCCAATATGATTTGGGTTCCTAAGGTAAAGTAATTCCTTCTTGCAGGGTAGTCTAGGTTCCCGTAAATATGATGAGAACTAGACAGTAGATGGCTCAAGACTAAATTGGAACAGGCGTCCGGAATACCAGATGTGATATCTACATAGGCATACTCACATTGGGCTCCTAATATGTTTTACCTGAGGGACTAAATGATAACTCACATAATCCCAGGTATTTCTATTCAGCTCATATACTTGAGTCATATTGTATTGATATATACATACATATATATTTATATATACATATATACACATATATGAGTGCACACCTAAGGATAGGTTAACACGATACATATAAACCTTATATACATCAATAAAGATTTAACGGAGATATGTCATTGTAAATCTCGACAACTCACAATTGACATCAAGAAGTGTTTGGAAAAGCCCCGTTCAAACCCAAATAGATTGGCTTTAAGATATATATATATTTATAATTATTAAATTGACTTGACATCAGAAGACTTCGAAAATGCTGCATGCCTCTTAACCTGAAGATTCCTATTAAAGAAACCCTTCGATTTCAACTTAGACAAATTCCCACCGATTCTTAGCAAAGGGATCCCGTTAAAACCTGTTAAACCCTTGTTAAAACCTGTCGTTAACGCAAAGAAATCCCGCCGACCTTTCATTTCCACGGGAAACTTACCGCAGAATATTCGCCGAAACGCTGAAGGATCTCGCCGACTCTTCCTCTTCCATCGGCATCCCGCAAGAATCCCACACCCCGTGAAGACTCTCGTCGAACTCGCCGACTCTTCCCTTTCCTTAGACATCCCGCGAGATTCACGCAAGCTTCTCACCAAAGGTCTCTCGCCGAATCGTGAAGAACTCCGTCGACTTCCCACAGGGAGCCCATCGAAGGTCTCCCGCCGAATCCCGCAGGAAACTCGCCGAATCGCGCAGGAAACTCGCTGTTTCCCTCAAGTTTCTCACCGAAGGTCTCCCTCGTCTTCTTCGAACTAACTCACCGTCTACGCCTTTAGGTAATCACCCCCTCACCCTTACTTGGACTTGATTACTAGTGTCGCTTCCTTTTTTATTTTTGATTAAGCGTATAGTAGGGCTTCTCTCCCTAGATTTGCAATGGCTCTAAGGACAACCGCTGGGCTGGTCACTGGATGCGAGCTGGTTCGCACAGGGTTCTTTCATGCCTCTAACGAATTCAGAAACATCATTCTCATGCTGGAAGAGGTTGGGCTTTCATTCGTACTGGAGCACCCGTGTAAAATCTTGGACAAAGAGGCGCTGGACTTCTTTGCTACCGCCAGACTCCGAAATGAAGACTCTCTTATCAAGAGCAGGGTGGCTGGGGAAAAGATCAAGATGTATGCCAGCAAGCTGACCCGCTTCCTGCAGCTCTCTAGCTCGGAGCACGAGGACTATCTTGAGGAAGAAGACAAAACCAGGACTCTCTTATTCTGTGGTCTCCCACGAGGAACTAGGTCGATAAAGCGCAAGGATATGAATGAAGAAGGGAAGCTTCTGTCAGACATAATTGGAAAGGTACTCATCTGCAAGCCAGGCTCTCATGACCATATCTCTGGGGACATGTTCAAGATCCTGGTGGCAATTGTCTGCCGAAAAAGCCTCAACTGGGGGGCTTTGCTGTTTGAGAAGATAAAGGACACCCTGAGATCTCCGAGCTTTGGCCGAATCATAAGTCTGTATCTCAATCAGCTGAATGGAGACAAGTATGACATGAGTAAAGGTGTTCCTCTACACTACTTGAAGAAAATGGACTCAAGTGTTTTTGACAGATGGGAGAGGCGAATTGGGCAGGCTGCCGTGGAAGAACAACAAGACGTATCTCCAGCAGTAATCCCCAGTGAAATTCCTGATGCTTTGACGGCAGGAATTGAGGGGGAGCCTCTACCCACTCATGCTGATATCATATCTGACATCTCCCAAATGGCCAGAGATGCTGTGGCAGATATACAAGAAGACAGTGAAGCTGTGCCGGAGAATGAGGAGGCCCTGAACCTGAACGATCAAGGAGCCGAAGCTGATGTACAGGAGACTGCTGACGAAGACTTGGAAGATGATGCTGATGAAAATGATCCTATGGATGCTGAAGGTGAGGAAGACGGAAATGAGGGACAGGACGCAGTGGAGACTCAGGATATCATTGAACCTCCATCTGACAAGCACGCACCTGAGATGGTTCCTGAGAACATTGGTGCACGAGTGGAGGGGGAGTCAGAGAAATCTACAGAGGCCGCCAGCATTCCCCCATTAGAGACTGTGCTTGTGTCCAGCTCTACAGGTGCTTCTGCTGAAGAGCAAGGCCAAGAAGTGCCTCAGAATCTTCCCCTACGAGATGATATAGCCACTCACACCGTGAATATCATTCAGGGCATAGTGGATGAGCTTAAAGCCTCTTTTGAGACAGCTCAGAATAAAATGTTGAAAAGGATTAAGAAGTCTGAAAATCTCATGCTCAAGAACATGGTGGAGATCAATCATAAACTTGACATGATGGAAAAGAAATTTGAAGAAAAGTATACAGCGGCCGGCCAAGCGGTCACTCTTCTTATGGACGGGTTGAAAAAGAACACCGACACTCTCGTCGTAGTAAATCAGAATGCTCATGTTGTAGCAAACAACATTCAAAAATTTGACGGTAATATGGTGTTAAATTTTCTCAACGTGGTCAGCAAGATAGCCCAAACGCCAAATTAATATCTTCGGAACTACCCAGTTCGCACGTTGAACCTGCGGAAAACCCAAGGACTAGAGGTTTCACCCAACAAACAATGGAAGCACAAGAAGGTCTCTTTTATACATTCACTTCTTTACAATCCGAGGCATATATAGCGAGACATGATTTCGCTAGTATTACAACTGTAAACAGAAAGAACCAAAAAACAAGCCGGGCGGACAGCACCGGAGTCCGCCGAGACCGAGAGGTCGCCGAGACCGCCGAGACCGCTGAGCACGCCCAAGCTATGCTGCAATCCGCTGAATACCACGGAGTCCGCCGAAGTCGCGAGGCCGCGCGGACACACCGTTATTCGCCTCCTGCTGAACCTGAACTGAGGAACACCCCTACCCGCCTGAAGCCGGCAGACAGGTTATTGAAGCTGGCAAAGTTGAAACAGAACTGACAAGCCGCAGAGCGACCTCCTGCTGAGTCCGCAGAGACCGCACACTTCCAAGCACTTGACCGAAGTCACAGCCAAACTCCTGGCTCCTTGAAGTTATCCGCGCGACCTGCACACAGCAAACCGTCAGCCTGAAACAATCCGCGTGGACTGACAAACACAAACCGCAGCTCCTTGCACACCCCAACTTACTGTTCACTCAAATTTCTTAGGTTTCTGTAGATGTGCCAGGGGGGTCCTATTTATAGGCTAGGTGAGGAGTGTGGTCACCACCCAAGAGATAGCGACACCGCCCCAGCCCGCGCGAATACAAACCACCGTCCGCTGAGTCCGCATGGACTTAGCCGGTCACCAAGGAAAAACTACCAGGAGCTAGGCATTCATTGACGAACCCTCTCCAGTCCGCCCAAGCTAAGCGGACAAGGCATCAGCCCGCAAAGCTCCAACCACTACAGGACAGCAACCCCCTTCAATGGCAGTCCGCACCAACCCGAGGCAGTCCGCAAGACTCACCCCTCAATCCGCCACAAGTCCACGACCAAAGGCAGACAGCAACAGTCCGCCCGGTCACAGCGGACTTCGCGGATACGGCGGACACCATGAACTTGACACAGTGTGAAGTCCAAAACCATCAAGGGCCAGTGCGAGCATGGCGGACACAAGGTCCCGTCCTCCAAACACCCTAGCACAGACCGACACCAGTCCGCGAGCTCCTCGCACTTGTCCAACGCAGCAGCTTCCTCCCGGACTCCAAACACCAGTCCGCCAACCGGTCTCCACAGCAAATCGCCTGTTGTGCCACCAGAGCTCGACAAGGCCTCAGCCAAGCTCTAAGCCCAGTCCGCAACAGCCCATACCGCGGACACATCAGTCCGCAAGCTTCCCGCGGACAAGAGCCAACCCGCCTATCAGCACAAGCTTGCACCCGCGGCCACTGAGCAATGCACCAGTCCGCAAGCCTCCATCCGCTCAGGACGCTCCTTGGCAAAGCCAATCAGCAAACACCCTATCCGCAGACACCAGGCCACATAGTCCGCGGACTCCATGCAACAATCCGCTCAGAAGAACAGCCGGCTTTCCACTAGACTTTCCACCAGGCCGCACAACGCAGTCCGCCCAGTCCGCCCAGTCCGCCAAAGCTGTCCGCCACAGGCCGCCCGACCTGTCCCGTCACCCACTTCCACTTCACAAAATTCAACACTCCCCCTTGAAGTGGGAAGTGGTGACCAAGCCCAGCAAGCTGCACAAGCGTTCAAAGGGCCCCTTCGACAGTGGCTTCGTGAAGATGTCAGCAAGATTATCTTCACTCCGAACATGCCCGACCAACAGAGACCCCTCCAACACCTTCTCCCTGATGAAGTGGTGATCAATCTCTATATGCTTGGTCCTGGCGTGACACAATGGATTGTTAACCAGTTTGAGAGCACTCTCATTGTCAACCCGGAGTAAAGTAGTCCCTTGCACTTCTTCATGAACATCCTCTATAAGCCTCCTCAACCAAACGGCTTCCCGAGCAGCCAAGGCCGAAGCCTTATACTCCGCCTCCGTGGTTGAAACCGACATCGAGTCCTGCTTCTTGCTACACCACGAGATGCCAGCTGAACCGCAAGTGAACACATAACCTGAAGTAGACCTTCGATCATCCGAATCACCGCCATAGTCAGCATCCGTGTACCCGAGCAACGCAAACTCCGCATCCCTTCTATAGAGGAGTCCCATATCAGAAGAAGCCTTGACATACTTCAGAATTCCCTTCGCCGCCACTAGATGAGATTGTCTTGGTTCAGCCATATACCGACTTACTCGGCCAACAGCATAAGCTATATCCGGCCTTGTAATCGTCAGATAAATCAAGCTCCCAACAAGAGCCCTGAACACCAAGGGATCATGAAGAACCCTTCCCTCATCTCGTCGAAGCTTCATCCCAGATTCCAGTGGAGTAGAGCACTTCTTCCCTTCGCCCATGTCGAATCGCTTCACAATACGATCAGCATATCCTTTCTGGCTAATGAGAACCCCGCACTCCTTCCTCTCCACTTCAAGACCAAGAAAGTGATGCAACTCTCCCAGATCTTTCATCTCGAAGCGTATAGCAAGCTCTGCCCTGAGCCTTGCTACTTCCTCCTCCAAATTCCCTGTGATGATCATGTCATCCACATACAGTAGGACCAAGACCCGTAGTTCTCCCTTCTTCTTGACGAACAAGCTTGAATCCGAGTTGGAAGCAAGGTATCCACAGAATTGCAAGTACTCTGCAATCTTCCCATACCAAGCTCTAGGAGCTTGCTTCAACCCATAGAGAGCCTTCCTGAGTTTGCAGACATAGTCCAGATGCTTCTCAGAGACGAAACCAAGCGGCTGATCCATGAAGATGTCCTTGTCAATCTCTCCGTAAAGAAAGGCATTCTTCACATCGAGTTGCCACAACCTCCATCCCTTGCTAGCAGCCAAGGCGATCACCACTCTTACAGACGTCATCTTCGCAACTGGACTGAAAGTCTCCTCATAGTCTTCTTCATACTGCTGTGAGAATCCTCTAGCGACCAGGCGAGCCTTGAACCAATCAATGCTCCCATCAACCTTCTTCTTCAACTTGTACACCCACTTGCAAGTAACCGGAGTAATGCCATCAACCTTGGGAACAAGGTCCCAGGTTTCATTCTTCTTCAGAGCATCAATCTCTTCTTTCATGGCACCTTCCCACTCCTTTACTCCAGTGGCCTCGTTGAAGCTTGCAGGCTCTCGCTCATCCAGAGGACCTGCAAAGAAGCAGGAGACAAAGCTCACTACATTCCCATCACAGTACCGAGCCGGTGGCTTAACCACCCTCTTCGATCTCCGAAGACACGGCTCCTTGCTCACGGCTTCTGTTGCTTCTTCAGGCTCCACTCCTACCTGGGGCAAGCATTGAGCAGTGCTCCCCCTGCTTCCTGAGCCAGAAGGCTCAGCCTCGGAGTTCGAAGCAACAGGAGCTGCTGGTGAAACAGCAAGCTCCTCTTCCAAGCCTTCAGCAGCCACCACCGGTGCTTCATCAACCTTGCTACTTCCGGTAAGCTCCACCGAGCCACCTCCATATGACATCGGCTCGTCAAAGACAACGTCTCTTGACACCACGAACTTCTTCGTCACAGGGTCCATGCATTTCCATCCCTTCTTCCGCTCATCATAGCCAACAAAGACAAGTTTCCTTGCCTTCGCATCCAGCTTTGTCCGTGAAGCATCCGGGACATGCACGTAGCAAGTTGAACCGAACACCCGAAGGTGTCCCACACTCGGCTTCTCCTTCAGCAACAGCTCAACAGGAGTCTTCATGTTGATAGGGCTGAGTGGCATCCGGTTGATAACATAGGCAGCATAAGACATTCCCTCCGCCCAAAAGGACCTTGGGATATCTTTCGCATGAAGCCAGCATTTGCAGGTCTCCGTCAAATGACGGATCTTCCGCTCCGCTACCCCATTTTGTTGTGGAGTGTGAGCACAAGTAAGCTCTCGTTGGATCCCGTGCTTCCTGCAGAAGTTAGAAAACTCGGAGGAAACAAATTCTCCTCCGTTATCAGTTCTAAGCTTCTTAATCCGCAAGCCAAGTCGGCCTTCTACCAACTCCTTGAACTCCACGAACAAACGGAAGGCTTCCGACTTCTCCTTTAAGAAGTACACCCAAGTATACCTTGAGTAGTCATCAACCAAGACAAGCATGTATCTGCTTCCACCAAGGCTGGCAGTAACAGTTGGTCCCATCAGGTCGCCATGAATACACTCCAATGGTTTCTTGCTCCTTGTTTGTGATTTATCAAATGGAAGGCGATGTGCCTTACCGTATTGACAGCCCGCACAAACATGCCCATCACCAAAGGAGGACAACTTCGGCAACCCCCTCACCAGACTTCTACTAGCCATTGCCTTCAGCTTGTCCATGCCAACATGCCCCAACATCTCATGCCAGATAGCCGCACTATCATTGGCCCTCATCTTATCAACATAAGCATTGGTGGAAAGAACAAACAAGTTCTTCACCATCCTCCCAACATGAGCAACATCAGCCTTTACCGCTGATACGTTGCGAAGGAACCTCACGTCTGTTGGCCCAAACAGAACGTGATACCCAGCGTCCACCGCATTGGTCACCGAGAAGAGGTTCTTCTTCATGCCCGGCACGTGATACACACTCCTTAACGTGAGTGGCCCCTGATCACTACCCAAAGACACGACCCCCTCCTTCTCTACTGCATAAACAGTATTATCAGCAGTGATAATAACTTCATTACCTGAGTAAGCCTGCATGGAGGTGAACTTCGATTTGTCTCCGGTGAGGTGATGACCACACCCGGAGTCCACGATCCACTCGCTGTTGAAGTCCTCAGCAGACAAGGCCCGTACACAAGTGCCCGTCATGAAAGCTCCGCCCCATCCTGCTTCTTCACTTCTCGAGCAAGCTTCCTCCTTTCCTGCAACATGCCCAGGCTGCAGTTTGACCTTGCAGTCCCGCTTGAAGTGCCCTCGCTGATGACACCGGTAGCACTTCAGGTTCTTCTTACAGTCCTTAGGAGCATTGCTCCTCTCCGGCGGATTTGAAGTTGAAGTCTCCTTCTCACCAGCGGCCTGCACCTTCTTCTTCTTCTTCCCTTCCCACCCTTTCTTCTTGCCTGAGAAGAGAGCCTCGCTGCCTTCCTGATTCAGATTCACTCCAGCCATCTGCCTTGCTAAGCTCTCCTGCGAGGCAAGCAGATTCTCCAGCTCCAGCAACGACGGCTGAGTAGCCCACCCTTGAACAGATGTAACAAAGGCCACATACTCCTTCCGCAAGCCGCGGATAATGCGTCTTTTCATCTTTGCCTCAGAGATAGGCTCATCAGGATCCAGTGCCGACAGCTCAGCGCACAAGCTCTTCATCTTTAAGAAGTATTTGGAGATGGAAAGGTCTCCCTGAGTTGCCCTGGCCAACTCATTCTCCAGGAACTGAAGCCGCGCCACATTCTTCCTATTGAACAACTCATCAATGGTTGTCCAAATATCAGCAGCCGACTCACACCCTACGATGTGATCAAATAGTTCCGGAGACACAGCTCTCTTCAGAATGAACTCCGTCTTAGCATTTGTTCTTCTCCAGAGCCTAACCTGCTCAGCAGTACCGAAAGCAGCAGTAACTTCCTGTCTGTCATCTCCACCGACGACTTCCCACAGCTCCTCGCCAAGAAGATAACTCTTCATGCACGACTTCCACTTCTTGAAGTTAGTCGGCGTTAAGAGTTCAATGCCCAGACCTCTTGCAAAGCTTCCTTCCATTGCAACACCTGTTGGCAACCTTCAGCAGCAGCTCCGAGCAACAACACAGGTTGATCACCACTCAATCACTGAGTAACAACACTGGCTGACTTCCGCTCACGCAACTGAACCTCAGTAACCTCAGTAACCTCGGTAACCTGCCTCTGATACCATGTTAAATTTTCTCAACGTGGTCAGCAAGATAGCCCAAACGCCAAATTAATATCTTCGGAACTACCCAGTTCGCACGTTGAACCTGCGGAAAACCCAAGGACTAGAGGTTTCACCCAACAAACAATGGAAGCACAAGAAGGTCTCTTTTATACATTCACTTCTTTACAATCCGAGGCATACATAGCGAGACATGATTTCGCTAATATTACAGCTGTAAACAGAAAGAACCAAAAAACAAGCCGGGCGGACAGCACCGGAGTCCGCCGAGACCGCGAGGTCGCCGAGACCGCCGAGACCGCTGAGCACGCCCAAGCTATGCTGCAATCCGCCGAATACCACGGAGTCCGCCGAAGCCGCGAGGCCGCGCGGACACACCGTTATTCGCCTCCTGCTGAACCTGAACTGAGGAACACCCCTACCCGCCTGAAGCCGGCGGACAGGTTATTGAAGCTGGCAAAGTTGAAACAGAGCTGACAAGCCACAGAGCGACCTCCTGCTGAGTCCGCAGAGACCGCACACTTCCAAGCACTTGACCGAAGTCACAGCCAAACTCCTGGCTCCTTGAAGTTATCTGCGCGACCTGCACACATCAAACCGTCAGCCTGAAACAATCCGCGCGGACTGACAAACACAAACCACAGCTCCTTGCACACCCCAACTTACTGTTCACTCAAGTTTCTTAGGTTTCTGTAGATGTGCCAGGGGGGTCCTATTTATAGGCCAGGTGAGGAGTGTGGTCACCGCCTAAGAGATAGCGACACCGCCCCAGCCCGCGCGAATACAAACCACCGTCCGCTGAGTCCGCATGGACTTATCCGGTCACCAAGGAAAAACTGTCAGGAGCTAGGCATTCATTGACGAACCCTCTCCAGTCCGCCCAAGCTAAGCGGACAAGGCATCAGCCCGCAAAGCTCCAACCACTGCAGGACAGCAACCCCCTTCAATGGCAGTCCGCACCAACCCGAGGCAGTCCGCAAGACTCACACCTCAATCCGCCACAAGTCCACGACCAAAGGCAGACAACAACAGTCCGCCCAGTCACAGCGGACTTCGCGGATACGACGGACACCATGAACTTGACACAGTGTGAAGTCCAAAACCATCAAGGGCCAGTGCGAGCATGGCGGACACAAGGTCCCGTCCGCCAAACACCCTAGCACAGACCGACACCAGTCCGCGAGCTCCTCGCACTTGTCCAACGCAGCAGCTTCCTCCCGGACTCCAAACACCAGTCCGCCAACCGGTCTCCACAGCAAATCGCCTGCTGTGCCACCAGAGCTCGACAAGGCCTCAGCCAAGCTCTAAGCCCAGTCCGCAACAGCCCACACCGCGGACACATCAGTCCGCAAGCTTCCCGCGGACAAGAGCCAACCCGCCTATCAGCACAAGCTTGCACCCGCGGCCACTGAGCAATGCACCAGTCCGCAAGCCTCCATCCACTCAGGCCGCTCCTTGCCAAAGCCAATCAGCAAACACCCTATCCGCAGACACCAGGCCGCATAGTCCGCGGACTCCATGCAACAATCTGCTCAGAAGAATAGCCGGCTTTCCACTAGACTTTCCACCAGGCCGCACAACGCAGTCCGCCCAGTCCGCCCAGTCCGCCAAAGCTGCCCGCCACAGGCCGCCCGGCCTGTCCCGTCACCCACTTCCACTTCACAAAATTCAATATATGGTAACTCTCAACGCCAATCAACAAGCCTTGGTCAATGAATTCTCCCGGACTACGAAGCATATTGATGACTCACTGCACTCCTATGCAAACTCCATCGCAGTCGAAGCCAAAAAGGGGGAGAAAGAATATATAGATAAGATGGCTGAGCTTCGGGAAGTCATGATCAAAAACTTTGAACAGTCAAACAAATATGTCTATGACAGCTGCGGGTGGATGCTCCAACAGGCGTTAGGCGTCGATTTGAATCCTGCAGGTATTCATGCTCCTGAGACTGCTACGGCTGCTGCGGGAGTAAGTGCTGCTGAGGGAGTAAGTGCTGCAGATGTTCCCATGAGTGAAGCTGATGCTAGGGCTATTTCCAAAGCAAACCGTATGGCCATGTTTGACCAAGAGGCCCTAGCAAAAGCCAGGGACAAGAGAAGGTCTCAAGAAGGGACGTCAAAGGAAACACAAGCTGAGAAGAGAATCAGACTGAAGGAGGAGGAAGTAAGAAACGAAAAGTGGAGTCCAGTATCCAAGAGTATCATACTGGACACATTCTGGCTACAGGAACAAGGGGAAATCAATCGAAACGATGTATACAGCCAGTATGAATGGGACATGCATAAGACGTATGAAGACAAAAGGAACATCTTTTTCAGAACCAATACGGCGGCAGACAAAGCTCCTCCTCCCAGATATTATCCGAAGCCCAAAGAGTACATGGAGAGGCAAAGAAAGAAGTATTTGGCTCAAAAACTCAAGGATGACTTAGCCAAGGAAAAATAGTCAAAACTTTATAGCTTGTCATTCTCTCTTAAGAACAATTGTCATTCTCTCTTAAGAACAATTAATGGTTATTGTTATTATATGAACAATCTTGAGATTATGTATATATACATATATATATATGCATTTGAATTTATGAATGACTCAAGTCTTGATTTGTCTGTCTATATTCTCTTGTGCTGCATATTTAAATTCTGAATGTTGTTTATATTATCTGGTTGGTGATATTCATCTTAGCTAGTAGGGTTTTGGCTTCGTCAAATAGGGGGAGATTGTTGGGTATTGTATCCACAATTACCTGGATTTGAGGAAGTCACCTGTCAAGCTAAGATGAATTCACAATGTATTTGATGAAACCTCTCAAGTTGTGCTTGCAGTTATTCCACGCTAAGTGCACACCAATGTCAGGGTGCAGTAGGTCAATATACACGGGTCTGCACGACGTAATCCCTCGTTGGGCAGATCAGTGTGTTGGCCTACGTGTACTCTCTCTATTGGAGTGCACTTACTTCAAGTACAGGGCCGTGTTTAAGCAAGAGCAGACAAGGAGCAAGGATGGTTCAAGGAGCAGCTCTTGGGTGGAAGGACGAAAATTCGTCCAAGTATAATTCGACGAGAATCACCAAGTGATTCTCGCCGATTCGGCGAGAATCACTAGTGATTCTCGCCGAATCGTCAAGAATCATTAGTGATTCTCGCCGACTCTATCCGGCTACTTCAAAACGGTGCCAAGTAAGATTCGGCGAGAATCACTAGTGATTCTCGCCGAACACATCGTCGAAGCAGATCATGGCCAAGTAACATTCGTTGAGAATCAACAAGTGATTCGGCGAGAATCACTAGTGATTCTCGACGAATCGTCGAGAATCACTAACTGATTCTCGCCGATTCGTCGAGAATCACTTTCGATTCTCGCCGATTTTGACTTAGCAATTTCTCTGGAAGCTGCTGGACTGGATTCTGCCGCTGGGACTATGTTGAACCGGAACTAGGGTTTCCTTCAGGTGGGACCCACAACGGTCACTTAGGTGTATACTTGTGTATAAATACACGGGTATTTTTGAACAGTAGGGCAGCGAAGAAGAAAAGAAATACGCGAGCCGCGACGTGACCTAGATCGCCGTTTCCACTCCGTCGCCGTCGCCGCTCACGCCAAGTTGTTCGCCGGTTGATCGTGGTTTCACCCAGATCCTCCTGCGATAGAAGCCTAGCTAAGCTCAGCGTCTCACGTGTCTAACCGGATATCTCTTGCCTCTCGATTTGTAGAACGGGAAAATCTTCCCCATCCGAATCGATCGAGACGATTGATCCTCGTGTGACCGTTGGTAGACCTAGCTAGCTTCGCTACGAAGTTTGGATCTCTAAAGAACAGCAGCCACACGTCGTTGTTGCCGTCGATCCCGTGAACCTAGCCGCCGTCCATCTTGCCGCCGCCGGTTCCGGGGAGATTCTCTCCAAGAGAGACCAAGGCTGTAGACTCTTTGTAGACTTCAAGATCACGTCGTCAACGAAGAGGGACACCGTAGTCTCCACACGTAGTTTGTATTTCTTGTACATTCTATTTTACTTTTGTTGTAAAGGAACGTTGGTTCCTAGTTGTAAGGGTTAGGTGCAACCCATTTTGTGGGAGTGTTGACTCCTACGTGTGGAAGAGTTCCTTCCGATAGTGCAGGGATTGGATTTCAATCCTGTTGGAGAAGAGACCGAGTCGTCCCTGGTTGGGAGATAGGTCGAAGGGGGAAAGTGGATGTACCCAAGTCGGGGAACCACTATAAATAGCTTGTGTACTCTGTTGTGCTGTGTTGTTTTATTTTCGTGTGCAGGTACAATTTAAATTCCGCAAAAACGCTGCACGTCACCTATTCCCCCCCATAGGTGAACATAGTTGACACTAGGTGGACTTTCAAGTGGTATCAAAGCACTAGGTGGACTTTCAAGGAGCATGCACGACACCTGACTTTGACTCTAGAGAAGTTACGGGAACACCAGTTGTACGCGAAGTTCAGCAAATGCCAGTTTTGGCTAAAAGAGGTGGCCTTCTTAGGTCATATCATCAGCGGTGCAGGGTTGGCAGTTGACCCGACCAAGATTCGGGCAGTTCAGGATTGGCCACCGTTGAAGACAGCCATGTATGTACGGAGCTTCCTGGGACTTGCTGGATATTACCGGAAGTTCGTCGAAGGATTCTCACGGATTGCACTCCCTCTTACATCCCTGACAAATAAGGAATCCCCGTTCATTTGGACGCCACAGTGCGAGGCGGCCTTTGTGGAGTTGAAAGGTCGGCTTACCTAGGCTACCATTCTCGCTCTTCCGTTGGGAAGGGAGGGATTCCAGGTGTACACAGACGCCTCCTACCAGGGGATGGGTGCCGTTCTGATGCAGAACGGGTACGTGATAGCCTACGCCTCCCGACAGCTGAAGATACATGAGAAGAACTATCTGGTGGATCTGGAGATGGGTGCAGTGATCTTTGCTCTGAAGATTTGGCGACACTACCTTTACGGGGTTCACTGTGACATCTTCTCCGATCATAAAAATTTGAGATATGTGGACACACAGAAGGAACTCAACATCAGACAGAGACGTTGGGTAGAGTTCCTGTCAGATTACCAGTACACCATGCACTACCATCCCGACAAGACGAATGTGGTGGCAGATGCTCAGAGCCAGAGAGGAGACACCCCAGGGAAGGGACCACAGCTGATGTCCATGGAGCTAGTCCGGACTTTCAGCGATATGCAGATATCCCTAGTATCCGAGAATGATCCAGAGCTGTACATGGAGTACCTAGCATCGATGGTTGCCATAGATGATATTCGGGACCGCATCCGGGACGGACAGAAGACAGATGGATGGGCAGAGCCGATATTCCAAGCCTTGAAGGAGGGTTCGACGGGGGATTATTCACTGAGGGATGGTTTGCTATGTTTCAGAGGCAGGGTCTACATACCCGCAGGAGGTCAGATTCGGGAGGATATCATGGCAGAAGCACATTATAGCAGATATTCTATACACCCGGAGATCACCAAGATGACGGTGGACTTGAAGAAGACGATGTTCTTGTCGGGTATGAAGAAGGACATTACATACTTCGTGACACATTGTAAGGCTTGCCAGCTAGTGAAGGTGGAGTGTAGAAACCCCGCGGGATTGCGACAGCCACTTCTGGTGCCGGGTGGAAATTTGAGGACATTGCGATGGACTTCATTCATGGCCTTCCCCGATCATGGACGGGAAATGATTCTATTTGGGTCATCGTCGACCGACTGACGAAGGTGGCCAGATTCATTCCAATTAGGAAAGATGACTCAGTTGGGGTACTGGTGCGGAGATTCATAGAGTAGTTCATTCATTACCACGGGGTGCCCAGGACGATCGTGTCAGATCGGGATGGTCGGTTCACATCTAGGGAGTGGAGATCCGTGCAGGCTTACTTAGGCTCGCGACTGACCTTCAGCATAACATTTCATCCCCAGACGGACGGGCAGACAGAGCGCGCCAACCAGACATTAGAGGACCTCCTAATGATATGCATCCTGGATCGAAACGAACCTTGGGAGAAGCTTTTACCCCTGGTCGAGTTCTCCTATAACAACAGCTACCAGTCCAGCATAGGGATGGCTCCTTATGAAGCCTTGTATGGAAGGAGATGCAGGACTCCACTTTCATGGGTTCAGGATGAGGATCCGAAGGCATTGGGGTCGGATTTTGTCGAAGACACCGAAGCTCAGGTGCGGCTGATACGGGACGGGATGCTGGAAGCACAGAGCCGACAGGCTAAGTACTACGATGCCTGACACCGTTAGGTAGAGTTTCAGGCGGGAGACCGGGCTTTCTTGAAGATTCGGCCCATGCATGGAGTTTCACGAGTACGTGGTCGGTAAAAGAAGCTCAGCCCTAGGTATATGGGCCCTTTCAAGATCTTGATGCGGATCGGGCCCCTAGCTTACAGGCTGGAGTTGCCACCGGAGCTAACGGGTTTACACGACGTGTTCCATATTTCTTCGCTTAGGAGGGCTCTACTGCACCCGGAGCAGCAGATTTTGACCACAGATGGACCGGTATCCTCAGACCGGTCGGTTCACTTGGAGCCGGTTCGGATCGATGATCGAGGAGTATGGATCTTGCGTCGCAAAAAGGTTCTACCAGTTAAAGTCTTGTGGAGAAATCACGGCCAGGAGGAGCATACCTGGGAATCGCAGGACCTGGTGCGACAAAAGTATCCAAAGCTGTTCAGTCAGGTATACCTCACAACCTCTCAAGATGTTCAATTTACTTTCATATTTTACACTAGTAGGGCTGCTCTAGGAAGAGTAGAGGCTAATCTTTTGTTTATTGGGATCTTGACTTTGCCAATTGGGCGAATTGGTCATACATTTAGGTTTCCCTTTGAACCCCACTTAACAAACATGACGTCGAGATGTAATCATTCACTTCTTATGCGATGTTACAAGCTTCTTTTTTCTTCGATGGAAATGTCCGTAGGCTTAACCTTGATTTCGGGGACGAAATCTTTGTTTTGTTTATTGGGATTTGTAACATCTCATTTACAACTAGGCCCCTAAGAGTGTTTTTGGTCATGACTAGGTCATGACAAAACTCTAGGAAGCTCAAGAAGACCAAGTGAGCTTAGTCATGAAGTTGGAAATCATAATGGTCTGCAAATAGTAGAGTTCTAAACAATAGCTTAGGATGACCATGGGGCTAAACCTTGACCCCAGGACCCTACCACAATATCCCCAAACATTTTGGGAGGCCCATTAGAGCCACAAGGACCCATCAGGGTCAATCAAAGAGACTAAGTTGACCCAAGTCAACCCTAACCCTAAATGGGTCAAACTAGCCTACTTAGGGTCAATTGACCTTCCCCTAGCCAAGTGGACCCCACCCATGCCTTCCTAGACCTAAAGTAAGGTCAATGGGTCACTAAGGACACATTGGTTTCAGTCCTAGAGGCCAAGTTGACCCAAGTCAACTCAAGCCCCTAATCTGGTCAAAGTACCCTTACTAAGGGTAGATGACCTCCAAATTGCAAGCTAACCCTACATAACCCTTCCTAGACCTCAGGGGAAGCCATGGGGTCACCAAGGACCTCTTGGGGTTAATCAAAGAGACTAAGTTGACCAAAGTCAACCCTTGCCCTAAAAAGTTCAAAGTGCCTTAACTAAGGGTCAAGTGACCACCAAGGTGCCCAACCAACCCTACCCAAGCTTTCGTATACCTTAGGGGAGGCAAAGGGGTCACCAAGGACCCATTGGGGTCAACCCAAATGGCCATGTTGACCAAGGTCAACTCCACCTTAAGGTTAAGTCAACTTAGCCAAATAGGCTAACCCAAGCTCAAGCCCACTTCCCCCACTTGGGCTAACTTTATTTTAATTAACCATATGATTTTTATGAGCTGCAAATAGGCTAAGAATGATGAACAAATTTGGCCATGAGGGGCAGGAGAGAGAAAACTCCAAATTCCTTTTAATGAAGGAGAGACAAAATGGAGTTAAGGCCATTCATGCCATGGGGAAGCCAAGGGCCACTCTTTCTTGCTTGATTCATCTCCCCTATCAGCCCTGAGAAGATCAGGAGACTTTCCAGGCCCTTCCACTGGCTGGATGCTTTGAACCACCAAGGCCGAAAGGTGGCTTTCAAGGCCATTAATGGTCATTGATGATCCAGCCTCTCCCCTCCCCAATTGAGTCTTTAAACACCTTCAGTGGGCCGAGAGGAGGATTTCCCATGCTTTACCTAAAGAAACCAAGCCAACCCATTGTGTTGTTGCAGAAACCGAGCGGCGCTGCCTTCAAAAATGCCTTCCCGGCGATCTTTGCGACTTCAGTCCGCCAGCAAGGTCCTCCTCTACTCCTTCTTTCATGGGTAGATCTTAGGAATCTTTAGGTCCAAGGTTCGGGCTCAATTGAGCCCGATCCAAAGAGTAAAATTTCTGGTTTTTCTGCAAAATTACAACCCTCGGGATCGCCGGAATAGGGCTCTCCAGCGGCGGTGACACCGCCTGGCGACAGCCACCACCTCAACGGAGGTGATGGTGGCGGTGGCCGGCCGGGGCAGCGGCTGGATGGCCGGCGACAAGCGTTTGATGTCGGCCCAAGAAAAACGAATCCTGGTCGTCGGATCAAGGAAGAAGACGACGGGATGCCGTCCGTCGCGCGCCAAGATTCGTGCATCATCTGAATATTAAACTATAGGATATATTTTATGTTATCTTAATTATGTCACACATATTTGTATTTAATGGTTTTAATATTTAAAACTATTTATGCTCCTCTACTGAAAACGTCACCAACATGAAACTTGTAGCCCTAGGTGTCTAATTTAGTTTAAAATTAATTTTAACCAATTTGGATGCCTGGTTTGACCAGGGCACTCATTTTGGTGGGACCTACACCTAGGGCTATGCAGACATTAAACTGAGTGCCCACACTTCATCCTTGGTCCAAATTAATTGAACTTTTGGCAGGGAGCCTACCCTAGCAATACCTAGGGCTTGTCTAAAATTCAGAATTTTTGGAAAAAATTTACTATTGTTTTTAGAAAAATTTATTAATCCATGAATAAATTAATTAGGTGTCCTAAACACCTCAACATTCTCCCAAATTTGGGTGGGAGGTCTTAGAGGTCATGATAGGGCCCTGGCAAAATTTTCATCTCATTTGGAGATGTTTTGGTTAGGTATTGATCCAACCCTAGGTTGACCCCTTTTAGGGTTAAATAGGTCAAGCATCCCCTTTGAGTTTTGAGTGGTCAAATCACCTTAACAGAGGTTGATATTTTGGCTACTGACTTTTTATAGTATGACCCATCGTCCAATGGAATTTGGGGTGGTTAAGTGTAGTGTAGCCCTAGAACCTAGGGCAAGTCCCTTAATGGGGATTCTTAGGGTTTGAAGGGCATAGGGTCAAATGACCCTTGAATGACTTGAAACTTTGTGAAGGGGACTAGAGGATTAGTATAGTTCTCTGGTTAAAAGTTTAAGGAATTTGGAAGCCTTAAACCCCATCAAAACCCTAACCCTAGTTTAGGGCACAAACCTTGTAATGGTAGAAAATGTCACCAAAACTCTTTGAAAAGTGATGAGACTTAGGTTGAGTAGTTTTTAGGGTTAGAACAAGCTCTGGAGATTTTATTATGAATTTAGGATTAACATTTTGGATACTTCATTAACAACTTGATACTTTGTATTATTTACTTAGGAATTTATTATAAATTAACTACTTGCTGGAAATTGATAAAAATTGGCTAGAGGACTGTTTATTGTGGTTTAGAGCTCTGTAAAGTTTTATAGAATTTTTGGGTTGTTATTTTAAGGGGTTGCCTCATTAAGTATGGTTTTCTATGCAAAATTAATATAATTTATTTTGGAGTCTGGCAAACCTCTAAAATTATAATTTTTGTACAATAATCTTTTATGAACCATATTAAGACTCTATAATTGTTACATAATTTTCTGATGAGTAAAATTGGTACTTACTTCTTTTCACATGATTAAAGGAATTATTTTGGATAAATTAATTAGAGGTCAAATATTCTCTGAAAAAATTATGAAAACTAAAATTTAGTAATATACCTCTGTTATTTAGTGTTCAAAATTTTTGGGTGGTCATTACTTGAGTAGATCATATAGTTCATGTTCAAAATTGCCCATGGACAAATATTTGAAAAAATTCAATAAATATCAAATTAATTAGGAAACTTATGAATATCTGATTTTAGACTAAATTTGTTATGATATACCTATGGTAAATTTCAAAGGAAGTTTGGAAGACAATCTGGATTACCTCCTTTACACACCTCATATAGTATAGGGTGGTCTGCATATAGTAACTGCGGAAACTGAACTAAAGAGGGTAGTGAATTTAGGAGAGTTGAATCCTCGGTAGGTTGCTAGTTTGGGTAAATAAAGGAGTTCATCATTAGAAGACAGGATTTGTAGAGTGAGAGGATGACTAGTGTTAGGTGGTGTTCGGGATCGGCGAAAGATCGTCCTTCCCGTAGGGAGGAAGTGTTTAATTCACTAGGGCTAGATTCAGAAAAATTAATTAAAGGTCGGGAAATCGGGTAGCGACCAATAATAATAAGTGCCTTGCGAAAGAGAGCTTTGCGTGTAATCCCAACGTAGTTCCTAGTGCCTTCGAGAGCCCTTCACGGGGTATACCTTGGGCAGTCCTGGGCTAACTTAAACTGTAGGAGTGATAAATCTTAAGAGCAACTAGAATAATTAGGGGTCACTTTCACACACTCCGAGGTCTCGGTAAGTTGGTTTGACTCGGCTGATATTTATGAGGGGCAGGATGGCCCGACGAGCTTTGGCTCGGTTGATGTTGTGACGAACGGGATGGTCCGAGGAGCTTCGGCTCGGTACTGATACATAAGGTTGCATGTGCATAAAATAAAGGTGATGGGTCTTCGATATTGGAGTGTCGATGCACCGACGCCAATACGTCGACTCGATAAGTGTGGCTAGAACTTCGCCAACAGAAGTCCAGTGCGCCAGCCGGCAAGAGTACGCAGGAGTCCGCTTTGTGCATCAGCGTTGAGGCATACGATAGGTCTGACCGGTAGTGCTTTACTGTTTTAGAGGTGGGCGAGGCCCAACCCACCGCTTCCGTCTGCCACTACGGAGGTATCCTGGGAGGTGAGGCTCCAAAAAGTGGGAACTAAAGGTCTGTGTACACAGAGTTGGGTGGGTGAGTTGCACTTGCATGATCGCATCATAACCCACGTGCATGTCATAGCATAATCATAGCATAAAACCCCTGTCACATATTGTATAAGTGGTATGAGACGCTTATACAATAGGACCTGCAAAACGACCCATTGGTCTATAAGCTTGTGTGGGCAAGTTTATAAATTAAGGTTGAATTCTTTATATATATATTGTTGTTGATAACCGACACCCCAACATATAAATTGGTATGAAACTCTTTATACGATGGGAGCCCTATAAAAGTCCCTTGCTTATATATTTCAGTATAAGTTAAGGTTATTTTTCGTACTTTACTTTATTGCCACATGTACTATAAAAATTGTTAGCATAGGTCCGCTGGCATCTGTTTCTTAATTACTCTCCACCTTCAAGTCCTCCCCTTTCTTCCTCTCTGCTCGGTGCCTAGGGGCCATGGGGGATGGGGTGTGGGATGATAGGACTTAGTCTTTTAGACTAACGGTTTTCAAACCACATCATTTAGGGGATCGTAGAGCCCAGCATGGAGGAGCAGCCCCGCAGGTCGGCACGCTTGGAGATGGGGCAGTCTAGCACCGGAGTTCAGACGACAAGGACTATGAGCCCCTGACCTTAGCAGTGTTTTACTTTGCATCCGCTTGAGTGATTATGCAGTGAGGATATGATGTATCGGGCTTAAGCCCTTATTTTTAGTACATTATATTTTGTGGACTCTCCCTTCGTGGAGATATATTTACTCTGATGTGATTATATTTTGTGGACTTCTGGTTAGAGTTTACCACTCTTGAGCTTGCTCTACTTTATTGCTTTTCTGTGATCGAATCGACCGGCAGAATCGGCGATTTGCGGTGATGACGCTTCAGGGCGTGAAGGTGTCACCGTAAAGCGGCGGTTCTGGGAATAAGACCCCTGTGTAAAAAAAGGGGGGGTCTTACACGGATTGTGTGGAGGCCATAGAAGAAAGACCGCACGAGCAACAAGGAGACCATGCGAGAACAGCAGGAAGCGAAAATAAAGAAGGCGCAGCGACAAGGGCAGAAAGACCAAGTCGGGAGACCAGCAAGCAGGGAGTGCTGCTAGGATGGTCGCAGCAAGAAGAGTGCAAAGTAGAGGGAAAGAAGTCGCATGGCTAGAGCTTAAACCGCGCGAACAGGAGAGAGAGAAGACGGAGCGAACTGGGAGGAGTTCACTAGAAAGTCAAACAGGTCATGCGAACAAAAAAGGAACCGCACAAAGAGAAACTAGCCGCGCGAAGAAAGAGACCGCGGCGAGAGAGGAGGTAGAGCAGCCGTGAAAATAAGTCACGAAGGAAAAAAAGGAGATAAGCCGCGCACACAAAGGGCAGGGACCAAGAGGAGAAAGAAACCGCGTGAACAGGCGTGACAAGATAAGAAACAGATCACGAGAACAGGTCACAAACAGGTTGCGAGAAGAAGAAGCAAGTCGCGCGTACAAGGCGCAAACAGGCGGAAGAAACCAGTCGCAAATAGGGTGCGAGAAGAAGAAGCAAGCCACGCGGACAGGTCGCGCGGAATGAGAAAGCTCACAGAATCAGGAGGAAAAGATCGATACCTCTGATACCATGTGTGAACAAGAAAAAGCAGACCAAAAATTTGGAGTAATGCAAATTTTATTATCCAAAAAAGGTATCAATTACAACTGTATAGCATCCCTTTTATAGAATGAAGAAGATGAGAGAGATTACAATTGAGCAATGTGAGACTAAAAAAATTACAAGTATATGCGACTTTACAAAAAGACAAACCGGACAAGTCGTGCGGTTAGACAAGCCGGATAACCGCCCGACAACAACAGGAGGAGAGAATAAGCGCCACATAGAACAAGCCGCCATAGGAGACCGCTAGACCGTCCGGTCTCCAAGCCGTCTGAGACAAGCCGCTAGACCGCTGGAACACCAAACAGCAACAGCCCGGCAGACAGGCCGGCTAGATAAACCGTTAGACCGCCCGGTCTCCGAATAGCGACAGACCGCCCGACCTCCATACTTCAACAAAGATGAAGTAAGAAGATGAGGATTGGAGAAAAACTGGTCCTTCTCCAAGGCACCCCAAGGGTCTATTTATAGGTTTCTGGGGATGGCCTACTAATAACGCAATCTCACTGCTCTAAAATTATTGAAATACCTCAAGTCTGGTCTGCCAACAACCATTCCCGTTGTTCTGAACAGCTATTCGTAGCCCACCAAGGGAAAAATAGCAGACCCTCAAGCCGGGCGAGTCCCTCAAACCGGGCGAGTCCCTCAAGCCGGGCGTGTACTCCAGTCGGGAGAGTACTCTAGCTGGGTGAGTACTCCAGCCGGGAGAGAACTCTAGCCAGGCGAGCTGGGCGGGTGCTGGCCTCCCGCCACACCTGCCCCCTGAAATGGGGCTGGGACGAGTGTCGGCCTCCCGCCGCACCCGCCCCCTAGGATAGGGGTTGGGGCGAGTGCTGGCCTCCTGCCGCACTCTCCCTCTAAAGAGTACACCAAGCGCTAGTAAGTTAGACAAATTTTTCTTCCCATTAATAGTATATTATGTAGATCAAGCATCAATTTGATTACAAGAGCGCAAAACCCCCTAAAAGCTTAAAAATATGTAGTAAGTCTTGCACCTTCCTGGGGACCCCAATCCGCGAATATGGGAGTGTACACAATCTTTGCTCTTTTCGAGCGAGTTCCATGCTCGAAAAGAAACATCCAACCCAATGTATTCGCTGGGTGTAGCATTCTTGGTACCAAAAATACTTGGTCTCTCCGAGGGGTCAACCTGCCTATCCAGCTAATGGGAGCCTGGGTGAGGAGATTCTCTCTGGGTTGAAACATTCTCTCCACCAATGCACATTCGACCCATCCAGCTAACGAGAGCCTGGGTGAGGAGATCCTCTCAGGGTTGGAACCTTCTCTCCACCGAGGCACAGTAGACCCATCCAGCTAGTGAGAACCTGGGTAAGGAGATCCTCTCGGTGTTGGTACCTTCTCTCCACCGAGGCACATTCGATCCATCCAGCTAGTGAGAGTCTGGGTGAGGAGATCCTCTCGGGGTTGGTACCTTCTCTCCACCGAGGCATGTTTGACTCATCCGACTAGTGAGAGACTGAGTGAGGAGATCCTCTCGGGGATTGAAACTTACTCTCCACTAAGGCACATTCGATCCATCCAGCTAGTGAGATCCTGGGTGAGGAGATCCTCTCGGGGTTTGTACCTTCTCTCCACCGAGGCACGTTCGACACATCCAGCTAGTAAGAGCCTAGGTGAGGAGATCCTCTTGGGGTTGGAACTTACTCTCCACCGAGGCACATTCGACCCATCCAGCAAGTGAGAGTCTGGGTGAGGAGATCCTCCCGGAGTTGGAACTTATTCTCCACCGAGGCACATTCGACCCATCCAGCTAGTGAGAGCCTGAGTGAGAAGATCCTCTCGTGGTTGGTACATTCTCTCCACCGAGGCACATTCGACCCATCCAACTAGTGAGAGCCTGGGTGAGGAGATCCTCTCGGGGTTGATACCTTCTCTCCATCGATTGACATTCGACCCATCCAGTTAGTGAGCGCCTGGGTGAGGAGATACTCTTGGGGGTTGGAACTTACTCTCCACTGAGGCATATTCGACCCATCGAGCTTGTGAGAGCCTGGGTGAGGAGATCCTCTCGGGGTTGGTACCTTCTCTCCACCGAGGCACATTCGACCCATCCAACTAGTGAGAGCCTGAGTGAGGAGATCCTCTCGTGGTTGTTACCTTCTCTCCACCAAGGCATGTTCGACCCATGTAGCTAGTGAGAGCCTGGTGAGGAGATCCTCTCAGGGGTTGGAACTTACTCTCCACTGAGCCACATTCGACTCATCCATCTAGTGAGAGGCTGAGTGAGGAGATCCTCTCGGGGTTGGAACTTACTCTCCACCAAGGCACATTCGACCAATCCAGCTAGTGAAAGCATGAGTGAGGAAATCCTCTCGGGGTGAGATTAGGCACGTCATTCGAACCATACTAAATTCAACATCCTCAAACATGGAATTTTTTGGATACATGACCCCCAGACTCAGCTGGTCAGGGGCAGAGCTCATTACAAAAACATAGGAAAAAAAGACTTTACCGAAGCAAGGTCTCTTCAGGCTGCTTGAGCATGATGGTCGTCATTCACCTCCTCCTCTGATACCCCTATCCCGCTCAAGCTCTCCATGATCTTCTCCATCTCCTCTGCCATTACCAGCCAAGAGATGGTATTGACGGCCGTGACGTAACACTGCTTTGCCATCCTGGGGTCTCCCGTGACCCTGACTTGGATCCCTCAAGTGTTAAACTTAAGGCACTGGTGAAATGACGACGACACACAATGGAAGGCGCAGATGAGGGGTCTTCCTAAGATGATATTGTAACTGCTCGGAGCGTCAACAATGACGAACCAGCAGTTCCTTGAGGTTCCCCCTAACTTCACTTGGAGTCCGACTCCACCTTCTACCTCCTTCCTTTCCCCTAAAAATCTAAACAAGGGTCCGTCCAAGGCCAACACCCTGTTTGGTTCCACCTTCATCCCATCAAACGTCTTCTTGAAAATGACATTTACGGAGCTCCCGATGTCAACCAAGATCCGAGAGATAGTGTAGCCTTCGATAACCGCCAGGATGACCAACGCATCGTAGAATGGATCCTCATGATCCGACGTGTCCTTCGTTGAGAAGGTGAACTTCTCCTCTGGGGGTGGGGTCTGGGACGTCAAACCGATGCTCTGACGGTACATGACTTGGAGGATTGCCTTCCTAGTGGCCTCGATCCCCACTCCACCGTGGATCACTCTTATAACTCCCCGGGGTCCTACATCGACCCGGTCCTCACATATGTCATCTCCCTCTACTCTGGGTGGAACTTCTTCAATCCGCACCAGCGGCTGTTGCTGGGCTAGGCCTCTCGCCTCTCTCACTTCCAGGAATTCGGGGCAGGTAGCTGTGACGTGACCCTCTACCTAGTAGAAGTCATAGTATGGCAACACTCTTCCTCCCCTTCTTCGACGGGCTAGACAATCTCTTCCGTTTACCTCTTCCCCCTATTCCTATCGCCATGGCTTGCTGCGGTGGGGGTAGGAGCTGCCTAGGGGCTTGCCTTTGGAAGTTGAACCTCCCTTGGCCTCAATGAAAGTTCCCCCCACCCTGGATAACACCTCTTACTGAACCCTGAACGGGCTTTCCCTTTTGCCTCCAACCTGGCTCCGGACCTTCCTGAGGTCCCTGGAACCCCTGAGCTCGCTGCTCTTCTCTCCTTCTTCCCTCCTGATGCCTCGAGCCACCTTGCTCCTTCGACTCTGCCTCTGTTAACCTTGCCAACTTCTTGACAAATGCCGGGTTGGCCTTCTCAGTTGCTATCTCCTCTGCCGCCCTTTCCATCAGGTCCTCGAAGGATAGGGGGCCTTTCAGGTCAGACTCATCTTGAAGAACCCCTCACGCAACCCCACTGTAAACGCCATCTGGAGGGCATACTCTGACATCTCCTGGATGTTCAAGATCTCTTCTTGAAACCTGTCCACATATTGGGCCAACGACTCCTCCGCTCTCTAACTTATCAGGAAGATGGACTCAGGACTCTTCCTCCTCTTTTTAGAAGTGGAGAAGCGAGCTGGAAACTCCGGCTCAAGTCTTCGAACCCGTAGATCGATCTCACTGGGATTTGATGGAACCAATCTCTTGCCATGTCTTTCAACGTGATCGCGAAGAGGCGACACTTGAATGCATCCGTCATCGGCCTGATAGAGACTGTATCTTCAAACCACTGCAAGTGTTGGACGGGGTCATCCTTCCCGGTATAGAAGTCATGTCAGGATCTCTGAACCCCTCAGGAACGGGAGCTGAGACTATCAGCTCGCTGAAGCCTGACCCCCTACTTGGTGGTCTCGCATGCTCCACTCGCGCGACCTGCTCGCCTGGGAGGCTAGCACTCGCCGGGCTGGGGAATAACTCCCGACCGATAAGGTCTCGCTCGACCCCCTCTCCTATCCTTTCCTTACCGGGTCGTCTTCCTGATGCACTTTCTTCTACCCCTCCTGAGGGTCATCTCGCCTAGACCCCTAGGAGATGTCTCGCTGAGACCCCTGGGAGCTGTCTCGTCGAGACCCCTAGAGGCTGTCTCACCGAGACCCTTGGGAACTAGATCCGAGGGGGTGGAAGTTGAGCAGTCACCCCAAAGGGCAATACTTTGCAGCATCTCCATGATGTCTTAGATGAATGTCATGAACACTTCCCTACATATAAATGGTGCTGGGTTGGGGAGCTGGTTGGGGTCATCACCACTTCCATGATCTCCAGCCATGGAACCTGCTTGGGAACTTCTGTATGAGCCGCCGTCCACGCTCACCGCACCAAAATGCTGGAACTAAGATTCGGTTCCACATAGAGTTCGGACCTAGGGGTGCAGCTCACACCTACTTCTCCCAAGCCGTCCCTTGGTGAGAGACCTAAATTTGGAGAATGACCCTTGACTCTAGCGTGGAGGTCCCACCTCACACCCAGAAGACCTTTGAGATCTCCCCCTCCCTAGCCAATGTCGAGCTAGCTGCCTTGGAGGATGAAGTAAGAAGATGAGGATTGGAGAAAAACAGATCCCTCTCCAAGGCACCCCAAGGGTCTATTTATAGGTTTTTGGGGATGACCTGTCAATAGTGCAATCCCACTGCTCTAAAATTATAGAAATACCCCAGGTCTGGTCTGCCAACAACCACATTTCGCTGTTCTGAACAGCTATTCGCAACCCACTAGGGGCAAAATAGCAGACCCTCAAGTTGGGTGAATCCCTCAAGCCGGGCGAATCCCTCAAGCCGGACGAGTACTCCAGTCGGGCGACTACTCCAGTCAGGTGAGTACTCCAGTCGGGTGAGTACTCCAACCGGGCGAGTACTCCAGCCTTGTGAGTTGGGCGGGTGCCGGCCTCCCGCCACACCTGCCCCTAAAATTGGGCTGGGATGAGTGTCGGCCTCCCGCCGTACCCGCCCCCTAGGGTAGGATCTGGGGCGAGTGTTGGCCTCCCGCCGCACTCGCCCTCTGAAGAGTACACCAAGCGCTAGTAATTTAAGCAAATTTTTATTCCCCCTATTAGTATATTATGCAGATCAACCATCAATTTGACTCCAAGAGTGCAAAACCCCGTAAAAGCTTAAAAATGTGTAGCAAGTCTTGCGCCTTCTTGGGGACCCCAGTCCGCGAATACGAGGTTGTACACCGATTCCATTGATTAAAGGACTATTGGACGAGCTACACGGGGCGGTACAGTTCACCAAGCTTGACCTTCGGTCGGGTTACTACCAGATCCTCATGCGGGAAGAAGACGTCCACAAGACGGCCTTCAAGACTCACGATGGGCACTATGAGTTTTTGGTGATGGCCAATGGGTTGACCGGTGGACCGTTGACCTTCCAGGCTAATATGAACGAGATCTTCCATCCACTCCTTCGCCACTTTATGCTGATTTTTTCGACAACATCCTCATATACAATGCTAGTTGGGAAGAGCACTTACGCCAGTCGCACAAGTCTTCTCCCTGTTGCGCAAACATCAACTTTATGCCATGTGGTCGAAGTGTTCAATCTGTTAGGAGGAGGTGGAGTACTTGAGCCACTTAGTCTCGACTGACAGAGTTCAAGGCGACCATCGGAAGATTGAGAGCATGGTTTCTTGGTTGCGGCCCCAGACTTTTACGAGCCTTGCGGGGCTTCTTGGGTCTCACAGGCTACTACCGAAATTTTGTGCGGGACTACGACAAGATTGCCAGGCCGCTGACCCAGTTACTGCAAAAGGACGCTTTTTGTGGTAGGATGAGACTGAGGCGGCTTTTCAGGCACTCAAATGGGCTGTGATGACTACGCCAGTCTTGGCACTTCCGGATTTCACCAAGAAGTTCCTCGTCGAGACGGACGCATCAGGAGTAGGTCTGGGTGCTGTGTTGATGTAGGAAGGGCGTCCGATAGCCTTCTACAACGAGGCATTGGCTCCTCAAACATTGGGGTTGTCCTCTTATTAGAAGGAGATGTTGGCCGTTATTCACGTCGTGGCTCTGTGGCGACATTATCTGCTGGGGCGACACTTCAAGATTCAGACAGACCATCAGAGTTTGAAGCATTTCTTGGAGCAGTGGATCTCTTCTCCTCTCCAACAAAAGTGGGTCACCAAACTTCTGGGATATGACTATGAGATTGTCTACCACCAAGATCGGGATAATCGAGTTGTTAATGCCTTATCTCGCTTGCCGGAGGGCACACTCGCTCAGATTTCTACGCCCCTGCTGGACTCCATGGATGAGATACAGGAAGAGGTGGAGCGCGACTCCGAGCTCGGACCTATTGTGGACGCTCTCCGATGGGCACAGGAGATGGTTCCGGGTTATCATCTTCTGAATGACCGGTTGTACTTTCGGGACCGTGTGGTCATTCCTCCTCAGTCAGCATGGCAGACAGTTATAATGCATGCGTTCCATTCCTCGCCGATGGGTGGCCATGCCGGACTCACCCACACCCTTCAACGTGCGCAGACAAACGTCTTCTGGAATGGTATGCAGCTTGATATTCAATTGTTTGTTCGATATGGTGACATATGTCAGTGCCAGAAGTATGAGACGACTTCCCCAACTAGATTGCTTACACTGTTGGAGGTCCCTCATCAGGTCTGGGATACTATTTCCATGAATTTCATCGATGAGTTGCCCAAATCTCAGGGCAAATCCATTATTTTGGTGGTCGTCCATAAATTATCCAAGTACGGGCACTTCATTACTCTGAGCCATCTATACACCGGCCCATCAGTTGCAGCTACATTTGCCCGGGAGATTGTCAAGTTGCATGGGATCCCACGGGCGATCATCTCGGATCGCGATCCGACCTTTGTGGGAACATTCTGGAGAGAACTCTTCCATTTATAGGGCACATCACTACGGTTCAGCACAGCTCACCATCCGCAGACGGATGACCAAACAGAGGTTCTTAATCAAGGGCTGGAGACTTACTTGCATTGCTTTGTCATGGATGAGCTGCGTACTTGGGCAGGGTGGTTACATTGGGCCGAATACTGTTACAATACATCCTACCACTGTGCCAGCAAAATAACCCCGTTCGAGGTCGTATACGGGCGACCACCGCCCTCCTTGAGCAGCTATGAGCCGGGTAGCACGACGCTTCCCACCGTGGACCGAGCCCTCCGAGATCGTGATAGCACTATTGCTATTTTACGGGAGAATCTGCAGGAAGCACAGGATCGCATGAAGGCACAGGTGGACAAACATAGCACAGACTGCGAGTTTCACGTGGATGATGAGGTCTTTCTCAAGCTCCGTCCCTACATGCAATTGTCGGTCGCCTAGCAGACGAATCAAAAGTCGCCCCCCCCGTTACTACGGGCCCTTTTAGATTGTTCGCCGGGTTGGCCCGGTCGCTTACACGTTGGCAGTGCTCGAGGGGGCGCAGATACACCCGACCTTTCATGTGTCCCTGCTGAAGAAGAAGATTGGAGCCTCGGTCCAGGCAAGCCCTCTTCTGCCTGAGGCCACAGCTGCGGGCGAACTACGACCGTTACCCGAGCAGGTCCTCTTGCTGAGGTGGAAGCATCGTACGACCGAGTACCGTCCGGAAGTATTGGTTAAGCGACAACATATGATTGCAGCTGACAAAAATTGGGTGGATTTGATGGAGTTTCGCGAGCTATACCCTGACTAACACATTGAGGACAAGCTGGTTCTTGATTGGGCAGAGAATGTTATACCTCCGGACGGCGGCCGCTTATTTGGGCGTCAATACACCCGTCGACGCAAGGGGTCTGAAGGCAACAACGGGGCTGAACCAACCGGTTCAGCCCCCAATACCTAAATAGCAGATCGAGGGGGGGGGGGGTGAACCCACCCGGTTCATCCCCCATTGGGGCCGGCCGGCCCAGGGGGCCGACTAGCCTTTGTCCGGGTATAAATATACCCTGACCCCCTCTCGAGGAGCCATGCAAGGATTATAATCAGGTATTTCCTCCTAACCCTAGTTTCTACTCTTAGTCTCTTAGTTCTCTAGATCTATCTCTCTCTCCCGCTCCTTCTTCATAACAGAAGATAACCAGTAAAATACAGATAGAGGAGGGAGGACGTCGACAGCTTGTACAAATTCAGGGCAACAATTTAGGGTCGGCGATAACGACCTCCGATCAACGATGAGAGATGATTCTTCTTTCCCGTCACTACACGCCTTGCCTATGTCGGAGGAGGGGAACTGGAAGCCGTCATCAGAGAGGGGAACCTGAAAGTTCGTTGGTATAGGAGGAGAAATCACTTCGCCGGAGAGGAGAACCTAGAGTGAGGTCGGAGACGCGCTGTCGAGGGACTGACGATGGAGGCGGGCGGGGTTGAGGTCAGAGTCCTGCCCGGCAGGAGGAACTTATAGAAATAAGGTATTGAGAAGGGGTTGCGATTATGTGAGGGCATTCATGAGTTTTTAGTTTTAAAACTCAATATTTGGTGTGCAAGTATCCAGTTGTAGTGTGCCAATATCAATCTCCCAATAAACTGAAGAAAAAGTGTCCATAAGACTCGCGCTAGTTGGAGTCCTGCACTCCTTGCCTGCAATTCCTACCCTCTCTTTTCTTCCATGGTCTTCTCGGTGGTATTCAGCTCACACATCAGCCTCTTCTCCCACAACCATTTCCACCGCCGCCACCTTCATCGGCCGGAAATCAGGGTATCCGTACGCCGAAGCCGCCATCCTAGGGTTTCTCCTGCTCTCGGCCGCGCTCCTCGTGAATCTTCCATCCTGACTACCGCCGCAGCAGGCGACGGCGGTACCGCTGAAGTTAACCCTGATCCGCCCACCACATCCAAGGTAGTTCCATACTGTCAGCTAGATTTCTCCTTTCCTTTGCAGTGTGCCGACTAATTGGTTACCCGATTAATCTAATCCGAGTAACTTCGAAGCAATATTGTCATTTTAGTATCACTGTGCTATGGCTCATAGCTCCCGATCGATTATTTTTCACCATGAGCAGTTTTTTCCAATGGCTAACGTACGAAATATTTACTTTAACTTTCAATTATCTGCTTTTTGTGAAGACTGAACAATCAATGCTTTGTTTCTATGGTTAAAGTCGATGTACAGATATGAACAATGGAGATCTCCACAAATGTTTTGTAGTTCTAGAGCAGAAGTGTAGAATAAATTGGAAGTGGAATATGATAGCTTGGAGAAAAACTTTATTCTGAATTTTAAGAACTTGAGAGCGAAAGTTAACGTTCCTTGCATTTCAAACTCAAGGGAATGGCTTGAAATGGACGTCATTTCTAGCTTTCATAGCATTGCCTTCTTCGTCAGCTACGGATTTAGTGAAGAGCTAGCATTAGGTTCTTCACATGTGATGTAATTGAAGAAACGGACTTTTGGCACTTTGCACCCTTGAAATATCCTCATTTTTATAATTCTAGAGCAGAAGTGTAGAACAAATTGAAACTTGGAAGTGAAGCATGATAGCTCGGAGGCAAATTTCAATCTGAATTATAAGAACTTGAGAACAAAAGTTAATTGTTCGTTGCATTTAACACTCATGGGAATGGTTTAAAATGGATGTTATTTCTAGCTTTCATAACATCCCCTTCTCCATAGCTACAATTATAACGAAGATGTAGCCTTAAGGTTCTTCACATGTGTTGTATTTGAAGAAGCCATTTTTTGGCACTTTGCACCATTGAAATACCCTCATTTTGCACATTGCACTCTTAAGTTTTAGTTTTAGAACTTTGCACTCTTACGAATCATATCACTTAGGCATGTTGCGGCCACATGCAATTTCAACTTAAAACAATCATATATGTAGATATTGAAGTCTATTTTGGTCAAAATAGATTTTCTCCTGGGTTAAGGGCAACTTATCTTCCACACAAAACTTCAATCTAGGGCTCGCGCGCTTCTTCTTCTCCCGATCCTCACCTCATCAAACTTCTTCTCATGTGCATCTTCTTCCACCATTCCTCATCCGCTTCTACTCAAGCCCAGGACGATCCTCATCTTGCATCGATCCTCTTCCACTCAAGCTCAGGTTGATCAAAAGACACATAGGGTGCGTTCGTTTCGCAGGAATTGAGCTGCAGGAATTGGAATTGAATTCAATTCCAATTCTGCTGTTCGGCTGAATGCAGGAATTCTGTCACATGAATTGGAATTAGCAATTCCGATGTTCGGCTGTAGCCTGGAATTCGAAGTACAGAATTCAAATTTGTAATTTTTATTATAAACTGAAATGAAATTGCTACACAAAAAGCATACTTCACCAGAATTAAAATTAATAGTCCACGAACCGAACATTAAAAAAAATTCAAATAGTCCACAACATTATAATCTGGACTGAAATCAGTCCAGTTTTCTTGGGAAAGTAGCGTATTGTAATCGTATCACTCGTAAATACTTGAACCCGCTAAATATATTGCTCCCTATCAAGTTTTGTTTGTGTCATCGAATCTTATGACAACGAATCTTGTGTCATCGAATCTGGTTTCTTAGGTCTGTTCTAAGAATTGAGCGAATGTTGCTCCGTAGCTCAATTTCTCTCTTGGCGCGTTTATGAACTCTAATCTTGTACAACTGAATCGCTAAATTTGTATCAGGTCTTGATATGTTAGGAATCTCCTAAATCATGAGTCCTTAAAAATCATTAATTTTATAAGCAAATCCTAGAATTGTAGCGTCTAAGTGGGCATCTGTCTGCCGCCATGGTCACGATAAGCAGGATTGCTTTTCCGACAAAACTTGCATGCAGATCTGATCGTGAACCATGTGCGCCCGCTATAGCACCTACACCCTTCATCGATCACGTCTTACAACATATTACATGAATAATTTTAGGCTATACTCCGAAATAGTCTAATGAATTAACTTGTTCTGTTTAGCTCTTTTATTTGCTTGTCATTGAATAGTTTTGTTTCATGAGAAATTGGTACACTCCTACATTTCTGCTTCTATTACTGTTTTGTTCTTTACTTTGCTCATTCTGTTTATTTCAATATTCAGAGACTTTTTCTTTTTGTTTTGGAATTGCCTTAGAGTTCGTGCAGCGCCGCCAGGTCCTCGAGCCCGACCTGCTTAAAGTTTCAGGTTCTATGTTTACATTTCTTTTACTGTCAAATATTTCCTTCATGTAATAATTGTAATAAGACATTTTGTCTGGTATTGTGGACAACTACTATGCTATTTAAATATTTTATGTACTATAATTTGATAGTAATGCATGCGCATCTTTTTGTGTGTCATAATTGCATGAAAACTATAGTAGTGACCTGTAAAACAAAATTTTTTTTACAAAATACATGTGCATTTAAAATTTTCACAGTTTTAAAACTCCAACAGATTACGCAATAAAATCAAACTGTTTTTCTCCAAATCAACTAATTTGAAACTATTTTTAATATTCTCTGCATTCGCCTTAGCAGACATGACTTTCTTTCCGCCCATGCCTGTGACATCACTGCCCGCCCGAAGCGCACTCTGACTTTTGTCGAGACGGGTCGTGACATAAGTCACTCATTTTAATTTTTCAGCATTTATTTATTATCATGTATTTCTTTCACGCACCTGCTTTTATTTGAAATTGTTCGGCTCTTCGGGTTGACCATCCAATGAGATCTTAAATAAAAAAGTTTGGTAATTTTATGTAGTTAGGACAAAAATGACAAACTTAGTTTATTTAATTATGTATAAATTTAATTAAAGAAAAATTAAATTCAAGAAGGCAAAATCTGTCAAAAAATATTAAGGGAATTATTTGAAAATTATTTTCTACTAAAGATGTAAGAATATTTGGAAATTGGCTAAAAAAGTATATGGAAATTATGGAAAAAATATTTAGAAATTATCAAATATTTTTGTATTAAAGCCTTCATACTGGAAGAAGATGGCAGACCCGGTTTTATGCAGAGGAACGATACCCCTTCGTCCCTCTGCGATACCAGCGACCCCCTTGACAATCCGCGTCTCCCCTGTCTCCCCGCTGAAGACTCGTCCTCCAACATTCAGCCCCAACAACGTAAGAAGATTCCTTACTACCTCCCGGTGTAAGAAGATTCCTTACTACCTCCCGACGTAAGAAGATTCCTTAGTACCCCCCGGCGGACTTCCGCTCTCAGGCCTCCGCCTTTGCAGTTAATCCGCAGTCGACTCCTCTGCTAGGCCGTTGTCGACCACTTTGCCAACTCCGGCGACCTCCCAATTGATGTCGACGTCAACGTTTTTTTTCTTTTAGTCAATCGGCCGTTGGTTGACGCGCTCTCTGTGCGCCGACTGGGTTTGAAGGGGTTCAATCCCCTGGCTAATCTCACCACTTCCTTGCTACGCTTCTTCTTAGCTTAATTTTATGCGCTCAATTAAAAAATTCGAAGCTTGCCTCAGGCATTCTTTTCTGCTTTTTATTTCCGTTAAATTCCATAAATTATTGCTTGTGTTTATGCTTGTGGAATTGCAAATCTCGCGACGATTCAACACATTAAACGCACAAAAAACTCTTTCTCAAATAAAAATTAACGGTTTTTTTGAAGTTTAAACGTCAAAAAGTGATTTTTGCGCGCAAACTCGACTTGGCCCACACGGCCTATTTTCTTAAAAGTAAAATTAATTACATAAAAATTTCATATTTTCAAGATCTTAATTTGAGTCTACATCAATTTGGTATCAGAGGTGGTGTGATTCGCTCCTATCGCGAATCACACGATCCGAATTTCAAAGATTTTTTTTAAAAAACTTTTTTAAAATATCATAATTCATTTTCAAAAAAATAAAAAAAATAAAAAATAATTTTTATGCCCTTTTAAGTTAAAAACTTTATTTTATTTTAAAATAAAATAAAATAAAAAAAATCTTTATCTTATTTAAAATCTTTACCTTATTTTAAAATTATTATTATTATTATTTTAAAAGTCAATTAAATTTGTAAGAAAATTATTATTATCATTTCAAATGGAGGAAATGGTCAATCATTTAACACCTATCGTAGATTTGAAGAGCACCATAAATGACTTAAATGTTCGAATAAAAAATTTAACCGAAATGGTTGCGTCTCTCGCCAATTACACTCATGGCATGATGAGCCCACTGATCCTAAGAGCCTAGAACACACACATCCGAGCGATGTTTATGGACTTCTAGAACCTAATGAATGTTTAGATTGGTGTTGTAGCATGGAAACTTTCATGAATCAAAGTCTTTTACCTTTGAGTAGGCAAATCAAGTACGTGACCTGTAGATTTAATTGATCCGCCTTAGAATGGTGGAAGCAACTTCAACGCATGAGAGATAAGTTGTGGTTGACCCCAATCACTACTTGGGTTGAGTTCAAATCAGAGCTGCGCAAACACTATGTCTCTCCCGATCACCTTCACACTTTATATCGTAGATTTCAAAATCTACAACAAAGAGGTTTGTTGGTTGATCCGTACACTAGAGAATTTTTAAACCTTTAGTTTAGATTAGATATTCAAGAGGGTGATGAAATGATTGTGTCCTGTTACCTGCACGAGTTACACTACTCCATTCAGGTCTACTGCTAGATATTCAACTCGAGCTGCACAGTTATCACAATTTTAAGGAAGTTTCTAGTATGGCCCTTAAGGTGGAGTCTGAGTTTAGGTCTACTGCTAGATCCCTCACTAGTTTCGTCGTTGCCCCCGCCTTTAAGGACATAAATTCACCTAGTGTTACCACTCCTATAAGCACATTATCCAAACTTAGCTCCACAATAACACTCCCTTCAGTTGAGGAGTTTTTCCTGAGCCCCCGCTTCATGAAAATGAGTTTCATCCTCCTACTCATGTCATCCCAATTGAAGTTGAGACTCCATTTGGCCACACTGAATCATCAACTGTATTCACTAAGTTTCTTCCCGAGTCCCTGCTTCAAGAAGAAGAACGTTATAGCGATGAGACACTCATCTTGGATGATACGGTTTCAATCACAAGTCTCCCAAAGATGGAGTTGGCTAAAGATAAGCCCCACACCTTAGGTGACGTAGAGTCGAGCTACATATGTCCTGAATCTCCTAGGTCACTACCACCACCAACACTTGTGCTCACACATACTAAGTCTAATGATAATTTGGCCTTAGCATTGGAATCACCACCAAACATTGATTTTATATTTAGAAAACATCATTATCCTCTAAATATAAATATGTTTGAAAAAATTTACTTTCAAATTCTGAACATATTTAAGAAGACTCATGATATAAGGATAACGAGAAATCCACAAATTTTCATCCCTAATAAAGACACGTTTTAAAGGATTTCTTTGAAAACTTCTGAAAGACAATATTATAATCAATTTTAAAATGTATGATATTAACAAACTCGTGGAATTATGTTACCGAGCTGCAGCCGGAGGAGCCGGTTTGGCTAGTCTATACGCGAAGGCAGAGGGTGTCGGTGTAAACTCACGGCGCCGATGGGGTGGCTCGCGACGCACATGAACCGGAGGGCGACACGCGCGGCGCGGACAAACCAGACCGAGAGATGTCCGGATGATATCTTATTCAGCCTTGTGTTAATTTCAATTTATTTTTAATTATTGTTGTTTTGGACCCCTCACTATATGAGGGGGTGTGGTTGGATCTTTGGATTATCTTTGGATCAATTGTTTTAGAAAGGGGGCTGCTCCAATTTGTTCTCTCGACCCTAATTCTCTCTCTCTCTCTCCCGCCTCTCCTTCTCTTCCGCGCCGCCGGACGACATCAACATCGCCGGGTGATACCCGACCGCCACCACTTCCCCGCCAACGGTAATATTTGGTCCGACCTGCCACTCCGCCCGCCTGCATACTGCCGGATTGTCTCCATCCCTCGCCGATGGCGCCCAACACCCGGGCTAACCCCACTGACAGCCACGCCAGCGCCGACGACGCCAGCGCCCGACTCGACCGCCAGGACGCCCGCCTCGACGCCCGCCTCGACGCCCTCCAATCGTCCTTCGACGCCCTCGTCGCCGGTCAGGCGCTCCTCCTCCGCCGCCTCGACACTAGTCCGCCCCCAATTTCCACCACTTCCCCGTCCGACTCAACCTCCGCGACCGACGCCTCATCCCTCTTAGGGATGCCCCCCTTGCACATGCCCGTTCCGGCCATAAACACCCCGCCACCGACCGGCCCAGCGGCGCCGCTGTTGGATATCCCCTCCTTCTCCGGTGTCGATCCCTTGGGCTGGATCGCATGCGCAGAACAATTTTTCGACCTCAACCTCACACCGCCGGCGGATAGGGTCGGCACGGCCGTGGTCGGCCTTAGTGATTCGGCCCTTCACTGGGCGCCTGGCTCCGTCAAGTCCAACCCACCATTTCATGGAATGAGTTCAAGGAAGAGATGATCACTTGATACGACCCGCGCTACACCGGCTCGGCCATTGAGCGCCTCTGCAGTTCCCGCCAGACGGCGGATTTGGACGCTTACATCGACGAGTTCGTGGCCCTGGTGACACAGGTGCCAGGCCTTCCACCCGACCACTACTTGGGGTTCTTTCTTCAAGGGCTGCTTCCAACCATCCGCTCCCGCATTCGTACCCATCACCCCTGCACTGTCTCAGAGGCTTTGGAGCTTGCTCGTGCAGTGGAAGCAGACCTTGGCCTTCGCCCGACCCCATCACAGAGTCACCATGCTCCCTCGCCGCAAGTGCCGCTTGATCGGCCCCCGCTTCTGGGGGGCGTCCGACAGAGCCGCACCGACAACCTGCATCGTATTTCCAACAACGATTACAACGAACTCCGCCGCAAGGGGTTGTGTTTCCGGTGCCGCCAACCGTACTCTCCCCAACATGTTTGTGCTGTCAAGGAGTTCCATGCTCTTTTCAGCGACTACGAGCCCGAGGTCACAATGGCCGACTTCGACGCGCTCGCCATACAGGATGACGACTCTCCCACTCAGGTCGAGGGAGCGGCCCTCAATGTGCTTGACCTTCCTCTCTTTTCCGTGGGAGGACTTACCGGGCCCAAGACAATGAAGATGACCGGGGTGATCCTCGACCAAAAAGTGATCGTGATGGTGGATAGTGGAGCAAGCCACAACTTCATCTCGAACCACTGAGCGCATGACCTCGCACTGCCGATCTCTCCGTCCTTGACCTTCTCGGTCTGCCTTGGGGATGGCCGCCGCCGACCGACTCTGACAGTGTGTCGGGGTCACTCTGACCGTTGGCTCCTGCACTATCACGACGGATTTTTATGTGTTTGAATTGGGTGGTCTCAACATCATCTTGGGGGTGGCATGACTCCAGACCTTGGGGGATGTCCGTGTTAATTGGGCCGCGATGACCATGTTGTTTCAACACAGGGGTCGCACATGCCGCGTGGAGGGCGAGGCGGCTTTACTTCGGTCACCTATTTCGGCGCGCGCTCTCCCTCGGGCGGCGGACGTAGATTTTTCAGCTTGACTTTTGCCCGTTCTGGCGGAGGCACCCTCCCCACCCTTGGCCGCGGACTTCCAAGCCCTCCTCGACGACTTTTGGGACATCTTTACCATGCCACAGGGGCTTCCACTGGCGCGCACAACCGATCACCCGATTGTGCTCCAACCGGGGGTAGCGGCCGTGTCGGTCCGCCCTGTCGCTACGGGCACGCTCAGAAGGATGAGATCGAATGCCTTGTGCGGGAGATGTTGTTGGGCGGCCTCATCAGACTAAGCGCCAGTCCCTTTTCCAGCCCCGTGCTGCTTGTGCGAAAGAAAGACGAAAGTTGGCGCTTCTGTGTCGACTACAGGGAGGTCAACAAGGTTACGGTACCGAATAGATACCCCATTCCAGTGATACATGAGCTGTTGGACGAGCTACACGGTGCCGCCTACTTCACGAAGCTGGATCTCCGGGCGGGCTACCATCAAATCTGGGTTCTCCCGGATTGCGTGTCGAAGACCGCGTTCCGGACGCATGACGACCCCTTCGAATTCTTGGTCATGTCGTTCGGCCTCACCAACACGCCGACAACGTTCCAAGCGACCATGAATGAGATCTTTCGGCCAGTTCTTCGTAAGCATGTGCTCGTTTTCTTTAATGACATCTTGGTGTTTAGTCGTTCTTGGCAGACACACCTTGAGCACGTGCGACACACTTTTGTGACGCTCCGACAACACCAACTCGTCCTCAACCGCAAGAAGTGCTCATTCGGGGCAATGCCATGAGTTACTTGGGCCACACTATTTCGGCTGCCGGCGTGGCCATCGACGCAGATAAGATCCAGGCGGTCCTGCAGTGGCCGACTCCGACGTCACTGCGGGAAGTCCGCAGATTTCTAGGGCTCACCGGCTACTATCGACGATTCATCAAGGACTATGACGTGTTGGCTCGCCCCCTCACTCAGATGCTCAAGCTCTCGGAGGAAGGGCCCTTCTCGTGGTCACCCGCCGCCTTGGCGGCCTTCTCCGCGCTCCAAACCGCCCTCGTGCAAGGGCTGTTTTTGGCGATGCCAGATTTTTAGCAAACCTTCGTCGTCGAATGTGACGCTTCCGGCACCGGCGTAGGGGCGGTACTCATGCAAGCGGGCCGGCCCATCGCCTATTACAGTCGCGCGTTCTCTGCAACAATCCAGAGCCGTTCAGCCTATGAAAATGAGCTCATGGCCCTGGTGCTTGCGGTCCAACACTGGCGGCCATACCTCTTGGGTCGTCCCTTCGTGGTCTGCACCGACCACCACAGCCTCCGCTACTTACTGCAACAGAAAATCGCAACTCCGACACAACAAGTTTGGGTTGCTAAGTTATTGGGTTATGACTTCACTATTGAGTTCCGTCCCGGTCGGTCGAACCGGGCGGCAGACGCGTTAGCCCGCCAATCGCAAGCCCTTGAACTCGCGGCCATCTCTCGGCCGGTTTGGGACGATGCGATCACGATACAGTTGGAAGTCGAGCAGGATCCACACCTTGCGGCCATCCGTACGGCCCTCTTGGCGAACCCCGAAGCTCACCCGCCCTACTTGCTGGTGGGAGGTCGTTTATTCCACCTGGGACGCCTTGTCCTCTCCGCCTCCTCCCTGAGCATACCCCGACAAATTGATGAGTTCCATGCCACCCCGGTCGGCGGACACGCGGGGGCGTTCCGCACTTACTAGCGGCTGGCGGCATCCCTGTACTGGCCTCAGATGTTCCGCCAAGTGAAGGCCCATGTGGCCGCATGCCTTCCGTACCAGAAGGCCAAATATGAGACTATGTTTCCTAGTGGCTTGCTACGGCCCTTGCCGATTTCGGAACGCATCTGAGAAGACATTGCTATGGATTTCATCACCCGACTTCCTCGCTCGAACGGGTTCGACTGCATCTTGGTGGTGGTAGAGCGCCTGTCCAAGTACACGCACTTTATTTCCCTACGCCATCCATACAAAGCAGTCACGGTGGCCGGCGCCTTCATCACCGAGATTGTACGGCTACATGGGTTTCCCCGCTCCATCGTCAGTGACCGTGACCCCTTGTTCCTCATCATCTTCTGGACCTCCCTCTTCCGCCGCATGGTACTCGTCTCCAGATGAGTACGACCTATCATCAGCAGTCGGACGGGCAATCAGAAGTTCTCAACCGATGCTTAGAGACGTATCTTCGCTGTTTCATTGGAGAACGACCGGGCACGTGGGCCAAATGGCTATGTTGGGCAGAGTACTCGTATAACACATCGTATCATCATGCGGAGAACACCTCCCCTTTCCAGATGGTGTATGGCTGACCACCGCCGCCAGTCACCCGCCACCTTCCCGGCGAATGCCCCGTGGCCAGCCTGGACGACCACCTGCAGGATCGGGACATCATCCTCGATAGCTTGAAACACCACCTTCGGCGAGCCCAGGCAAAGATGGTCTCTTTCGCCAACCGTAAGCGCCGAGATCTCACCTTCCTAGTGGGAGAGAAGGTCTTCCTCAAACTGCAGCCTTACCGCCAGCTTTCTGTCGCACGACGGCTGTGCCCGAAGTTGGCACCGCGTTACTATGGGCCATTAAAGGTCATCAATCGCATCGGGGCCGTGGCATACCGGCTCCGCTTACCCAGTGGCAGTCGCATCCACATGGTGTTTCACGTCTCCCAGCTCCGACGAGTGGTAGGCGACCACCCCGTAGTGGACCATATCCCGGCCGACCTCGAGTACTCCGGGTCCGAGCCCCTGTACCCCCAAGCCATTCTCGACCGTCGGCACCACTAACCCGGGGACGCGAGCCCGAAAGAGATCCGCGTCGCGTGGGGGCATTGCCCGACGAACGAAGCTACGTGGCTCCTTCGGGACGATTTTCGCCCGCAGTTTCTGGACTACTGCCTTGAGGATAAGGCCAATTTTTCAGATGACGACATTGCTACCGAGCTGCAGTCGGAGGAGCCGGCTTGGCGAGTCTATACGCGAAAGCAGAGAGCACCAGTGGAAACTCACGGCGCCGATGGGGTGGCTCGCGACGCACATGAACCGGAGGGCGACACACGCGGCGTGGACAAACCGGACCGGGAGATGTCCGGATGATATCTTATTCAGCCTTGTGTTAATTTCAGTTTATTTTTAATTATTGTTGTTTGGGACCCCTCACTATATAAGGGGGTGTGGTTGGACCTTTGGATTATCTTTGGATCCATTGTTTTAGACCGGGGACTGCTCCCTCTTGTTCTCTCAACCCTAATTCTCTCTCCCACTCTCTCTCCCGCCTCTCATTCTCTTCCGTGCCGCTGGGCGACATCAACATCGCCGGGCGATTCCCGACCGCCACCACTCCCCGCTAACGGTAATAAATTACAACAAGGTATTAAACATTTTATAGTCAAAATTTTGAATATATTATGGGGTCGAATGGACACCAAACTCGAGTTTAGCAACGCTCATCACTCTTTAACCGATGAACTGACTGAAATCGTTAATCAGAGTTTGGAGAACCTTCTTAAACGTTTAATCGGGGAGAATCTAAAACAATGAGATTTTGTACCTCCACAAGTTAAATTCACAGGTAATAATTCTAAACGCCGCTCTCTTATTATATCTTCTTTCGAGATTTTCTATGCGTTACCTCGTCCACCTGACTGCTATCATCTTTTGTTCCATGAATATATCTCATTCGATGTGCAAGCTCATATCAAATATTTAAATGAAATGCATAAAATTATTGCTAACAAACTGCGAGCAACCTTTGAAACATATAAATTCATGGCCGGTCGTTATCGCCGTGATATGTACTTTTCAAAGGAAGATTTGGTGATTATTTATTGCAGGAGGTTTGGTCTAGTTCATGTTCCGCAGCGCATTGGGCTACCAGTTGTGCCACCCGTCAATGCCCCAGATATTCCAACCGATCTAGCACCAGTGACGATGTCAGATCTCTCCATTGCCAGTTTTTGCAAAGTCTCGTCAGGATCGAGCTTTTTCAACCCAGAGAGAATTGATGCATCCTTTGTAGCATCCTAAGTCACGCATTTTAATTTTTCAGCATTTATCTATTATCATGTATTTCTTTTATGCACCTACTTTTATTTGAAATTGTTCGGCTCTTCGGGTCGACCGTCCGATAAGATTTTAAATAAAAAGGTTCGGTAATTTTAAGTAGTTACGACGAAAATGACAAGCTTAATTTATTTAATGATGTATAAATATAATTAAAGAAAAATTAAATTCAAGAAGGCAGAATGTGTCAGAAAATATTAAGGAAATTATTTGAAAATTATTTTCAACTAAAGGTGTCAGAATATTTGGAAATTGGCTAAAAAGTATATGGAAATTATTGAAAAAATATTTAGAAATTATCAAATATTTCTGTATTAAAGCCCCCCTACGGGAAGAAGATGGCAGACCCGGTTTTATGCAGAGGAATGATACCCCTTCGTTCCTCTGTGTAGAGAAGAAAAAAGCTAACCTTGTATATATGTTCACTTGTGTAAAATACAAAGAATGAGTACAAATATATAGATGAGAGAAAGAGAGAGGAAGGTCCTATACATGATGTGAGACTAAAGAGGAGAGAAAAACATTAAAATACATAATGAACCTAGATTAAATGAGCTTTTCTAACACTCCCCCGCAAGCTGGAGCGTATAGGTCATATGCACCCAGCTTGGACAAACACTGGTAGAACAGGATACTTGATAAAGCCTTTGTGAGAATGTCAGCAACTTGATCAGTGCCCGAAACATGCTTTAATTCAAGTTTCTTCAATTGAACTTTCTCTCGAATAAAGTGACAGTCGACCTCAATATGTTTTGTGCGCTCGTGAAACACCAGATTCTTTGCTATGTGTATGACGGCTTGACTATCACAAAATAGAACAGCAGATGAAGGAAGTTTTACTCCCAGGTCAGTAAGGAGACTTTCAAGCCATGTGAGTTCTGAGACAACCGATGCCATCGATCGGTATTCAGCTTCCGCGGAGTATCGAGCGACCACAACTTGTTTCTTACTTTTCCATGTAATGAGATGACCACCGAAATAAGTACAAAACCCACTGGTTGACCTCTGATCGTACAGGGAACCGACATAATCGACATCAGAATAAGCGATCAATACTGGAGCCGAGTCGGAGGTTTTGTAAACAAGCCCTTGACCCGGAGCTGCTTTAAGGTATCGGAGAATCCGTTCAACCGCCTGGAGATGAGAAACCCGGGGGGCATGCATGAACCGACTGACAACCCCAACTGCAAATGATATATCAGGCCTCGTGACCGTTAGATAGATCAACTTTCCCACAAGGCGTTGATAGTATTCCGGGTTCTGGAGAAGCAAATCATCATCAGAGGCATGAACACATAGTTTGTGATTTGCCTCCATTGGGGTATTAGCTGACTTGCAACCAGATTGGCCAGTGTCTTTGAGAAGATCGAGACAGTACTTCTGTTGGGAGATGACAAACCCGTCCGGCCGTCGTGCGATCTCAAGACCGAGAAAGTAGCGAAGATGCCCCAGGTCTTTGGTCTGAAACACGGTGCTCAGATGCTGTTTGACCTCTAGAATCCCCTTTGAGTCATCCCCAGTAAGTAGGATGTCATCAACATAAACCAGCAAAGGACTGTTCCAGTGGCCCTGTGTCGGGTGAATAGAGAGAAGTCTGCAGAACTCCGAGTGAAACCCATGTCCCGAACCACCTTGGCGAATTTATCAAACCACGCCCGAGAGGACTGTTTGAGACCATAGATGGATTTCTTGAGAAGACACACACGAGACTCCCCCGTGGTCTCAAACCCGGGCGGTTGGCGCATGTAGACGGTTTCCTGAAGATCTCCATTCAAAAAAGCATTCTTGATATCGAGCTGATGAAGGGGCCAGTGGCGGTGCAGAACCACGGAGAGAAGAACCCGAACGATGTTGAGCTTAGCCACCGGAGAGAAGGTTTCCTCATAATCAATACCCTCCTGCTGAGTGAAGCCACGGGGCACAAGTCGGGCCTTCAGTCGGGCAATAGTGCTATCCGGAGCATGTTTAATGACGAAAACCCATTTACACCCAACAGGTGCTGACCGGGAGGTAAAGGGACAAGGACCCAGGTCTGGTTGGCCCAAAGGGCCGTCATTTCTTCGTTCATGGCAGCCCGCCAGCCTGAATGTTGAAGTGCCTCCTGCACAGAGTTAGAGACAAAAACAGAGGATAATGATGTGGCAAAGTGAAGAAGTGGCGGTGAAAGACGATGTAGAGAGACGTAATTCGCCATCGGATAAGCGGTGGATGCGGGAGCCGGAGCAGCAAATAGCAGAGCATCAGAGGTCGAGGCCGATTGCAGGGGGCAACAGGATGAGGAGAGCGACGAGAATAAACCCAGATAACCGGTGGATGTGGTCGGACCAGAGGCGGTGCAGGAGGAGGAGATGATGAGGAACGAGGAGCAGAGATGACAGGACGAACGACGGGCTCTGGATCAGGAGCGATATCCAGAGGAGAAAAGAAGGGAAGATCCTCTCGGAAAGTGACGTCCGCAGTGGCAGTCACCTTGCGGGTAGTAGGCGAATAACACACATAGCCCTTTTGAGTGTGCGAGTAGCCTACAAATATATGTTTGGCTGCACGGGGATTCAACTTGTCTGTAGAGGGACCGAGGTGGTGAACGTAGCAAGTACACCCAAAAATTCGGGGAGTAACAGGAAAAGGCGGAGTGGAGGGAAAAATAGGAGGCCAAAAGGAGTAGCATGCTTGAGGATTGAAGATGGTAGACGGTTGATAAGAAAACAGGCCGTGGAGAGCGCAAAGTTCCAGTACGGTTTGAGAAACTGCATTTGAAGCATAAGAGAGCGAGCTACATCAAGAAGGTGACGATTCTTGCGCTCGGCGACACCATTCTTTTATGGAGTATACACACACGATGTTTGGTGAAGAATGCCGAACTCAGAGCAGAGGGTCGCGAAGTCATGACTAGTGTACTCGCGCGCATTATCAGTATGAATAGTACGAATGGACGCAGAGAATTGAGTGCGAGTCTCAAGAATGAAGCACCTGAAGACGCGGGGAAGCTCAGTACGATCGCGTAGGAGATACAACCATGTTATGCGAGAGTAATCATCAATAAAAGTAAGAAAGTAACGGTAGTCAAAAATACTAGTAATTTTGTATGGACCCCATATATCGGAGTGTACCAAAACAAAAGGAGCGGAGCTCCGAGTACAATGAGAAGGAAAAGATGAACGTAGCTGTTTGCCAAATATACATGTTTCACACAGAAACGCAGGAAGAGACATCCGAGACAGCCTTCTGGAGGACTGGAAGAGGAGCATGAGCAAGACGGCGATGTCAATCCAAGGAGGAGATAGATGTAGTGGTGTACAAAAGGACCGGTCCCAGTGGGACGGCCCGAGTTCGGCCCGGTAAAAACCCGGCTAGGCCCGGCCCGGCAAAAGCCCGGCCCGGGCCGAGGATGGGCCCAGTGCCCATATAGGGCTCAGATTTAGGCTGGCCAGCCTAGGCCCTAGGCTCATTATTTATTAAAAAAATAGTTTTTTTTATAAAACCCACCCCCCACCTGCCCCCCCCCCCTCTCACTCTCTCTCACTCTTACTCCCTCTCTCTCATTCCCCAATCCCTAACCCGAGCACCCCCCTCTCTCTCTGACTCTCTCTTTCCCACTCTCTCTCTCTCAGCTCTCTTTCTCACTCAATCTCTCTCTATTTCTCTCTCCAACTCACTCAATCTCTCACTCTCCAAGGCTCTTACTACCTCAACGACAGCATGACGTCGTCCTCCTCAACGCCTGGGTCGTCTACTCAGAGTACGCCCGTAGTGGTTGAGCACAATCGTAAGACGACAGTTTGTGAGCACTTCGATAAGGTTCAAGTTGGCGCCGAATTTAAGGCGCGGTGCAAATTATGCTCGAAGTTGCTGACCCCTACCGGCAACTCGACATTATCAAGACACCTGAAGTCTTGCGTGTCGAAACAATCTCCCGAGTCCAGTCAGGCCCAAATTTTAGGAGCAGGACAAATTTGGACATACGATCAACTTCGCCAACGAGACCTGCAGATGAAACATGTCATTAAACGTGGGTTGCCATTCAGCCATTACGACAACGAGAATGCGACGGAGTATATACATGGAGGCCTTCAGCCCAAATATCAACAGGTAAGTAGAGCTTCTCTTAGGCGCAACACTATTAAAGCTTATTTAGAATCAAAAAATTTGTTAATAAATTTTTTTGAAAATTTCGAGGGTCGTGTAAGTTTAACGAGTGACGTTTGGAGCAGTAGTATAAAGGTAGGATTATCGTACATATGTATCATGTGTCATTGGATCGATCCCGTCTCATGGGAGTTAAATAAGCGCGTAATTTGTTTTGAAGGTTTCGAATATCTGCACACTGGTAAAGCTATATATAATGTAATTATAAAATGTGTGCGTGAATTTAAATTAAAAGATAAAATAATGAGTATTTCTTTTGATAACGCCTCTAACAATAACGTATCTATTGATTGGCTAAAACACGATTTAAAACCAATGCTAAACGGTGCGTTTTTTCACTCGTTTTGTTTGTCACATTTTAAATTTAGTAGTACATGATAGCTTAGCCGCTATGAAACCGTATATTGAAAAAATTCGTCTTATGCTTAGTCATTTATAGTTCTAGGCAACGATCGCAGAATTTAAAAATTTTGTAAACGCACCGGGTAAAAAATATTTGAAACCACAATTTGATATGCCTATTAGATAAAACTCAACATATAAAATGTTAAAAATAGCGTTTCAATAAAAATAACTACTTATGAAATATCATAATATGGTAAATAGTCATGATTTAACCAATGACGATTGAGACGTATTAGGACATTACATGAATTTATTAAAATGTTTTTATAGGGCGACAGTTTTTTTATCTGGCGTATACTATCCCACCAGCTCACTAGTTATTGAAAATTTTGTAAACATCGCACAAAAATTTAATTCTTATAGACAACATGATGGATGACGTCCATTAATTGAAATAATGGAAGAAATCTTTTAAAAATATTATAGAGAAATGCCTGCAATGTTTTCGTGCGCCACCGCTTTAAATCCGTTATTCAGCGTAGACGACGTTGAAAATTTGATAGAAGAAATAAATACAAACTTAAATTTAAATTTAAATTTCGATGATTGTGACGACGTTAATATTATAAAATTTAATTCTCTTTTTACCGAGTGTTACAATTATTATGATAACTTATACGGCTCCCGGCCCCGAGAAGAAATATCGCAACAAAAAACAAATGATACTTTTAAAAACAAAATTTTAGAATTAACAGCTAGGAAAAAGGCGCACACATCTAGTAGTTTAAATGAATTAGAATTGTACACTAAAACACAATTCCGTGATTTTATGAGTACGGAGGAGATTGAAAACTTCGATCTACTAAAATGGTGGAAAGGTAAAGTTAATACGTATCCTATATTGACTTATATGACCCGTGATTTACTAACAATCCAAGCTAGTACGGTAGCTTCAGAGTCTGCTTTTTCTCTTAGTGACAGAATTTTGAACGAGCGGAGGAGACGACTCAATGAATAATCTTTGGAAATGTGCATTTGCTACAAGGACTATTTGGATTCTATGAAGAGCAAGCAACACATTACAACATTAGAAGATAGCTCAGAGGAGATCGAAGGCGAGATGGACGCGATGAATTTACAAGATGATTGAAGAGCAAGCACACATCTAGTAGTTGCCTTCAAAGTTAAAACTGTATTTTTCTGTTTTGTTAAATTAATTTATATTGTAGTTTTTTTATCTAAAATTAAAAATGATAATAAATTTCATTTTTTTTAATTTCTTTCAATTAATGTAAATTGTAAGATGTAAATATTTTTTAATATTAATGAAATTGAATTTTTTTTGTTCATGTGAGCGAAATTTTTTTAATGTATTAAATTTTTTTAGTATATTAATTTTTTTTAATATAATTTAATTATTATGTTTTTTAAAAAATCAATTCTAAAGCCCGGCCCGGGCCCGGCCCGAAGGGCCGGATCAGGCGCCTTCCTGGGGCAGGGGCCCGAGCCCGGTTTCAGAAAAGCCCGGGCTCGGCCCGGTTGAGAAAAGCTCAGGCCCGTTGGGCCCGGTACCGGGCCGGCCCAATCAGGCTTTATGCCCACGGCTAGATAGATGCGAGGAGAGTAGGAGAGTCATCAAGAAGGTAGAGCCCGTTCTGCAGCCGCCCCTACCAATGATAGTCCGCGTCTGCTGATTCTGTATCAGAAAAGAAGAGGAAGTAAAGGTCACTGAGCAATTAGAATCAGTAGTAAGACGACCAACAAAAAGTAAATTGAAAGCAGAGCCCGGAACGTGAAGAGCCGAGCGTAGGAAGAGAGAAGAGGCGAGAGGAATATCAGCACATCCAGAGACAGGGACAGATGCCCCATTGGCCACAGTAATGTACTTCGAGTGAGGTGAAGACAAGTACTGTGGCGGCTGAACAGAGGTGATGTGATGAGTGACACCAGAATCGAGGATCCATCGCGGGCCAGAGGAGAGGCATGCGATACCTTCATTGGAGATGGAGGCAGCAGAGGCAACCGAGGCAGGCGGGCGGCTGAGCAGTCCATGAAGATGCTGGAGTTGAAAACGAACCTCGTCGAGATCAGTACGAGTGGGAGAGGGGTCGGTGGCAACAATAGAGGCCTGCGGACGAGGAGGACGACCATGTTTGCGATAGAACGTGGCTTCAAGATGCCCGTCTTTGCCGCAGAACGAGCACTTAGGCCGAGGCCGTCCACCCCGACCACGTCCCGAGAATCAGAGCGGCCTCCACGAGCTGAAGATGGAAGATGCAATAAAGGAGCAGGGGCCTGCTGAACAAGGGCCGGAGAAGGAGGCCCAGGAACATCCGGGGGCGGGGATACTTTGAGAAGCATCGAGCACACGTCTAAGAAGGACGGGGTAACAGTAGAGGAGAGGATGTGAGCCCGTACACTGTGAAGGTGATTGAGTACCCGGGCCATCATCATGGCTATACCCACAGCTTCCTTTTGGGCACGTTGGACAACAAGATCCAAAGTAGGAGGCTGATGTTGGATCCAAGCCTCGACTAGAGACCGAGCCTGAGCAACAAAGGAGGTCAGATTGGTCGCGCCACCGCAATCAAGGGGCTGGAGAGCAGTGATAATGTCATACAGATGGTGGAGACTATCCTTGCCAGAGTAAAGGGTATGGAGCTCGTCCCACATGCCCTTGGCCGTCTCATGGGACATGGCCAGGCGATAGGACTCGCCATCAAGAGAATTAAGGATCCATGTTTGCACACGACCATCATTGCGTAACCAATCATTAGTAGGACACGGAGAACAAAGTGCGTCCATTCCACAAAATTCTTCTTGCCGGTCAGAGAGATAGTAGTAATACAGAGCTCATCTCGCACTTTCGGGAGTGGCCGAGCGGTCAGCAGGAGGAACCGCCGTTCCGACAGAATCAGTAGAAAAGGCCGGTCAACAAAGGAGACCGCGCGACTAGAGCTGAGACCGCCCAGTCACGATGGGAATACACCAGCGGCAGGAGGAGGCCGTGGCCAGAGGCGGAGGCCGGGAGAGAGAGAAGGCCGCAGCAGACAGAGACAAGCCGCGCGGATAGGAAAGAGGAGAAGACTGCGACCTAAATGCGGGAAGGCAACAGTCCACACGGTCTGGCTGAGCACATCAGCGGTCAGAGAAACAGGAGGCCAACAGCGGGCAGAGAGAAGAGACCGCGAGTAAAGAAGACTCAAGCGGAAAGGGAGAACAGAGCGCAACAACCAGGAACAGACCGCGGCGAGTAGAAGGTCGCGAGTAGGACTCCAGCGACAAGGCAGCGGATAGCAGAACTCTGCAGACAAGAAGAGTCCGCGAGTAAGACGAGGCAGAAAAAGGGGGGGGGAGTAGAAACAGTTCGCAACGAGCTGAAGCAGGCCGCAACGAGTTGGAGCAGGCTGCGAGAGGGGCAGGCCGCATCGAGCTGCAGCAGGCCGCAGCGAGCTGGAACAGGCCGCGAGAGAAACAGGCCGCATCAAGTTGGAGCAGGCCGCGAGAAAGAGAGTGCGGTCTGGAGGAGAGACAGGGAGAGGTGGACCCGACGAGAGAGAGAGGGGGAAGGCTATAAGATGCCTGAGGGGAGGGGTGGAACCACAAAGAAGAAGAGGAAGCGGAAGAAGGGAAGCAGAGCGGACAGGGAGGCAGGCCGCAGGAGACCGAGCGGGCAGCGGACAGAAGAGCAGGCCGCAGCAGGCCGCAGCAGGCCGCAGGCAGGGAAGAGGACCACGCGGGTTGTGCGGTTTAAGAAGAGGGAAGCCGCTCAAGGAGAATCAGTGGCTCTGATATCATGTAGAGAAGGAAAAAGCCAACCTTGTATATATGTTCACTTGTGTAAAATACAAAGAATGAGTACAAATATATAGATGAGAGAAAGAGAGAGGAAGGTCCTATACATGATGTGGGACTAAAGAGAAGAGAGGAAAACATTAAAAATACATAATGAGCCTAGACTAAATGAGCTTTTCTAACACTCTGCGATACCAACGAGCCCCTTGACAATCCACGTCTCCCCTGTCTCCCCGCTGAAGACTCGTACTCCGACATTCAGCCCCGACGGCATAAGAAGATTCCTTACTACCTCCCGACGTAAGAAGATTCCTTACTACCTCCCGGCATAAGAAGATTCCTTACTACCCCCGGCGGACTTCCGCTCTCAGGCCTCCGTCGAAATTGGCCCCGTCCAGCGCCTTTGCAGTTATTCCGCAGTCGAATCCTCTGCTAGGCTGTTGTTGATCCCTTTGACAACTCCGACGACCTCCTGATTGATGTCGACGTCAACGTTTTTTTCCCTTCCGTCAATCGGCCATTGGTTGACGTGGTCTCTGTGCGCCGACTGGGTTTGAAGGGTTCAAATTCCTGGGTAATCTCACCACCTCCTTGCTACGCTTCTTCTTAGCTTAATTTTATGCTCTCAATTAAATAATTCTAAGCTTGCCTCAGACTTTTTTTTCTTTTTTTATTTCTGTTAAAGTCCATAAATTATTGCTTGTGTTTATTCTTGTGGAATTACAAATCTCACGACGATTCAACGCGTTAAACGCTCAAAGAACTATTTCTCAAATAAAAATTAACGTTTTTTTTGAAGATTAAACGTCAAAAAGTGATTTTTGCGTGCAAACTCGACTTGGGCCGTTCGGCCTATTTCCTTAAATGTAAAATTAATTACATAAAAATATCATATTTTCAAGATCTTAATTTGAGTGTACATCAGGGAGTGAGAAAGGTTGGAGAGGGGTAGATACTTCCAAGCATATTTGAAATATTGTTTTTTGATTTTAGAATAAATGCGAGAATGAGAATAAGAGGTTTTCATTTATAGTCTACCATTATTAAATATTCAATTTAGGGAGAAGGAAAATACGGATTCTCTGGATAATTAAGGGCTCCAATGACTGTTATTTTTCTTTTACGTTGACCACAAACCGACCTAGTTCATGAGTTCAATTTAATTAGTCCTTACTCTGTGCTATATAAAAATATATTATATACAAATAATAATAAAAAAGAAAAAAAAGAAGAATTTTGATCTTTGAACCCCATTGGAAAGGGCATTGAACGAAGAATCGTCCATAGATAATCGGACTACCGCATGCCCTGGAAATGAGATGAAGTGTTTGGAAATGGTTGAATTAGTTGAATAGGAGAATCACTATGAACCTTTGGTAGATTTATCAAAGAAGAAAATTACAAGGATATAGGATTAATGGGATCATTAATGTCATTATTTTGAGATTACATAAAAATATATTCAGTCTGATTACAAATAATAATATAGGGGTATTTTGCGAAGTGCATTAATGTTGTGCTGTGATGATACATGGTTTGCTGAGCTTTTGAGGAATGATAATATATGTTATTTTAGTAAATCAGCCCAAAACTTATTTCAAGTTCACAGTCCATAAATTTCTTTTGTTTAAAAGACTGTAGAATCTCCAGAAATTTCTGTACATTCAGAACTATTGAGTGTACGTGGTATTTTGGTCCTCAATCTCGCCTTCTCATTCTTTCTTTCTATCCATCCATACGGTTAATAAAGATATAAAGGGTATTTTGAAATCCCCAATATGACACCAAAAGGGGGCTGTTCGGCGAGCATGATTATACACTCCTTCAGGCACAGAGTGCCGTATATCAAGTAACAAGGCACGAAGAGAGAAGAAGAGGGAGAAGTGGTAGAGTGAAAGTCGCAGTCTCAGACAGTCAGACTCTTGATTGGACACCCTCCGTTTTGTGCTAGCTGCTACAGATTACGGGAGTAGAGGTAGAGAGCGAGTGTAAGAGAGTCAGGGAGTTGGGATTACCTGGTGACTATGTGTGAGGAGCAAGCCCAGAGTTCGTGGATGATAAAAGCAGGCGAAGTGTGAGACGGGGAGGAAGGCTGCTCACGACGATTTGGTTGCTGTTTGTTAAAAGACTTGATACTTTAACATTTGAATTTTGTAAGTAGGAAACCATGCAGAAGAGTGTGGCAGCCTAATTTTCGAACCCCTGGAGCTCTTATAGGAGCCACATGAACAATCCAGGGGCCTCTCTTTAATGTAGTAACGATGTATATTGAACTAAGAATTTTTTCTCACGATTCAATAAAATATTCTGAATCAGATCATTTCTTTTGGCTCAAATCAAAGATATCTAGTCATGCTTTTCTCAAATCAATATGGGCCTATGGGGTCTAATAAACCAATAACCGAACTCCACTTGTTGGTTCAAGAATATATCATATGAATTTGAGTGTTCTTGAACCGGAGTTGGATTGACTTTTAGACTCCGTTTGGTACAACAGTGACGGTGCTGAGCGCGGAACCGTCTTTCGTGAATGCCCGACCTTACCTATGGAATATCATCCATTTTTTTCAAATGTAGTGTTCTTTTCTTGGTGGCGGTCATAACAGTTGTCATGCCAAACTTACATTCTATGACTGTAGCGTTTTTGTCCAAACTCTCCGGAGCAAAAAACCCGCGTCAAACGAAACCTTAATCAGATCCATAATATCCCTAATTATAAATACCAGCACTGATGTGCGTGATGTTTTAGTATCTTTTTTGATGTGATGTTTTTAAATTGCTCTCGCACCCTGTGAGGTTATGAGAATACTTCCCTCAACTGAGTTGGCATATAATCCAAGAAAGTATAGTTGTAGTTTTTTGCTCAACATAGAGCACATTTGGTTGCTTCCTTTATATTTCTTGAAAGAGTTTTAAAGTGATGATTGTGACCTGCATTGTCAGTGTTAATTATCTAGATTTGGGGGGTTGATTTTTCATGCATCATCTCTGAAGATAGATCTGTAATAAACATTTTTGTTATGTAATTTCCTCCTGAATTTGTCTATTGTCGTCATGCTAACTAGCCTATGTTTTCCCAGGACACCCATGTATTTGATACCCATGTCAGGGGAGACGGCTATATAGATCTGTTTGTTCAAATGCTTGGTCCAGACAACAACCCTCTAGATAGGGACAATGCTGTGATGACACTCCGGAAATATTCCGATGGGGGAAAGGATTCAATTGATAGTATCATGATGTTTCCAAGCTGTGTGAATCTCGTTCTTCGCTTTCTAAAATCCGATAACCCCTCTACAACTGAAGCAGCTGTGGGTCTTCTTCGGAACATATCATCAGTTAACATGTACAGAGACATTCTAGCTGAAAGTGGAGTGATTGAAGAGATTTCTTGGCTGCTTCATCAATCTTTCTTGACAATTGGTGTAAGTTCAAAAAAACATGCCCACAAACCCCAAATTTGAAAGATGATATTGACTTGTTGACAGTGTACATCTGTAGGTAAAGGAGCAAAGCCTTTGCACATTGTGGAACTTATCTATTGATGAAAACCATAGGCATAAGATAGCACATCGTGATCTCTTACAACTCCTGATTAAGCTCCTTGATGATGAGGAAATCAAGGTTAAAGAGGCATCTGGAGGTGTTTTGACAAATCTGTCCCTGAGCCCTTGTTATCACAGCATTATGGTAGAAGCTGGGGTAATCCCAAAGCTGGTGAGTCTAATTCATTTCATTTGTAGTATGGTAAAACTTGCCTTTATGATGTAGAATTGGGTTAGGTTTTTAAAATTAAAATAAATTTTTAACGACCTATTTTAATTTAATATATGCTCAATTTATGTTTTGTTTGAAAATAAATTGATGTTTACTTTTAAAAGGAGCCGAGTTGGCCAATTCAGATTTATGCGCGCTAACAACTTTCAGTCGTTTGAACTTCGCAAGATCGTTAATCGTTATTAGAAGAAATATTCCATGACATCTAATGAATTGTACCGTTGCGAGATCCGCACAACAATTTATGAAATAAGTGGGAATTAGGGCAACAAGAACATTTGAGACAAGCTTATAATTAATTAATTTAGACGCATACAATTAAGCCAGTATAAGGAGCAAGGGGCAGTGAGGTTACCCAGGGGAGTGAATTCGTTCCAAGCCCAACCGACGCAAAGGTGATCCACGGGTCGATTGACGGACGACGTCGGATGTCGACGTCAATCGGGAGAACGACGACGGCGGAGCACAACCGACTGACGGAGGAACTGTGTCGAAGTCGACGTCAGTCGGGAAAGATCGCCAGAGTCAACAGTAGGTCGACGACGACCTAGCGGGGAGAACGAGCGCTGGAAGCCTTTGACGGTGCCGGATCGGAGCGGCGGCGACGGATCGCGATAGTGAGTGGTAAGAGGGGCCCGTCGGGTAGTCTGGACGCCTCTCGGACTCGCTGGCGCGGCTGACCGAGAAGCCATCAGTGGATGCTTAACGTCGACAGGGGGGGGGGAGAGGAAGGGGGATACGGGAGTTCGGTGCTGGTATTACAGAGGGGAGGAAAATTATTTCCTCCTTTGTTTTAATTTTGTGCGTCCTTTAATATATTAAAGTTTGTCTTTTCCTTTCTTACTATCTAAATTACCTGACCTTTTCATTCAAGATTTTATCGAGCGATCAATTCAATGAGCCAATCAACTTCAAAATTAAAAAATGTGCGAAATAAATACGTGATAATAAATAAAAGCTGGGAGATAAAATGTGTGACTTAGGATGCGACGAATGATGTATCAAATATCCCAGGGTTAAAAGAGTTCGACCCTTGCGAGAATTTGCAAAAACTGACAATGGAGAGATCCGACATTGTTGCTGGTGCTAGATCGGGTGGAATATCCGGAGCCTCGACAGTGGCTTAACTGGTGGCTCAATGAGCGTTTGAACATGAACTGGACCAAACCTCCTGTAATAAGCAATCACCGGACCTTCCGTTGAAAAGTACAACTCATGGTGATAACGACCGATTGTGAGTTTGTAATGTTCTCAGGTTGCTCTAAAAATATTAGCAGTAATTTTATGCAAAACTTTTAAATAATTAGTATGAACTTTCGCATCAAAAGAAATACGTTCATGGAATGAGAGATGAAAGCGATCAGGTAGGAGAGTAGCACATAGATAATCTCGTAAGGAGATAGAATAAGAGTACATTTAAAATTTTTAAATGTGAATTGTGCTCGTAGAGGTACTAAATCCCATTACGTCACATTCTCCTCAGTTAGACGCCCAAGAAAGTTCCCCAAACTCTGATTAACAACCTGAGTCTGTCCATCGATCAGAGAGTGATAATCGCTACGAAATTCGAGTTTGGTTTTCTTCCGATCCCCAAAATATGATAGAAGATATTTAATAGAACTCCACAGATCCGCCTATACCCAACTAGTAGTGAGGTGAAATAAAAGAGTATGTTTAAAATTTTTAAATGTGAATTGTGCTCGTAGAGGTACTAAATCCCATTGCGTCACATTCTCCTCAGTTAGACGCCAAAGAAAGTTCCCCAAACTCTGATTAACAACCTGAGTCTGTCCATCGATCAGAGAGTGATAATCGCTCCGAAATTCGAATTTGGTTTCCTTCCGACCCCCAAAATATGATAGAAGATATTTAATAGAACTCCACAGAGGATGCCTATACCCAACTGGTAGTGAGGTGAAATAAAAACACAATCTCTAAATGTGAAATTGACACAGTGAGATGTGCAAAGTGCGTGTCCACCAGATGTAGTATGAGAAAATTGACAAATTTCAAGTGGCTTGTCGGGAATCGATAAATGTGGGATCGAGTCGTGTTCATGTGGGGTGAGCGCGGTAAGTAGTAATGTGGTGGAAATAATATCAAGTGAACTAGAAGTCGTAGAGGCCCTCTCGCGTGCCCTTGGGAGAAGACAGTTCTTCTGAGATAAAATAACAATCTTGTGCCCGTGGTGCTTGAATGAATGAGAGTTTCTCGTGCCGTCGTGCAAGACACGTCCATCGTACTGCCAAGATCTCCCGAGTAGGATGTGACAAACATCCATGGCCGCAACATGACACAATACTCTGTCCGAATATGTGCTCCCTATAAAAAACTCTACTAGACAGTAGTGAGTAGCAGACATAGTCAAATGACTATTGACTCCAGATAAGTTGTAGGGTTGTTTTAATGGATGCATCTTAAGCCCTAGTATGTCGACCATGCGTTGAGAAACAAAATTCTTCATATTACCATTATCGATGATAATGGAACAAAATTGTTCCTGGATGCGTGCAATAGTGCAAAAAATATCTTGCCTTCTATGGTCATCCTCAGTAGAGTCACTAGGGATAATCAGGCTATAACGTAAGACACAGACTAAGTTTTTGGTGTGTTCACCTTTCACTTCTATGACATCTCCGGACTCGTGTTCAGGATCAGGCTCAGGGAGAGATTCATTAATGTAAACTCCATACTCAAGCTCTTGTCCATTTGTAGAGTCGATAGTAGTGACGAAGTAACGTCGCGGGCACTCAAATGATTTGTGCCCCGACTCTATACACTTAAAGCATCAGAACACTCCAGTGTTGGGCTTAGCCCCAATAATCTCCTTACCCTTGGAGCGAATGGTGGATGAGATCAGAGTCCTTACAGTGATGGGAGGGTGAGGGGAATCTGAGGTCCTAGCAATGGTGGTAGTAGTGATGCTCGATGCGGATCTATCAGTAGATCTGACTCTAGATGTTCGCTTCTGTAATGTCTCCACTCTTCGTGTGAAGCTCGAGATCTCTCCTAAATCTTTATAATCAAAGAGTTCTAACTGATCTGTAATAATATAACACAACCGGCCAGGTAACGGGACACGATCATGTCATCATCCTCTCGGAGGTCGAGGCGAGACTGCAGTATTAGGAACTCATTCGTATACTCATCCACCGATAATTTGTCTTGTCATAGGTTGTGGAATCTACGATAGAGGGTCTAGAAATAATCGGGAGGGACATATTGTTTGCGAAGTTGTATTTTAAATTCAGCCCATGTGGTGATGGGGGGCATGCCAAGGCCTACAAGTGGTTCGGTTCAGTTCAGTTTTATATAAAATGGCATGCCAGGGCCTACAAGTGGCATGCCAGGGCCTACAAGTGGCATGCCAGGGCCTACAAGTGGTTCGGTTCGGTTCAGTTTTATATAAAATCAAAACCGAACCAAATAGACTCAGTTTTTACACACCCAAAACCAAAACCAAAACTAACCCAATCGGTTCGGTTGGGTTCGATTCGTTTTTTTACCCGTCGGTTCAGTTTTCTACATTTGCTTTGAAGTTGTTTTATGTTTTTTATGTGCATGAGTTCTATAATTATATTCTATGAGATTTTTGAATAATAAGAACAACATTTAGATTAACTAACGCACACAAAAATTTAGAACTATTCAAAATGGAGCTTGACAAAACTAAAAGGCTATTAAACTAGTAATATGAGACACTACAAGACATTCACTTATATTTGAAAGTGAAACATTCTAATGAAGTAACATCATATATTTCAGTTCAGTTTTTTCGGTTTGCAACATGTGCAAACCGAACCGAACCGAACCGAAATGTAATCGGTTTTCAGCCACTTGAAACTAAAACCGAACTGAACCGATCGTTTTGGTTTGAAAATCCGTTCAATTGGATCGGTTCGGTGCTTTGTAGTTAGTACATTGCTCTGCAATCTTGTCTTACAATTTTTGATTGAGCACTAGTATTGCAATAACATCATTGAAAACATCTTGAAATTTTCAGACATCATCATTATGGTTTTCCTCGTATTCAAAATATTTGCTTGAATTTAGAAACAAAGCCGCCTTATATAATTTTTGCTCTATTTGATTTGTCCACCTATTTTCAACAATCTTAATAATCTTTTTAAATAATCTTTCTTTGTTATCAAAATGTTTTTTGATCTTTTGTTTAGCTTCTTTCATTGTCACATATACTTCAAGCATAACTGATTTTTCATCTCCATCTACCAATCGCAAAACGACAATCAGTGTCTTTCCTCCTTTTATGCAATCTCTTACTCCATTCCAAAAAAAACGGTTGAAAGTATTGTTTCAACAACTTGTTTTTCGGCTTCAGTTTTTGCAAAATTAGCGGCATTCCACGAATACGACACAAATAATAATTTCAGCTTCTCCTTATGCTTAAGCACACTTTGTAGAGTAAGTAATGATGTTGCAAATCTAGTCACCGAATGCCTCACTAGATCACCACCTATAGTAGCCCTTACTGCATCAAGTAAACGAGTGTGTCTGTAGATGAAATTTGTAATCATCATTGCCTTTCTTATCACCGTTTTGTTCTGTTGTAGCTTGCCTATAGCCTCTATCATGAGATCAATGAAATGAGTTGCACAAGTAGTTCAGAATAATGTGAGTCTTTTCTCCATTAAAAGTTTACCAGCTGACTTGTAATTGCAAGCATTGTCAGTCACTACCTGCATATAACATAACTTTGTATATATCTCTTTTTGGCACTTGTCCCAGAACTTGGGACAAATGACAATTTAGCTGTAGATAATGTAGGAGATATATTATGTGATTCTGTTGACTCTCTTTCTTGTTCACTCTCATTATCATCATCAACATTCAGATGCACATTGTCCTTTTTTTATCATTTAAAGCTAAATACATCTCAGCTGCTATTTCAGAAGCTATCTTAAAATACTTTGATACATCTCCATACCCGGCACATAAGTGTTGCTTCAAATTTTTGATACCAGTTTTTATCAATCTATCACACAAATTACATTTAACTGTATTTTTATTTTTTAGGTCGGTCCAATGTCCATATTTCCATTCAGTATCCTTTGACTTTGCTTTTCTTTTAGGATCTGTTTTTGGATCAAGATCATTGTTATCAATGGATGAAGCAAGATTGTTGTTGTTTTGGTCTTCCATTTATCACAAACAAGACCTATATAATGCAGAGTTAGGTCGGAACAATGAAATAACTGACTATTCTTAAGCTAAAGAAATCATCACAACGAATAATTTAAAGAACTATCAAATGAAATGCAATCTGTAATTATTCTACACAAATAATAATTTAAAGATCATTTAAAATATAAAGAATTATAGAACATGCTCATTTATAAGAGTCAACAAGATCATTTTTATTTATTCTACTTCTATACAAGGATGAAGTTAGTCAAGTAACTTAATGTGTAACATGTATTACATAAATAGATCTGTAATAAAAAAAATACATTTGTCAATCATGAATCATTAAACACAATTAGTGATTATGTAATCACAAATCTTATTTTGAATATTATCTATTTTCTCCGACGAAAATTATGTCACTCCATCATAGATCTGCAATAAAAAAAATGTTAAAATCAATTCAACATAATTATTATCATTTACCAATTTACACGCACTTAACTTACCAATGATGACATTGACACACTTTTAAGAGCATCAACTATATCAATCATGTACCACATGATATAATGCCCACATTGAATATTATCTGGTTGTTTTGGGCATTAAAAAAATAAATAATCGGTAAATATTTTAATTACAAATTTTTAAATATTTTTAAAAATACAATGCATACTCATATATGCTATAACTTTCCGGCTTATACTTTAAAACCTTTGATTTGTAAAAACTGGTATGTCGATCCTTTGCTAAACCCTTAAATGCACTTCATAAAATATAAAAAAATTTAGTTTATAGAAAAATCTGAATTTCAAATAGGAAAATAACTAATTAATAAACTTACTTTATAATGATATTTTTAATATCATCATGAATAGAAAATTGCAATAATCATTGATATAGAGATACTTTATACTTACAATCTATGATACAGCAAAAATAATAAAGAATCCGATTGAAGTTGACTAAGCATGTTTTTTAGATTTTCAGCTCGTGATTTTGAATGTGCCTTGACATACTTATCATCAAAAGCAAAAATGGCTGTTGGATTATGAAAATATACACTTCTACTATATGCAAATTTCTTTAATTGTGAATTTATGAACCTGCAAAAAATATGTAAACTCAAAATCAATTTATATATTAATAAAAAATCTTAATTTTGTAATATTTAATACTCAGTACTCACCCAATACATGCTAATATTATGTTAACTTCAACTTTTCTATATTTAGAAAATCATACAACTCTAAAATTTTGAAGTATGTATGTTAATTCAACAGTCCCAAATACTGTTATATCTAATAGTAGAGATATTATTTTATTTTCTTTCTCCATTGTAGATATGAAATTAGGTAACATAATAATGAATTCATTTGTAGTCTGTATAAATAAAGAATTAGTATTTTGGACATCAGTATTGAATTCATTGATTTCATAAAAGTCAAAAATAATAATTATAATATCGGAGAAGGTAATCACTCATGTGATGTCTCAGGTTCATATGACCTGAATTCAGACTCCGACTGACAAACAAAAAATAACAAAAATATTATTTATTATCTGCTCAATAAAAATAGAGCATGTCGTTTCATAAAAGTATAAATAATTAAACATAATAATATCTGAGATATGTATTGAGAAGTTTCACGTGCAAGAACAACACTTGTTCCAGTTCCAGCACTAAACATGCGCACAAGTTCTTCAATTTGATTATTCATATTACTTATCTCGGATTGATGCACTTGTTGTTGTTGGCTTATATAAGCTTGGTGCTCTTGTTATTGTTGGCTTATATAAGCTTGATGCTCTCGTTGTTCTTTGCTTCATAGTTCTTGTTGCTGACTCAGTCTTTCTTGGACTATAGCTTCCACATCTTCAATACAAGTTACTGATCTCCTCTCGCTCCGCCGATCATTCTTAAAAAACTTTTAATGGTGGAAAATTTGCCACCAGCTCTAACTCTACCCAGATGTTCTTGGCCTAAAACAGATGCAAGGATGTCATCTCTTCTCTGTGACACTGTTTCAGCACTCTGAGACTTTTGTCTCAATAACTCATCCTAAGCAAAAGTAATAAATATTAATGCAAAATTGCAGATAAAAAATTATACTTCACAAACAATATTACTATTGATAATTTATAAATATTCATATTTACACTTACAATTTTAGATGTCAACTCAGCTGCATTTTTATTAATGTTTTCACCAGTTTTTCTTTTATGATCGACTTTCCATAACTCCGCACGTGAAATTGATGCAGCTGCACCTTGTTCAACCTTCACAATAAAAAGAAAAATAAATTATCATTTAAATTATTGCGAAAACCAATTTTTAAAATAAAAAACACAAGAAAGAAGTAGAAAATTAATACCATTTTTTTTTCTAATTTAGAATAACTTATTTTGGAAGTAGTACAAAAGATCTTTTGTGTTTTTGCTTTTTATCTATTAACCTTGCTTTTCTCCTACACAAATAAATTTTTGTTAATACTTATATTGCTTATAGATTATAAAATTAAAGAATGATATAAAACATTGACTTTAATAAGAACACATAACCATATATTTCTGAGTGGTATGATGGTCGACAAAAACTCTCAAGTCTTTAGCAGTAATAAAATTATACGTGACATGAACGTTATATCGATGCTCCAAATCAACATCCTTTACATAAGTGATAAAAAATTTGGATTTCCAAGGCCTCTAACTTTCACCTATGTTTTTCATTAATGCATTGCGAAAACCATGAATATTATCAAAATAAATATGAAAATAATAAAAATATTAATTAAAAATTAACTAAAACACCATAGTTATGTAATCAATAATAACAAAGTTACGTATATTTAATTCTTCCCATATTTGATATTTAAGTTGTTTATCAACTTTCTTCCATACTATATATGTAATTAACACATATCATCTCACAAGAGATCCCATATAACTCATCAATTTGTTTGTTTCAGGCCCGGGAATAATGCGGCCATCATCATTCACAAAAATAAAAAGTTTCTTCGCCTCTATCCTAATCTTATTCAATTCATTCATTTTAATGAAAGCTCTTGACTTTGATTAAGATTTTTATCAGCCGTTTTCCTGTAATAAGAAAATCCTAAAAAACCATAAACCATCAAAAAACCCTAAACAAAATTTATTAAAAACCGCAATGATATTGAGATACTATCAGTCTACCATACAATTACACATATAAATATATATGTTACTATGTTAGTACTAAATGCTCATATAAAACTATAGAGTCAGGTGATTTAGACATGTACAATAAGAGTTAAAATGCAATAATTAGGCTATACCTATCAAATACAAAAATGCATATTATGTTGTTTATAACTTTATATACATTTTGCATAGCCAAAACATGATAGTGAAAGATTTAGTGGATGCTTGCTAGACTGCTACACAATGTTTATACTACTACTAATAAAAACATTACCAAATAGCTCAAAACTGAGAAAATGAAGAAATAATATACATAAATGAGAATATGAGATATGTCGAAAAAGAATCGTCAAATCGAAGCTACTATAGCAAAAACTTTCACAAAATCGTCTTTAGGATTTTTCGCACAAAATAGCGACTGTAAGAACCAATAAGTCGAGGTAAAACAAAAATTTACGGCTCACAACTTTAAATAGACATTATAGACAGTGGTTTTTACAACGACCGCGAATAGACAGCGGTTGTTGTAAAAACCGGTGTCTATTCTATAGAATAGACAGCGGTCGTTGTAAAAACCGCTGTCTATTCTATAGAATAGACAGCGGTCGTTGTAAAAACCGCTGTCTATTCTATTCTACAGAATCGACAACAGTCGTAAAAACCGCTGTCTATTTTAAGGATCAAGAATAGACATCGATTTATATATAAACCGCCGTCTATTCTAAGGATCTAGAATATACAGCGGTTTATATAAAAACCGCTGTCTATGATAGAGTTCAGATTAGAATAAACAGCGGTTGTAAACAAACTGCTGTCTATTTTAGGGTTCAGGATAGAATAGACAACGGTTTATATATAAACCGCTGTCTATTCCTATATTTTTTTTAAAAAATAAGCCGCCAACGCTTTGTTTACAATTGGCCGCCTGGACGCCAAGGCGTCGCCTAAGGCGACGCCATGACAAAAATATCGGGGAGGCGGGGCTGAAAACGGTGTAGATCGACTCTATTTCTTAGGGAGGGCGGGAGCAGACGCGACAAACGCCACTGACCATTTATTTACCCGCCGTGCATTTGCGTCTGCTCCCGCCACCGACATGAAGACGCTGCGCTGCGCCAAATGAAGCCTTAAGTTTTCTCATAAAATTTTAATTAATTTTCAAAAATTAATAATTTGAAATTCTTGTTTTTATTATTAACATGAGAGAATGCCTAAGTGGGTAGAAAAGAAATTTTTTTAAATAAAATAAAATAAAGTTTTAAATTTTTTATAAATAATATAGGGTTTTAAATTAAATGGTCATAGTTGTTTTTGAAAATAAATTTGAAAAAAAAATTAAAATAGAATTGTTTTAATTTTTTCGGAAATCTGGATCGCGTGATTCGCAATCGAAGCGAATCAAAGAAGTTTTGATATCAAACTGATGTAGACTAGGGTCAGGTTTTCAAAAATAAAATAAATTTTTAATGACCTATTTTAATTTAATATAGGGCTCAATTTAGATTTTGTTTGAAAATAAGTTGATGTTTAATTTTAAAAGGGGCCGAGCGGGCCAATTTGGATTTATGCGTGCTAACTACTCATTCGTTTGAACTTCGCAAGATCGTTAATCCTTGTTAGAAGTGTTAGAAAAGCCCATGCAAGGGCCCGTATTTTTGCCCATTTTGTTCTCCTTCTCCTCTTTAGTCCCACATCTTGTATAGGTTTTTCTCCTCTCTTTCTCCCTCCTATATATTTGTACTTTCTCTTTGTATTTAGACATGCAATGCATACAAGATTTGAGCTCTCTCTATATGGTATCAGAGCCAGGTTCCGGTAGCAGTGGTTTCCCTTTTTAACCGCCCACAGACCGCCTCCCTCTCCTGATTCTGCAGACTCTCCTTCTCTACCCGCTTTCTATCCGCGGCTAATCCTTCTGTTCTCCTCGTCGGTCTCCATGCGGTCTTCTCTCTTCTAACCACGCTTGTTCTCCCGCTCTCTCCTGGCCTCCACCCTCCCTCTGGCTCTCCTTTTTATAGCTCTACACCCTCTGCCAGGTGGGCCCCGCCTTCTCTCGCTTGTCTCTCGGTCTTCCCGCGCTAGCCGCTGTCTAGTCTCGCCGCTCGAGTTCTCCTACTCGCGACCTATTCTTCTCGCGGCTTCTTCTAGCCGCTGCCCTCTCTTTGCTGCTCGAGTTCTCTTACTCGCGGCCTATTCTTCTCGCGGCTTCCTCTAGCCCCTACCATCTCTTTACCACTCGAGTTCTCCTCTCGCAGCCTCTCCTTCTTGCTGGTTCTCCTTGCCACTCGAGTGCCTTCTCCCTTTGTCTTCCCGCGCGGTCTCTCCTTCAACGTTGCGACCTCTTTCTATTTCTGTTCGAGCCGACCTATCTTGTCACTCCTTCTCCGGCCTCTAGTGTGCTCACTGTGACCGTGTGGTTTGTTTCTCCGCACTCAGGTCGCAGCCTCTCTTTCTCTCTCTTGCTCTCCGCTGCTCTTGTCGCTTTGACGACCCACTGTGGCATCTCGTGTAACCGCGCGGGGTGGTCGTGCAAGAGTGCTCTCCCGCGACGATCTCTTCAACCCGCGGCGACCTCGTCAACCCGCGATAACCTCTTCAACCCGCAGCGCCCTTTCCTGTTCGTTGTGGCCTCTCCTGCTTGCTGCGCCCTTTCCTGCTCTCTGCGTCCTCTCTGGTCTCTATGAGCTCCTCCATTTACTCCACCGGCCAGGCGGCTAACCCCATTGCAGACCGCTCGGTTCCTCCTCCTGACCTCCGCGATGAGCTGCGGATCACCACCATTTCCCTGTCTGTAAAGAAGAATTTCATCCCGTGGGTGCACTCGGTTCGCCGAGTTATTCAGGCCAAGGGCCTTGTGCTTCATCGCACTCAGGGACCTCCTTCTCATCTTACCGACGACTGGCTGCGAAACGACGGTCGCGTTCAGACGTGGCTCCTCAATTCCCTGGAGGGTGAGCCCTACTAGATGGTCATGTATCATGAGATGACCAACGCTATGTGAGACGAGCTCCACTCCTTATACTCAGGCAAGGACAACCTCCAACACCTCTATGACATTATTACGTGCCTTTAAACTCTCGACGCTGGCGGGACTGCGGACATGACCTCGTTTGTTGCTCGTGCTAAGACTCTTGCGGAGGCCTGGATCCAGCATCAGCCATCTACCACTGATCTTACTGCTCAACGAGCTCAAAAGGAGGCCGTCTGCATTGCTATGATGATGGCTCGTGTCCCGCCACACCTTTAGAGTATCCGGGCTCAGGTTCTGGCTTCGGCCACTACTCCTTCCTTATCTGATGTTTGCTCTATGCTCCTTCGAGTGTCACCTCCCCCGGATACTCCTGCACTCGCCTCTCCAGCCCTTCTCCAGCAGACCCCCCTACTTCCCCCACCGTCTTCTGCTCGTGGAGGACGTTCGAGTTCCCGCGAAAGGGGGCGTGGTGGTCGGGGCCGCCCAAAGTGTTCCTACTGCCGCCGAGACGACCACACTGAGGCAGTTAGCTACAAGAAACATGGTTACCCTCCTCATCCGACTACTGTTGTTACAGCCGACGGCTCTTCTGCCACAAGTGCCGACCTTGAGGCCGTTCACCTCCAGCTACAACAACTTCATGGGCTGTTCAGCCCTCCTGCTTCTGTTGCCTCCACCTCCACTGCAGGTATTGCCTGTTTTTCCTCCAATCCGCGCTGGATCTTGGACTCGGGTGCCACTCATCACATCACCTCGCTGCGGCCGCCCAAGTACTCAGATGCTCCTCATGCAAAGTGTATCACCGTGGCTAATGGGGCGATTGTTCCGGTCTCCGGCTGCGCTGACCTCTCCCTCAATCCCTCCATCTCTCTTCGCTAAACTCTTTATGTTCCGGGCTCCCCGTTTAATTTACTTTTTGTTGTTCGTCTTACTCATGATATGGATTGCTCTGTCACATTCATCTCTTCTGTTTTTTTGATACATGATCGACAGACGCAGATTACCATTGGTAGGGGTCGATTGCAAAACGTGTTCTACCTTCTCGATGCCTCTCCTACCGTCCTCTCCTCCTTTGATTGACATCGCCGTCTTGGACATGCCCTTTTGCCAGTCCTCCAGAAGGCGCTTCCTGATGTATCTCTTCCTCCCTTTCAGTGTGATTCTTGTATTTTCGGAAAGCAGACGCGTTCTTCCTTTCCCGCACATTGTACTCGGAGCTCGACTCATTTTGATTTACTGCACTCTGATGTTTGAGGTGCTTTCAAAATTACTAGTATTTCTGATTATCGCTACTTTATCAGCTTTATTGATGATTACTCTCGCACGATGTGACTTTACTTATTTTGTGATCGCTCCGAGCTTCTTCGTGTGTTTCGGGCTTTTGTGCTATAGACTTGTACACAATTCTCCACTACCATAAAAACATTGCACACCGATAATGCTCGCGGGTACACTAGCCATGAATTTGCAAATCTGTGCCCGGAGTTCGGTATTATTCATCAGACATCCTGTGCCTACACCCCAGCAAAACGACATTGCCGAACGAAAGAACCGACACCTGCTCGACATTGTCCGCTCCCTCATGCTTCACATGTATGTTCCCAAAGTCTACTGAAACTTTGCGGTCTCCACTGCTTGTTTCCTCATCAACCGTCTCCCTTCCTCTGTTCTTCACCATGCCACTCTGTCCAGTCTCATATTTCCCTCCGCTCCGGCTTTCCCTCTCACACCCAGGGTCTTTGGCTGCACCTGCTTCGTGCACCTTCTGGGTCCGTCCACGGACAAGTTGGATCCCCGGGCGGCCAAACACATTTTCGTCGGCTATTCCCGTACTCAGAAGGGCTATGTGTGTTACTCTCCGGTTACCCGGAAGGTCTCCGTGTCCGCTGATGTTACCTTCCGGGAGGATCAACCTTTCTTCTCTACTCCTTTACCACCGACCCCTCTACCGCCGTCCCTCCCACGACCTGTCATCCCCGTTACTGCGCCTCTTCCACAGGTTCTTCCTGACCCAGCTATTGCTCCTTCCAAGCCGCCTGTTATCCGTGTCTACACTCGCCGCCCTCCTTGTTTCGTTGCCCCTACGCAGTCGGCCTCGACCTCGGCTTCTCCGTGCCCTGATGATCCGGTGCCCGCCTTTACAGCTCATTCGATGGCTAAATTTGTCTCCCTACATCGCCTCTCTCCCCACCTTCGGACATTTGCTACTTCACTGTCCTCGGTTTCTGTTCCTAACTCTGTGCAGGATGCTCTCTAACATGCTGGCTGGCGTGCCGCCATGGACGAGGAAATGGCTGCTCTCTGGGCAAACCAGACTTGGACCCTGGTACCCCTTCCTTCTGGTCAGAAACCAGTTGGGTGCAAATGGGTCTTTGTTATCAAAAATGCTCCTGATGGGACCATTGACAGACTCAAAGCTCGTCTGGTGGCTCGCAGCTTCACCCAACAACAAGGTCTCGACTATGAAGAAACCTTTTCTTCTGTGGCCAAGCTCAACACAGTTCGTGTCCTCATCTTTGTAGCTGTGCATCGCTAGTGACCCTCACTTCAACTGGATATAAAGAATGCATTTCTGAATGACCATCTCCAGGAAACAGTTTACTTGCAGCAACCTCCCGGGTTTGAGACCACGGGGGAGTCTTGAGTTTGTCGTCTTCTGAAGTCACTCTATGGTCTCAAACAACCCCCTCGAGCATGGTTTGATAAGTTTAGTAAGGCCCTACGTGAAATTAGCTTTACTCGGAGCTCGACAGATTTCTCGTTATTCACTCGCCACCAGACAACGGGAACGGGTCTCCTATTGGTTTACGTTGACGACATCATCATTACTGGAGACGACTTGAACGGAATACAGGCGGTCAAACAACATCTGAGCTCCGTATTTCAAACAAAATCCGGGGCACCTTCGGTACTTTGGTCTGGAGGTTGCCAGACGACCAGATGGCCTTGTCCTCTCTCAGCGAAAGTACTTACTTGATCTCCTTCATGATGCAGATTACTCCGGCTATAAGCCTGTGAACACTCCAATGGATGTAAATCACAAGCTATGTGCTCAGGCCTCGGATTCTGATATTCTGCTTCAAAATCCGGAATACTATCGTCTTCTTGTTGGGAAACTGATCTACCTAACGGTAACAAAACCAGATATATCCTTTGTTGTTGATATCGTCAATTGGTATATGCATTCTCCCCGAAACTCTCATCTCTAGGCAGTTGAACGAATTCTCCGATACCTTAAAACGGCTCCTGGCCAAGGACTAGTATTCAAAACCTCATCTTCAACCCCAACATTGGTGGCATATTCTGATGCTGATTATGCGGGTTCCCTCGATGATCGACGATCAACCAACGGTTTTTGCACATATTTTGGAGGACATCTGATTACCTGGCGGAGCAAGAAACAAGCGGTGGTTGCTCGATCCTCAGCTGAAGCAGAATATCGGGCAATGACATCTGTGGTTTCGGAACTCACGTGGCTTGAGAGTCTTCTTGCTGATCTTGGGGTTAAACTTTCTTCACCGGCTCTCCTCCTTTGTGACAGTCAATCTGCCATACATATAACCATGAACCCGATCATTCACGAAAGGACGAAACATATTGAAGTGGATTGTCATTTCATCCGGGAGAAAGTTCACATGAAGAAGATTGAACTGAAGCATGTTTCGGGTACTGAACAAGTTGTGGATGTCCTCACGAAGGCTCTACCTAGTACCCTCTTTTATCAGTGCCTATCCAAGCTTGGCGCATACGACTTGTACGCTCCAGCTTGCGGGGGAGTGTTAGCAAAGCCCATGTAAGGGCCCGTATTTGGGCCCATTTTTGTTCTCCTTCTCCTCTTTGGTCCCACATTTTGTATATGTTTTCTCCTCTCTTTTTCCCTCCTATAGTACTCTCTCTTTGTATTTAGACATGCAATATCATACAAGATTTGAGCTCTCTCTACAAGAAGAAATATTTTGTGGCGCCTAACGAATTAAACCGTTGTGAGATCCGTACAACCACAAGCACAAACCACAAGCAATAATTTATGGAATAAGCGGGAATTAGAGCAGCAAAAACGTTTGAGGCAAGCTTATAATTAATTAATTTAGATGCGTAAAATTAAGCCAGTATAAGTAGCCAGGGGTGGTGAGGTTATCCAGGGCGTGAATCTAGTTCAAGCCCAACCGACACAAAGGAGATCCACGGGCCGATTGACGGACGACGTTGGATGTCGACATCAATCGGGAGAACGACGAAGGAGGAGCACATTCGACTGACGAAGGAACTGTGTCGAAGTTCTCACCAGTCGCGAAAGATCGCCAGAGTCAGCAGTAGGTTGACGAAGACCTAGTGGGGAGAACAAGCGCTGGAAGCCTTCAACGGTGCTGGGTCGGAGCGGTGGCGGCAGATTGCGACAACATGTGGCAGGCGGGCCCCGTCGAGTAGTCTGGACGCCTTTCGCACTCGCTGGTGCGGCTGACGGAGATGCCATCAGTGGATGCTTTACGTCGACAGGGGGAGAGGAAGGTCGATACGGGAGTTCAGTACCGATATTACAGAGGGGAGGTGAGCGAACAGAAAAGGTAAACCGGAATTTGGAATAACAGTAATTTTTATTATCCAAAAAGGTAAGTATTACAAAGTTATGACCTCCCTTTTATCGAATGGAGGAGATGTGAAAGATTACAAATAAGCAATGTGAGACTAAATAATTACAGGTATAAGCAGCTTTACAAAAACAGACCGAACAAGCCGCACGGTTAGACGAATAAGCTAACCGCTCGACAACCACCAGAAGGAGAGAACAAGCCGCCAAAGGAGACCGCTAGACCGCCGGTCTTCAAGTCGCCTGAGACAAACCGCCAGACGGCTCGGACACCAAACAACAACAACCCGACTACCAAGCAGCTGGGAGAAACCGCCAGACCGCCCGGTCTCTATACTGCAACAATCTCCCTCAAGGTGGAGCATAGATATCAATCATGCCCAACTTGTCGCAAATGTGAAAAAAGGAAGCGGACACCGGCTTGGTGAAGATATCTGCCAACTCGTTGTCAGAAGTGACGAACGAAATACAAATCTGTTTCTTCAAAATCTCTTTCGAATAAAATGACAATCGACTTCTATGTGTTTTGTTCTCTCATGAATGACTGGATTTTTGGAGATGTATATCGCAGTCTTGTTGTCGCAAAACATAGGAAGATGATAGTTGTAGACCTCTCCTAAGTCAAGCATAAGAGCCCGTAACCACTTTAACTCACATTTGGTCGACGCCATACTACGATATTCCGTTTATGCACTAGATCTGTAGACAACAGACTGTTTCTCGCTCTTCCAGCTCACAAGATTTCCTCCAACAAACGTGCAAAAGCCCGATGTTGACTTGCGGTCTCCTTTGTCATTAGCATAGCTCAAATCTGAGTACACTTCAACTCTTAAGTGACTATTCTTCTGAAAAAGCAGTCCTTTCCCTGACGCTGCTTTAACATACTCCAATATTCTTAGGCAGAATGTAGATGACACTCCCTAGTAGCTTGCATGAATTGGCTAACCTTGCCTATATCATAGGAGATGTCGGGTCTGGTCACCGTGAGATAAATGAGTTTGTCAACCAGATGCAAGTACCTCGTAATATCGGATAGAGGAGGCGAATCATCTGTCCAAGTTTTGTCTTCTCCAGTAGCCATGGGATATCGGACAGGTTTATCACCAGTCAACCCTGTCTCTTTTAGTAAATCAAGAGCATACTTCCGTTGGGAGAGGACCAATGAGTTGGGATTCTGAGAGATTTCAATCCCCAGAAAGTATTTTGGGGAGCCCATATCTTTCGTGACCAGGTGTTGAAGGAGGTGTTTCTTTGTCAAAGCTACCCTAGCCTGGTCATCGCCAGTAAGAAGAATATCATCCACATATACAACAAGAACCACCAAACCCGAGGAGGTTTTGCGAATGAATAAGGAGTGTTCGGCAGAACTTCTTGCAAAACCGATGGCCGCAACAATGCCGCTAAACTTGTTAAACCAAGCCCAAAAGCTTTGCTTTAGGCCATAGATGGCTTTTTTCAGCCGCCATACTCGTGTCTCCCCCTGAGCAACATACCCTGGAGGTTGCTCCATGTAAACATCCTCCTGAATATCACCATAGAGAAAGACATTCTTGACATCCAGCTGGGAAATGGGCCAAGCCCTGTTGACAGCCACAGAGAGAAGAACCCGAATGGTACTGAGACGAGCAACGAGAGAGAAAGTGTCAAAGTAATCAACAACATAAGTTTGAGTAAAGCCTTTGGCAACCAGGCGGACCTTGTATATATCCACGTTGCCGTCCGGACGGAACTTCACAACAAAGACCCAGTGATAGCCAACCACATCAGTGCCCAAAGGGGGAGGAACAAGGGTCCTTGTACCACTTTCAATGAGGGTAGCAATTTCCTCATCCATGACAGTCTTCCAATGAGAAACAACAAGAGCTTCCTGGTAGGTGTGGGGAGTGGCAGTGGCAGATGTATCCAATGCAAACGCCCTGCGAGAAGGAGTTAGACGATCATAGGAAACAATAGTAGCCAGCGGGTGCTGAGTACACGTCCGCACCCCTTTGCGAAGAGCAATGAGAAGATCTAGGTCTGCGTGTTCCTCAGTAGCTGGAGCATCCGTGGCGGAGAGAGCTGGCCCGGGAGCGGAGAGAGACGACCGCGGAGAGGAGGGAGATAGCAGAGGTGGAGAGAGAGAGAGAGGAGGAGACGGTGGAGACGGTGGAGACGGCGGAGACGGCGGTGGAGAAATCTCGATGGGAGTAGACGTGATGTAGGGGACGGTAGGAGAAGCAAAAAACATCAGGATGAAGAGAGGAGTCAGAAGAGAAATAGGACGCATTCTCGAAGATCACGTCCGCGGATACGAATTGCTTACGAAGAACAGGGTCAAAGCAACAATAGTCTTTCTGCGTAGTAGAGTAACCCAGAACGACACACTTGGTGACACGTGGGGCGAGTTTGCCATGAGTGACAGAAGGAGCGTGCACAAAAGCCGTGCACCCAAAGATACGCAGAGGAAGAGGAAACAGATCCTTGCCCGGATAGAGAATGAAGAATGAGGTTTTACCGTGGAGAACCGTAGAGGGAATGCGATTGAAGAGATAACAGGAGATGATGACAGCATAGCCCTAATAGGAGCGAGGAACCTGCATCTGTGTCATCAGAGCGCGAGCGACATCGAAGAGGTGACAGTTTTTGTGTTCCACCACCCCATTTTGCTGTGAGGTATAGACACAGTTAGTTTGATGAATAATACCATGTTGCATACAGAAAAAAAAGAAATCATTACTTAGATATTCCTTAGCATTGTTAGAGCGAAAGATTTTAATAGACATATCAAACTAATTCTTAATCATATAATAAAACAATATCCATACAGAAAATAGTTCAGAGCGATCCTTTAAAAGATACACCCACGTACACATAGAGAAATCATCAATAAAAGTTACAAAATATGAACTACCCAGACCTATGGTGAGGGTAGGAGCAGGACCCCATACATCAGAGTGAACGAGATCAAACGGGCGGGAAGATCCACGACCTTGCTTCGGTGGGAAGGAGGAGCAGTGATGCTTGCCAAGTTGACATGCGTCACAGTTAAAATGAGGACTGTGCGGAGGTAGGTGGGGCAGAAGCTGACGAAGAAGCCGGAGAGGATGATGATCAAAGCGAAGATGCCATTGAAGAAGATCTATAGAAGAGGAGGAGAAGACGGACAGAGCGGAAACGTTGTCGAGGAAGTAGAGGCTGCCACTCTCAGTCCCAGTAGCAATCGTCCGTTGGGAGCCCGGATCCTGAAAAGAAGAATTAGTAGGAGTGAATGTGACGGAGCACTGAAGTTGCTTGCATAGAGAAGTAACAGATAATAAATTGCAAGAGAACTTGGGCACATAAAAAGTGTCCGCCAAGCGAAGAGATGGAGTGACTTGAACCACGCACGTCCCATGGACCGGGGAGGGAGAGCCGTCCGCAACGAGGACCGGGGGCATCCGATCATGTGTTTCTATGAGAGAAAAGCACTGAGTTTTGCCGGTCATATGATTAGTAGCTCCAGAGTCTATCATCCATTTTCCTTGAGTAACCATGTGGGCTCTAACTAATGTCGTGGCCACGGAGGCAGACGGCCTCAAGGTGGAGGTGGAACCGAAAAGTTTAGAGACGATTCCAAGGTTCCCCGAAGGAGTAGGAGGAGGAGGCGGTTGGGCCACATGAGTCGTGGTGGTAGAGGTCTCAGAGAGAGCCATAGAAGCAACGAGAGAAAACGGAAGTCGCGTGAGTATAAGTAAGGCCGCGCGAACAGCAGGCAGAAGAGACCGCGCGAACCAGAAAGAGGTCGCAAGAACAAGGGAGACCACAGCGGACACGAGGAAGACTGCAACGGATAAAAAGGAGAACTGCAGTGGTCACGGTGTCAACACACCAGCGGCCAGAAGAGCCACGACCAAGAAGCAGAGCAAAGCAGAGAGAAAGAAGTCGTGCGAACAAAGGAGATTGCATGAAGCAAAACATGCAAGGAGGTCGCCCGAACAAACAGAGTCCATGCGAACAGAGACGAAGCCGCGCGACTAAAGAGAGATCGCGGGAAGAAAGAGAGAAGAGAGACCGCAAGAAACAGGTCGCGAAGAGAGAGAGAGAGGGAAAGCAGAGAGGCCACGCACACAGAGGGCAGCAACAAAGAAGACAGGAAATCCGCGCGAACAGGCCGTAAGAAAGAAGGACAAACCGCGCGGTCAGAAGAGGCTCACAGAATCAGGTGGAAAAGATCGCATCTTCTGATACCATGAGCGAATAAAAAAGATAAACCGGAATTTGGAATAACAGAAATTTTTATTATCTAAAAAGGTAAGTATTACAAAGGTATGACCTCTCTTTTATAGAATGTAGGAGATGAGAGAGATTACAAATAAGCAATGTGAGACTAAATAATTACAGATATAAGCGGTTTTACAAAAACAGACCGAACAAGCCGCACGGTTAGACGAATAGGCTAACCGCTCGACAACCACCGGAAGGAGAAAACAAGCCGCCAAAGGAGACCGCTAGAACGCCGATCTTCAAGTCGCCTGAGACAAACCGCCAGACCGCTCGGACACCAAACAACAACAGCCCGGCTACTAAGCCGCTGGGAGAAATCGCCAGACCGCCCGGTCTCCATACTGCAACATGTGGAATATGATTTCCTATGTTTTAATTTTATGCATCCTTTAATAAATTAAAGCTTGTATTTTCTGTTCTTACTACCTAAATTATCGTACTTTTTCATCTTATCAGATGATCAATCCGATGAGCCGATTGACTTCAAAATTTTAAAAAATGCGCGAAAGAAATACATGATAATAAATAAACTGGAACATAAAACGCATGACTTAGGAGTTAGGATGCGACGAAAGATGCATCACTTTAAGTTTTAATGGCACTTTATGATCACATAAGATCCCTGATGCGCCTCTCCTTTCCAACCAACCTGCTTGGATTCTATGTATCACATCTTTATCTGCACCTCCAGTTCTTCATCTTTTTGAACTATCTATGCCAGATATTTAAAGTACTCACTGCGTGAAATATGTTGATCACCTAACTTAATAACATAGTCATACGTCTTTCTTGCACCGCTAAATTTAAAACTTAAAGTGATGACATATCTCTGTCTTTTGCCTTACTCAACCTAAAACCCTTCTTTTTAAAGTGTCTCACCAATATTCAAGTTTCGCGTTTACACCTCGCGTCTCATCTACCAAAATAATATAATCCTTAAACAATAAACACCAAGGTATTGTTTGTTTGATATGTCTGGTGAGCTTATCTAAGATAAGGGTAAAAAGATAAGGGCTTACAACTGACCCTTGATGTAAGCCAACAGTGATAGAGAATTCCTGTGTTAATCCTCCAGATGTCCTCACTCTCGGCACTAAATTTGTATACATATCTTTGATTATGTCATTGCATGATACATTTACACCATTCTTTTCTAAGACTCTCCATAAGACCTCTCTTGAAACCCTATCATAAGCCTTCTCATGGTCAATAAACAACATATGCAAATCTTATTTTCTTTTCTGATAGTTATCAATGAGTCTCCTCAAGAGTTGTATAGCTTCCATGGTCGACCGCCCTGACATGAATCCAAATTGATTCTCAGAAGTACTAGTCTCCCACCTAACTCTTTTTTCTATTACTTGTTCTCATAGTTCCATGGTATGACTTATTAATTTAATTCTTCTCATACTTTTTTCTATAATTGACACAATTTTGTATATCTTCTTTGTTTTTATACAATGGTACCAAGATACTTTCTCTTCATTGGTCGAATATTCTCTTTGTCTTCACTATCTTATCGTAGAAGCATGCAAATCACAAAATTCCTTCTTTTCTTAGGCATTTTCATACTTTGATGAATATATCGTCTGACCTAATCGCCTTTTCATTTTTTATCTTCTTTAGAGCATCAGTTACCTACGATGCTTGAATTTTACGATAAAACGTTATGTTTTTATACTCTTCCGATTTACTCTTTCAAGCTTAATTCATTGTATTTTGCTCTATTGTAGAGTTGATAAAAATATCTTTTTCATTGCTCTTTAATAGTCACATCATCCATCAAAATCAAATCTGTTGCATCTTTTATGCATTTAACTTGACTTAAATCCTTTGTTTTTCTCTCTCTAGCTTAAGCAATTTTATGTACGTCACTTTCTATTTTTGGTATGCAGTCACTTATAAAATTGTTCATAAACTTAACGTTTTATTTTACTTGCTATGTTTAGTTTCTTTTTTGCGACTTTATATTTTTCTAAGTTTTCATTATTTCTGCAAACATATAGTGTTTTATAGCTGACCTTCTTTGCCCTCACTTTATCTTGCACTTTTTGTTTTCACCACCAAGATTCTTTATTTGGAGGTGTACGACCTTTTAACACAAACACTTTTTTGCGCTGCTTATCTATCATTATATATAATGTCATTTATTGGGACCTTCCCCCCAACTTTGCAGAATTACTCAGACCTCTCTGCTATCTTTTAAAATTACCAAAACCTCCCCCTCAATGGTTACATTGTTAACCTACATGTACCAAAAAAGAACCTCAGGAGGGGGTCTCTTAATTTTTTTTTGCACGTGTATGTTAACAATTTAAATACAAAGAGAGGCAATTTTGGTAATTTTGAAAGTTAGAGGGGAAATCCTTGTAATTCTTAAAGTTTGAGAGAGAGAGAGAGAGAGGTCCCTTTAACTATTTCTATCAAATTTTAACGGTTACTTTTAAATAAATTAACGGTTTGCATCCAGCTTCCTGTAGTAAGTATGAAGAAAATAAGAACTATAAAATCATCTTCATCTCATTACTAGAAATCGCACAGTTTTATTGTCGGTGCTAATTCTTGATGCCACACAAACAACTAAGTCACTCTTCTAGACATACAAAATCAAGGAGAAATCAGAGCCCCAGGGCTGAGATTCTTGCGGAGAAAAACAGAATGATTCCATAAAAATAAAACAAAGCAAGCGGGTAAATGTCTGAAGACAATCTGCAAACCTATAAATAAAACAGAACCAGAGATCACGATCTTCATTAATCACAGAATGAGCAAGGAAGCATCTTTAAAGAGCGTTCCATTCCTCCATCACTTTGCTTCAAGCGCACTACAAAGAGCTGCAAAGAATAAGGGAGGTGAGTGAGAGGAGGAAGCTGATGAGGTTCTTCACCGAAGAGAAGTATGCCGCCGGCCCCTCCGCTGCCACTTTTCCAAGCTTCTTCTTCCTCCATGTCACTTGCAGTATTTGTTGAGACGCGAAAGGAGCATGGTGCAAGGCAGGGAAAATATGTCAGCTTAACAGGTCCTTTAATTTTTAGAAGTGTTAGAAAAACCCATTTAATCTAGGCCCATTATGTAACATTTATTGTTTTTCTCTCCCCTCTTTAGTCCCACATCATGTATAAGACCTTCTTCTCTCTTTCTCTCATCTATATATTTGTACTCATTTTTTGTATTTGATACAAGTGAACATATATACAAAGTTGACTTTTTCCTTCTCTACATGGTATCAGAGCCACCGATTCTACTTGAGCGGCTTCCCCTTTCTTACCCGCGCGGTCTGTATTCTGTCCTCTACCCGCTCGGCTTCTTGCGGCCTGCCTTCCTGTCCGCTCCGCTCCTCTTCTTCCGCTCCCTCTTCTTCTCTGTGGTTCCACCCCTCCCCTCAGGCATTTTATAGGCTTCCCCTTCTCTCTCTCTCTCGTCGGGTCCACCTTCCCTCTCTCTCCTCCAGACCGCTCTCTCTGCGGCCTGTCTCTCTTACGGCCTGCTACAGCTCGCTGCGGCCTGCCTCTCTTACGGCCTGCTACAGCTCGCTGCGGCCTGCTGCTCTATCTGCCCGATCTTGTTCGCTGCGGCCTGCCTCTCTCGCGGCCTGCTCCGGTTCGCTACGGCCTGCTATACCTCGCTGCGGCCTACCTCTCTCCAGGCCTGCTTCAGCTCGCTGCGGCTTGATCTAGCTCGCTGCGGCCTGATCCTCCTCGCAGCGGCCTGCCTCTTCTGCGGCCTGCTCCAGCTCGCAGCTCGTAGCGGCCTGCCTCTTCTGCGGCCTGCCTCTCCTGCGGTTTGGTCCGGGTCATTGCGGTCTCTTCTCTCTTTCCGCTTGAGTCTTCCCTACTCGCGGTCTCTTCTCTCTGACCGCCGCTGGCCTCCTGTTTCTCAGACCGCTGCTGTGCTCAGCCAGACCGTGCGGACTCTTGCCTTCCCGCATTTTGGTCGTGGTCTTCTCCTCTTTCCTTTCCTCAAGGCTTCTATCTGTCCGCTGCGGCTTGCTCTCTCTCCCGGCCTCCGCCTTTGGTCGCGGACTCCTCACGCAGTTGGTGTCTTCCCATCGGGACTGAGCGGTCTCTGCTCTTGTCGCGCAGTCTCCTTTGATGACCGGTATGTTCTCCTAGCCGCCTCTCTTCTCCATGACCTCCTCTGCTGATTCAGTTGGCACGGCGGTTCCTCCTGCTGACCGCCCGGCCTCTCTCCCGGAAGTCTGCGATGAGCTTCGTATTACTACAATCTCTCTGACCGGCAAGAAATATTTTGTGGAATGACACACTCTGTTCGCCGTGTCATGCAATCCAAGGGTTCCTTCATCACTTGACTCAGGACGTTATCGGTACTCCTACTGATGATTGGTTACGCAATGATGGTCGGGTGCAGACTTGGCTTCTTAATTCTCTTGATGACGAATCTTATCGCCTAGCCATGTACCATGAGACGGCCAAAGGCATGTGGGACGAGCTCCATACTCTTCACTCTGGCAAGGATAGTCTCCACCATCTGTATGACATTATCACTGCTCTCCAGGCCCTTGATAACAGTGGCGCGACCGATCTGACGTCCTTTGTTGCTCAGGCTCGGTCTCTGGTCAAGGCTTGGATCCACCATCGGCCTCCTACTCTGGATCTTGCTGCCCAACGTGCCCAAAAGGAAGCTGTGGGTATATCCATGATGATGGCCCGGGTCCCGGATCATTTTCACAGTGTACGGGCTCACATCCTCTCCTCTACTATTACCCCATCTTTCTCCGATGTGTGCTCGATGCTTCTCAAAGTATCCCCGCCTCCGGATGTTCCCGGGCCCCCTTCTCCGGCCCTTGTTCAGCAGGCCCCTGCTCCCTTATTGCCTCTTACATCTTCTGCTCGTGGAGGCCACTCTGATTCTCGCGGCCAGGGTCGGGGTGGCCGGCCTCGGCCTAAGTGCTCGTTCTGCGGCAAAGACAGGCATCTTGAAGGCACGTGCTATCGCAAACATGGTCGCCCTCCTCGTCCGCAGGCCTCTGTTGCTGTCACCGACTCCTCTTCCACTCTTACTGAGCTCGACGAGGTTCGTCTTTAGCTCCAGCATCTTCATGGACTGCTTAGCCGCCCACCTGCCTCGGTTGCCTCCGCTGCCTCCATCTCCAATGAAGGTATCACCTGCCTCTCCTCTGGCCCGCGATGGATCCTCGATTTTGGTGCCACTCATCACATCACCTCTGTTCGGCCGCCTCAGTACTTGTCTTCACCTCACCCGAAGTACATTACTGTGACCAATGGGCATCTGTTCCTGTCTATGGATGTGCTGATATTCCCCTCACCTCTTCTCTGCTTCTGCGCTCGGCTCTTCACATTCCGGGCTCTCCTTTCAATTTACTTTTTGTTGGTCGCCTTACTACTGATTCTAATTACTCCGTGACATTACTTCCTCTTCTTTTCTCATACTGGATCAGCAGATGCGGACTATCATTGGTAGGGGGCGGCTGCAGAATGAGCTCTACCTTCTTGACGACTCTCCTACTATCCTCGCATCTATCTCCTCTTCGGATTGACATCGCCGTCTTGGTCATGCTCCTCTTCCAGTCCTCCGGAAGGCTCTTCCAGATGTCTCTCTTCCTGCATTTCAGTGTGACACATGTATTTTGGGCAAACAGCCCCGTTCATCTTTTCCTTCTCATTATACTCGTAGTACCGCTCATTTTATTTTGGTATACTCCGATATATGAGGTCCGTACAAAATCACTAGTATTTCTGGCTACCGGTATTTTCTTATTTTTATTGATGATTACTCTTGCATGACGTGATTGTATCTCCTCCGGGATCGCTCTGAGCTTCCCCGCGTCTTCCGGGCCTTCATTCTTGAGACTCACACTCAATTCTCTGCACTCATTCGTACTATTCGTACTGACAATGCGCGTGAGTACACCAGTCATACCTTCGCGACTCTCTGCTCTGAGTTCGGCATTCTTCACCAAACCTCGTGTCCGTATACTCCACAACAGAATGGTGTCGCCGAGCGCAAGAATCGTCACCTTCTTGATGTCGCCCGTTCCCTTATGCTTCAAATGCGGGTTCCCAAACCGTACTGGAACTACGCGCTCTCCACGGCTTGTTTTCTCATCAACCGTCTCCCTTCTTCCATCCTCCAGTATGCTACTCCCTTCAGCCTCCTCTTTCCCTCCACTCCGCCTTTTCCCGTTCCTCCCCGGATTTTTGGGTGTACCTGCTACGTTCACCAACTTGGTCCCTCCACAGACAAGTTGGATCCCCGTGCCGCCAAACATATCTTTGTGGGTTACTCGCGCACTCAAAAGGGTTATGTGTGCTATTCGCCTGCTACCCGCAAGGTTACTGTCTCTGCGGATGTCACTTTCCGCGAAGATCTTCCCTTCTTCTCTGATCTGGATATCGCTCCTGGTCCAGACCCCGTCGTTCGTCCTGTCATCCCTGCTCCCCGCTCCTCATCTACTCCTCCTGCCATACCTCCGGTCCGTCCACCACCACCAGTTATCCGGGTCTATTCTCGTCGCTCTCCTCATCCCGTTGCCCCTCTGCAGTCGGCTTCGACCTCTGGTGCTCCGCTACCTGCTGCTCCGGCTCCCGCATCCACCGCTCAGCCGATGACGAATTACGTCTCTCTCCATCGCCTTTCTCCACCTCTTCTTCACTTCGCCACATCATTATCCTTTGTTTCTGTCCAACTCTCTGCAGGAGGCACTTCAACATCCAAGCTGGCGGGCTGCCATGGACGAAGAAATGACGGCCCTTTGGGCCAACCAGACCTGGGTCCTTGTTCCCTTACCTCCCGGTCAGCACCCTGTTGGGTGTAAATGAGTTTGCGTCATCAAACATGCTCCGGATGGCACTATTGCCAAACTAAAGGCCCGCCTTGTGGCCTGTGGCTTCACGCAACAGGAGGGCCTCGATTATGAGGAAACCTTTCCGGTGGCTAAGCTCAACACCGTCCGTGTTCTTCTCTCCATGGCGGTGCACCGACACTGGCCCCTTCATCAGCTCGATATCAAGAACGCCTTTTTGAATGACGACCTCAGGAAACCGTCTACATGCGCCAACCGCCCGGGTTTGTGACCACGGGGGAGTCTCGTGTGTGTCTTCTCAAGAAATCCATCTATGGTCTCAAACAGTCCCCTCGGGCGTGGTTTGACAAGTTCAGCAAGGTGGTTCGGGACATGAGGTTCATTCGGTGTTCTGCAGATTTCTCCCTATTCACCCGACACCGGGCCACTGTAACTGTCCTTCTGTTGGTTTATGTTGATGACATACTACTCACTGGGGATGACTCAAAGGGGATTCAAGAGGTCAAACAACATCTGAGCACTGTGTTTCAGACTAAAGACCTGAGGCATCTTCGCTACTTCCTTGGTCTCGAGATCGCACGACGGCCGGACGGGCTTGTCCTCTCCCAACGAAAGTACTGTCTCGATCTTCTCAAAGACGCTGGTCAGTCTGGTTGCAAGCCAGCTTGTACCCCGATGGAGGCAAATCGCAAACTATGTGCACATGCTTCTGATGACGATTTGCTTCTTCAGAACCCGGAATACTATCGATGCCTTGTGGGAAAGTTGATCTATCTAACGGTCACGAGTCATGATATATCGTTTACAGTTGGGGTTGTCAGTCGGTTCATGCATGCCACCCGGGTTTCTCATCTCCAGGCGGTTGAATGGATTCTCCGATACCTTAAGGGAGCTCCGGGTCAAGGGCTGGTTTATAAAACCTCTGACTCGGCTCCCGCATTGGTCGCTTATTCTGATGCCGATTATGCCGGTTCCCTGGACGATCGAAGGTCAACAAGTGGGTTCTGTACTTATTTTGGTGGTCATCTAGTCAGAAACAAGCCGTGGTCGCTCGTTCCTCTGCGGAAGCTGAATACCGATCGATGACCTCGGTTGTCTCAGAACTCACATGGCTTGAAAGTCTCCTTACTGACCTGAGAGTAAAACTTCCTTCATCTGCTGTTCTATTTTGTGATAGTCAAGCCGCCATACACATAGCAAAGAATTCGGTGTTTCACGAGCGCACAAAACATATCGAAGTCGGCTGTCACTTTATTCGAGAGAAAGTTCAATTGAAGAAACTTGAATTAAAGCATGTTCCGGGCACTGATCAAGTTGCTGACATTTTCACAAAGGCTTTATCAAGTACCCTGTTCTACCAGTGTTTGTCCAAGCTGGGTGCATATGACCTATACGCTCCAGCTTGCGGGGGAGTGTTAGAAAAGCCCATTTAATCTAGGCCCATTATGTAACATTTATTGTTTTTCTCTCTCTTAGTCCCACATCATGTATAGGACCTTCTTCTCTATGTATTTGTACTCATTCTTTGTATTTGATACAAGTGAACATATATACAAGGTTGGCTTTTTCCTTCTCTACAAGAAGTAACCATTAAAAGTTGGATGGAAATCATTAAAGAGAACTATTTCATAAAGGAAATAAAATTTAGGGACCACTTTTATTTGAAAAAAACATCAGTGATCATTTTCCTAAAGCAAGCGAACTCGGGGGACTGAATTTATGATTTTTTTCATATATGTATATATATAGACACACACACATTGGTGTAAAAATTGGGCTTCCCTTTTTATTACATTTTCCTCCATTGTGGAGAGGTAGGGAGGAACAGCAAGAGGGAGAAAGAATGTGAATGAGCCAGTGAAGCTAGGGACCACAGGCACAGTTGCAAGTTTAATACCGTATGTGCAGTTTCTTAAATAGAATAAGTGTTTGGTATTGTGTTGCGCTAAATGTATACCTATGTTTTACACACCCCACATTACGAAATCAAAAATATGATTTAGAATACAACTCCATGCTTGATTTCACACGGCAGTTTACTACTGACAGTAAATCTATAAATTGCTGATAATTGAAGGCCTTCAGGGTTCAGAATAAGAAAATCTTGATGTAAGGAGAGATAATATTAGTCCTTATTTACAGTTGAGGATTCCTAACTTCTATTCTTAGTTCATCATTGAATTTATTGGTTGACTTGTTTTTCTTGTATTACAATCACAAACTTCTTCAGGCAGATATTCTCAGAAGCGATGCGGGAGGGTCAAGAATTATCAGAAAGGCAGCAAAAACTGTACTACTGGAATTATCGAAAGATGATAATTACAGAATTCTCGTTATCGAGAATGGTCTAATTCGGGTTCCTTTAATTGGCACTGCCTCCTACAAATCTTTCAGACCACAGCCTCATTCTTGGCCCTCTTTACCCGATGGCACCGAGTTAGAACGGACTTTGCGCCCTTCGAGATACGGTGCGACGGATTTACTACTTGGACTTACCGTCCGTGACAAGAATATCAACTTGGACGAGGAGAAGACGAATGCCATAGTCGGACGATCTCAGCAGCAATTCCTTGCGCGAATTGGTGCGATTGAGCTGGATGATGGAAGAAGAGAGGAATTTGGGTCTTCTTCAACCAAAGAACATACGCTTTTGTCATGGATGGATGGTGTTGCCCGGCTAGTTTTGCTCCTTGGGCTTGAAAATGTCTCGGCGATCACTAGAGCTGCTCAGTCGATCGCTGATGCATCAATTTGTGATCATTTGAGGATATTGTTTAGGGAAGCTGGAGCTGTCAAATGTCTGGTTCATTTGCTTTCTCATGATGATAAGGCTGTTCAAGAGGCTGTGGTTTCTGCCTTAGATAGGCTTAGTGTAAGGTTTTATTTTCTTGAACTTCTTTTACCTTATTTAACTCTTTCTTCTTGTAGGGTTTGGTTGAGCACGTGTTTTGTTCTTAAGGCTCTGTTTGGGACTTACTGTGATGGTAAACGTAGTGGTGGAGATTTACTTGCATTTGGTACTTTCGTGGTGGCTACCTCAAATTTCATTTTTGAGTAGGGATAGTAAAGTGTGCTAAAGCTTGACCACACCTACATGACGACAATGATGTTTTATGTAAAACTTTGTTTTGGGAAAATGGCATTTGTGGTCGCACTTACCTAAACCCTACATGCATTTTTCATAAGTGTGTTCACAACCTCCATCACTCCTTTACCGCTCTCCCAAACCGGGATCAATCTTTACTTTATTATTTTCATTGAGGTCATTGACGATGATAATGCACCAATTAGACAAATATACTATAGAAGAAATATGTGCTCATTCTTTGGCCCATTAGGAAAATCGTCTCATGAATAGATTAGTCTCACAATGTGGTTTGGAGTTATTGAGTTAAGGTGTCACTCCTTCCACCTACACATATGTGTGCATGTCCTTGTACTTGCTCTCAAAGTGTAAAGTAATTAAATTGCCAGGCTTCTTATTTAGCTTTTCTACATGGTATCAAAATTGCACGATTCCTGAAGTAAATCTCTCGCTGATTGAACTCCCGCTCTTGCTGATTGAGCTCACTTTCGCTTCCTGTAAAATCAGACCCCCCTCTGGACTTTCGGCTTGAGCCTTTTCCCATGACTTGCTAAATATCCCAGCAAGCTCGCCATCATCCATCTGCCTCGTCCAAATTAACCCAGCTCCTCCCCTTCTTTTATAGCCTCATGACCAACCTCCCCCTCCTCTACAAAAGTCGCTGATGATTGCCCCTGCGTGTGAAGACTCACCCCACTCTCTAGTTCAGGACACGCCGCATCCTCTGGCCCAGGAAGTATCCTCTGGTCCATCACTCACTTTCCTTACTTTATAGAGCTCGCCGACCCAGTGGCTTGGGCTCGTTTGTGCCGCTTTAGCTCTCGCTTCCTCCCCTGACAACAGTGCTCACCGCTCATCAATCCAAAACTCGCAACCCCTCTTATCCAAAGCTTGCCAGAGTTGCTTAAGCCCTTCCTGCTTACAGAACTCGCCGAAAACAAGGCTTGAGGTTGCCCATGGCTTGAACTCACTAATAACATTTGGACAAATGATGCATCTGCCTCATCCACCATTCCGACACTCGCTCCGACTCCTATCTATGAAGCACGCAACAAATTGCAAATTACCATTATTTTCGCCCACAGGGAAGTAAATTTTTGTTAAGTGGGACCACTCGGTGCGTGAAGTACTCCAGACCAAGGGTCTTCATCATCTGACTCGCGACCCACCTGTTGAGTCTACCGGGCAATGACTCTGGGATGATGGCCGCATTCATTCTTGAATTTTGAATATTATATATAATGAGCCATATCAAATTGTTATGCACCACGAGATTACAAAATTTATGTGGGATGATCTGAAGTCTCTCTATTCTTGGAAAGAAAGCCTTCAACATCTGATCTCTTTAGAGACCTCTAGACCATTGAACCAGCTTTGGACGGTGACCTGGCTTGTTCGTGGCACAGTATAAGACTCTCGTCGAGGCTTAGATTTAACACCAACTTCCGATTTTAGATTTTGCTACCCAGCGTGCTCAAAAGAAAGCGGTTAGCATGGCGCTGATGATGGTACAGTTACCACCTCATATACAGAGTGTTCGTGCCAAAATCTTATCCTCTCTCACTATTCCCTCTTCATCTGATATTTGCTCCATGATTTTGAATGTGACCTCACCCACCAATGTCTCCTTGAATCCCTCGCCTGCTTTACTCCAACACTCTGCTGAAGCTCACCTAGCCTTCCATCTATTGAGAATCGTGGAGGTCGCAATGGGTCTCAAAATGGTGTGTGTGATGGATGAAATTGTTCTGGGGGACAAAGCACTCGCATGTCTACCATTGTTATCGTGCAAACCATGCTGAAGCTACTTGTTATCAGAGTCATGGGTTCCTGCAACCGCCTCCTCACGATGCTTCTCCAACAGTGGGTGCACGCGCCCAATATGTGCCATATAGACATTGACACCCCGTTGTTGGAACTCCATCATCTGCAGGGGCTTTTTACTCAGACTCCCGAGTCGTCGCCTCTACCTCAAATAAAGCTATATCCTGCTTTTCCCATAGCTCATTTTGGATAATGGACTCCAGGGGCACAAATCACATTACTCCGCAGAAACTTTCTCGGTACACGGACGCCGCTAGTCCTACATTTATCATTGTTGCCAATGGAGAAACTACCCTGGTTTGTGGATCAAGAGATGTTCCTCTCACTTCATCTATTTCTTTGTGATCTGTGTTTCATGTTCCTGACTCACAAATTAATCTTCTCCCTGTCAGTTGACTTACTGATTGCTCCATCGCTTTTACCTCTTCTTCCTTTATTGTGTAGGAGCAACAGACGCTTAGTATCATTGGTAATCAATGGTTGTCTAATGATCTCTACACTCTGTACCTTTCCCCATTAACACTATCCTCTTTCACATCTGTCGGTTACTACCAACGTCTTGGTCTTGCTCCTCTTCCTATACTACAGAAGGCTCTTCTTGATTTTATGTTTTACATGCAAATCCTGTGTCTGCGGGAAACATCATTATTCTCCCTTCTCCCTTCATTGTATTAGATCTTCTCCATTTGCTTTAGTTCATTAAGATATTTGAGGTCCTTATAAAATTGCTAGTTTATCTAGATATTAATGCTTTCTTACTTTTATTGATGATCATTCTCGCTTGACATGAGTGTTTTAACTGTGTGATTGCTCCAAATTGCTACATTGCTTCCGCTAATTCATCGCTGAAATTCACACTCAATTTTTGAGGTTCAGTATAATTCTTCGGACTGATAATGCTCGTGAATATACTAGTCACAAATTCCAGGAAACTTGTGATACCTTAAGTCTTATCCACTAAATTTTTCGTGCCTATACACCACCACAACAAGGTGTGGCCAAGCGGAAGAACCGCCACCTCCTCATAGTTTTCTGCCCCTTATGTTTCAAATGTACGTTCCCAAGATTTATTGACACTTCGTTATTACCACTAGTGTTATTTAATTAATCGCATGTATAAACTTTGTGACACCCTTCTCCATCATATTCCCCTCCACACCTCCCTTCCCTTGCTTTCTTGTCTTTTTGAGTGTCTATTTTGTCCATCATCTTGGCCCGTTTGTGGACAAGTTGGCCCCTCATGCTACTAAATATTTATTTGTTGGGTACTCTCACACACAGAATGGTTATGTATGTCACTCTCCCACCGATCAAAAAATGGTAACATCTGTTGATGTCACCTTCCTCGAGAATCAACCCTTCTACTCGTCTCCTCTTGATTGCTTGCCACCTGTTATTCTCTTCTCAACGTCCCTATCAACAACACACCACCTCTCATGCTCCTGACATCACCTCCTCTTCTAAATGCGTGCACTCATATTCTTCCTCATTTAGATGCCTTGAGACAGTTGCCCCCACTGATGATGCTCCTCAACCAACTGATTCGTATGCAGTTCCCACCCAGGATGCACTCCTCTCTATAGCTCATCTCTCTTAATATGTCATTTTACCACTTATTCCTCTAATTTCACAAGTTTGCGACTGTTAGAAATATTGTACATACATACTACACGCGCATCCTATATGGTAGTTATAGCTTAGGCTCACCCAGGGAGTTGGGTCACTCTTTTGTGAGTATAATATATATACACAAGAGGACGACCACAACACCCATAGTGAGTCTAAGCTATAACTACCATATAGGAATATAGGATACACGTGTAGTGTGTATGTACCAAGGTTGTCAGTATTGAGATCATAGGCGAGATCGTTTAAGAGGCTGGATCGGATCAGATCGTAGGATCAGATCGTGGATTGTAAGATCTCACTACATTCTTAAAACAAGACCTAAATGATGAAATTGAATTTGATATCCATCATATCATACAATTACACAAATAATCTATACCAAAAACCATATAATTAATCATTTTCATTTGTTTACTATAAGATTATTATTACTAGAAATCTAGAATAAATCCTAAGCCTAAGACAAAATAAGAACATGCATAAAGAAACAATTATGATTGTAAATGTACCTGAGTAGTGTAACTTCCGCCTCTACGTTAGCAACTCTAAAGCCAAGATGAGTGAACATTTTTGTCTTAGCTATCCTATCTTCGTCAAAGTATCTTCAGTAACCGAATTATGAAGATGAACCTATAAATGAGAAAACATAAATCACAGACAATTATAAAGAGAAATTATCACATTGGCTAACACTCTAACCTCAGAAGCAAATGATGAAGCATCAGGAGCTGCTTGAGTAGGATGGAATCATGGAATGTTGCAAGCTTGTATGACAAATTTTGAATTTGGTTGTAAGTTTTAACGATGACAAATTAACAATGCTATCAGCCTATCAGATCGTTAAATTTGAAGTATAAAATATAAAAAAAACAAATCATTAACAGACACTTCAAATATAAGTCATCCAGCACATCAAATAGAAAATACAAAAATAATGTCTAAAAGAAAATAACAAATCGAAGAGTAGATTCATGGTTTATCTAATAGTCAATGAAATCCATCAAAAATCAGTACAAATCCTTGATCGGTATGTCAATCATGTCCTCATCATCAAGTGTCACATTTTCCTCATCATCACCACTGACATTCTCGTCATCATCCCATTCACCCTCACTAATATAATCGATAACATCGTGATCACTGCACCTTATGGTGAGTTCTTCAACTCCACCTAAAAAAATAAAGTTTAATTAAGAAAAGAGAGGACGATGTATGATCTATTTGAAAAACTATGTATTATCAGTTAATTTAAATTTAATATGAAACTTACCTTCTTCATTCAATTTCATAGTGGTTTGTTCAACATTTCTTTTAATGTTATCATCACTATATGTTTCCTGAGCATCTTTATGTTGAAGAATCCTCAACCAGTTGCCCTTGCAGGGAAAAACTGGATCTTCCATCTCTGTGATTCATTCATCATCAGAAGGAATATCCTCAAAATTAAAAAACTTATCCTTTACCTGCATATCTCTTTTATCTTGTGTTTCCATCAACTTTTTGTTATACATCACAAACACTAGATCGTTCATCTTCTTTTGATGTAACCGATTTCTTCTTTTTGCATGAACCTATGAAATATGAATTATAATGAGTTAATGACAATAAAAAATTATGAGACCATGCTTTTAAACATACAACAATAATTGAATTTGAGGCATTGAGCTCACCATCTCAAATGCACTCCAGTTACGTTCACATCCGGAAGAGCTGCATGTTAGACTTAGAATCCGAATTGTAAATCTTTGCAATTCGGGACAATTATCGCCGTATGAGTCCCACTAATCAGCTGTAAATTTTAAAAATTTGCAAATGTTTAAACATAAAATTACTATACAAGTATACATGCTTATTGATTAATAATTTAAAATATTATAAACATAATTTGTCTCACCTGCAAATCTTTTGTTCCTAGTTGCCTTTGCAGACTCTAACCTAAATAACTCTTTCGCATGTTTGAAATCATCAATTTGAATATCTATTTTTGTTCTCTCCTCTTCATTTGGAATCATCCGTTGGAGACAACTGTAGAATCCCAATTTTACTTCAACATCTGCCCTAAATGATGGGCTAAAGTGGTAATGAGGATTCAAATAATAAGTTGCAGCATGTAAGTGCCTATGAAGTTGGCTTGCCCATCTCTCATCAATGATAGCCCATATTGGTCCATATCTACAACATAACACATAAATAACAATTGTATGTTATGATATAAATCCAAACACAATGAAACTTAAATTTAAAGCAAGTAAGCTATAGCTACTTACTTTCTCTTGATGTTTTCAAAATTAGTTTGAATCTTCTCCTTAGCTCGATCCATCTGCTCATATATAAATCCCATCACAGGGGCCTCCGAATCAACCATTCTAAGCACCTTGATGAGTGAAAATGCATGCTGCTTTTAAACATACAATAACATGAGACAAAAATCTAGTTGTATTCAAAATAATTTTTTGAATTGATTTCCCCTCCTTTGAACCGACAAACCTACTAGACTTCCATTTGACAGAAGTAAACATCGTATTCAAACCACCCTTATTCTCAGAAAGACATCCCAATATCAAGTAAGCTGTGGCAAATCAGATAACTGCAGGACAGATCAACTCTCTACCCTTTGTAAAATTAAGCAGCCAAGTATGTAGCAAAGTTCTTGAGTAGATGTATGATGTTATCTTTCTACCTTTTGCTATATTTAATTTATGCAACTCAATTGTTTTCTCAAAATCTTCTAAAATCAAGTCAATGCAATGCGCAACACATGGTGTCCAATATAGATGTTTTCTCTTCTCCATTAACATTTGTCCCGCCGCCTTGTAGTTTGAGGCATTATCCGTTACCACTTGCACTACATTCTCTTCTCCAATTTTCTCCACAACTTCATCTAACATTTGAAAAACCTTATCTGCAGTTTTGGAGAAATCAGATGTATCTATTGATGATAAGAACACGGTACCTTTCAGGCTATTTACCAAGAAGTTACATATGGATCTCCTTTTTTTGTCTGACCATCCGTCTGACATAATAATATAACCAACTTTGTTCCATTCCACCTTGTAATCCTCTAGCAACTCAAGAGTTCTGCTCACCTCTTGCTTAAGGTATTTTACTCTAATATCATTGTAAGATGGTTGTTTCATTTCGAGGCCGTGTTGGCCGATTGCTTCAATCATTCTTACAAATTCCGGGTTCTTAACACAATTGAATGAGATTGCACTTGTATAAAAAAACGGGCAATTTGTTGACAGGCTTTTTCACGTGCATCTTTCTTGAAAATATGACTAATAGTTGATTGACTTGATTTTCTAACAAAAAGATCTATTGTCTCTTTTTCTTTTTATTTGTTTCCTACACCCACTTCTACTTTTTCATCATAATGAATAGCCTTCTCAATATTTCTTCTCTTTTTAACAACCTCCTCCCCATAAGCTTGAAGAATATTCAAAAATTGAATTCTAACATTTTCAGGTACTTTAGTGCAAGGTTCTACATTAAATTTAGTTCCGGATAGGTGATGTTTCAATCTATATATCCCACCAAATCTAATCACTAAACAATACTTACATTGCACTTTTTTAGTTGTACTATCAATTTCAATCCCATGCTCCCAACCCGGATCACTTCTAGAACCGAATGCATTCTTTCGGGACTTTTTTCCAACTGGTTTTGAACCGGACCCAGAGGCAGATATCTACAAAGCCAAGTAAAAATTCAAAAAATATAAGCATACGTAAACAAAAGCATGAGATTATTTTCAATTGACAAAGGACTGAAATCTGCCAGATTTCTAGATTTCTGGGCTGATTCCAGTCCAGAAATCAACCAGATTTCTGGACTGAATCAGTCCAGAAATCAACCAGATTTCTGAACTAATTTCATCGAGATTTCTGGACTGAAATCAGTTATCCAGATTTCTGGACTGATTTCAGTTCAGAAATCATCCAGATTTCTGGACTGATTTCAGTCCAGAAATCATCCAGATTTCTGGACTGATTTCAGTCCAGAAATCATCCTGATTTCTGGATGATTTTAGTCCTGAAATGGACTGAAATCAGTCCAAAAATCTGGATGATTTCAGTCCAGAAATCAAAGAGAAAATCAGTCCAGGAGGAGGAGAACATCAGTCCTGGAGGAGGAGAAAATCAGTCTAGAATAAGGAGAAAATCAGTCTAGAAGAAGAAGAAGGAGCAAATCAGTCCAGAAGAAGAAAACCTGCAGCTGTGCGGGAGACGGGAGCCGGGAGGAAAGCCGCCGTCGGGAGGGGAAATAGGGTTGGGAGGAAAAGCCGTCGGGAGAGGAAATATGGCTGGGAGGAAAAGCCGTCGGTAGAGGAAATAGGGCTGGGAGGAAAAGCCGTCGGGAGAGGGAATATGGCTGGGAGGAAAAGCCGTCGGGAGAGGGAATAGGGTTTAGGAAATTTCCACGACTTTTAATTATGCCGGATACAGATCCTAACGATTCCACGATCCGGATCGCGATCCTACCTGGACGTGGCCTGATTTCGATCCGGATTAAGATCCGGATCGAAATGTAGAATTTGGATCGTAGGATCGTGCGATTCTATGATCCAGATCGCAATCCTGACAACCTTGGTATGTACAGTATTTCTAACACCCTTCTCAAACTCACGGGGGATCATACACCGAGAGTTCGGACAATAGATTTGCATGTTGGGTCCGTGTTTGTGGCTTAGTCATCAAATCTGCAAGCTGTTGCTTGGAAGGAACAAAGTAAGGAGCAAGAGTGTCATGACCATACTGCTCATGTAGGATGAAAGCATCCACCCCAATATGCTTGGAGAGTAAGTGTTTCACCTTATTTTAGAGTAATCTGAATAGCACCGGTGTTATTACAGTGGACTGAGATCCTTATAAGACATACCAAAGTCTTTAAGAAGCCAACAAAGACAAATAATATCCTTAGTTGTGGTATTCATGGCCCGAAGCTTAGTCTTAGTGCTGGAACGAAAAATATCAGTTTGTTTCTTGGACTTCCATGCAGTAAGTGAAGAACCTAAGAACAGACAAAAACCAGTGACAGGTTGACGATCAACAAGATCACTGACCTAGGTACCATCCGAGTAAGCTCGGAGCTATAAAGAATTACAGTTGGAGAAGAATAGATCACGAGAAATCATCTCCCGGAGATAGCGCAACCGTGCAGGAGCTGCAACAGGTGACCATAATGCAAAAAGGTAGGCGCACTAACAAGCTAGCTCAACACACATGAACAACATGGGCAATGTCGGACCGGGTAATAGTGAGGTAGATGAACAAGGATTATAGAGTGCATCTTCCGGACGTAGCTGAAGGTGAACCTCCATAGGGGTGTCCACTAAGTGACAGTCGGATAGAGCAGCCCAAACTAAGAGATCTGATGTGTAACGCTGCTGAGAGAGCTGAAAACCGTGACCTGTAGATATGATCTCAAGGCCCACGAGGTAGCTCAGTTGTCTAATGTCAGTTATCTGAAACGGTTGCTGGAGATAATGCTTGACAAAAATCACATGAGAATGTGCATCACCCGTAATAATCATATTATCCGCATAAAGTAGTAGAAGAGTCCATCCACGAGAGGAGTGCACAAAAAAAGTTGGATTATATGGACTCGGCTGAAAACCGGTTGCTCTAACGGCTGAGCTAAAACGTGCAAACCACACACCGGGTGCCTGCTTAAGCCCATAAAGATCTCACCGCAAGCATCAGACAAGACCTGAAGGAGAGAAGAGACCAGGAGGAGAAAGCATGTGCACCTCCTGTTGAAGATCGTCTTGAAGAAAGACATTTTCACGTCGAGCTGAGACAGAGACCAGTGACGAACAACTGCAACTATAATAAGAGTACAAACCGTAGTCTATTTGAGTAGCCGAAGTAAAGGTCTCGTTGTAGTCTCATCCTTGCTCTTATTGAAAACCACGAGCCACGGAACCATCTGAGTGAGTCTTGACTTTGAAGACCCACTTGCAAGTAATAAGAACATCACATGGGGGAAGATGAACAAATTCCCAGGTATGAGTGTGCTCAGGTGTCTCCAACTCAGTAGACATGACCGCATGCCACTCAGGTATCTGGACAACTCCACGGTCGGAAGTTGGCTCTGGAGTACTGCAAGTAATAGCAGAAAGGGTAGGTGGGTCCAGTGATAGTGTAGCAAGGCTAAAGCGGTCAGAAGGATGTCTCTACCGAAATGGGTAGCGACGTGCAGGAGGATCATCCACAGTACACTCACTGGAAGAGACGGACACCGAGTCTGGGGGCCCTAGAGGCGAAAGAATAGGAGGATGACGAATGGAGTGATATGGAAGAGGAGGGATAGTCCCAAATAGACAGTTCATCAGAGAGAGAAGTGGGTGACGGAGATGAGTGAAGAGGTGACTGTGTAGACTGCGATAAGGGAAGAGGAGTTGTTCATATCAGAGGAGAGGATACATGAGCCAGGGAGATGAAAAAGGGTGATTAACTGCACGTCAGAGGAAGTTACAGATAAGTGTGAGATCGAGGGGACAAAAGACAAAGAAATGACGAGACTCGTCAGAGGTGACATCACGTGAGATGCGAAGTCGACATGCAACATGGTTATAACATCGATAACCCTTATGCTTAGTACCGTATCCAAGAAAAAGACAAGGAACATACCAAGCAGAGAGCTTGGTACGCTCACATGGAGGGAGTAGGAAGTAGAACCGACAGCCAAAAATACGAAGATGAGTAACGTGAGGGTTGAATGTACAAACACGCACCAGGACTCTGACCCTGAGGGAAAGTGAAAGATTGCGGGTTAATGGGGTAGACAACAGTGGAAACAACTTCAGCCCAAAATGAGGAGGAACGTGCGAGGCGATGAGAAGGGTGCGAGATGTCTCAATAATGCGGTAATACTTCCTTTCAACGGTGCCATTTTTGAGCTTGAGCTTTGGGACAGACAAGCTGAGGGAGAATGAGTTTCGACAAAATCACGGCAGGGAAAGTGCACCCACTATTGTCGTCACGTAATAATAGAACGGAGAGTGACTCCCGAATCGAATCTCTCGCGAAGCACGAAAAGATGGATTTTTTGTCTAGGAGAGACTTAAGATCAAAGTCTCTTTAGGTTGGTGTTTTCGGGGGCTTTTGATTTTGCTAACTACTTACAATAAAAGAAAACTAATTAATTATGCGGGTCTCCGGTAGCGCTTCGCTGCCCTCCGCTTCACTTTTCTGCGGATCACCGACCTCCGCTTCACTTTTCCGCTGGTCGCCGACCTCCGCTTTAAGCTCGTGCCTAAACTAGGCAACACAACCACACTTCATCACCACCTCACAATCACATTATCAAGAAGGAAATAATCAAAACACAAACGCTAGGCCGCCTAAGCTACTCCAAAGAAATGGACAAAGAGAGACATGCTTTCATATAAAAATAACAAGTGTTCAAACACCACTCCATTTCACCACCATCAAAATAATAGAAGAAAACCTACAACCAACTCAACCTAATGTGCGGGAGAGAAGTAGAAAGATACAAATAGTGCACGAGACTCTTTCGTAGAGGAGAGGTGGATTCCTGTTCGCGACTCCGTGAATGCCTCGCTCATCGGCTACCTTCCGGGGTAGAGGAACTTCAGTCACAAGCTCCCAATGGATCCTTCAAAGGTTCCCACCATCCACGTCTTCTTTTTCGATTCCCTAGCTTGCGGCAAGCGGAGGATTCCTTCTTTCTTGAGCTTCCGGATGGTGGGGAGAGCCTAGGGGATGACCCCTAGCTCTTGGAGACCTAAAAGGGAGAAAACAGCGGACTGTCGAAAGAAATCGCCGGTTTTTTCTTTTTAATGCTGAGAAGACGAAGCGAACTATTTATAGACGGAGCAGGAAAATAGCTAACGCACGAGTAGGCGCACGACCAGCGGTCGTGCGCGAAGGAAAATGCTACTATTCGTGCGAGAAGGAACCTGGACTGGCGAGAAAAGTTGAGATTTGGGGGAGGGGGGAGTTTTACCTCGCACGGCCAGTGGTCGTGCAATTAATACTCGTGTGTACACTCGTGCGTTTCTCGGATTGTTTTTTGCAATAAGCCGTGCACAACCAGTGGTCGTGCGCAGAGAGGGGGCCAGTGATCGTGTGAGAAGAAAAACACATGAGTGGCCCCTCTTGACGACCGTCATGATGTGCAAATGATCGCGCACGACCAATGGTCGTGCGCAGAGGGGGCCTGTGATTGTGCGAGAAGAAAAACGTACGAGGATTGACCTCCTCCATGAAACATAGCCAAGACGCTTGGGAAAAATACTACGCATACTGGTGCCTGCAGGAAAACACCTATAGCACCCAGAAAATACATACACACAGTCCCAACATCATATCATAAATATGAAAAAGAATGGAGGAAGACCTCCTACAACATGAAATGCAAATAAATGCTCTAATTAGTTCAAATACGCTCAATGATCACACAATTCAATTCTTACACGCTCCTCGTATCTGGCTTTCAAGTTTTCGAGCAAATCTTCTAGTATCTGAAGAAAGCCCCATGACATGAGCTTGTGTTTACCCCCTCTTCTTCTCTCTCATTAATTGCATATTTTAATGAGGACTATGCTGGCTCCCTGATGATCATTGGTCTACAAATGAATGTTGCACATATTATGGTGGACACCTAGTTACTTAGCAGAGTAAGAAGTAAATGGTTGTGTCAAGCTCCTTTGTGGAGCCTGAGTATCATTCGATAACGTCTACCATTTCCGAGAATTCAAGTTTTCATGAATGTACCAAACATATTAAAGTTGATTGTCACTTCATTCGAGAAAAGTTCAACTCTGCAAAACCCTACGCGCAAACCCTTTACTTGAGTTCTAAGTCTGTTGGCACACTAATGAATGTCAACCACAAGTGCTGTGTTTACGAGTCTAACTGTGATTCATTTCTCCTTAATCTAGAGTATTGTTGTTGCCTTGTTGGCAAGCTTACCTATATGACTGTTACACAACCAGACATCTCTTTCGTTCTTGATGTAGTCAGTCTGTTTATGCATGCTCCTCGTATCTCACCTTCCAAGTTTCGAGTGAATCTTCTAGTATCTGAAGAAAGCCCCATGACAAGAGCTTGTGTTTAACTCCTCTTCTCTCTCATTAATTGCATATTTTAATGACTATGCTGGCTCCCTGATGATCATTGGTCTATAAATGGATATTGCACATATTTTGGTGGGCACCTAGTCACTTAGCAGAGCAAGAAGTAAATGGTTGTGTCACGCTCCTTTGCACAGCCTGAGTATCATCGATGGTGTCTGCCATTTTTGAACTTATTTGGCATGAGTGTCTTCTCATTGAACTTGGTGTTACCCTCTCCTTTCCGACCATCCTCTATTGCAATAATAAAGTTGTCATTCATATTGCCGAGAATTCAAGTTTTCATGAACGTACCAAGCATATTAAAATTGATTGTCATTTCATTCGAGAAAAGTTCAACTCCGCAAAATTGATCTGCGACATGTTCATGCCGCCTAATCTGATAGCGTTGAGTGGTGTGAATGGAAAACGGGAATTGATAAGCCGAACCCAAATAATTAGGATAAGATTATTATTTTTGATAAAGTCACGATTACTATTTCATGAACACAAAATAGAAGAAAAACTGTACATGGAAGTTTAAAAGCCCTTTTTGTCATTTTCATGTGTCTGTCTCTGAACAAATCTGATTGGTTTTATATATTTACATGCAGCGATAAAGTGCGAAAATCAATTGAAGCGGAAGGTGCCGCATATCCTCTTTATCAGCATAATCAGGCATGCAAAAATATCTGAAAAAGGATATTAGAAAAGGTTCTCTTTGACTTTGTTTTAGCTCAAATTACTTTTTTTCTGCCCTAAAAGACACTTTTTAACTGCAGTCTGCAAATATACCACATCAAATAGTTGATCCTGAAGAAAGCATGGAAAGGAAGGTAATGGATGAATGACTGCTCTAAAAGCTTTCCTTGCGAAATTATCGTGTTAGTCGCAATAAACACTAGCTGTTGGCCCAACCCTGCGCTGGGGCGACAAACACGATAATTTCTCTAATTTTTGTACATCTGCAGCACCAAGGATGCAATTATGAGAGCCTACAAGTCTTTTAAAGCACTGCTGCCAATTTTAACGTTGGCTGTTTTAAGTTTTAACTGGTGGCAATGCCCATCTGATGGGGAATTGGCGGTTTGAAGAAGTCTTACTTTAAGGGTCCATTTTGGACATGATGACGGTGTTAAAGTAGTGGTCATGAACCATAACATCCAATCTCATCGTAGGAATTTCATCCATTTTTATGTTCATAATTATTTTTTTTTGCGGCGGTCAAGCATATATTCTGTGCCAATGGCGTTTTTGTCCAAACTCACTGGAGCAAAAATGGCCAAAGTATGAAAATAAAAAACAAATGTAGAGAAGTACTATATATAATAAGTTACAATCCTATAACTTTTAGTAGGAGTGCAACTCGGATCGGTTCAGTTTCACTCAAAATCAAAAACCGACCTATATAGGTTTAGTTCTAAACTTTCGGAACCGGAACCGACCCACAATGATAATATATAGAACCGGGTCTGAACTGTTTGCTTCGGTTCTTGGTTCTGTCTAAAAATAATTTAAAAAGGGTTCTTCCAACTCATGATTCTTTATAATATATGTTTTAATGTCTTAAAATAGTTGAATCATGACTATAATATTGAAGTTATACAATTACTTAAGTACAATAAATATTTTTTTAGCCATACGACTGTATTATCAATTATTTTTGCGTATTTAGTCATGCATTATAACCGTTGTCTCAAAATATTTTCTCTAGCATTGATATTCGGTTTTTGAGTCGATTTTGGATACCCGACCCTCGGAATCTGGAATCGAATCGAATTATCGGTTCTGATATTATGGGAATTGGACCTGAACTGAACATATTTGGAACCGACCCAAACCATTCCGTTCGGTTCCGATTTGATTCTCGATTCTTCGTTTATTTTTACACCTTTAACTTTTAGTATTGTTGTCGTTATTAGGCAAAATACTTAAATCAGTCTCTAAATCTTAATGCAAGTTTGAAATTGATTTCTGTTTTTTTTTTGTATTGGTCATAACTTTGAAATAAGATTCTGGATTACCTTTTGTTAAGTTTGTAAGCAATTTTGAATGACGTTGTTGAGAGACGGTAATAATTAGTCATAAAATAATTATATTAAATTATTTTAATCATATTTTAAATAAATTAAAAATGGTAAATATGCCTAGTTATTTATGTATTTTACCTAATTATTATATGCATTTTGTTGATTTATGGATTTGGCAATCAAACACTAACTCAAATCTCATTTCTCAATTGCCACTAATTATTTTTTTTAGGGTTTGTTTGGCATAGTGTGTTGTGGATGCAGTGGTCATGAATTGTTGTCTTTCACGCCCAGTCTTGCCCGTGGAACCGCATCCACATTTTAAAAAGGGTTTCCTTTGGTGACTGTCAGAATAGTTGTAGCGTCAAACAAATGTTTTAATGTCATGCCAAATGGGCCCTTAATCTCAATGCGTATCTATGGTTTTGATCCTCTCCGAGAGGTACCACGCAAACCCAGTTGTTCCTGCGAGGTCTAGCTCTTTATTTCTAATACCAACCCGGTCTTTATCTTTGTAAGCATCAAGCTCAACATGGACAATTATCACAATTAATAATGTAAGCATTAACAAAACCAATAATGTAAGCATTAACAAAACCCTAGTAATGTAGTTTAACTGAAGTTATACCAACTTGTGTCATGTATCATAAACCCAGAAGAACAAACACAAATATTGATTGGCTTATATAAACTATTTTTATGGGTTCCTCTCTAGACATATTTATAGTGTAGGGTATCTTCTTAATGCTAATGAACACACCATAAAAGAAACCCTAAACCAAAATTGCATTAAGCCCTTTGTGCATAGTTTTAGGGCCTATTTGATAGAGCGGTGGCGGTTGGAGATAGACATGAGTTATTTCTTAACGTGGACTATACTTTTGATTGAAATTAGGAATAAACCTATTTTTTGAGGATTCACCGTTCCAAAAAGTTGTCCAAATGCAGCGTTCAAGTTTTTTCAAGACCACAATTGAGAAAAACACAAGCAAATGAAGCATTAGGGCATGTTTGGATGGGTGATGGGTTTTGGAGATGGAGTGGTTGGAGCTGAAGATACTAGTGTTTGAATGAAACTCCCTGCTGCGGTAGAAATTAGACATAAAATTGCATGTTGGGGGCACTCGTGGTTCTAAATGGAGACTATTCAAACGGTATTTTGAGGGACTCATGGTTCTAAATGGAGACTATTCAAACGGATCAAAAAAAACTGTTTTTGTTTTCTAAAAAAAACACTCAATGGAGAAAAGCACCCAAGCTCCGTTTGGCACGGTGGCGGCGGTCGGGAATATGGGGGTTAATTGTCATCTGTTAACGCACACTTAAGGAACTTCATCTACTTTTATGTTTAAAGGGATGGAGTTTGTTAGGTGGTCATTAACGAATGACAGTTTAACTCATGTGTTTACGGTTGGCACCGCTATACCAAACGAAGCTAGAATCTTAATGTTTTTGCTAAAATGCTCAGCAATATTCAACCTCGATGCAATAATCCATACCCATATGAAATTCCAGGCCTGCTTAAAATTCCTAATCAATGCTTTAATCATGTTTGTTGCGGGTCACTAGGCTTTTTTCCCCGTCCGGAGAATTGAACCGCCTTAGTTCGGAGTCGAGCCGGACGCACAATCAGTTAAAGAAAACTGCAGCAATGGACAAAAGACGTTTTAACGTAAAAAACCTGGAAAGGGTGAAAAATCATGTGGTTGAAACTGTGCCGAGCCAAAATCCACGAGCTTCTTGGAGTGTTAAAAGATTGGTTTGATCTCGGAGGACGACATGCCGCTACTCCGTTACAAGCACGGTAAATGAGGAAAAAATAATTAAGTCTTCAGAGCCTCGATGGAAGCGCTCCGGCCTCGAGATGACACTGAACTCGCAGAACCTTGCTGTGAGCGTTCCGGCTGGAAAATATTCCAAGCCCACGGAGCTTCAGAAGGTTGCGCTCTCGTTGACGCGGAGCCTAGATGGGAGCACTCTCGCTGAGGCGGTTGACGTCACTTGAGGCGTGAAGAAACCGTAACGCAAGGAGGAGTCTGGAGGTAGCGCTCTCGCGAAGACGGTTGACATCAATTGAGGCGTGAGGAGTCCGTGGCGCAAGAAGAAGAGCAGAGTGAATTCCTGAGCGGAGAAATGGCCAACGTCCACGATCCCGCCGGAAAAACTCAGAGCTCTCTCTTGCCTCTGGAGTTGCTTAGCCTGAAATGAAGGCCTGAGGGCCTATTTACAGTTTTTGGAGGGGCGCGCTAGTAATTGCGCCAGTGAGTGATTTGTGCGAGAGAATGATGTTGCTCCATTTCGATCACGCGGATTGCCATTTTTGCCGAACTGATAGTAGCTCCCCCCTTTCCCCCGGGAAGTTGGGGCGGCTTAGGCAAGGTGCCCAGAGGCGGCGGCGGCGACTGGAGGTGGTGGAGATCGCCGACGATGGCAAGGGTCGTCGGTGGCGGGAAGGACCATGCGGCGGGGACCGTCGGCGGTGCACGGGGGCGGGGCGCGCGCAGCACGCGACCGCATGGCCACTCGGGCCCGCGACCTAGGGGTCGCGCGGGCCTGTTGTGTGTTGGATGCATGCGCGCAGGCCGCGCGAGTGCACGCGCTATCCGCGCATGCGCTCTGGCCACGCGGGTGCGCGTGCTGACCGTGCGAGTGCGCGTGCTGGTCGTGCGGTTGCGCGTGCTAGCCACGTCGGTGAGCTCTGGCGTCTGGGTGGGTGCATATACTAGCCACGTGGGTGCACTCTGGCCGCACAGGTGCGCGTGTTGGCCATACGTGCTTGTGCGCGGGCTTGACGCGTTCGCTTGGTCTTCCCTGGTGCTTGCGGTTCTCTGCGTGTGACTAAACTGGTTGGACTCACTTTTACTTGAACTGTCTTGGCTTAGAAATTTCATGGGGACCCCATCAAATGCCCCGAATTTTTTGCGAGTCATGGCCCACAAAGCAATGTGAGCGAAAAATTTCTACCATCCACCAGAATGTTCCAGTAGTCAGAAGATCACCTGACTATTCTGCGAGATGTTGGTCAGAGATTGAGAGTTATTCGCTGCCTGTTTCGAGACTGGAAAATCTGGCAAAAAATATCACGCAAATCTGGACGCCTTCCATTATAAGTCTCGCTCTGAAGACTATAAATTAGAGAGGGCACTTAGTTTTTTTTGATGCTGTTGTAGATATTTCAGAGTTTTGGATTTCGTCTTGGAGTTAGCGGATTTCAGCAGTTGCCATGTTTCCCTCAAAGAAGGTCAGTGCTTTTTCATCACTTGGCAACGAGGAGCAAAGCCAGCGGGAGAGCGCGCTAAAGGAAGCGCCGCCGAAAGAGGTGCTGGAGGGGATAACGATGGAAGAGGCGGCCGACGCGTAAGGGGAAGCCCACACATGTGGCACACCACATGCACGTGGGGCTTCCCCGCGAGCGTGCGAGAGTGGGGAGGCCGGTGGGCAGGTACGGTCGCACATGCGGGGTGATACGCGCGAGCATGCATGTTCAAGGCGACCCGCGTGCGAGCGCGGCCGCATGCGCGGGGCGACCTGTGTGGGGGCGCGAGTGCAGGGCATCCCGCGCACGAGGTTACCTACGTTCGTGCCTGAGGGTTGTTCCGTGCCCACACCGCTCTCCATGCGCGTTGATCAACTTTCTTGGCTTGCTATGGTGCTGACACCAGTTTTTCTTTGCAGGTGCCGAAGGGTGCCATTCCGCGACAGTCGATGCGTCTTCCGTCAACTTTGCCCGTGTGAGCTGTTGGAGGAAGCACTTTGACATTTTGGAGGACGTGGAGGTTGTTATCCCATCCTTGATAGAGTTTGTTCAGCGCCCTCCTTCGGGCTATCTTACGATTATGGAGGGGTGCTTGAAGGCAGGCTTCCAGATCCCTCATACCGAGGAGGCAATCACCATTTTTTGATTCTGCGACGTTCATGTGACGCAATTTTCCCTTATGGGGCTGACGAAGATCATGGAGCTTCTTTGCTTTTTTTGGGAGCACGGTTCCCGGATGTCGGTTTGCCTCTTTCGCGAGTGGTGCGAGGTGCGCCTTGGCCCAAGAAACCGTTCCGAAGTCTGGAGCAACAAAAGGTGGTTGTCGTTCGAGGACAAGACTGATCATCGCCATGGTGGGATGTTGTATGGGCTCATTAGGAACCAGTGGGAGCCGCCTGAGGCCTTGAATGACCCTCCCGACCGCTGCTGCTGCTTGAAGGGGGTCGGGGTGGGGGGAGGAGAATGCCTTTACTCTGTTATTAGGCTTCGAGGATCCACGCGAGCTTGATGCGGTTCTTTTCAAGATCTGCGCACTTGTTGATGAGAGGCGACTTATTCTGCCGGGCCTTTCGACATACATAGAGCGGATTTGTGCCATGCCCCTGGGACGAAGCAAGAATAGGAAGCTGGACTTTTCGCAATGGCGGGGAGAGGGCGGATCTCCTTCGGCTGCCCTAGAGGTTGTCATTGATGTTGTTGACGACTACCCAGATGGCCTAATGGTCGATATGCCTCCAGTGGAGACTGAGGAGGTTCCGAAGGTTCTTGCGGTCGCGCCAGCTTCTCAAGCAGTCCCGGAGCTGCCATTGGAGACAAAGAGGGGGAAGGAGCGCGAGTTCTTCGCTTACCAATCACTTTTCGGTAAGGTATGTTCGTGGACCTAAGTAGTTTCCTACTTTTTCCTTACATTGTGCATGACAACAGTTTGTGTTCTGCGCTTGTAGCTTGATGGGACTCGTGATATCGCGCTCTTGTGGAATGACACCTACGTGTCCATGAAGGAAGATTTTCTTTCTCTTCGGGTGAAGTTGGTCGTGTCTAAGGAGTCACTGGCAGAGGCCCGGAGGAAGATGGAGGTTACTTCTTGGTTGATGAACGCAGAGTCCCAGTTGTCTTCTTCTCAGTCAGAGGTAGAGTCTCTTTGGGCCAAGTTGAGCTCTGCCGATTTTGAGATCGGGACTATTTGTGGTAGGTTGGCTTTCGCGGAGGTGACTCTTATAGAGGGGGTCCATCGTACTGACACGATCAATACCATGATGTGCCAGCAGGAGGCGGAGATTGAGCGGCTGAAGAAAGAGAACACTCGACTGATTTCTTAGCGGGAGGAGGTCGAGTCCGTGCACGTGACTGCGGTGGCCGAGTCAGAGCTTCTCACGACTTTGAGGAGGAGCGGTCTCGCATCACAAAGGAGGCGTGCTTCGAGATTATGGTGACAGATGTTAATCCACTCGTGGAGGATGAGCGCGAAGCCGCGTATTGCCTAGGCTTTGGCAATGGGTTTTGAGTTGCTCGGAGGTTTTCAGAGCACGACGCTCTGGGCATTGAGGATGCTTCGGGCGATGAGGCTGACGCTGTCGCGGAGGAGTGACATTGGGGACCTCTGATTCCCCTAGTTTGTTTTGATTCATTTGTTTTTTTCTTTGTAAGCGTACTTTTGTGTCATTGCATGTTTTTTCTTTTTATGATGATGCAGTGTCACGACCCATCTTGACATAAGTCAGAGTGTACTTCGGGCGGGACATGATGCCACAGGTATGGGCGGAAAGAAAGTCATGCCTGCTAAGGTAGATGCATATGTTTTTTGTAAAATCATGTTTTACCGGGCACTCCTACAGATTTCATGCAATTATGATTCAAAAGATGATGAACATGCATTAATATCAAATTCTAGTACATAAAGTATTTAAATAGCCTAGCAGTTGTCCATGATACCAGAGAAAATGACTGATTGCAATTATTACATAAAAGAAATATTTGATAGTAAATGAAATGTAAACATAGAATCTGGAACTGTAAGTAGATCAGGCTTGAGTACCTTGCTGTGATGTCACGGACGCTAAGGCAATTCCAAAACAAAAAAAAGTCTCAGAACATTGAAATAAGCAGAGTGTGCAAAGTAAAGTATAGAATAGTAATAGAAGCAGAAATGTATGAGTGTACCAGTTTTCATAAATCATAGCTACTAACTCAGACAAGTAAATGAGTTAAACAGAACAAGTTAGATTATTATACTACTCCGGAGTATAATATCGATAAGTTAAGAAATGTCATTAGCTATAATCTGTGAAAGGTGGAAGTGATTTATTTGATGCACGTGATTCTAATGTAAGTCTAAATGCAAGTCTTATCAAAATAGTTGCGCTTGCTATGACCATTTGTTGGTTTTCGTTGTCAGTTAAGCGGAAACTCGAGTCAAAACGTCACATCAATTTAACAATACCTTTCAATGATTGTTTATGACATTAATGACTTTAAAAATTTATGATTTAGGAGATTCCTAACATATCAAGACCTATTACAAATTTAGCGATTCAACTGCACAAGATTAGAGTTCATAAACATGTCAAGAGAGGAATTGAGTTATGGAGCAACATTCACTCAAGTTGTAAAACCAGACAGACCTAAGAACCAGACTCGATAACACCATATTCGTTGACACAAGGTTCGATGACACAAGATTCGATGACACAAGATTCGGTGACACAAACAAAACTAGATGTGGAGCAATATATTTTGTAGGTTCAAGTATTTACGAGTGGTATGACTACTACTATACATCATTCTTCTCAGATACCAAGTTACTTAATTAGATTAATCAATTTCAATGCACGATCGTCTTCCAAGTAAACATGTATTCGATACGAACATTTATATAAAATCACAGATCATGAATTTGTTTACTATCTAGAATCATTATCAATTATAATTAAGACACTTAATACACATGCCCAACAATCTATCGTTCTTCCAGCTTTATCTTAATTGAACAATTCTCTCATCTAAGCGAATATCCAAATAAAAATCATTCACGATCACAATTTCAAACCCTAAATTATTAACTTATCATATTGGACATTCAAGATTTAAATTCATTTGACAAACCAGACATTTCAGGATGAAATTATAGAATCATAAGAACAAACAACAATTAAAATACCAATCCATTTGATAGATCAAAATATATGCAGGAATGCATACATGTAATCAAAGATCAGACATTAACTTAAATTCGATGCTTGCGAGAAAGAGAGAGAGAGAGATCTACTTGCCTGAAGGAGGCTAAATCTAACGGAGGTGGCTAACCGATGCTAGCAAAAACATGAACCCTATTTTTAACCCGTACAAGAATGATGAAAGTGACATAGCAAATTAACACTGCACTAACATATGCATGATTATCAAATAACCTAAACATGACAGGGGTCATAGAATTACCTCCCTCATGAGTGAGGGGAGAAGCGATTCCACGCAGAGACGGGGACTTGACAGCGCTTGGGTTACGAAGACCCTAATTTGGAGAGGACTTAGGAGAAATTCCATCACTTGAGTCAAGGAGCTGCGCCAAAGAGACCGAGATCGGACTCAAAAATCCAGGGAGAGGAGTATCCAAGCAAAACCCTAGAAGATCCTCTTGAAATCCACCGCCAAAAGAAGCAAAAGTGGAACCAATAGGGCTTCTGTAGGAGAAGGTCGCTGCCTACACTTGGAGAAGAAGAAGAAAGGGGCTCTACTACTGGATCCAGGAGGTGGGACTGTCGGCCTTCAGGAAGAAGTTTGTCATAGTTGTCGGCCTGGGGGGAAGTAAGAAACTGCCGACTAGGGGAAGAAGAGGAGGCTCCGACCACGAGATAAGGAGGATGAAGCGCCGTAAACATGTCAGGAGACGCTAGGGTGTGGAAACGGGAGACGCGACGGTTGCTGCTTGCAGAATCGGGAGTCGGCGCTGAAGGGGGAGACGACATCGAGTGAGTTTGTAGAAAACACTAGCCCGAGTGGGTTTTGGGTTTTGCGATTGTGGGAGAAATAAAAGCGGGGGAATCAGCTCAGGTTATAAGGGGGGGGGGAAGTAAATTAGGTTTTATTATTATTATTATTATTATTATTATTATTATAAACCGGGTTGTTACATGCACCCCTGGGGCGTCTTTTTGTTTGAGTGAAGACCCTTTTTTGCTTTTGGATCGGTTTTCTCTGGTTGTGTTTTTGGCGCGCGAATTCTTCTTGGTAGAGTTGTGTAAGACTCCCCCCAACCCTTGTCCGGGTCGGGCCAGAGGGAATCTTACTTGCCCAAGACGTCCACCCAGTGCTCCTTAAGGGGTGTCAACCCACACCACTAAACACTAGTTGGCTGCCTTGCTCGACTTGAATCACAACATTCACATCTCATCACAGAGTATTGCAGAAGCATTAACAGGAAGCCAAATCAAATATATATATATATATATATATATATATATATATATATATATATATATATATATATATATATATATATATATATATATATATATATATATATATATATATATATATATATATATATATATATATATATATATATATATATATATATATATATATATATATATATATATATATATATATATATATATATATACGAGTGACGGGCACGGGCCTCCGGCCCTCGTGCCCCGCGCGACAGTACCAAGTCGCGGTGGCGGGCTTCGCCCGCCCCCTCAGCTATTAAATGCACTTACTGATAGTGGGTTCAAATATTTACCCATTTTCAAAATCAAGGAGAAGCTATCAATCTCATCCAACCAAATAGTGATTAATTCATATCAAATACTCAAAGAACCATGAACAACAATCTAAATTACAAACCTTAATTAAAACAGTACATGGCCTAGTCATAAGTGAAAAATTATAGGAATCTCAAGGCATTAGCGAGGAAGATATTATTTTGGAAATTAGGGTAAAAGTTAAAAGTACCGTAAGTAAGGGAGAGCAAAGCATTAGCAATAGAACTGGAAGTTTGTGCAACTAAATCCTTATCATGACTGATTAGTTATCCCAAAAATTAGAACAGGAAGCCCTCATTCTAGTAACGGGAAATAGGTTAAGCTAAAATTAAAATCCCAATTACTAAATGCCCGAACAGATTTCAATCCTATCAAAAACAAACCTTAAATTATCAAGAAGTGAGATAGATTTTAGGGATAGCGTACTCAGAAAAAAAGGAAATCATTGCACAGGTTCGATGAACCGATACTGTCCATCCGGAGAGGGATATTGAAATCCATTGCACAGGTTGCCGAGAAGTCTTCTTCTGACCATACTGGATGCACACAGAATTTCGAGGGGGAAGAAGATGAAGGAAATAGAGAGGAGCATGATTCCAGATTTGGAGAGGGAACTTACTGAAGGTTTGAAGGGTATGGTGTTGGCAAGGTCTTCAGAAGTGGCAGATCTGTTGATCCCAGGGTTCCTTGGAGTATATGTGTTGCCGTTGAAGATGCTCTAGTATCGTGCTGAAAGGATGTGTTTTATGCTGCGAGAACCTAAGCCCGAGGAAGGAGAGGCGATGCTGTAGTCGGCTGTGGAGAAGGACTTCACAGATGGTGTAACCTAGGTTTGCGGGATAGAAGAAGGCGGATCAGGGATATCAGTTTTTATCGGGAGGGGCTCGGGATTGAGGAGAGAGAAGGAGGGGGATTTTTTTGAGTAAATTTTATTTGCAGTCCAGATCTGATCGATCCGACGGCCAAAATTGTTTGAATGAATTTTTAATTCATGGTTATTTGCAGACCACCATATTTCTTTTTAAAATAGTATAGATATATATATATATATATATATAACAATATATATTTATAGAGAATGTAAAGGTCGTAGCTACCGTTTATACATGAAGCTCGTAGGCTATAAAAGTACTAATACTACCAACTCCCCACACTCTCAATTTTGCTTGCTAGTACTCACGTCTCGAAACTCTATAGACGATAGGGGTGCCTCTGCTCGGCTAGTCCTATCAACTGGCGTATCGTCCTGTATCAGTTGGGCCTCACGGTGCTCTGTCTCCTGTGAATGGTTATTAAAATAACCGTTAGTCACATAGCTAAGTGGAAACAAATCTCCTCCCCGGATCCATATCCTGGGGACGAACTCACACACCAAACAAAATAGATAGCCGAAGCAAGATAATGTTAGTACAACATTTCATATATAAGCTAGGAGCAACCATAAAAAGGAGGTACAACATAGTATTACTGGAATAAAAGTAGTAATATACATCAGTTATAATTAAAGCTCCACTAAAACATCAACACATAGGGTATTCACAACCTTTACTCATAACACAGGCATTCAAAGACGCACAAACACCGCAGGCATTTACAACCGCACATATACCCTATGTCGACATAGTATATGAAAGTGCAAGTTAGATCTGATATACTCTAGAGGGGGGGGGGGGGGGAATAGAGTATGGTGCTTGCTAAAAACGTTTTACAACAGTTGTTGTATTCCTAAGTGAACAGGGAAGCAAATGAACTACAACAACTATCTAATCAAAAAGCAACCACAAACCACAGCCAGAAACAAAAGAAAGTAAGCAACCAGAAGACACAAGGAGCTATAGTGGTTCCCCAATCAATCTGGGTACATCCACTCTTCTACCACCCTATGTAGGAATCCACTGCAGGATGAGTTGATCAGGTGTCCTGGGCACCAATGAGCTTTTGATAAGGTACTCAAAAACCAAACCAGATTTTTTGATCAGGTGTCTTGCCACCACTGAGTTTTGACAAGGTCTCAGAAACCAGCACAAACCTTTGAAGGGAGTTTGAGAAACCCTTTACAGCAGAGAGAGAGAGAGAGAGAGAGAGAGAGAGAGAGAGAGGGATGAGATGATCTTCTCTGTCAACAATCAGAGAGAAGATAATGGATGTTGTCAAAGCTCCCCTTGAGATCTGTAGTTGTTCAGGAAGTGAAGCTTTGCAGTAGGGTGATAGGCCTTCAGAAGATTTGATCTCCAGCAAAAGATGATTTCAGCAGCAACTGAAATGTGTGGTGTCTGGAGTCTTGAATGATGATGACCTTTGAACACTGGAATCAAGAGAGATCTGAAAGTTTCAGTATGTTGATCTCCTTTTGTGATGGTGTTCTTGTATGAATTCTAAGACTAAGAATGTCTACAACTCTTTCTCTTCTGTTGTTTAATTGTTGTTGTTGTTGTTGTTGTAAGAGTTGTTGCTACAGAATATGAATATTACTTTTATTCCTTTTGATCTGAATAGAAATGATCCTCTGTCCAAGATAGCCATTAGCCTGTCAATAAATGACTTCCTTAACTGCATTTTGTCTTCTGGAGGAAAGTCCAATAGAAACATTCCTTTGAAAATCCCTTGAAACTTGCTTCAGATTAATTGAAAACGGCTACAAGATCTTTGACATAAATACTGAGAATAATTCTACAACTGTCTGAATTTGAATCTTGAAAAACGCCGATCTCTCCAGAAAAACGTCGACCTGAGCTCTACTATCGTTGAACTGAGCTCAGAGACTGGGCTTAGACTGAAACAGAGATCGTCGATCTGAGCTCAACTATCGTCGAACTGAGCTCAGAGATAGAGAAACAAACTGGAGTCAAGAACGTCGATCTGAGCTCGAAGATCGTCAAATGGAGTTCGATGACTTGTTGAAGTTGAGCTCAGAGATCGTCGAATGGAGTTCGACGATTCGTCGAAGTGAGCTCAGCCATCGTCGAATGGAGTTCGATGATTCGTCGTCCTGAGCTCGACGAAATGACTTAGTCTCCAGAACTGAAAAATCTGGTCTTGAGGGCAGCTTCCAAACCTAACTACTAACCCTTAGACTCAATTCTAATTGACCTTTAGATCTATACAAGGAGGTCAAAACAGATTTCCTAAAAGACATAGTGATCCTTGCCCAAATCAGTAATAGGGTGTTCCAATAGTATATACCACTTCTTTTCAAGCAGGGTAGCGAGCCCCGCGGCCTCACCAATGTGGCTGTTGGTGATAGTGGCCAGTCCTACCACTTTTGAGGGTGGTCATACCGCACAGCCCAAGTCCCAACGTACAACCCCATGTACTCTTTGATGTCAGTGACATCCGGCGATTCAACATTTTGGCCCACCAGCGGAGGAAACCCAACGGGGAAAAACATAATGGTCGGTCACCCGTGATACTCATCTCCCTGTCGCCTTGACTTATCGAACTTCCCACACTAGTACGAACGGTCTGCGGAAGTGACTAACCCGCCACAATTTACCGCAAACAATTTACAAGCAATCAAATTAATCAATTTTGCTAGCACGCACTGGGTCTGCAGCATCCTGCCCTACTATGCTTTAATTAATTCAGGCAGACGACACTTGGCTTGACTTTCGACAAAGTGCTTGGGAACACTTTATTTGGGGTTAATTCAGGAGGAGCACCTCAACTCCTATTATCCACAACTAAGGCTCAACCATCAAATAACTGCTCGTTAGAGCAGGACCCGCACTTAAATTAGTAAATTACAGAAACAAAAGTGCGGTAATAAAGGCTGTTGATAATATAAGCTGTAGAATTGAAATGCTGAAATGAACTAGGACCAATACGGAACTAGAGTAATACTTAACTGAAAATAAGTACTGAAAGGAACTTGACCAGTACGAGACTGGAATAGTACTTAAAAGAAATGAAATGAACTGAAATTAAGTACTGAAAGGAACTTGATCAGTACGATACTGGAATAGTACTTAAAATAAATAAACTAAACTGAAATAAAGTACTGAAAGTAACTTGACTAGTACGAGACTGGAATAGTACTTAAAAGAAATGAACTGAACTAAAATTAAATAAGCAGGACTAGTGTGAGACTGGAGTACTGGAAGGAAAGTACTGAACTGAAAGTAAATGAACTAGATCAGTGCAAGACTAAAATAAATTATAAAGAAAAAAGTTAGTAGTCTAATCACTCCTTTTAGGAGGCTTTAGTTCCATCTCCGTTCTCAGACGACATGTTCGGTTCTATTTCCATTCTCAGTAGACGTGTTTAGTTCTATATCCATTCTCAAGAGACATGTTCAGTTCCGTTTCAATCTTTCAAAGGCTTCTTTGGGTTTCACTCATTATTATGATCCGATAATAATTCAGTTGCGCCTTTTGAATTTACGGCTTAATCGGATCAGGGGCTTATTTAGGAGTTACATCTTTATTATTCATCGAGAATAATTAATAGCTCAATTACTCATACTGTCTTCTTTCGAGTCTACCTGAATTACCCGAGAGTCTTTTTAAAACGATGCGCTCAGCGGTTTCACTAAACCTTGGCACACTCAGAGCTTGGACACTTACCTCGATTACTCTCGTCATTGGAATAATTGAACTTATTATTCAATTTGCAAAGGTGGTCGCACGCTCAAATTTTCATTTCCGATGGAATTGAGCACAACAATTTCTAAGTGCGACCATATGCTCCAAAAATCGGAAAATCTTTAGTTTTTATCTCAAAGTTTTCAAATTTTAATATAACCATTAGGGGGGACCTAAAATGAGCCTGGTAATTTTTTCAAAATTTTTCGAGCAATTTTGGGCCTTTAATTTGGCCAAATAGAAATTATTTAGACTTTTTAAAATATCAAAATAATTCCAAAAATTTTGAAAATTTTTGTGGAAGAAGCCCTCATTAAGGGAAACAATTTTATGTTCAACACTTTTTCCCTAAGAGCCTAGTTTCTTTTAAGAGAATGGTCTACATAAAGCCAGATCAAACTGAATCATGCGGCCAGGATTGCGCTGGATGGGTGAATAGCCGAACCTTCCCCCATAGCGGATTTGCCACATATACACTGTGGGGGGCGCTGATACTGAGGCAGTGGCGGCAATCCAGGAAATCATTGTTGTCCTATCTGATCACTGAGATCGGACAACAACAGCTTCTCCACAGTGATGGAGAGGGTGGAGGCCTCTGCTACCGCCAGCCAGCAGCTGCTGGACGCCGGTGCCTCCCCCAATCAACTTGCCAGGGGCTAATGACCTCCTGGGCAGGGGTCCAACGGCCTCACCCCACCGACCACCACCGAAAATTCAAAACCGAGAGCAGGGTGGCGGGTTGCTCTACTCTTAGAGACACCGCGCCACCCCACCTCTCCGTTGGCTGCCCGACCATGATACCACTCCCAGCCGACGAGCCGGGGGTTGAGTTCTTCTCCAGTTGTGGTCCGGCGGCCTGCGCTGCCGGCCGCCGTTGCAGAAAACAAACAGAGCTTTAGCTCTGTTTTCGGGTGCTGCCGGAGCGGCGATTTCCGACGGCACCTCGGCCCTTCGCCACTGAGGAAGGCTATCCCTGGTGGTGTAGTACTTCCCCATTGCCACCACTGGCGCTGGGCAAGGCTTACAACCTACGACCGCCACCCGACCTGGAGCTTGGCTTGGGTGGTGCCGGTGGCGCTCCGACCGTCGGGAGGCATATGCAGATCGTCGGAAAATGAGGAAGGGGAAGGGGAAGAGGTTTCACCTATGGTGGTGCGGCTCGGGAGGTGCTGGGCCCAGATGCCTTAGGAGGTGGTGGTGGAGCTCGGGTGGTGGAAGCTTTTCCGGCAAGCTGGAGCTCGGGTGGTGGAAGCTTTTCCGGCGAGCTGGAGCTCCGGGAGAGGTGCTCTGGGCTCGGGTTGGTTTGTGAGGAGGAAGATAGGGGTTGCATGGCCCTTTATAGGCTGGGGGAGGGTGACCACCCCCCTCCCCAATGTGGGATTATCCAAATTAGAGGAGGACCTCCTCCCCTCTCCTCCACTTGTTCTGGCCAGGTGGTACCATCAGAGTGGCCCTAGGGCAGCCATGTCTCAAGCATCAAGGGAAGGGGAAAGAACTTGATGGGCTTGGGGAAAAAAAGAGGGGTGGGTGTAAAATTTTTCCAATGGCCCACTTACCATGCCCTTGCTAGTTTGGTGGCCCAAAGAGTGAGGGGGGGGGGGGAGGGCCTTAACTAAGAATGAAGAGGTAGTGTGCACCACCTTTAGGAAAAATTCCAAAAAATGGTTTTTTAGGGGGTTTGACCAAAGTCAACCCTAAGGTAGGTCCCCCATGCTGGTCAAAGTCAAAGTAGGTCCAAGTCATCAAGAGTCGGGTCAAAGTTGGGGTTTTGTGTCATAATTTGTGTGCGCACGCTTTTCGGTGTAGGATAACACTCGGTTTGACCACAAATTGAGCACACATTCTCGAAATTGACCGAGACAAACTCGGTTGACTTTGTATTGAACATACGAATCCAATGCCACTAATTGGGGTCGAATCGGAGTTTGTTTGTTAAATATTCAAAATCTGCGCGTCGCAGCGCGCTAAAACGGTCAAAACACTCATATTCATCGTTAGGCTTTGGATTGCAAAGCAACGAGTTCCAATGCATTCGTATCGACTATACAAAGACATAGGAACTGACAGAACTCAGCTCGGAGTTCTTTATCTTGATATTCAAAAATGTCGTTTTTGCGACGTTCTACGAGGAACAGCCATATCCACCATATGACCTCAGAATTCAACGGAGCAAGTTCCAACACACTCTTATTGACTATACGAGGACATAGGAACTGACAGAACGCAAATCAGAGTTCTCTACCTCGATATCCCCGTCTAGGGTTACTTCCTACCTTAGTATGGGCCACAGGTAGAGTTGATCACTTTTTTGGCCCATTAGGGTTCCGGTGGCCCAATAAAAGTCGGGATGTTACAATCCAATAAAAATAAAAGGATTTTCGTCCTCGAAAATTTGCTTAAAGTAGGGGAAAAAGTAACATACATAGGGAAAGTGCTTTGGGTGCTTTTCTCGGACGAGTGCTTCAGGTTCCCATATATACTCGTCTCGTCCGCAATTTGACCACAATATCTTGACCATCAGAATGGTCTTGTTGCGCAGATTCTTCACTTTATAATCTACTATTCTAAATGGTTCAAGTTGGACAGATCTATCTGACTGCAGCTGTACTAGCAGTGTAGGGAGATGCTATTCTGGTTGCCGGAGGACTCGCCTCAAGGATGAGACATGGAATACATCATAGAGATTTCCCAACTCCGGGGGCAGGGCTAATCGATAGACAATAGAGCCAATACGCTCTATCACCTGATAGGGGCCTAAATAGCGGGGGTCTAGTTTCTTTTGCTTCCTCAAACGGGAGACACCATACATGGGCTTAATTTTCAAAAAAACCATTTCTCCCATGCTAAACTCCACCGGTTAGTACCGTGCATCATAATATTTGGCATGGCGGCTCTGTGCTTCCCGCATTCGTCCCTGGATTAGCCATATCGTTGCCGTAGTATCATCAATATAAACCACTCCTAAGGCTTCCGGGTCCTCATCTTGAGCCCAAGTCAACAGGGTTCAGCAACGCCTTCCATACAATGCCTCATACGGTGCCATCTTAATGCTGACCCGTTAGCTGTTTTTATAAGAAAACTCGACTAACGTCAGTAGTTGTTCCCATAGCTCGCTGTGCTATACTATGCAAAGTTGGTGTAAATCCTCCATTGTCCGGTTCGTCCTTTCTGTCTGTCCATCTGTTTGTGGGTGGAAGGCGGTGCTAAAGGACAACTTTGTCCCCAAGTATGCTTGTACCCGCCTCCACTCCTTGGATGTGAAATGCCCATCACGACTGACATAATGAACTTCGGCACTCCGTGGAACCAGACCAATTGCTCTATGAATAATCTGTCGGTTTGGGATGAACTCTGCTACCTTAGTAAGTCGATCCACGACAACCCATATAGAGTCATTTTCAACACAAGATCGAGGTAAGCCATGGACAAAATCCATGCAAATATCCTCAAATTTCCACTATAGTATCGGTAGGGGCTGCAATAGACCTCCTGGGCTGTGACATTCAGCTTTAACCTTTTGACATGTCTGGCTCTGGGCCACAATGTTAGTGACGTCCTTTTCATTCTGGGTCAGTAAATGGTTCTGCACAGATCAACATACATTTTAACCACACCAGTGTGAATAAAATACCTTGACTGGTGCACTTCTCAAAGAATCTCATCTCGGATTCCTCTGATAGAGGAAATAAATATACGGTACCTGAACAACAAAATGACATCGTGCAGATTATACTCCTCCTGTGTTCCATCTTATAGAGATTGGATGATCGAGACTGCTTCTGGATCGACCTTCTGGGCCTCTCATATTCGATCCTGGATGTCGCACCGTATCTCCATCCACTATAACTGGGACTGGTACTCTTCCAGATCCCCACGAGCAACAAGAGTAATCTCCAAGTCTAACAAAGGCTGAAAAAATTCTTTTGGAATCTGCTCCATCCAGCTTCCAGCTATCGAGGGCTGGTGGCTTAAGGCGTCAGCAACTTTATTAGCCTTCCCGGGGTGGTACTGGAGAGCGAAATCATAATCACACAGAAATTCTAACCACCGGCGCAGCCGAAGGTTTAAATCCTTTTGAGTAAAGATGTATTTGAGACTCATATGGTCGGAGAAGATCTCACATCTAACTCTGTACAAGTAATGCCTCCAAATCTTGAGAGCAAAGACAACACCAACCGATTCTAGATCGTGGGCTATGTAATTCAACTCGTGCAGCTTTAGCTGGCGAGATGAGTAAGCCACTGATGCGTGTAATACGGCAAGCGCACCGGTCGCACAAGTAATAAAGTTTTGGGAGTAAATCCCCAAGTGTCGGTCTCTTGAGGAATGCAATTAGCGTAGAACGACAACAGTACCGAGAATATTGTTATGAGAGTTAAAAATAGAACAAAAAGAAAATAGCGGACTCGGGAGATTGTGGATGTTTGATCTACTGAACTAGTAAAAGCTATGCGGGTCGACGGCACCGCTTCGCAAGGTGAAATGGGTTTGTCGGCCGCTATGCCGAACTTCAGTTGGGCGAGTGGAAGGGAAACTAATGGATTGCAACGTTCTTGTGTGGATTGCAATCGGACAAGGCACAAGAATGAAGTGGATGTGGGGTGAGTGAGGCGCATTCACAGACAGAACTCACAAGCATAAGAAGAACTTAACATTCCATTAACTAGAAAGTAAACTTGATGTTCAGGGATGGAAATGTTCATTACACTGCTCAAAACATTCATAACACAGAGGAAGGGGAAGAGGAGTAAACCAAAAGAGAATGAAGATCCACCGCGGGTCGTGGCCGGAGTAGCGAGTTGTCAATCCGCTTCCGGGCTCAGTCCAAGGAGGCTTCCGGTACCAACGATCTGTCACCTCGAAGGCCTTTAAGTCCGTTCTCTAGGTTATCTACTTCACCAACTCTGCAGGAAAGCTTGGAGTTGAAGTCACCAATGGCCGAGGGCTTTGCCGGAGTGTTGAAAAGCTTCGGAGTAAGTGGAAATGGCTTCCCGACGAAGGTGGAAGTGATGGAGCAGCTGGAGAAGTGAAAAGGCTATTCCCGCGCACTCTCCGATCGTAGCAAATGACAGGCGTTGACCTAAAACGCGGAGCAGGGCCTTTTATACGGAGACAACAGAAGCAGTGCGCACGATCAGTGGCGCACGACCAGTGGTCGTGCGCACTGTAGGTCGATGATCGTGCGGCTTTTCCAAATAAACCTGCAACCTGGACAAGAAGCATCAGCATATACGCGCACGAGCAGTGGCGCACGACCAGTGGTCGTGCGCACTATGGCCAGTGCTCGTGCGATTACCGAGACAGGGTTATGAAAAAGGGGTTGTAATGCGCACGAACAGTGGCGCACGACCAGTGGTTGTGCGCAGTAAGTCCAGTGGTCGTGCGCTTACCCCAGGCTGATTCTATAGAAAACGTAGAGTAGTGCGCACGATCGGGGGCGCACGACCAGTGGTTGTGCGCATTTGATCCCCTGATCGTGCGCAGTATTTCTGTTTCACAACCATCCCAGAACACGCACACGACCCCTGTACCAGCAGAAGGGGCAGAAAGGCCACCAGAACGTGCACACCACATCCCCGAGATAGGGCTAAAGAATAACAACAGAAATGGAAACACAGAAAGCACACAGAAGCGGGCCTACAGTGCACTTAATCGTGAAATAGGTACATAAACACAAATAAGCAATAAAGGCTCTCAAGTGTAGTGCTAAGACGATAAAACTAGCCCAGGTGAGTCCAAAAATCAGTGTAAAATGTGGACTCATCACACCCCCAGACTTAACCATTTGCACGTCCCGAGCAAATCATCACTCCATGGACTCGAAGATAGCTAACTGGCTCAGCAATTTCAAAAAGAAGTAAGACGAGAAATCAAATATATCATGAGTATAGAAGATATAATAGAAAAACTTTTTAATTATACAACGTAGTTTAAACTATTCGACAGACGTAAATAAATATTGTAATTGCTCAAAATTAGAATTCTGGAGAATCGTGCGATCATGTGCAGGAAGAAAGTAGGCAGGCCACTAAGGTGAGCATTGCCAAAGTTCAGGACTCAGGATCACCTCCAAAGGAATCCACCAATGTCGGGGACCATACGCTTGCACGTTCACACTCTCTCCACGACGCGAGTTAGACTCAAGCATGAATCAGTAGGACTTGTAGGAGGAAATGGGGCTTAGGCAACGGCTTGGTGGTCAAAGATAAACATGAAGGCTCTATGCAACCAAAGCGAGCGAAAACAACCCAAACCAAAACAGCCACTTAGAAAAGAATGGGGCACACGCCCCCAGACTTAGCTTGAAATCCGGGTGTGAACACGGCTGAACCCGACCAAATTCAATAAAGAGGATGGGGATCGAAATCTCAAAGCAATTCTTTCACAAAAATATTTGTTTTTTCGATTGCGCGAATCAGCTTTTTATTTTCGTAAACTATTATTTTCTTTTCTGCGCTAGCAATCCCCAAACGAAGCAATCAAAACGGGAATAAAATCAGCACCCCCAAAAACAATGTCCACTAATCACAACCTCGGCAAAACAGGAATTACAAATCAGCTCAAGCATTTGATTGCAAAGGTGGGTTTAGCTTCAGGCCTTGGTGAAAGTGAGTGGAGCTGGATCAAAGGAAGGGTAGGCACAAATTTGGCATGCAATGGTTAACAGGTAGGAATGGCTAAACAAGGCTCAAACTAGCCAAAAAGAAGGCCTACGTCATGCTTACGCTTAACTAACCGTGCACCAATGCTTCGAGAGTAGCTTATTGCAAGTTCTTAGCCACCGAGAAAGATGATCCTTCCCCCCGACTTGAGCAGTACGAGTCTAGTGGCGGCTACACACATTCCTACACTATCGTTTGATTATCCCAGATTCAGATTTTGAGCAGTACAAACAATATTGACGTGAGCAGAAAAGAATAATTCTACGAGCATAAAGAAAAATTAGTTCTATCCTAACTCTACACAAACCATGAGTATTCGATTAGGGGCACTGCATGAGTTTCGAACTACTCAATCCTGAAATCCTAAGCCAGTACCACTATTTTAAAGTTTACACAAAAGCAATAAATTTAACTCGGGTTGTGCGCGTGGGTAAGAGCGCACTCGTGTGGGTGATTCAGTGTGTGCAACCAAAAAAAACAAGACATAAGTAAATAAGAAACTGGAATGCAACAGAAGGTGCGGTGTAGTGACCACAGGCAGACTACCCCCCCAGACTTAAAGTTGACAACGAGTAAAAATAAACATTCCAAAGAGGAGAAATAGCTAGGGTAGGAAGTTACCTATGCTCAAAATTGAGCATACCAGTCGGGCAATGAGATGTCCAAGTGCGGCCACGTTGCCGCGCCTCTAATATTCCTGCACCTGCGATTAAAGGATGCAAGCCAAACAAAAGCTGGACATATATATATATATATATATATGAAGAAATAAACCAAAATCAAAACACAGCAGGACTTATAATGCTGGGCTACCACACCCAAATAATGAAATAAAAACAAAAATTTTAACAAAAGAAACACTATCCTAGATAACTGTTGGGTTTATTGTCTCCCAACAGGACTTATACAAAATCTGAGCATCTCCTAACTGATGGGCGAATGAAACTGGAAATGCTCAGGCAGAGGTTCATGGTCACACTGCGGTAGCGGGTACCGGAACGGAGATAGAACATAAGCCCCAATACCTGTATACGTATACCTATCGGAAGTTTCAGGCATGGGCAGAAAGTCACTTGGGAAGCTCATCGGCTCCAACTCCATCTGCATCCGGTTACAATAAGTCCGAGGCCGCATTACAGGCCCTTGTACTGATTGGACCAATTCCATAATGTGGTCCTGCATGGGAGTAGACACGAGAGCAGGGTCAAGAAATAAACTAGAAGAATAACATAAACATACCTCGATCTTGGGGTTGATCCCAGAGTCATCCCCCGTCGGCGGAATTGTGGATGCTTCCAAACAGCTGTCGACGCTAGTGCAGGAATGTTCTGAAGCTGCGTCTGCCTCGTCCATGCCTCGGGCATCCTCACATGGGATGGAGGTCACAACCTCTGCCACGGAGTCGTCCTCCTCGACTGGATCTAACAGAACGCGGGAAATGCTAATTTCCACCTGCGATTCAATCTCAACAGCACTGTCAGAAGAAGAAAGAATGCTATGCAAAGAGGAAGGTGAAGACACGAAGCTTGGTAGGACGTTGAGCGCTAGCTCTTCACAACTAAAAGATTCTATGCTAGTTGAAGTAGGCACTTTAGGAGTATAAATAACAGTGTCGGAATGGGGATAAGCACATGTATTGGTGCACATACCTGGGATGTCTTCTCCATAACCTAGAGATGGCAATGGTACATACCCCGATACGGAAGGGATGTTGCCCAAGGTTGAAGTGGAGACAATCCGAAAATCCTGCTCGTCATCCACTGCTAGCTCAGCTAGGTACACGACGCAATCCTTCAATGTATGATCCTAGCTTCGACAAAAAAGGCACTGCTTAGCCGGCTTCGGCGGTGCAACTGGTGCTGAAGCTGAATAAAAGTAGTGCGGTAATGGCTCCGCAGGTCGGTAGCTAACCGGCTTATGTCGACGATATGTCGATTCATAAATTTCCTGGCTACTATACTTCTGAGGGCATCTGTCACTAGCATGAGAAATGTCTCCACAATGACGGCAATTGATATTGAAATTGGCCCACATTGCAGCGATTTCAAATATAAGGGATACAACTACTTGGCATAGATTCTGCGAATAAAACTAACAATTCCATCTGACGGAATAACAACACAAGAGAAAAGGGATCAAAAACAACAAAACAACTCGCATCACGAAATTCTCAGTCATCTGGAGTCGCTCTACAGTTGCATTCCCCGGCAACGACGCCAAAAACTTGATGCGTGTAATACGGCAAGCGCACCGGTCGCACAAGTAATAAAGTTTTGGGAGTAAATCCCCAAGTGTCGGTCTCTTGAGGAATGCAATTAGCGTAGAACGACAACAGTACCGAGAATATTGTTATGAGAGTTAAAAATAGAACAAAAAGGAAATAGCGGACTCGGGAGATTGTGGATGTTTGATCTACTGAACTAGTAAAAGCGATGCGGGTCGACGGCACCGCTTCGCAAGGTGAAATGGGTTTGTCAGCCGCTATGCCGAACTTCAGTTGGGCGAGTGGAAGGGAAACTAATGGATTGCAGCGTTCTTGTGTGGATTGCAATCGGACAAGGCACAGGAATGAAGTGGATGTGGGGTGAGTGAGGTACATTCACATACAGAACTCACAAGCATAAGAAGAACTTAACATTCCATTAACTAGAAAGTAAACTTGATGTTCAGGGATGGAAATGTTCATTACACTGCTCAAAACATTCATAACACAGAGGAAGGGGAAGAGGAGTAAACCAAAAGAGAATGAAGATCCACCGCGGGTCGTGGCCGGAGTAGCGAGTTGTCAATCCGCTTCCGGGCTCAGTCCAAGGAGGCTTCCGGTACCAACGATCTGTCACCTCGAAGGCCTTTAAGTCCGTTCTCTAGGTTATCTACTTCACCAACTATGCAGGAAAGCTTGGAGTTGAAGTCACCAATGGCCGAGGGCTTCGCCGGAGTGTTGAAAAGCTTCGGAGTAAGTGGAAATGGCTTCCCGACGAAGGTGGAAGTGATGGAGCAGCTGGAGAAGTGAAAAGGCGATTCCCGCGCACTCTCCGATCGCAGCAAATGACAGGCGTTGACCTAAAACGCGGAGCAGGGCCTTTTATACGGAGACAGCAGAAGCAGTGCGCACGATCAGTGGCACACGACCAGTGGTCGTGCGCACTATAGGTCGATGATCGTGCGGCTTTTCCAAATAAACCTGCAACCTGGACAAGAAGCATCAGCATATACGCGCACGAGCAGTGGCGCACGACCAGTGGTCGTGTGCACTATGGCCAGTGCTCGTGCGATTACCGAGACAAGGTTATGAAAAAGGGGTTGTAATGCGCACGAACAGTGGCGCATGACCAGTGGTCGTGCCAGTAAGTCCAGTGGTCGTGAGCTTACCCCAGGCTGATTCTATAGAAAACGTAGAGTAGTGCGCACGATCGGGGCGCACGACCAGTGGTCGTGCGCATTAGATCCCCTGATCGTGCGCAGTATTCCTGTTTCACAACCATCCTGGAACACGCACACGACCCCTGTACCAGCAGAAGGGGTAGAAAGGCCACCAGAACGTGCACACTACATCCCCGAGATAGGGCTAAAGAATAACAACAAAAATGGAAACACAGAAAGCACACAGAAGCGGACCTACAGTGCACTTAATCGTGAAATAGGTACATAAACACAAATAAGCAATAAAGGCTCTCAAGTGTAGTGCTAAGGCGATAAAACTGGCCCAGATGAGTCCAAAAATCAGTGTAAAATGTGGACTCATCAGCCACCACCTTACCATGATGCATCAAAACAGCTCTAGACCCTTTCAGGGATACATCCGTATAAATCTGGAATCCTTCGGTTCCTGAGGGAATCATAAGGATTGGGGCAGAAGTTAGCCGTTACTTCAATTCGATGAACGCAATCTCGCATTCCGGTGTCCACCGAAACGCAACATCCTTCCTCATAAGGGCAGTGAGGGGTAACACAATCTTAGAGAAACCTTCCACGAATTTCCTGTAATACCCGGCAAGACCAAAGAAACTTCGTATATCTGCCACTGTCTTAAGCGGCGGACATTTTAACCCAAAAATTGGTGATCCATCCCAAGGTAGCCAGCTTGCAAGTCGTGGCCTACTCTAGGTTCTCCCTGGGGGTCGCAACAAGTCCAAGGATGGGCGGACAAACTTCTCTGTCCGCTCAGGCCACGCGTCTAGGGCGGTATCCCCCGGTCTGACCGCTCAGGTCACGCAGCAGCCACCTGTTCTACAGGGGCGGCAGACTGCTTCCTCAGTCCGCTCCTGCAGGCCGCACGGTTTGATCAGCTAACTGCACCATGGTTCTCTCTGTTCCGACAGGTGCACCACCCAACCAAGTCGCGGACTCCCATTACCGTCCACACAGGCCGCCACATCACCAGGCGACCTACCTCTAGGTTGCCCAACAATAGGCGACAACTCTCTAGGTCGTCCACCAGCGGGTGCGACCTACACCACCTTAGTCCGCCCTGGCAGTCGGCGACCTGCCTTCAGGTCGTCCAATAGTGGGCGATAGCCTCCAAGCCTATCCAACAGGAGGCAGACTTCAGCAAAGGGGGTGACCTGCTACTTCAGTCCACCAGGTTGCCCAGTCGGCCAGCTCTCATCTGCTTGCAGTTCGCGGACTCGATATCAGTCCGCCCAAGGAATGTGGACTTGCTCCAGCTCTCCGCCAAACCGAACAACATACAGCGGACTCATCCCGTCCGCCACGGGCTAGACGGACTCGTTATCAACCCTTCAGTCCGCCTGTAGTAGGCAGACTCCTCCAGTAGGAAGGCGACCTGCTCTATTCAGTCCGACAGGTCGCCAACCTCCCCCAGTGACAAGCCTCTAGTAGAGGCGGACTTGTCTCATCTGCCATGGGCTGGGCGGACTCTTCCAGTCCACCACTTGGCCCTCCAGCTTTCCACCAGCACGCTTCCCTATAGTAGAGGCAGACTCATTATCCAGTCAGCCGCCCATCTTTCCATCCAACACTGGCCTCTTCCCAGCAAGAGGCGGAGAACTCCTCAGCTCGCATAACTCGACGTGGACTCGCTTAATACAGCAGAGGCGTACTCGTCCCAGTCCGCCAAACAGTAGATCAGCTCCAGAAGACAAGTTCCCAGAACGAGCGACCTGACGCGAACTCGGCAGACTCCAAATTATAGTCGCACAACTTACCAACTCACCGGGGGTGACGTTACCAAAAGCCGTTACCTCCTCGAGCCTATAAATAGCCCCCATACCTCTCATTTGGGGGACAGACATCGGCACGCTCACACCTACCCGGTGGATAATCGATGATAAGGTCAAAGCATCAAGATCTGCGGAATCCACTTCTCAGTCCGCGTGACCTCAGCTGCCCTCTCTGCCTGATCACGCAGTCCGCTCGGCTTACTCAAGCCGGCTGCTGGATCAGTTAACCATGCGGTCTACCGACCTCACTGCTCAGTACGCGCGACCTCCTCTGCCAATTTCTTTCCTTAGCCGCCAGCTTCCCCCTTTGTACCCTTTAATTGCTTTCCATGTAAAGGTGCAACACAAGCTGCAATCACTAAATGTTAATCAAAGGAAAGCCCATCGCAAGAGTTACATTTAGGCCGCGGAGGGCGAAGTCTGGTATTGTCGCTGCAATCGGCCCCCTCTTCTTCTCATCACACATCTCTCGGCATCAACCTGCAAACTCAACCGTCAAAGTAACCTTCTACTCGACAGTTCCTGATCAACCTTCTCTGCCATCTCTGCACTCGGATCAACATCCTCCTCTCCACTATCCCCGCAACCCTTGATCAAGCGTTTGCTCCACTATCGAGCACTCCGAAGCTTTTCCCCGCATCCTCAATCAACCTTCTTCTTCAATCACCTCACTTGTGAGACTGAACACACCTGTTAGCTGCTGGTGCCCGCGGCTCCCTCTCCTCTCTATTTCCGTGCATCAACAGTTAACATGCGGCCTTCAGATCCGAACAGACGGTGAAAACCAACATTTAGCCATGACAGATCATCGATCAGCCGAGAACCTTGCTCCATCAAGTCCTAGTGAAGATCCTCTTTTGGAAGCCTTGGAGCAATCGCGCAGAGAGATAGCCCAACAGTTTCAGTCAATCAACCGTACTCTATCTGCAATCGTGCAACGATTAGAAATGTAATCTGCAGCAGCACCGGTTCCTCCAGTAAATCCAACACCAATATTGGAGAATTAGCAAGTCTATCCTCTGGATTATCCGTCAATCTATCCTCCTACATACACACCAACCTTTCCGCAAGGTTCTGCAGCTCATTTGCGGCCTCAAAATGATGAGTTTGCAGCTCGTCAAAACTTCTTTGGGGAAGCTGCCCGGGGAAGTCCAGCAAGATTTCTGAACTTTCAGGGAAGTCATCCTTACTCTTCAGTCTCTGCCTTTGCTCCTCCTATAACAAATTTTTCCTTCTATCCTCCTACTCCTTTTGTAGCTACAACTTATGCTCCCTTCTTTAATTATGTTGTAGGAAAGCAGGAAGAGCCGTCTCCATTTTCAGAGAATGTTCGTTATGAACCAACTCCAGTTAATTTCAGAGAGCTACGGTTACCAATTTACACTAGAGAGACTGATCCAATGAAGCACCTTCAAGCTTTTGAATCAGCCGTAGCTCTCAAGACTCTCTTAGATGCTACCAAATACAAGCTCCTTGTAACAACCTTTGATGGACAAGTGAGGGATTGGTTCTATGTTCTGCGCCCTGAGTCCATCACTTCCTGTGCTAATCTGTAAAGGGAGTTCTTGCTCAGGTTTTCTACTTCAACAAAGAGAAAGGGCGGTCCAGAAGCCCTCTTTGAGATCAGGAAACGAGAGAATGAGACTTGGTCTCAGTTTGTACATCGCTTTCAGAAAGAGATTTTGGACATTGAGATCGTTGATCAAGAAATGTATCGAGTGGCTCTGATACATGATCTGCGTGAAGGGCCACTCAAGTTTGAAGCCAATGCCCATGCACCAAGAACATATCAAGAGTTGATTAGCTTTGCCAATTCATACATTCGAGGTGAAAAGAGCAACCCCAGCTTCATCTCCAGGCTTATAATAGAGAAGGATTCTTCTTCTTACAAGCAACCTCCGAGGTATCCTCAGAAAGATTTTCCATCTAACTCAAGGAAGGGAAGAAGATTTCAACGTCATCGACCCCCCTTCCCAGACCAGGATCGTCCCCGAGATCATTTATTACTATTTCCAGCTCCACAAGCAGCTTCAGTTCATCGGCAGCAAGATGATGACTTGCCAGAGTTTGAACTGGACGAGGCCATGCAAGAAGTAAGCCAAGTCATGAAGGATAAGGCTAATTACAAAAGGCCCTATCAGCTAGCTTATCAAAGATCTAAAGACTCAGATCCATACAGCGAATTCCATAAAGAGCAAGGACACTCAACTAAAAACTGTCGAGCACTTCATCAACCAGTACAAAGGATGCTAAGGCAGGGGAAGATGCGTGACCTGTTCCCGAAAGATGACCACTCTGATCCATCAACTTCAAAAGGCAAAGAAGTTGCAGACACTCCATGTTGCTCAAAGGGAGTGAGCCAAATCGACGATTACCACAACCTCATTATTAATAATACCATTGATGCCAATGATGAAGGAAAGTACAGAAACTTATTCTAAGCTGATGGAGAACAACGCAAAGTTCTCAATGCTCCTCGCAATCATTACTGGTTACTCTTACCTTTACTTTACATGTTTCAAACATTTTCTTTTTAAAAGCACTTCTAAGTGTTCCTTCATGCATTTCAATATATTTTACATCAGAGATCTCATACTGACACATTTCCCTTTTTTGGAATGCTTCTTCCTCTATTTTCTCTTTGCCAAAGAGATCACTGAACCACCAAGACATCACCGAGTCTTGCTATAGACCCCCTCGAGGTTGAACTCTGGCGTAAGACCACAACGACCACATTTCGCGAGGAGTGTTCGCATATGTGTAGTGGGGGCCGTCCAACTCTCATGCGGTGGAATACGGGACTTCAGATCCTTGCCAGCATCTAACATAAAGCGTGCATCAAGGGAGGTCCCATGTGTTAGCTATGCTGCGTTTCGTAAGGGAAACATTACAATTACGATGATCTTTGCTTGACAAGCAATGACGATCAAGCGTAGCCTTGTCTCTTCGATCATCTCACGACTGTAATGGCCGAATACTCTATGGTACTCTCAATCCGTGCTTTCGCGAGGCCCACAACTCCGCTGATCTTTCTAAAGGCGAGCAATGCTATAGACCACTTAGCACATCTGGCCTAACTGATCAGCGATGTTGTAACCCGAGGCAAGAGAGCAGTGTATCTAACAATCCTTCTTAGGATTTCCTATGCTTTAGTCTTTTATACCCTTCTAAAGGAAGCGCGACCAGCCCGCTCTAAGTAAGACTATACCCTTGATGACCTTTCTTGGGCAAGTGATGCATAAGGCCCACGGGTGCTCTCCTGTGCCAGCATACAACCTTTTTTTTTGATCATCTCCAAGTATATACCTCTTTCTATCAACTGCCTCTTTCACAGGTTAACAGGTTAAATCCGACTTGTCAAAAGGATTCACAACATTCATTTTTGCTTACGCTCATTTTATATACACTGCTTGCATGAAGCTCTATCAGATGATGATTTACAAAGCTCTTTATTACTCTTGTCTAATGTTAATGACACTATTCATTAATCAAAGTATCTGGTTCTTCTTGATTAACAATCCATGCTATTGGAGTCTAATTAAGATGGTTTCATCTTGCTGATCTGGACTTCATATTCAAGATATCATATTTGATCTCGCAAAAAGATCACTATCGCAATCTGATCTTTATTCGGTTATCAGCAGTATCCGTCAGACATTTCTTCTGCTATCCGATCATATCTATCATATCATATCAACAGATAGCATTCGCAGGTTCCATTCAGGTACTTGCAGCTTAGTTCATTATATCATATCTGCTTCTTACTCTTTTCTTACAGAGATTAGCAGGTATTTGCAAGTTCCCTCCAGGTACTTGCAGCTTAGCTTTACATTCATAACTTCTTCTAACTTCTCCTTTGTAGAGATTAGCAGATATTTGCAAGTTCCATTCAGTTACTTGCAACCTACTTTTCTTTTATATCTACTGCTCACACTTTGCAAGTTCCATTCAGGTACTTGCAACCTACTTTTCTTTTATATCTACTACTCACACTTCCTTTTTGCAGAGGATAGCAGGTATTTGCAAGTTCCCTTCAGGTACTTGTAGCTTACTTTCACATATACCATCATATCTGCGTATAACATCTCTTTTGCAGAGACTAGCAGACACTTGAAAGTCCCCTTCAGGTACTTGCAACTCATTTTTTCTTTGACATATACTGCTTACACTTCCTTTTGCAGAGGATAACAGGTGCTTACAAGCCTCCATCAGGTACTATGCGGTATTCAAATAAAATGTTGCTTCTCATTTGACTTAGCCTTGGTTGCGACGCGCTGGAAGTCGGCAAGCTGGGGGTTGGTGAGCTGGGGTTGGCGAGCTGGGGTTGGCGAGCTGGGCTGATTGGACAGTTTGACATTCCGATTACTTTTTCTATAAATAGCCCCCCACCAACCCCTGTACTGCTGCTTTTACTGCTTACTCTTTCTCTGTCTTCCTGTGCTATTTGTTTTCTACTCGCGCCCCGCCTTCTCTCGCGAGCATGGGTAAGACCAACCCCGACGCTAATGGCCGCACCAAGTATGCCCAACACTTCACCGACTACTGCTTCTTTGAGGGGCATACCAGCGAGGAGGAGTTCGCGGAGTTCGAGACAGAATACGTGTCGCCGGATTTCAAGGCTCGCCGACCGAGGTAGTGGGAGGCCATCAACACCTTTTATGATGATGAGCTCGCCTTCCCCATCTCGCACTTTGAGGTGGGGCTGCGCCTCCCCCTCTGGTCGGAGATCCGACAGATTCTGAAGTACTACGACGTGGTACCCGCGCAGCTGAACTCCAACGCCATCGCCATGATGGTGGCGTTCGCGAGCTACCTCCGGCGAGAGAGGATAGAGTTCAACCTGACAGTGTTCAGGAGGCTCTTCTATTACAAGGTGACGCCGGATGGGGTCGCTTACTTCGGCGGCTCGCTGATCAAAGTTCGCGAGATCGCGAACAAGCACCACAACTGGATGACCAGGATTGCCTTTATCAAGGGCGATCTCGGCAACATCCCGTACTCGCCGCAGCAAAAAGGCGAGGAGGTCTACCGCCCGCCGGCCGTATCCGGCAATGATGCCGAGCTCCACAAATACTTCCTTCACAAGGATTTCGAGGTCACCTTCCTGCGAAGGGGCCTCGACGCGCTCCTCCCCGTTCTGCCCGGCGAAGGTATTGTTCTCTCCTTATCTTGCCGAGCTCACCCGATTGCCGAGCTCGCCATATTGCTGCTGAAATTCCTCTAACTTTTTCCAAGTATTGTTTTGCAGGGGAGTGGATAATTCCCGTGAACCCGCCATTTGCGGACTCGGGGCTACACACGGACCCTCTTGCTCGCGAGAGGGCAGCAGCAGCGGCTTGCCGAGACGAGGCGGCCTTCTCGCAACCCTCCTCCAGCAAGAGGCGACCGAAGGATGCGGGGTCGAACCCTCCACATCGCCAGCAACTGCCAAAAAAGATGAGGAGAGCCCTGCTGGCTCTGCGGGGGCAACAATAACAACAACATCAGCCCAGCCCCAAATATATGAGCTCGCCAGAAACAGTCCTGGATGCATCACCGGAGAGCCCGCTGAAGGAGATCACCAGCAAAAGGCGGAAGGGCGGCGAGGCTCCTGCTTCTGGGGCAGCGATCTCCCCACCTCCTTCGTCGAAGAGGATGGCTCGTGAGCGGGGGGCGCCGAAACAACATCCCCTCTTCAACTTCGGGGGGCGGTGGAAGGACTCGGCGGGGGAGGCCATGGTGTAGTGGGATAAGCTAGCCCATCGGGTCTCCATCTCCACTCTGCATCCATCCTGGCATGACCGCGAGCCCGCCACTGGCCATGCTTATGCCCTCGGCTTCGGCCTCTATGGCTGCGAGGATGCCGAGGCCTACAAGAACATGACCCTGCGACAGCTCAGCCATGAGGGTCTGCAGGCCCACCTGAGGACCATGGAGCTCCACCACATGCTGACCCGCCGCAGCTTTGCCCTCAGCAATCAACTCCTAAAAGCCGAGTAGGCCCGCGATGTCGCCAAGGATAAGGTTGCTGATCAGGCGAATGTTGAAGTATTAGACCGGGCGGCTTAGCGGTCTGATCCAGCGGTTTGTTAACCGAGCGGTCTGGCGGTCTATCTGGTGCCTGGAGACCGGGCGGTCTATCGGTCTACCTCTGCGGCCTGTTCTATCCTGCTGGAGTTGCCGAGCGGTTAGCCCATCTGTCTAACCGCGCGGCCTATGCGGTCTCCATTATTCTAGCCGCCCAGTACTGTAAATGTTTAGTCCCACATTGTTTGTATACTCTCTTTCTTATCTCCTCCATTCTATATAAGGGAGGCCATACCTTTGTAAATGATATCTTTTTTGGATAATAACATTTCAATTATTCAAAAGTTTATTCGCTTGTCTTCTACTTTACGCTTCTTTTCTCTACTTTCTAACATGGTATCAGAGCACACGGTCATTTCCCTCTGATTCTGTGTGCTCTCTGTTGTTCGCGGCTTGTTTTCCGCATTCTGCGACTTGCTTCGCGACTTGGCTTCTCTCTGTCCGCACGGCTTGTTTCTATCCGCGCGGCTTGTTTCTGTCCACTGCCCTGTTCGCGCGGCTTGCTTCTTCTTCTCTTCTCCTACTGCTCTTTGTCGCAGCGACCTGTTTCCTTGTCGCCGTGCTCCTTGTTCTTTCCTCCCGCTCCGACTTCCTAGTCGTTGTGGTCTGTCCCTATCCGCGTGTGTTGTCTCTCTACTCGCGGCTTGCTGCTGTGATCTGCCTGACCGTGCGGGTTGTTCCTTTCTCACCCGCATCTTGGTCGCGGTCATCAGCTCTTCTCCTCTCTTCTGTTCGCTCGGCCTTTTTAGTCCGCGCGACCTCTTCCCCGCTGTGCCTTTGACCGCCTTCTCGCCGCTGCTGTGATCTGCCTGACCGTGCGGGTTATTAATTTCTTACCCGCATCTTGGTCGCGGTCACCTGCTCTTCTCCTCTCTGCTGTTCGCTCGGCCTTTTCAGTCCGCGCGACCTCTTCCCCCTGTGCCTTTGCCTGTTTCAAGCCGCTACTGTTCGCGCGGCTTCGTCTGCTTTCTAACCGCTTCAGTTCGCGCGGCTTCTTCTGCTTGCCGGGTTCTATGACTACCTCCGGTCTCACCACTACTCCTGCAGCTCCTTCTCCTCCTCCTCCTTCGGGCAACCTTGGCACTCTGTCCAAGCTTGTTGGCTCCAACTATCCCGATTGGAGTGTTTCTTTCACCTTTCTCCTTCGTTCTCAACGCAAGCGTCATCACCTCACCGATGAACCTCCTCCTCGCACCTCTCCTGAGTTTGATGACTGGGATGCGAGTGATGCTCTTGTTCGCACCTGGCTGGCCAACAGCCTTTCTGATGAGTGCCTTCCCGTCATTCGCCATGATGAGACGGTCAAGGCCGTATGGCTTCACCTCGCTGCTCTCTATTCTAAGGGGGGCCAGACGTCCCGCATTTATACTCTCTATGCGGACCTCTTCGCCCGCCCTTCCATGTCCCCAGCTGCGGCTTATCAGCAGGTTCAGGCCCTTGGGGCTGAAATCCTCCAGAATCGCCCCTTCTCCGCGGACTTGGCCGACCAGCACAAACACTTCCAGGAACTCCTGGTTGTTTGTTATCTTCTTCGTCTTCCCGACTCTTATGATATGATCCGCCAGCAGATCTTGGGTGAGGCAGAATCTCCTACTTTGGATGCCACTGCGGCTCGCATTGCCGCCGTTACTTCGCTCCTCCAGCGGCCTCTGTTGGCCTCCCCCCCTTCCCAGGACTCCTTTGCTCACCAAGCTCAGCGGGGGGGCCCTAGTGGCCGTGGCTCCTCTGGCGGACGGGGTTCCTCCCGGTTCTTCTGCTCTCACTGTGGTCGTACTGGCCATACTGTTGACCGCTGCTGGCAGAAACATCCTCATCTTCGCCCTTCCGGTGATGCTCCTTCTTCGGCCTCCGCCTCTTCTAGGCCGTCTGCCTCTGTGGCCACGACGTCAGGTAGTGCCCACGTCGTTACCCAAGGTAAATGGCTGATTGACTCCGGTGCCACCAATCATATGACAGGCAACCCTCATTGCTTCTCCCGTCTTGAGACCCATGACCGCTTACCCCCAGTTCGTGTGGCGGATGGTTCCCCGTCTCCGGTTCATGGGACGGGCATGGTTCAACTCACTCCTTCGCTTTGCTTGGAGGATACCCTCTATGTCCCGAAGTTCCCGTGCAATTTGTTATCAGTTACTACTTTATGCCGACAACTTCAGTGCTCCGTTTTATTCACTCCCACTACTTGTTCTTTTCAGGACCCGAGGACCCAGCGGACGATTGCTACTGGGACTGAGAGCGGCGGCCTCTACTTCCTCGACGATGTTTCAGCTCTTTCTGCCTACTCCTCCTCCACCGATCTCCTTCAGTGGCATCTTCGTCTTGGACATCCTCCTCCTCGGCTCATTCGTCAGCTTCTGCCCCACTTACCTCCCACCAGTTCTCCGCTTAACTGTGATGCGTGTCAGCTTGGCAAACATCATCGCTCCTCCTTCCCACCGAAGCAAGGCCGTGGCTCCTCTCGCATTTTTGATCTTATTCATTCTGATGTATGGGGTCCTGCTCCTACCCTCACAATTGGTAGGGGCAGTTCCTATTTTGTCACTTTTATCGATGATTTTATTCGATGTACCTGGGTGTATCTATTAAAGGATCGCTCTGAGCTATTTTCTGTTTGGCAATCTTTTTACTTTATGATTAAGACTCAATTTGCTATTTCTATTAAGGTCTTACGTTCTGATAATGCCAAGGAATATCTGTCTCATGAGTTCTCCGCGTTCTTTCACCAACACGGCCTCATTCATCAAACGACTTGTGTTTACACCTCCCAACAGAATGGGGTGGCGGAGCGTAAAAACCGTCACCTGCTTGATGTTGCGCGTACTCTCATGACGCAGATGCACGTCCCTCGCTCCTACTGGGGCTACGCTGTGCTTCTCGCTTGCTATCTCATCAATCGCATTCCCTCCACGGTCCTCCACGGCCGGACTCCCTTCTCCCTTCTCTACCCCCACCAGGAACCTTTTCCTCTTCCTCTCCGTGTCTTTGGCTGTACGGCCTTTGTTCACGCTCCCTCCGCTACCCGCGATAAGCTTTCCCCCCGTTCCACCAAGTGTGTCTTTTTGGGGTACTCTACCACTCAAAAAGGCTATTGCTGCTTTGACCCCCTTCTCCGCAAGCAGTTTGTCTCCGCAGATGTGACTTTTTTCGAAAATGCTTCCTATTTCTCTCCTTCCTCTTCTCTTCCTTCTCTTCCTTCTGATATCTCCGTTTCTTCCACACCTCTTCACGTTTTCCCACCTTCGTCTCCTCCTCCACCCACTCCTTCCCAGTCCGTCTCCCCACCCACCCCTCCACCCTCCTCTCCGCTGCCGTCTCTCTCTAGTCCCGGGCCAGCCTTCTCCGCCACGGACGCTCCGGTCGCTGACGCTCCTGTCGCCGATGCTCCCGATGATCTGGATGTTCCCATTGCCCTTCGCAAAGGGGTGCAGGCATGTACTCAACACCCGCTCACGGCTGTTGTTTCTTATGATCAGCTTTCTTCTTCTCGCAGGTCGTTTGCCTTGGCTATCTCTGCTACTTCTACTCCCCGTACCTACCAGGAGGCTCTCGCTCTCCCTCATTGGAAGTCTGCCATGGATGAGGAGATGGCTACTCTTACTGAACGGGGTACCTGGACTCTGGTTCCTCCTCCCGTGGGCACTGATGTGGTTGGCTGTCGCTGGGTCTTTGTTGTGAAGTTTCGCCCCGATGGCACTGTGGATCGCTACAAAGCCCGGCTGGTGGCCAAGGGCTTTACTCAGACTTATGGCGTTGATTACTTTGATACCTTCTCTCCGGTTGCTCGCCTCAGCACAATCCGGGTTCTCTTTTCTGTGGCCGTTAACCGGGCTTGGGCTATTTCCCAGCTTGATGTGAAGAATGCCTTTCTCTATGGCGATCTTCAGGAAGACGTCTATATGGAGCAACCTCCTGGGTATGTTGCTCAGGGGGAGACACGTGTCTGTCATTTGAAGAAGGCCATTTATGGCCTAAAGCAGAGCCCTCGGGCATGGTTCGAAAAATTCAGTGGTATTGTGGCAACCATCGGCTTTCAAAGGAGTTCGGCCGATCACTCCTTGTTCATTCGCAAAACGGCCTCGGGACTGGTGGTTTTAGCCGTATATGTGGATGATATTCTCCTTACTGGTGATGACCAAGATGGGGTGGACTTGACGAAGAAGCACCTCCGTCAGCACTTGGTCACGAAGGATATGGGCTCTCCAAAATACTTTTTGGGGATAGAAATCTCTCGGAAGCCTGACTCCTTGGTTCTCTCTCAACGGAAGTATGCCCTTGATCTTCTTCAAGAAGCAGGCTTGACAGGTGCCAAACCAGCTCATCTTCCCATGGCTGTTGGAGAGGACAAAACGTGGACGGATGAATTGCCTCCTCTATCTGATGTCACACGGTACAGACGTTTGGTAGGCAAACTCATCTATCTCACGGTGACTAGACCCGACATCGCCTATGCTGTAGGAAAGGTCAGTCAGTTTATGCAAGCTCCCAGGGAGTGTCATCTTCAGTCCGCCCTGAAGATTTTAGAGTATATCAAAGCAGCACCTGGCAGAGGGTTACTCTTCCAGAAGAATGACCATCTGAGGGTTGAGGCCTACTCAGATTCCAGTTACGCAGATGACAAAGGCGATCGTAAATCCACGTCAGGTTTTTGTACCTTTGTTGGAGGTAATCTCGTAAGTTGGAAGAGCAAGAAACAGTCTGTTGTTTCCAGATCCAGTGCCGAAGCAGAATACCGGAGTATGGCGTCAACTACGTGTGAGTTAAAGTGGTTGCGGGCTCTCATGCTTGACCTGAGCGAGGTATATGATTGTCCTCTCCCTATGTTCTGTGACAACAAGGCCGCTATACACATATCCAGGAATCCGGTCTTTCATGAGAGAACGAAGCATATAGAGGTTGACTGTCACTTCATTCGGGAGGAGATTTTGAAGAAACAGATTTGTACTCCTTTTGTCACCTCTGACAAGGAGTTGGCAGATATCTTCACCAAGCCGGTTTCTACTTCCTTCTTCCGCATTTGTGACAAGCTGGGCATGATTGATATCTATGCTCCAGCTTGAGGGGGAGTGTTGAAGTATTAGACCGGGCGGCTTAGCGGTCTGATCCAGCGGTTTGTTAACCGAGCGGTCTGGCGGTCTATCTGGTGCCTGGAGACCGGGCGGTCTATCGGTCTACCTCTGCGGCCTGTTCTATCCTGCTGGAGTTGCCGAGCGGTTAGCCCATCTGTCTAACCGCGCGGCCTATGCGGTCTCCATTATTCTAGCCGCCCAGTACTGTAAATGTTTAGTCCCACATTGTTTGTATACTCTCTTTCTTATCTCCTCCATTCTATATAAGGGAGGCCATACCTTTGTAAATGATATCTTTTTTGGATAATAACATTTCAATTATTCAAAAGTTTATTCGCTTGTCTTCTACTTTACGCTTCTTTTCTCTACTTTCTAACAGCGAAGCAGCTCGACATCGCTGAGGGCCTCCCGCCCAGGCCGCCGGTGGACTAGTAAGTGTCAAGCTCTCCTCTTCTCTTTTACTTAGAATATTTTATGCTGCTGCTAATCGGATTTTCTCTTCACCAGGATGCCAAGGCCGCAGGGGAGCTGCGGGCTCGCAATGCCGAGCAAGGGGAGGAGATTGGCCAGCTGCGCGCCCGCCTTGCCGAGCTGGAAGGGGCGAACGCGAAGCTGAAAGAGGAGAATCAGCACATCAACCGCGAGGTCCACTGCTAGGTGGAGATCTTCTTCCCGGCCAGCAGTTCCGATCCTTCCCTCCCCTACAAGAGGCCGCGGATCTTCGGCGAGGCCGATCTCGCCGAGAGGCTGCGAATTAACTCCATGCAGGCCGCCGAATGCACCCTCCAGATGATGAAGGATTCTGGAGTGCTGGTGGAGGGGTGCGAGGAGATCTCGACCCGGGACCTGATGCCGAGCCTGTTCCCGGCGACGCCGCCCAGCGAGAAGGAAGATAGCTTGGACGCGCTGTTCGGGAAAGGCTTCCAGGATCTGTCAGGCGAGGGAGGGGAGGACCGCCAATCTGGAGGGGTGGGGGGGTGGGGGTGGGGGCGAGTCCTAAATGTATATAACTTGTAGTCTCGCTGAGGCGAGCTCAGCATGTAAATATTGTTACTTAATGAAAGTATATTTTTGATACCTTTTGCGCTCATCATAGCAATGTCATTTTACATATATTGTCTTTCTGGATTTCTCTGTCGTGCCCTGTTTTCTTGCTCTCTCTTTCCACAGCGACCTCACGTAGATTGATGCTTCAGACGATTCGAGAGCGGGCTGCTCTCCGCCCTTGTCACACCACCTCTTCTCGCCCGCGAGCCATCCAGGTTGAACTCAGAAAACATTCTTCTAAGTAAAACAGACAAAGGGGTGAAGTGCCCTGGCCTGGCTCGCGTTCCTTCAGCGAGGTCCTGAGACCTGGCTCGCCACCCCTTTGCTGATGCCGAGCTGGGTTTGGCGAGTCCAAACTCACCTGTGCAGAACCTCTCCCCCTTATTCCTTGGCATTCGAAACTTCTTGGTCTTTACCTGACGAGTTCAAGGCCGATACCATCGAGTGACTTCCTGTCCTACCAGCTAGGTGAGAGCCTGGCAGCGGGATCTGCTCGAGGTCTAAGGATGACACCGAGTGACTTCCTACCCTGCCGGCTAGTTGAGAGCCTGACAGTGGGATCTGCTCGCGGTCCAAGGCTGATGCCATCGAGTGACTTCCTGCCCTGCCAGCTAGGTGAGCCTAACAACGGGATTTGCTCGAGGTCAAAGGATGACACAGAGTGACTTTCTGCCCTGCCAGCTAGGTGAGAGCCTGTCAGCGGGATCTGCTTGGGGTCCAAGGCTGATACCATCGAGTGACTTCCTGCCCTGCCAGCTAGGTGAGCCTGACAGTGGGATCTGCTCGAGGTCGAAGGATGACACCGAGTGACTTCCTACCCTGCCAGCTAGGTGAGAGCCTGACAGCGGGATCTGCCCGGGGTCCAAGGCTGATACCATCGAGTGACTTCCTACCCTGCCAGCTAGGTGAGACTGACAGCAGGATCTGCTCGAGGTCGAAGGATGACACCAAGTGAATTCCTGCCCTACTAGCTAAGTGAGAGCCTGACAGCGGGATCTGCTCGGGGTCCAAGGCTGATACCATCGAGTGACTTCCTGCCCTGCCAGCTAGGTGAGCCTGACAACGGGATCTGCTCGAGGTCGAAGGATAACACCGAGTGACTTCCTGCCCTGCCAGCTTGGTGAGAGCCTGATAGTGGGATCTGCTCGGGGTCAAAGGCTGATACCATCGAGTGACTTCCTGCCCTGCCAGCTAGGTGAGCCTGACAGCGGGATCTGCTCGAGGTCGAAGGATGACACCGAGTGACTTCCTGCCCTGCCAGCTAGGTGAGAGCCTGACAGCGGGATCTTCTTGGGGTCCAAGGCTGATACCATCGAGTGACTTCCTGCCCTGACAGCTAGGTGAGCCTGACATCGGGATCTGCTCGAGGTCGAAGGATGACACCGAGTGACTTTCTGCCCTGCTAGCTAGGTGAGAGCCTGGCAATGGGATCTGCTCGGGGTCCAAGGCTAATACCATCGAGTGACTTCCTGCCCTGCCAGCTAGGTGAGCCTGACAGCGGGATCTGCTCGAGGTCGAAGGATGACACCGAGTGACTGCCTGCCATGCAAGCTAGGTGAGAGCCTGACAGCAGGATCTACTCGGGGTCCAAGGCTGATACCATCGAGTGACTTCCTGCCCTGCCAGTTAGGTGAGCCTGACAGCGGGATCTGCTCAAGGTCGAAGGATGACACCGAGTGACTTCCTGCCCTGCCAGCTAGGTGGGAGCCTGACAGCGGGATCTGCTCGGGATCCAAACATATTCCATTTCTTCATGCAAGCTAGCTGTGACAGTATTGAAGCATTAACGAATTTTATTAGAATCAAGGTATCACTTACATATTTCAGTGGAAAAGTCGTCACCACTCCAGGTGAGACTCAGGGTCTCGCCCTCCACATTTTGGAGTCGATAACCTCCTGATTTTAAAGCCTCCTTTACAATAAACGGTCCTTCCTAGCTGGGGTTGAGCTTCCCTATAGATGCCGATCTCCCTGCTACATCCACCTTTTTTAGTACCAAGTCCCCTTCCATAAACTGTTTGACTCTGACATGCCTGTCAAAGTACTTGTCCATTCTCCTTTTCACCTCTTCCTGTCGGATGGAGGAAAGGTCCCTCAGCTCTTCCACCATGTCAAGGGAGAGCCTCATCTCTTCCTAGTTCTCAACTTACCATTCTTCCCTGCCTTCCCCTGCTGTGACAACCCGAGGCGTTTGAATTTCAAATTCCACGGGGAGCACTGCCTCGCACCCATGGGAGAGCTTAAAGGGGGTCTCTCCTGTAGCTGTGTTAGGGGTGGTACTTAGAGCCCAGAGAACCGCGGGAAGCTGCTCCACCTAGCTCCCCTTCAAATTCTCCACTCTCTTCTTGAGGAGGTTGACGATGATCTTGTTCGCGGCCTCCACCTGCCCGTTGCTCCTAGGGTGATGGACCGAGGCGAACCTGAGGTCGATCCCGAGCCGCCCGCAGAAACTGGTAAACTCTGCGCTGGTGAACTGAGGTCCATTGTCCGTGACGATGGCCTGGGGAAGCCCGTGGTGGCAGATGATCTCCCCCCAGACAAAATTCCTGATGACCTGGGAAGTCATCTTGGCCAGCGCCTTTACCTCCATCCACTTGGAGAAGTAATCAATCATCACTAGCAGGAACCTTCTCTGCCCACTGGCCTGGGGGAATGGTCTGACCAAATCCATCCCCAAAATGGCAAAGGGCCAGGGCGTAGTGATACTTCTGAGCCGTTGAGCTGCTTGTAATTGGAGAGGGGGTGAAAAGATGACACTTATAACATCTCCTTACGAACTCAGTTGCATCGCGGCCCAGGGTAGGCCAGAAATACCCTTGCCTGACGATCCTCCCCTCCAAGGTCCGACTCTCGGAGTGACTCACACATTCTCCAGAGTGGACCTCTTCCAAGATCCTTTGTACGTCGCCCTCGGCCATGCAGCGAGCCAACATCCCTGAGAGGGTCTTCCTGTATAACTGTCCGTCCCGGAGGAGGTAGTACGCTGATTTGTACCTAAGTTTCTTCCTGTCTACCCCCTCCGGATACTCTCCCATGGTGAGGAAAGTTGTGACCGAATCCATCCACGAGGGCCGTTGATCTATCTCCATGAGCTGTCCCTCTTCGATGGAAGGGCGGAACAAGTCAGTGATGGTACCCCCCACCTGGGGACCATGCTTTGCTAGTTGGTCGACCTGCTCATTTTCTTCCCTGGGCACGTGTCGGATGGAGAAGGTTTGGAAAGCGCCTATGACCCCCTTCACTTTGGCTAAGTACAACCCTAGGGTAGGCTCCCTTGCCTCAAACTCCCCGTTGATCTGGGAAGCTATTACCATGGAGTCGGTAAGGACCTCCACGTCCAACACCCCCAGCTCCCTGGCTAGCCGCAGCCCTGCTATCATGGCCTCATACTCGGCCTGATTGTTGGTGATGGGAAAGTGCACTTCTCCCCTGCCCGGGAGAGGAACCTAATCTACCCTGCCAGCTTCCCCGTCAGCCGTTGGACCTCCTTAGTATTCCATGGCGACCCCAGCTCCAAGATAGCCTTGACCTTATCAGGATTCGGCTCGACCCCTGCAGGGGTGAGGAGGTGTCCCAAGAACTTTCCCCTGCTAGCCCCGAAGAAACATTTTAGGGGATTCAACCGCATCTTGTATCTACGCAGGGTGAAAAAGGTCTCTTCTAGATCCTGGAGGTGAGAGTCCACGTCATGACTCTTGATCATAAGATCATCAACGTACACCTCCAAGTTTCTCCCCTTTTGTTCTTTGAAGACCCTGCCCATCATCTTTTGATAGGTTGCCCCTGCATTCTTCAGCTCGAAGGGCATCATCTTATAACAGTAGCATCCATCCCCCGTGATGAACAAGACATCCTTGATGTCTGGGGGTGCATCCTGATTTGATGATAACCTGAAAAAGCATCTAGAAAACTCATTATAGAAAAACCAACGGCTGAGTCAACCAGCGCGTCGATCCGAGGCAAAGGATAACAGTCCTTAGGACAAGCTTTATTAAGTAAAGAGAAATCGATACACGTTCTCCACCGGCCGTCTCCCTTTTTGACCATGACCACATTGGATACCCAGCCGGGGTATTGGATCTCGGACACGAAGCCGGCCTTGAGGAGCTTTGCCACATCTTCTCTGATGGGTTCTGCTAGCTTGTCTGCAATGAACCTCTTCCTTTATTGGATAGGGCGTGTTCCTGGGTCCAGGTTGAGGCGGTGGCAGGTCATATCCGCGTCAACCCCCGGCATCTCCACGGAGCTCCATGCGAAGGTGTCCATGTTTTTTTGGATGCACTCCAGCATCCTGCCTTGATCCTTCGGGGTCAGACCCCCGCTGACGTGGACCTTCTCCACTCTGCCTTCACTGGTGAGGACCTCCAGCTCCACCACCTCTTCCGCAGCATCTAGCTTGGACTGCTCCCCCCATTCTTCAACATCTCTCCCCTTTGGGATGGGGACCTCCGCCTCCACCACTTCCTCCACGGCCATCGCTTCAGCCAACTCCTCCCGATCTCCCCCTTCCCCCCTGACTTCGACGCAGCTCTCCACCTCCAGCTCATCCCTGCCAACTTCCTGCTCCGCCTCCCCCATCCTTCGCTCCATATCCTCAGCTCCCTCCTGCCAAGATATGGAGTTCACGGTAGTGACGTAGCATCCCCATGCCATCTTGGAGTCCCCCCTAACCCTAACGTGGACCCCCTTGGCGTTGAACTTTAAGCATTAATGGAAGGATGAGGGGACGCAGCGGAAGGCACTGATAAGGGGTCTCCCGAAAATGGCGCTGTAGCTGTTGGGGGCGTCTACGATGACAAACCTGCAGTTCCTGGACTGCCCCCAGGGTAACATGGAGGCCTACTCCTCCCTCCACTTCCTTCCTTTCCCCCGAGAATCCAAACAGGGGCCCATCCGAGGCCAACACCCTCTTCGCCTCCACCTTCATCGCGTTGAATGCCTTTTTGAAAACGACGTTGACGGAGCTTCCGTTATCCACGAGGATCCTGACGACTGTAAAATTTTTGATGGCTGTCTGGATGACCAGGGCATCGCAAAATGGATCCTCATGATCCGACATATCGCTTCTGGAGAAGGTGATCCTTTCTTCCGGGGGTGGGGCCTGGGATGTGGAGCCAACACTCCGGCGATACATGGTGTGGAGGCTCGCCCTCCGGGAGTCCTCTACTCGCACCCCCCCATAGATCGCCCCGATTCCTCCTCGGGTTCCCACATCTACCTGGTCTTCGCAGCGGTCCTCCTCTGCCCAAGGCAGGACCTCCTCTATCCTTACTTCCGGTCGCCCCTGCTGCTGCTGCTGTTGCTCCCTGTTTCCCCTTATCTCGAGGAACTCCAGGCATGTAGCTGTGGAATTCCCCTCTTCCTGATGGAAGTCACAGTAGGGCATCTCCACCCTAACTTCTCTTCTCTTCCTCCTTGATACTCTCCTCCTCTCCCCTATGGATATGACCATAGCCTCTTCTTGATCGGGGAGTCGAGGCCTCTGGGCCTATCTCCAGCCTGGGGGGTGGAATTGATCTTGCCTCCCGGTGGTAATCCCTTCCTTGATACCCTCTCTGCGGACCTTGCCCTTGCCACTCGGGCCTCCAGCCTAGCCGATGGTTAGGCTCCTGATGCCCCCACCTGGGCTGCTGCTGCCCCTGGAGCTGCCTCTGCTCCCTCTGCCGGGGCTCTCCTCTCCTCTCCTCCTGGCCTCTTCCTCCTCTCGACTCCTTCTCCTCTTTCGTGGCCCACCTGGCCAACTTCCGGGCGAAGTCCGGGTTTGACGCCTCCCCGTCGACTTCTCTCGCCGCTCTCTCCATCAGCTCCTCATAGGAGAGGGGGGATTCTCTTCAGCTCCATCCTGAAGAAACCTTGCTGCAGGCCTAGGGTGAAGGCAATCATTAGACTATGGCCCGGCATCTCCTGGACCTGGGTGACCTCCTCCTGAAACCGGTCCACGTATCTCCCCAACGTCTCATTCACTCCCTGCTTGATGTGAAACATGGACTCTGACTCTTTCTTCCTCCTCTTTGAAGTAGTGAAACTCAGCATGAACCCCCGGTGTAGGTCCTCAAAGCAGTAGATAGAGCTGGCCGGCAGCTGATGGAACCACTCCCTCGCCTTCTCCTTGAGGATGATGGTGAAGAGTCGGTATTTGAACCCATCCGACATCTGACGGATTGAGACTACATCCTCGAACCATTGAACATTTTGGACTGGGTCTCCCTTCCCGGTATAGTAGGACATCTCGGGTTCCCTGAACCCCTCTGGAACTGGAGCTGAAGAGACCAACTCGCTGAAGGGGCTGCCTCCCCCCACTGGGCGAGCTGGCGCATCACGCGGGCTCAGCTCGCCAAGCCGGCCGACTCCTGCCGAACCAGGGAATAGCACGCGACCAGGGAGCTCGCACCCCCGGCCCTCCTCGGTGACCTCCTTCCCAGCTCGCCTGCCGGGGGCATCCTAGCCTAGAGACGGGGCGGCGGCGATCGGGACAGCCCGAGTCGAGCACTCAGCCCGCGTGTCGAGCGCAAACTTGACGAGGCTTAGCATCTCACTCCTGAAATCCTCGAACATCCTCACTATAGCGAGAGGCGGGGGGGGTGGGGGGGTGGGGGGGGGGGGGGGGGGGGGGGGGGAGGCGAGGCCGCCCTGTCAGATCCCTGCCCTCCTGTCATCGAACTTGCTGAAGACTTTTCTATGCTGATCACGCTCCACGCTCACCACACCAAAATGTTGGAACCGATTTCTCGGTCTCCTGTGGAGTTCACCCTCGGGGAAGTGGTGATCATGCACCTACTTCACTCCTGCAAGCAAAACAACAAGGAAAACAAGAAAGAACTGACCCAAGGGCTCGACAGGAGGTCCCACCACACACCCGAAAGATCTTAGAGCGCTTCCCCTCCTTAGCCAAATGCCTAGCTAAGGTACCCTCAGAAACCACTAGAAAGCTAGAGCAAGAGAGCACAAAAAACATGTCTGCTGGGGTACTCCTTGGGTCCTATTTATAGATTTCAGAATCTGAACTGCCAATAACCAAACTAAACTGACCTGAAATTACCAAAATAACCTCGGCTGGGTCTGCCAACAGCCAAACTCCGCTGTTTTGAAGGGCTATGGGCAGACCGGTGGTGGCAAAACAGTAAAAAGTACCTCATAAACCTGGGCAAGTCGGAGAGCTCGGCCACCTCGGCAGATCAGCTCGCCTGATATTGCCGAGCTCCTTTGCGTGAGTGCGAGCTGGGACGGTGAGCTCGCCAGTCGATAGGCCTCCAATAGTCGAACTCAGGTCGACGAATCCTGGCTTAGTCGGTGAATGCCGAGCTCGTGGTCGGCGACTGCCGAGCTTGCGTTCGATGATTGTCGATCTTCAGTCGACGATTGCCGATCTTTGGTCGACGAATGCCGATCTTCGGTCGATGAATGCCGATCTTCAGTCTACGAATGCCGAGCTCGCCCGCTGCCTCCAGGTTTTCCTGCCAAACTCGCCTGCTGCCTGGGCGATCTGCGCCGGCCGACCTCGCTCCTGATGACCCTACTCGCCGGACACGGGGTTGTACATGCGTCTAAATGGTGCGTAGAAATAATATTAATTAAGAGTGTTGAATGAATTATCATGCAATGATATTTATAGAAGAAATCCTCATCTCTCGAATCTCGGAAATCCCAACGTCCAAAATTCTCCTAGTTATCTCTAACTTAAGAAGAATGAAGAATATTACTTAACATAAAAATTGGATCGCTAGCAAAAGGAGGGAGTCTCCTCCTCTCCTCTAAACTACAGCGAACTAATAAGCGATTACACTTCTTCTCTCTCGTATCTCGAAATACAATGCGAAAGTAGAGATCTTTGGTTAAATGTTTTACACCAATTGTCTCTCGAATCTTGCGGTGCAATAAAATAGCCGTCAAACCAGTATTACGCCACTTATCTCTCGATTCTCGTAGTGAAATACAAGATGAAGACAAAAGCCAAAAAACTCATAAATAAATTCAAAAGTTCACAAGATGACAAATCATCAAACAAATCTCAATAATCAAGAGACATACACCATAAAAACACACATATTACTCTCCTTATACAAGACTTGGACAGTTTAGCTCATAGCAAGGAAAAACACATAAAACTATAAAGATCTTATAGTTCATGGCTTCAGAAATTCGGATCAACCCTTTCTCATGGCAGAAATCCGCTTCTCCACCGTCAAGAACCCTAAAATTGGCCTCCTTACTCTCCAAAATGACAAAAGATCCTTTATTTTCCTTCTCCCCCTCTATTTATGAGTGTAAACACCCCATATGGACTCCATGAATTCTGAAAGGAAGCCTCACTTTATTTCCATAACTGCCATTTTTTTTAAAAATACGTTCAAATTTTCGAATTTCAAATTCGCGGATTTATTGTAATAAATTTTTATTTGTTGCAACAATTTTTTTCAGTCCAGTTTTCAACAAAAACAACTCCGAAATTTATGTAAATTTTCTGCAACATTCCATGAATACTCTCTATGGTTAACATCAGCCGCGCAAGTTAATTTCTTCATGATTCCCTATGATAAAAACAAATCAAAACATTAATAATACATGAATTTTCTCATAAATAAGGATTTGTTTGTTTACAAATGCTTTTAATCAATTTTTGTCAAATAACTTAGTCAAAATGCGGCGAATTGAGGCACAAGATAACTTCATTTTGTGAAATTATCACACCCTCATACCTAAACTTCTACTAGTCCCCAGCAAAGGTGAAACATTACACTCCATTGAATGAGCGAATATCTATCAAACTGTCAGTTCAACTCTCCTTACTCTTGAACAAAACAAGACTAATTTAGTGACTTGCAGTAACAATTGGTAAATGGATCAATCATTAAAATTTCTAAAATGCATAGGTTCATTAGTTTGATACATGTTAAAGCTCCATAATAAATTCCTAGTGTTGTGTGTGATATTCCCTAGAATTATCCACCCCCAAACAACTTAACTCATGAAATTTCCTCATAGATAGGAAAAGCTACAAATAAGCTAAGTCTTTGAGTTAGCCACCATGAGAGTTTTGGTAGTTGAAATAAAATCACAAGGACTTGAAATATGATGGATTTGGCTTGATTATGAATTTGTGATTCAATTTTTGATTTGGTCAAGATATTTCCCTAGCAAAAATTCTTAATAATTATACCTACTCTGGGGTTATTTTCACAATCATTGATTTTTTTAATCCAAAACTCCATAGTAGGGATCATTCCAAGTGAATGTACACATACTTAGGCCGCATATCACTATAACATTTTCACACACATTTTCATTTTCATGGTTTTTCATTCATTTTTTTTAAAACATCATAGTTGAGATCATTCCAAGTAGGTGTACACACACTCAGGACACATATCACTATGATACAAACTCTTTTTTTAACGCACTTTTTTTATCACACCCATAGTTGGAAGTGTTATTAAGAAATAACTAGTGGAATTTTAGGGAAATGGTACTTAGATAATACGGATCAAAATGACAAGGATCAAGCTCAAAAAAGCCATAGATGATATAAAGGTGGCCTTAATTATCTTTATCAATTAACTACTTAAGCTCAATGTCTTAGCATACATCATCAACTCAGTTCTTGTTTACCCCTCCCACTATAGTTGGAAATTTATACAATTATTTTGTATGACACAAATAATTTTAAGGAATACTATGCCTAGTGGAAACACGATATGGAGCTCTAACATATCTTACTAATTTCATAAGCAAGATTCTGAACTTTTAGGTTTGACTAATGTACCAATCATTTAAAATAACATAAATTGAACCAAGAATAAGGGTCGCTAAATGAGATTCAATAAGCTATTCACCGCTCAATCAGTGAAGGTTACTTTGCACACCCTCACACCAAGGCCTTTGCTAGTCCCTAGCAAAGAGTTGTCATTAAATAATTCCAAATTCAGGTGAAGTCTACAATTTGACAAATGAAGTAAAATATATTGAAATAAATGCCACAAAGTTAAAGAACTCCCCTTTAGTGTGCAGACCACACTATCAATCCCTTTCATCCTTTTCGTCTGATTATTTGATGTTATGGTTATGGTCAAAAGCTAACCATGATGGATTTTCCAAGTGTTACATGCATTAGATTATACACAAAGTCATAACGAAGACAAGTTTCCAGCTTTAAGTATCTCATTATTATCACATAAATTCATAAGCCTAAACAAAATCAATATATGCTAGTTAATTTTATTTATAAGTACACATCAAAAGTGTATCGAACTAGCACACAAACTACCATCAAGAATGCAGAGAAGTGATGAACTTACTAGATCAAATCATAATTGAAAATTTGCCATGTTAGTGGGCTAAGTCCGTACAGGTAAGGTGTAACACCCCCATCCGTCACATGATATATAACAGAAGGTTTGGCCGGGGCCCCATGCCATATGCCACGAACAGTCAGTGGAGTTATGAATTAATACCAAGCTAACAACATAGGAGTATGTATCCTAACTCAGAGCATTCTAGCGGAGGTTTTTAAAACAGTTATAAGAACCCAAACCAACATGAATGTCCATCAAAACTCAAGATAGGAATGACAGTACAAAAACACCAAAAAGTTGGCCTTATGGCCTTACAAGAGTTTACTTAAACAATAAGTGTCTTCCATACATTGGCACACAGGCCGATCGCACATGAGCAAAAAGAGTAAACATTCGCTTTGGCCTTCAAGGGCCGGCTCAACAACTAGGGCTTCAGCCCACTACTTGCCACTAGGCTCCGTAACACCTGCAAACCAACATTCCACCGTAATGGTGGCAAATAAAAGTAATAGTCAGCTAAAGATGACCAAATTATAATGGCCCCACCCCTGATATGGGGTGGCAGTGCTCCTTCCCTGCATTTTAATAGCATTGCCAAAAATTAAAGTGAAAGTACAACATCAGCACACTTCACCACATGTGTAGGCCCGCACGGCCACACACACCTCGTGCTCTCAGGGCACTTACACGGTGAAGCCGGTCCGAACCCGGTCCGTCCCGCAGCTCCACCACCGCCCCCAGGATGGAAAACATCATGAGCATTAAAGTCCTTTCAGCCGAAGCCTAGACTCGCTCTCCAAGCCATCAGTAAGTCCCATGTACCTTAGGTCACTTTAACCGAACCACGTGGAGTGGGTAAGGTTCCGCCAGCCCGTTGCTCACCTTGTCATGAGAATTTAACCATCAGTGTGGGACAAGCTTCACCGAATCTCAATGTATCGATCATACAGCAGTACATAGCCCGACTATGTACAAGGCTGGCTCCCAGGCCACCTGAAAGTGCAGGTTAGATCTGATATACTCTAGAGGGGGTGGGGCTGAATAGAGTATGGTGCTTGCTAAAAACGTTTTACAACTGTTGTTGTATTCCTAAGTGAACAGGGAAGCAAATAAAATAAAGCAAACACAGCAACTAACTAAACACAGAGCAATCACAAACCACAGCCAGAAAACAAAAGAAAGTAAGCAACTAGATGACACAAGGAGCTATTGTTGGAGTCACCATGATGATCTGGAAGTGATCAAACATGTAATCTCACTGCCAATGCGATATGAGCCTGCAGGGTCGCACATAAGAGATGTGGAGAAGTTGGATGACTGACTGTGTTGGTAAAGGTTACCAATCACCAACCTGAATAGGGTTATGGGCAAAGTGTTGCCTTATAGGATCATCGGGTTGGGTAAATGTTGCCTTGAAGGGCTGGTTGGGATTGTCGTCCGAGGGTCGATGACATTAGTCGAGAATCGTCTTCTGATTCCCGCCGATCGGCGAGAATCGTCTCTCTGATTCTCGCCGATCGACGAGAATCGTCGAGAATCAATTGTTGATTCTCGACGATCGACTACTTCGACAATTGTCGTCGACCGCGGCTCGACGATCGTCGAGTATCGTTGTGTATCGTCGAGCGCGGCTCGACGATCGGCGAGAATCGTCGAGTATTGTACTCTGATTCTCGCCGATCCTGTATGATACTCGTCGACTGATTCTCGCCGAACCTCCTCAGTGATTCTCGCCGATTGTCGCCGATTCTCACCGAATGATACTCGCCGATTCTGAACCCTAATTTCGGGTGGTCTGCGGATAGCGATTTTCCTGGGTTTATTTATACCTTGGTATAAATAGGACCCTTAGGGTTTTCGGGAGAAGGCGCGCTTGCTCACGATTCTCTCCTGTAGCGAATCGAACCCGACGGAAGCCGTTCCGCCTTTCGCTGCGTCGATCCCGATCCCCGCCGCCGACGGAAGAGTTCCGCCGCCGCCGTGTTCGCTCCGTCGACCACCTCTTCTCCGGCGACTGTCGCTGGTGCTGCTCTTCCTGGCGCGGACCTAGCAGTCCGTGGAATAGCCGAGGTGCGGTCTTCTCCTTCCCGATCTTCCGTGCGACGGAAAGCTCGGCGTTCTCCCGCTCGTGTGGACTTCTGCAGAAACGTGGACACTATTCCACGTAGAACTCGCCACTAGCAAGCAGATAAAGTTTGGAGCATCTCCGTTGAGTTGTGACTCAACGCCACCGAGGTAATTTTTGCCTAGTTTTGCTAACTTCTTGATTCAACTGTTCATGGCCCGATCCACATCTCTTTGGGTTTTTCTTGATGTTTTACTTTTCCGCTGCGCGCACAAATGTTGTGCCAACCCTATAGAGAAACCCAACAGCTATAGTGGTTCCCCAATCAATCTGGGTACATCCACTCTTCTACCACCCTAGGTAGGAATCCACTGCAGGATGAGTTGATCAGGTGTCCTGGGCACCAATGAGCTTTTGATAAGCTACACAAAAACCAAACCAGATTTTTTGATCAGGTGTCTTGCCACCACTGAGTTTTGACAAGGTCTCAAAAACTAGCACAAACTTTTGAAGGGAGTTTGATAAACCCTTTACAGCAGAGAGAGAGAGGGATGAGATGATCTTCTCTATCAACAATCAGAGAGAAGATAGTGGATGTTGTCAAAGCTCCCCCTGCGATCTTGAGTTGTTCAAGAAGTGAGGCTTTGCAGTAGGGTGATAGGCCTTCAAAAGATTTGATCTCCAGCAAAAGATGATTTCAACAACAACTGAAATGTGTGGTGTCTGGAGTCTTGAATGATGATAGCCTTTGAACACTGGAATCAAGAGGGATCTGAAAATTTCAGTATGTTGATCTCCTTTTGTGATGGTGTTCTTGTAAGATTTCTAAGACTGTGAATATCTGCAGCTCTTTTTCTTATTGTTATTCACTTGTTGATGATGTTCTATATTCTTCTTTACAGCAAAATATGAATATATCTTTTATTCCTTAGATCTGAATGAATATTTCTCTGTCCAAGATAGCTGTTAGCCTGTCATAAATGACTTCCTTAACTGCATTTTGTCTTCTGGAGGAAAGTCCAATAAAACATTCCTTTGAAAATCCCTTGAAACTTGCTCCAGATTAATTGAAACGGCTACAAGATCCTTGACATAAATGTTGAGAATAATTCCATAACTGTCTGAATTTAAATCTTGAAAAACGTCGATCTCTCCAGAAAAACGTCGACCTGAGCTCTACTATCGTTGAACTGAGCTCAGAGACTGGACTTAGACTGAAACAGAGATCGTCGATCTGAGCTCAACTATCGTCGAACTGAGCTCAGAGATAGGGAAACAAACTAGAGACAAGAACGTCGATCTGAGCTCGAAGATCGTCTAATGAAGTTCGACGGCTTGTCGAAGTTGAGCTCAGAGATCGTCGAATGGAGTTCGATGATTCGTCGAGGTGAGCTCAGCGATCGTCGAATGGAGTTTGACGATTCGTCGTACTGAGCTCGACGAAATGACTTAGTCTACAGAACTGAAATATCTAGTCTTGAGGGCAGCTTTCAAACCTAAATACTAACTGTACAACCCCGTATTCGCCCCTGTATAGTTTTAAGCTTTTGAGAGATTTTGCACTCTCGGTGGCCAATTTTGGCCCTGGCTTGGAAACATACTAGTAGGGGGAGGAAAAATCTACCTCCCCCCAGTGGCCCTCTTTTGGGGGGCGGGTGCGCCAAGTTGGCTAACACCAGCCCCCGTCCCGATAGGTGCTTGGCGACCTGGTGGGGCGAGACCGGCCGGGGGCCGGGGTCTCGCCCCTGCTCCTTCTAGCCTGGCGGCCTGGTGGGGCGAGACCGGCCGGGGGCCGGGGTCTCGCCCCTGCCCCTTCTAGCCTGGCGGCCTGGTGGGGCGAGACCGGCCGGGGGCCGGGGTCTCGCCCCTGCTCCTTCTAGCCTGGCGGCCTGGTGGGGCGAGACCGGCCGGGGGCCGGGGTCTCGCCCCTGCTCCTTTTAGCCTGGCGGCCTGGTGGGGCGAGACTGGCCGGGGGCCGGGGTCTCGCCCCTGCTCCTTCTAGCCTGGCGGCCTGGTGGGGCGAGACCGGCCGGGGGCCGGGGTCTCGCCCCTGCTCCTTCTAGCCTGGCGGCCTGGTGGGGCGAGACCGGCCGGGGGCCGGGGTCTCGCCCCTGCCCCTTCTAGCTTGGCGGCCTGGCAGGGCGAGACCGGTCAGACGCCGCGGTCTCGCCCTTGCCCCCCTGCAGTTTTACCTTCTTGCCCTCGGGAGGAATTCCCCCTTTACCCCCCGACGTGGCTGTTCTGTATTGTCCCGAGGCCTTTTTGCCGTAGGGGTATTTCGGTCTTTTTACCCCCAGGACTTGGAAAAACTATAAATAGACCCCCTTGGGTGCCTTGGAGAGGATCTTTTTCTTAGCCTCCTCCTCCCTTAGCTTCTTCTTGGTAGAGTGGAGAGAGCTCTCCAAGGCGCCTAGCCTAGCCCTTTGGTAAGGGAGGGGAAGAGCTCAGGTAGCCTTCCGGGTGTGAGGTGGGACCTCCGTGCTAGAGCCGAGGGTCTGTTCATAGTCTCCTAAGTCTCCGGTCCGTGACGTTCTCTCGAGTGTAGTAGGTGTGAGGTCACCCCTTTCAGGGACCCCGAACTCCATAAAGGTCAATTTTGGCTTCAACACTTTGGTGCGGTGAGCGTGGAGAGTGACCATCACAGAAGATCTCGAGAGGGTGTCATGACGGGAGGTCAAGGAGGTAGTGATGATCTCGGCAAGATCCCCAACCCAGGACCCTTTGTTGGGAGGCAAGAGTTCATGGCCTCCATCCAAGGCATCATGGAGATGTTGCGAAGCATTGCTCCTCAGGGTGGTAGCTCCACCCCGATCCCCCAGGAGATAACTCCCCCCTTCTCGGCGAGACAGCTTCAAGGGATCTCGGCGAGACAGCTTCCAGGGATCTCGGCGAGGCTGCCCCAAGGTGGTTAGGCGAGAGTGCCCCAGGGAGGCAGGAACCCAGGCAACTCCCATCTCCACCACATCAAGTTTTGGTGGTCGGCCAAGGGAGAAAAAGACGAAGGAGGAATCGCTCAGAGGGAAGGAACCGAGGCCCCAAGGAATAGGGAGTGAGTGGAGAGATCTCACCCTAACTCGCCCAGAGTTATATATGTATTTTCCTTGTAATGAGTATCCCCTGCCAGGTTAGGTCAGGGTAGGTTGTATGTAATGTCTTTTTTCTTTACCAAGTATTTTTGCTCCGAGATGGTTCCGCTGCCAGGCTCCCACCAGCTGGCAGGGCAGGTTGACCTCTCGTGGAGGTCAGGTACCCTTTGCTCCGAGATGGTTCCGCTGTCAGGCTCCCACTAGCTGGCAGGGCAGGTTGACCTCTTGTGGAGGTCAGGTACCCTTTGCTCCGAGATGGTTCCGCTGCCAGGCTCCCACTAGCTGGCAGGGCAGGTTGACCTCTCGTGGAGGTCAGGTACCCTTTGCTCCGAGATGGTTCCGCTGCCAGGCTCCCACCAGCTGGCAGGGCAGGTTGACCTCTCGTGGAGGTCAGGTACCCTTTGCTCCGAGATGGTTCCGCTGCCAGGCTCACGCTAGCTGGCAGGGCAGGTTGACCTCTCGTGGAGGTCAGGTACCCTTTGCTCCGAGATGGTTCCGCTGCCAGGCTCCCACTAGCTAGCAGGGCAGGTTGACCTCTCGTGGAGGTCAGGTACCCTTTGCTCCGAGATGGTTCCGCTGTCAGGCTCCCACTAGCTGGCAGGGCAGGTTGACATCTCGTCTTCATCGGTACCCTTTGCTCCGAGATGGTTCCGCTGCCAGGCTCCCACTAGCTGGCAGGGCAGGTTGACCTCTCGTGGAGGTCAGGTACCCTTTGCTCCGAGATGGTTCCGCTGCCAGGCTCCCACCAGCTGGCAGGGCAGGTTGACCTCTCGTGGAGGTCAGGTACCCTTTGCTCCGAGATGGTTCCGCTGCCAGGCTCCCACCAGCTGGCAGGGCAGGTTGACCTCTCGTGGAGGTCAGGTACCCTTTGCTCCGAGATGGTTCCGCTGCCAGGCTCCCACTAGCTGGCAGGGCAGGTTGACCTCTCGTGGAGGTCAGGTACCCTTTGCTCCGAGATGGTTCCGCTGCCAGGCTCCCACTAGCTGGCAGGGCAGGTTGACCTCTCGTGGAGGTCAGGTACCCTTTGCTCCGAGATGGTTCCGCTGTCAGGCTCCTTTAGCTGGGAGGGCAGGTTGACCTCTCGTGGAGGTCAGGTAGCCTTTGCTCCGAGATGGTTCTGCTGCCAGGCTCCCACTAGCTTGCAGGGCAGGTTGACCTCTCGTGGAGGTCAGGTACCCTTTGCTCCGAGATGGTTCCGCTGCCAGGCTCCCACCAGCTGGCAGTGCAGGTTGACCTCTCGTGGAGGTCAGGTACCCTTTGCTCCGAGATGGTTCCGCTGCCAGGCTCCCACTAGCTGGCAGGGCAGGTTGACCTCTCGTGGAGGTCAGGTACCCTTTGCTCCGAGATGGTTCCGCTGCCAGGCTCCCACTAGCTGGCAGGGCAGGTTGACCTCTCGTGGAGGTCAGGTACCCTTTGCTCCGAGATGGTTCCGCTGCCAGGCTCCCACCAGCTGGCAGGGCAGGTTGACCTCTCGTGGAGGTCAGGTACCCTTTGCTCCGAGATGGTTCCGCTGTCAGGCTCCCACTAGCTGGCAAGGTAGGTTGACCTCTCGTGGAGGTCAGGTACCCTTTGCTCCGAGATGGTTCCGCTGCCAGGCTCCCACTAGCTGGCAGGGCAGGTTGACCTCTCGTGGAGGTCAGGTACCCTTTGCTCCGAGATGGTTCCGCTGCCAGGCTCCCACTAGCTGGCAGGGCAGGTTGACCTCTCGTGGAGGTCAGGTACCCTTTGGTCCGAAGGCATGCCTGTGGGGGATAGGTTTTGAGTTGAGATCTTCATCGGCACCCCGAGCTCGGCTCGGCCCCAGGTAGACCCGCTGCGCAGGATCCCATCTAGCTGGCAGGTCCGAAGGCTCGCCTGTGGGGGATAGGTTTTGAGTTGAGATCTTCATCGGCACCCCGAGCTCGGCTCGGCCCCAGGTAGACCCGCTGCGCAGGCTCCCATCTAGCTGGCAGGTCCGAAGGCTCGCCTGTGGGGGATATGTTTTGGTTTGAGATCTTCATCGGCACCCCGAGCTCGGCTCGGCCCCAGGTAGACCCGCTGCGCAGGCTCCCATCTAGCTGGCAGGTCCGAAGGCTCGCCTGTGGGGGATAGGTTTTGGTTTGAGATCTTCATCGGCACCCTGAGCTCGGCTTGGCCCCAGGTAGACCCGCTGCACAGGCTCCCATCTAGCTGGCAGGTCCGAAGGCTCGCCTGTAGGGGATAGGTTTTGAGTTGAGATCTTCATCGACACCCCGAGCTCGGCTCGGCCCCAGGTAGACCTGCTGCGCAGGCTCCCATCTAGCTGGCAGGTCCGAAGGCTCGCCTGTGGGGGATAGGTTTTGGTTTGAGATCTTCATCGGCACCCCGAGCTCGGCTCGGCCCCAGGTAGACCCGCTGCGCAGGCTCCCATCTAGCTGGCAGGTCCGAAGGCTCGCCTGTGGGGGATAGGTTTTGGTTTGAGATCTTCATCGGCACCCCGAGCTCGGCTCGGCCCCAGGTAGACCCGCTGCGCAGGCTCCCATCTAGCTGGCAGGTCCGAAGGCTCGCCTGTGGGGGATAGGTTTTGAGTTGAGATCTTCATCGGCACCCCGAGCTCGGCTCGGCCCCATGTAGACCCGCTGCGCAGGCTCCCATCTAGCTGGCAGGTCCGAAGGCTCACCTGTGGGGGATAGGTTTTGGTTTGAGATCTTCATCGGCACCCCGAGCTCGGCTCGGCCCCAGGTAGACCTGCTGCGCAGGCTCCCATCTAGCTGGCAGGTCCGAAGGCTCGCCTGTGGGGGATAGGTTTTGGTTTGAGATCTTCATCGGCACCCCGAGCTCGGCTCGGCCCCAGGTAGACCCGCTGCGCAGGCTCCCATCTAGCTGGCAGGTCCAAAGTCTCGCCTGTGGGGGATAGGTTTTGAGTTGAGATCTTCATCGGCACCCCGAGCTCGGCTCGGCCCCAGGTAGACCCGCTGCGCAGGCTCCCATCTAGCTGGCAGGTCCGAAGGCTCGCCTGTGGGGGATAGGTTTTGAGTTGAGATCTTCATCGGCACCCCGAGCTCGGCTCGGCCCCAGGTAGACCCGCTGCCCAGGCTCCCACTAGCTGGCAGGGCAGGTTGACCTCTCGTGGAGGTCAGGTACCCTTTGCTCCGAGATGGTTCCACTGTCAGGCTCCCACTAGCTGGCAGGGCAGGTTGACCTCTCGTGGAGGTCAGGTACCCTTTGCTCCGAGATGGTTCCGCTGCCAGGCTCCCACTAGCTGGCAGGGCAGGTTGACCTCTCGTGGAGGTCAGGTACCCTTTGCTCCGAGATGGTTCCGCTGCCAGGCTCCCACTAGCTGGCAGTGCAGGTTGACCTCTCGTGGAGGTCAGGTACCCTTTGCTCCGAGATGGTTCCGCTGTCAGGCTCCAACTAGCTGGCAGGGTAGGTTGACCTCTCGTGGAGGTCAGGTACCCTTTGCTCCGAGATGGTTCCGCTGTCAGGCTCCCACTAGCTGGCAAGGCAGGTTGACCTCTCGTGGAGGTCAGGTACCCTTTGCTCCGAGATGGTTCCGCTGCCAGGCTCCCACTAGCTGGCAGGGCAGGTTGACCTCTCGTGGAGGTCAGGTACCCTTTGCTCCGAGATGGTTCCGCTGCCAGGCTCCCACTAGCTGGCAGGGCAGGTTGACCTCTCGTGGAGGTCAGGTACCCTTTGCTCCGAGATGGTTCCGCTGTCAGGCTCCCACTAGCTGGCAGGGCAGGTTGACATCTCGTAGAGGTCAGGTACCCTTTGCTCCGAGATGGTTCCGCTGCCAGGCTCCCACTAGTTGGCAGGGCAGGTTGACCTCTCGTGTAGGTCAGGTACCCTTTGCTCCGAGATGGTTCCGCTGCCAGGCTCCCACCAGCTGGCAGGGCAGGTTGACCTCTCGTGGAGGTCAGGTACCCTTTGCTCCGAGATGGTTCCGCTGCCAGGCTCCCACTAGCTGGCAGGGCAGGTTGACCTCTCGTGGAGGTCAGGTACCCTTTGCTCCGAGATGGTTCCGCTGTCAGGCTCCCACTAGCTGGCAGGGCAGGTTGACCTCTCGTGGAGGTCAGGTACCCTTTGCTCCGAGATGGTTCCGCTGCCAGGCTCCCACTAGCTGGCAGGGCAGAGGTCAGGTACCCTTTGCTCCGAGATGGTTCCGCTGCCGGGCTCCCACCAGCTGGCAGGGCAGGTTGACCTCTCGTGGAGGTCAGGTACCCTTTGCTCCGAGATGGTTCCGCTGCCAGGCTCCCACCAGCTGGCAGGGCAGGTTGACCTCTCGTGGAGGTCAGGTACCCTTTGCTCCGAGATGGTTCCGCTGCCAGGCTCCCACTAGCTGGCAGGGCAGGTTGACCTCTCGTGGAGGTCAGGTACCCTTTGCTCCGAGATGGTTCCGCTGCCAGGCTCCCACTAGCTGGCAGGGCAGGTTGACCTCTCGTGGAGGTCAGGTACCCTTTGCTCCGAGATGGTTCCGCTGCCAGGCTCCCACTAGCTGGCAGGGCAGGTTGACCTCTCGTGGAGGTCAGGTACCCTTTGCTCCGAGATGGTTCCGCTGCCAGGCTCCCACCAGCTGGCAGGGCAGGTTGACCTCTCGTGGAGGTCAGGTACCCTTTGCTCCGAGATGGTTCCACTGCCAGGCTCCCACCAGCTGGCAGGGTAGGTTGACCTCTCGTGGAGGTAGGTACCCTTTGCTCCGAGATGGTTCCGCTGCCAGGCTCCCACTAGCTGGCAGGGCAGGTTGACCTCTCGTGGAGGTCAGGTACCCTTTGCTCCGAGATGGTTCCGCTGCCAGGCTCCCACTAGCTGGCAGGGCAGGTTGACCTCTCGTGGAGGTCAGGTACTCTTTGCTCCGAGATGGTTCCGCTGCCAGGCTCCCACTAGCTGGCAGGGCAGGTTGACCTCTCGTGGAGGTCAGGTACCCTTTGGTCCGAAGGCTCGCCTGTGGGGGATAGGTTTTGAGTTGAGATCTTCATCGGCACCCCGAGCTCGGCTCGGCCCCAGGTAGACCCGCTGCGCAGGCTCCCATCTAGCTGGCAGGTCCGAAGGCTCGCCTGTGGGGGATAGGTTTTGAGTTGAGATCTTCATCGGTACCCCGAGCTCGGCTCGGCCCCAGGTAGACCCGCTGCGCAAGCTCCCATCTAGCTGGCAGGTCCGAAGGCTCGCCTGTGGGGGATAGGTTTTGGTTTGAGATCTTCATCGGCACCCTGAGCTCGGCTCGACCCCAGGTAGACCCGCTGCGCAGGCTCGCATCTAGCTGGCAGGTCCGAAGGCTCGCCTGTGGGGGATAGGTTTTGGTTTGAGATCTTCATCGGCACCCCGAGCTCGGCTCGGCCCCAGGTAGACCCGTTGCGCAGGCTCCCATCTAGCTGGCAGGTCCGAAGGCTCGCCTGTGGGGGATAGGTTTTGAGTTGAGATCTTCATCGGCACCCCGAGCTCGGCTCGGCCCCAGGTAGACCCGCTGCGCAGGCTCCCATCTAGCTGGCAGGTCCGAAGGCTCGCCTGTGGGGGATAGGTTTTGGTTTGAGATCTTCATCGGCACCCCGAGCTCGGCTCGGCCCATGGTAGACCCGCTGCGCAGGCTCCCATCTAGCTGGCAGGTCCGAAGGCTTGCCTGTGGGGGATAGGTTTTGGTTTGAGATCTTCATCGGCACCCCGAGCTCGGCTCGGCCCCAGGTAGACCCGCTGCGCAGGCTCCCATCTAGCTGGCAGGTCCGAAGGCTCGCCTGTGGGGGATAGGTTTTGAGTTGAGATCTTCATCAGCACCCCGAGCTCGGCTCGGACCCAGGTAGACCTGCTGCGCAGGCTTCCATCTAGCTGGCAGGTCCGAAGGCTCGCCTGTGGGGGATAGGTTTTGGTTTGAGATCTTCATCGGCACCCCGAGCTCGGCTCGGCCCCAGGTAGACCCGCTGCGCAGGCTCCCATCTAGCTGGCAGGTCCGAAGGCTTGCCTGTGGGGGATAGGTTTTGGTTTGAGATCTTCATCGGCACCCCGAGCTCGGCTCGGCCCCAGGTAGACCCGCTGCGCAGGCTCCCATCTAGCTGGCAGGTCCGAAGGCTCGCCTGTGGGGGATAGGTTTTGAGTTGAGATCTTCATCGACACCCCGAGCTCGGCTCGGCCCCAGGTAGACCCGCTGTGCAGGCTCCCATCTAGCTGGCAGGTCCGAAGGCTCGCCTGTGGGGGATAGGTTTTGAGTTGAGATCTTCATCGGCACCCCGAGCTCGGCTCGGCCCCAGGTAGACCCTCTGCCCAGGCTCCCACTAGCTAGCAGGGCAGGTTGACCTCTCGTGGAGGTCAGGTACCCTTTGCTCCGAGATGGTTCCGCTGTCAGGCTCCCACTAGCTGGCAGGGCAGGTTGACCTCTCGTGGAGGTCAGGTACCCTTTGCTCCGAGATGGTTCCGCTGCCAGGCTCCCACTAGCTGGCAGGGCAGGTTGACCTCTCGTGGAGGTCAGGTACCCTTTGCTCCGAGATGGTTCCGCTGCCAGGCTCCCACTAGCTGGCAGGGCAGGTTGACCTCTCGTGGAGGTCAGGTACCCTTTGCTCCGAGATGGTTCCGCTGTCAGGCTCCCACTAGCTGGCAGGGCAGGTTGACCTCTCGTGGAGGTGAGGTACCCTTTGCTCCGAGATGGTTCCGCTGCCAGGCTCCCACTAGCTGTCAGGGCAGGTTGACCTCTCGTGGAGGTCAGGTACCCTTTGCTCCGAGATGGTTCCGCTGCCAGGCTCCCACTAGCTGGCAGGGCAGGTTGACCTCTCGTGGAGGTCAGGTACCCTTTGCTCCGAGATGGTTCCGCTGTCAGGCTCCCACTAGCTGGCAGGGCAGGTTGACCTCTCATGGAGGTCAGGTACCCTTTGCTCCGAGATGGTTCCGCTGCCAGGCTCCCACCAGCTGGCAGGGCAGGTTGACCTCTCGTGGAGGTCAGGTACCCTTTGCTCCGAGATGGTTCCGCTGCCAGGCTCCCACTAGCTGGCAGGGCAGGTTGACCTCTCATGGAGGTCAGGTACCCTTTGCTCCGAGATGGTTCCGCTACCAGGCTCCCACCAGCTGGCAGGGCAGGTTGACCTCTCGTGGAGGTCAGGTACCCTTTGCTCCGAGATGGTTCCGCTGCCAGGCTCCCACTAGCTGGCAGGGCAGGTTGACCTCTCGTGGAGGTCAGGTACCCTTTGCTTCGAGATGGTTCCGCTGTCAGGCTCCCACTAGCTGGCAGGGCAGGTTGACATCTCGTAGAGGTCAGGTACCCTTTGCTCCGAGATGGTTCCGCTGCCAGGCTCCCACTAGCTGGCAGGGCAGGTTGACCTCTCGTGGAGGTCAGGTACCATTTGCTCCGAGATGGTTCCGCTGCCAGGCTCCCACAGCTGGCAGGGCAGGTTGACCTCTCGTGGAGGTCAGGTACCCTTTGCTCCGAGATGGTTCCGCTGCCAGGCTCCCACTAGCTGGCAGGGCAGGTTGACCTCTCGTGGAGGTCAGGTACCCTTTGCTCCGAGATGGTTCCGCTGCCAGGCTCCCACTAGCTGGCAGGGCAGGTTGACCTCTCGTGGGGGTCAGGTACCCTTTGCTCCGAGATGGTTCCGCTGCCAGGCTCCCACTAGCTGGCAGGGCAGGTTGACCTCTCGTGGAGGTCAGGTACCCTTTGCTCCGAGATGGTTCCGCTGTCAGGCTCCCACTAGCTGGCAGGGCAGGTTGACCTCTCGTGGAGGTCAAGTACCCTTTGCTCCGAGATGGTTCCGCTGCCAGACTCCCACTAGCTGGCAGGGCAGGTTGACCTCTCGTGGAGGTCAGGTACTCTTAGCTCCGAGATGGATCCCGCTGTCAGGCTCTCACCTAGCTGGCAGGGCAGGTTGATCTCTCGTGGAAGTCAAGTCCCACCCCCGAGAGGATCTCCTCAGCCAGGCTCCCACTAGCTGGTTGGGTCAAATGTGCCTCGGGGAGATCAAGTCCCACCCCCGAGAGGATCTCCTCAGCCAGGCTCCCACTAGCTGGTTGGGTCGAATGTGCCTCGGGGAGATCAAGTCCCACCCCCGAGAGGATCTCTTCAGCCAGGATCCCACTAGCTGGTTAGGTCGAATGTGCCTCGGGGAGATCAAGTCCCACCCCCGAGAGGATCTCCTCAGCCAGGCTCCCACTAGCTGGTTGGGTCGAATGTGCCTCGGGGAGATCAAGTCCCACCCCCGAGAGGATCTCCTCAGCCAGGCTCCCACTAGCTGGTTGGGTCGAATGTGCCTCGGGGAGATCAAGTCCCACCCCCGAGAGGATCTCCTCAGCCAGGCTCCCACTAGCTAGTTGGGTCGAATGTGCCTCGGGGAGATCAAGTCCCACCCCCGAGAGGATCTCCTCAGCCAGGCTCCCACTAGCTGGTTGGGTCGAATGTGACTCGGGGAGATCAAGTCCCACCCCCGAGAGGATCTCCTCAGCCAGGCTCCCACTAGCTGGTTGGGTCGAATGTGCCTCGGGGAGATCAAGTCCCACCCCCGAGAGGATCTCCTCAGCCAGGCTCCCACTAGCTGGTTGGGTCGAATGTGCCTCGGGGAGATCAAGTCCCACCCCCGAGAGGATCTCCTCAGCCAGGCTCCCACTAGCTGGTTGGGTCGAATGTGCCTCGGGGGGAGTAAAAGCCCCTTTGCTCCGATGAGGATCCCGCTGCCAGGCTCTCACTAGCTGGCAGGGCCGGTGGTACCTCTCGTGGAGGCTAAGTATTTTTTACCTGGAGAGGGTCTCGCCACCCAGGCTCCCATAGCTGGCATGGCAGGTTGACTCCCCGGAGAGGCGCGCAAGGAGATTGCACTCAGCGAATACGTTGGGTTGGACATTTCTTTCCGAGTTTGTGCCAACCTCGAAAAGAGCGGGGATTGTGTACAACCCCGTATTCGCCCCTGTATAGTTTTAAGCTTTTGAGAGATTTTGCACTCTCGGTGGCCAATTTTGGCCCTGGCTTGGAAACATACTAGTAGGGGGAGGAAAAATCTACCTCCCCCCAGTGGCCCTCTTTTGGGGGGAGGGTGCGCCAAGTTGGCTAACACCAGCCCCCGTCCCGATAGGTGCTTGGCGACCTGGTGGGGCGAGACCGGCCGGGGGCCGGGGTCTCGCCCCTGCTCCTTCTAGCCTGGCGGCCTGGTGGGGCGAGACCGGCCGGGGGCCGGGGTCTCGCCTCTGCCCCTTCTAGCCTGGCGGCCTGGTGGGGCGAGACCGGTCGGGGGCCGGGGTCTCGCCCCTGCCCCTTCTAGCCTGGCAGCCTGGTGGGGCGAGACCGGCCGGGGGCCGGGGTCTCGCCCCTGCTCCTTCTAGCCTGGCGGCCTGGTGGGGCGAGACCGGCCGGGGGCCGGGGTCTCGCCCCTGCTCCTTCTAGCCTGGCGGCCTGGTGGGGCGAGACCGGCTGGGGGCCGGGGTCTCGCCCCTGCTCCTTCTAGCCTGGCGGCCTGGTGGGGCGAGACCGGCCGGGGGCCGGGGTCTCGCCCCTGCTCCTTCTAGCCTGGCGGCCTGGTGGGGCGAGACCGGCCGGGGGCCGGGGTCTCTCCCCTGCCCCTTCTAGCTTGGCGGCCTGGCGGGGCGAGACCGGTCAGAGCCGCGGTCTCGCCCTTGCCCCCCTGCAGTTTTACCTTCTTGCCCTCGGGAGGAATTCCCCCTTTACCCCCCGACGTGGCTGTTCTCTATTGGCCCGAGGCCTTTTGGCCGTAGGGGTATTTCGGTCTTTTTACCCCCAGGACTTGGAAAAACTATAAATAGACCCCCTTGGGTGCCTTGGAGAGGATCTTTTTCTTAGCCTCCTCCTCCCTTAGCTTCTTCTTGGTAGAGTGGAGAGAGCTCTCCAAGGCGCCTAGCCTAGCCCTTTGGTAAGGGAGGGGAAGAGCTCAGGTAGCCTTCCGGGTGTGAGGTGGGACCTCCGTGCTAGAGCCGAGGGTCTGTTCATAGTCTCCTAAGTCTCCGGTCCGTGACGTTCTCTCGAGTGTAGTAGGTGTGAGGTCACCCCTTTCAGGGACCCCGAACTCCACAGAGGTCAATTTTGGCTTCAACACTAACCCTTAGACTCAATTCTAATTGACTTTTAGATCTATACAAGGAGGTCAAGATAGATTTCCTAAAAGACATAGTGATCCTTGCCCAAATCAGTAATAGGGTGTTCCAACAATCTCCCCCTATTTGGGTTAGGATTACTATTTACAGATATTGGAAAAATAAAAACATACAAAGCAAAAATATAATAAACAAGACATTGCAGAAACATAGGCATTATCATAGATAGCCAGAAAACAAAATATACTGTCATCTTACAGAATCATTCTTTTTCCTTGCTCTTTATGAGAACTATTTATCTGTTGGTATTGAGAGCTTCTTTCTTGGATCTTCTATCATCAGCTGTACCTAGAGAGGTTTGATGCTTTGGCCTGGGCCCTATAGCTTCTGGGTGCAACTTCATATAGCTTTCTGAATCAAAAAATTTACTGGAGGAGTATCTCTCAAGTTTTTTCTTTCTTTGATCTGATAAAGTAGTGATATTTGAAGTATCTCTTCCTTGTTCTCTAGCTTTCTTGATTTGATCCAAAGCAGCCAATTCTTTCATTCTTGCTGTCCATGAGGTGGGATTATTTTCTGGATCTTCAAATGGAACAGGAGGCTCATATCTATTTGAAGAATTATCTGGAGGAGCTCTGGAAGAGACTAAATCTTTAAGCTTATAAGGGAAGGGACCAGAAGTAGTGTCAGATGGACCTTGTCCTTCCCTTTGATAAGAATGTTGTCTGGAATATACTCTGAGTCCTCTTTGATTTCCTATGTACTATCCTCTTCTGGACTGGTAACCTCTAGATTTATTTCCTCTATACTGGGATCTTCCTTGAGGTTGATATGAAGTTTGGCTTCTAGCAGTAGATTGGAAAGCAGAACTTCCACCTGCACCTGCATCAGGTGAAGGAGGAGGAGGATTAAAATGGGATGATCCTTTATCATACTTTCTTTTCTTCTTCATAGCTTTCAGTTGATTCCTGGAGTATTGCATCCAAGGTTCTGTGATAGGGCAATCATGCAGTATGTAATATGGAATGTCATTTGTATCTTTCACTTTCTCTGGAGGAACCCTCTTCATAGTCTTGCTTCTTGCTTTCCTTTTCCTTGCAATTGTTGCAGAGGAATCATCTGAGTCTGTCCTAAACTGATCACTATCTGAGCTTGGAGGATTATCATACACTGCATCAATCCTTTTGAGATAATCTTTCTGTTGTTGAGACTGAGCAGAAGAAACAGCAGAGACAGCAACAAGAGCAACAACAAGAAGTGGAGTAGAAGCAACACTGGCAGAAGGAGCTATGACAGCAGGTTCAGAAACAGCAGCAGTAATAGAAGCAGTAGTAATAGATGAGACTGGAAAATCAACTTCAGAAGGGGCAACAGCAGCAGTAACAGCAGGCTCAAAAACAAATGCCTCTGTCATATGCATATCCTCAAAAACAGTAATATCAGAACTATCAGAAACATCAACAACAGCAGTAGGAGCAGCAGCAGTAGGAGCAGCAGAAGAAGTAGTGTCAACAACATTGAAGGAATTTATATAAGAGCTTATTAGGCTGGGGTCACATCTGGAAAAAAGCACAATGGCCTTAGTAGGGTCTTCAGAATGCTGGACTGGAAGGTAGTTGAAGTACACAGAATCAAAAACTGACAATAGTGACTTGAGGTCCACTGTGATGAATGCAACTGATGCAACTGGAGCTTGGACTGAAGATACTACAACAGGCAATCTTTCAGCTTCATAAGGCATCTACCCCTGCCTAGATTCAGTGAGAACTGGATCAAGGCACCCATAAGAAGGGATTGCCTTAGGAGGAAGAAAAGAAGAAAGCCTGGCAGACAGTTCCTGAACTGTTTTTAGAAGTGGAGCCAAAGAGGTCTCCAGCAAGAGGGATAGCCTTAGAGCTATCAGCTCATATAATCTGTCTGCAAGAGCTGGAAGATCTACTTTATCAAGAGGGACTTGAGTAGAGGTAGGAGTGGATGAGGTAGAAATGAAGGTTGGAGCAGCATGAGATGTTGTAGGAGAACCTGTGGATTGTGGAAATGATGGTTGGGAAATTGGAATTGTGGAGATGGAAGAGAGTGGAATGGAAATGGACGGTGTGAAGGATGGTTGAGCAATTATGTCCTGAAGTAGTTGTTGATAAGAGGTGGATGAGGATGGTGGCTCAGGAGGGGATGAAGGAGAATCATCCATATAGGAATCATCTATAAGGTTGAAAGATGGAATATAAGAGGATGAATCAATATCCAGGTGTGGGTAGTGATGTAGAGGATGGAAGATTGCTTCAGTGAAAGGTGGAGTTGGAGAAGGAATTGAAGTTGGAGATGGGGTGGAAATTGTGATGGTGGATGTGACTGTTGTAGATGAAACAAGAGGTGGAGGAGGAGGAGATGAAGCAGGCAAGTCTTCTGCAGGGGCAGAAACCTGAGGGGAAGAGACTGAGGCAGTCCTTGTGCCTGAAGTAGAAATTGCAGAGGGCCTGCTGGGCTTGACAATCTGCCTGTCCCATTTTCCAAATAGGGCACAGGTAAGCCTCTTGGAGGCATTGATGTGCATCCCACTGGAAACAAGCAGTGCAGGGCATCCATGGTGAAGGAACAACCCTAAAATCCTTCCAAAATTAACAAAGTTCTTGTTAATCTTTTTCTTAATCAAATCAAAGAAAACTTCTCCCCAGTTGAGTTATTTCTTGTCCACCAAGGCACCCATCAAGCAGAGCTGATACCTAGATATGGTATCATGAGCTGAGTGTTTGGCCAACAACACTTTTCCAACAACATCAGCTAGAAATCTGTACTCAACAGACAAATTTTTCTTATATAATTTGCTAGGGTTTGCTTCTGAGTGTCCCATCTTTTCAAGCATATTAGAAAATTCCTCTCCAGAAAGCTTAACAGAATCTTCTCCAGATTTCAATTGAAAGACCTCTGTCAAAGCAGCATGTGTTAGAGATATCTGGGTTCCTGAGATGGTTCCAACCACTGTATTCTGATCCAGGTTATGGGCAGTATACACCCATTCCTTTATCTCATCTGCAGCTAATTTGATCCTTGTAGTCATTATGGTAACTAGCTGTTGTTCTTTGAAAAGTTCCAGAATGTCCTTGAAGATTTGATCGCTATTGTTGAAAGAATCCATGTCGATATCTAATCCAGCATCAAATTTCATTGCGACCAAGATGGCGACTGAAACTGCCATTGATTCCTGCAAAAATGAACAAACAAACGACCAAGTGTAGAGAAGTTTGGAGGGAAAGAGAAAATTTGCAGAGAGTATGAAAGCGCAAAGGGAGAATGACGGCCGAAAAATTGAGTTTTATATTAGGGTTCAACGTAGAAAAGGAAAGATCATTGAACTCTGTTCGACGATCTGGGCTTCTAAAGGAAACTGAAAGGTCATCAACATCGTCGATCTCCGTTCGACGATATTGTAGAGCGTCGAGCTCCGTTCGACGATCGCTGACCTGAAGAAAGATAGTTTGGCACTATCTGAGAAGCGCTGAACTCAGTTCGACGATTTCTGAAATCGTCGAACTCCGTTCGACGATCTGGAGGAAAATTGTCGAGCGCAGTTTAGAGACCAGAAACACTTTATACACTAGAAAAAGCACTTTGATTTGCCTAGTCTTGGTCATTTTTATAATTTTAAAATCTTGGATCTTATTTTAGACTTCCTCCATCTAACATTCCTAACTGATTCAGGAAGAATGTATGTTTCTTTTCATCCAAGGGTTTGGTGAAAATATCTCCCCTTTGCAAATCAGTTGAGATATATTGAAGATCAATTTTATTTTGCTCAACATTATCCCTTAGAAAGTGATGCCTAATTTCTATGTGTTTTGTCCTACTATGGAGGACTGGATTTTGTGCTATGGAAATAGCACTGGTATTATCACAAAATATTTTAGACTTTTCTAAGTTGTAGCCATAGTCTAGGAGTTGTTTTTGAATCCACAATATTTGTGAACAACAACTACCTGCATCCATATATTCAGCTTCAGCAGTTGAAGTTGACATAGATGTTTGTTTCTTGCAAAGCCAGGAGACAAGTCTGTCACCAAGAAACTGACAAGTTCCACTGGTGCTTTTCCTGTCTATTCTGCATCCAATATAATCAGCATCTGAGAATCCAGTTAAGTCAAATGCTGAATCTTTTGGATACTAGAGACCTAGATTTGGACAACGTTTTACATACCTAAGAATCCTTTTTACTAAGGTTAGGTGTGACTCTCTAGGGCTCACTTGGAATCTAGTACATATGCCTGTAGCAAACATTATGTCAGGTCTACTAGTTGTAAGGTACAATAAGGAGCCAATCATTGCTCTATATGTTGTCTGATCAACAGGTTTCCCATGTTCATCAACATCTAATACAACATTAATAGGCATAGGTGTTTTCATACATGATGCTTCAGACATACCAAATTTCTTAACCAATTCTTTTGCATACTTGATTTGAGAAATAAATATGCCTTCAGCATGTTATTTGATTTGCAATCCTAGAAAGAAGGATAGCTCACCCATGCTACTCATTTCAAATTTAGAATGCATTAGATTGGAGAACCTTCTGCACAAATTTGAATCAGTAGAACCAAATATAATATCATCTACATAGATTTGTACTAGTAGGGTATGAGACTTATGGGTTCTAATAAAAAGAGTTTGGTCTAATCTACCTCTTATAAACTCATTTTTCAGAAGAAAGCATGCTAAGGTCTCATACCATGCTCTAGGAGCTTGCTTTAGACCATATAATGCTTTATGCAATTTGAAAACATAATCAGGATGAGTTGAAGAGATAAAACCTGGGGGTTGTCTGACATAGACTTCTTCTTTGATATCTCCATTGAGAAAAGCACTCTTTACATCCATCTGGTATACCTTGAATCCTTTGTGTGCTGCATATGCTAAGAAGATTCTTATGGCCTCTAACCTTGCAACTGGTGCAAAGGTCTGGTCCTAATCTATCCCTTCTTCTTGAGAGTACCCTTGAGCAACTAGCCTTGCCTTGTTCCTTACAATGACTCCTTGATCATCCAATTTATTTCTGAACACCCACTTTGTTCCAATAATGGAGTGATCCTTTGGCCTTGGTACTAGTTCCCAAACTTTGTTCCTTTCAAATTGATGCAACTCTTCTTGCATTGCAATGATCCAGTGTGGATCTTGCTCTGCATCTTGAATGGATTGAGGTTCAATTTGAGAAAGAAAGCAAGTGTGCATCAGGTTTTGGTTGACCTGATTTCTGGTTTGCACACCAGCTGAGATGTCTCCAATCACTTGGGAGATTGGATGGTCTCTTGATGTTACTAGATCAACAGGAGATGTTGATTGTTCACCAACCTATGTTGTTGTTTCCTCTGGTGGTACAACAACTGGCTCTTCAAGAAGTTTCTCTTCAAGGTGTTGAATGTCTTCTTCATCTTCACTGCTTTCCTCTTTTTGAATAATTTGTAACCTGTCCAAGTCTTCTGCAAGAGAGTGTACCTGCAAAGGTTCTATGGTTGAAGTATTCTTCTCCTTGAAAGATATGTTAGATTCATCAAAAGATATATGAATAGATTCTTAAATTTTGAGAGTAGATTTATTATATACCCTATAAGCTTTACTTATCATGAAGTATCCCAGAAACACTCCTTCATCAGCTTTAGCTTGAAATTTTGCTAAGTATTTCTTGTCATTATTATGAATGTAACAAATACAACCAAAATTTTTAAAGTAATCTACTTTAGGTTTCTTCCCTTTGAGTAATTCATAGGGAGTCTTGCCCTTCAGTTTATGTATTAAACTTCTATTCAACACATAGTTGGAGGTGTTTACTGCCTTTGCCCAAAAGGATAGAGGAAGGTGAGCATCTGATAACAATGTAGTAGCAGATTCAATAAGGGTTCTATTTTTCCTTTCAGCTACCCCATTTTTTTGAGGAGTTCTAGGATCTGAGAAAGTGTGCCTAATCCCTTCACTCTGATAGAACTCTTGCATAAGAAGATAATCAAACTCTGTCCCATGATCACTTCTGATCAGCGCAATGTGAGTATTGAACTCACTCTGTATGCATTTGAGAAACTCTATCAAACACTTAAAGTTATCAGACTTCTTCCTCAAAAAGAACACCCATGTGAATCTAGAGAAGTCATCTACAACCACTAAAGTATATGACTTCCATCCTAAGCTTTGTACTATAATGGGTCCAAAAAGATCCATGTGTAACAGATACAAAATCCTAAGTGAATCACTCTTATTAAGTGACTTGAAACTATTTTTGGTTTGCTTGCCTAATTGACAAGCCCTGCAGAGTACTTCCTTCTTGTAGGGGCCAGAAGGTAGTCCTCTAACAAGTTTGTCCTTGGATAGCATAGCAATGGTTCTAAGGTTTATATGTCCTAGTCTCTTATGCCATAGTTCATTAGGTCTACTAATAGAGTTAAACAGGCAAATATCTACTTCAGTTGAAAGAAAGTCTACTAAATAGATGTTACCTTTCCTTTTACCTGTCAACACAGTTATGTTGTTCTCTGATTTGATATTGCATAAGGATTTGCTGAAAGTCACTTGGTATCCTTCATCACATAGTTGCCTGATACTGATCAAGTTGTGCTTCAGTCCTTCCACATAGGCTACTTTCCTGAATGTGACAGTGCCAATCTGGACTGCACCATATCATTTTGTTAGTCCAAAGTTTGAATCACCAAATATTACTTTGGGTCCAAGCTTGGCTTTGAAGGATGTGAAATTGTCCTTGTTTCCTATCATGTGCTTTGAGCACCCACTATACAGATACCATTGCTGGTTTGATGTTGGATAGGTCTTCACCTGCACATAAAACAATTTACTTGCTTTTGACCCAGTTTACCTTGGGCCTAGGATGATAACCTTTGAACTCAGAAATAAAAGACATCCCTAGTTGGCTCTTATAGCCTTCAAGATGATATCTCCTTGGAGGTATTATCCATTCAGTAGAAGGATTAAATCTTTGGGATGAAGGACCCCTAGGTTTGGAATTTGATTTACCTTTGAAAAAGTTTTCAAAACTCTGATCTCTGCTCGACGATCGCACGAGCTGAGTTCGACGATCTTGGGTCAGATCCTCGAGCTCCATTCGAAGATCGACTGTGGCAGAGTTTTAGAGATCGTCGACCTGAGTTCGACGATTTAGCCTGAGATGGTTGATCTGCATTCGACGATCGTCTAGCTCCGTTCGATGATTTCTATTGAACTCTTGTTTTCTTGGGTAAGTCAGAATTCTTCCTAGCTACCTCTACAACTCCCTTACCTTTATCAGAGATAAATTTAAATTGTGTTGTTAGTACTATAGGTTGGCTGGATGAAGCACCCAAGCTCAGTGTACTATTGAATCTTGAGTTCACTGTGCTTGTGATGTCCATTAGCTTGATACTTCTCCCATTGAGGGATTCTTAAAGCTTTTTGGCCTCTGATAGCTCACTTTTCAGTGAGGCTATCTGCTCCCTACAACACTTCGACTCCTCAGAGAGTTTGAGGTTATCTGATTTTACAGTATTGTATTCAGATAATTGATTTCTAAGAGAAATGATTTCCTTCTCAAATTTTAATAAATCTAAACATAGTGCTTTAAACTCACACTTGAAGTCCTCAGAATTAAAATCAAAGGAACTTATTACCTGGTCCTCTTCAGATTGAGTCTCTGATTCTGACTCTGACTCTTCTGCATTATAACTTTGTTGTGAGGCAATGATAGCCATCATGCAGAATTCCTTTTCATCAGCATCATCTTCATCATCACTAGAGCTGGATGAAGCTTCTGATTCTTCTTCTGTCTCACTCCAAGTTTCAACAACAAATCCCTTCCTTATATGTTTGTTCTTGCTGGAGGAGGGTTTGTCATTGCTGCTCTTCTTGAAGTCCTTTTATTTTCTCCTTTCTTTCCTGTCCTTTTTGTCCTTGTTTTTATTTTCTAGACAATCATGCACAATGTGGCCTGGTTTCCTGCAACCAAAACAAATAATCTCTTTGTTATTTGATTTGTCATACCTTGGCTTGTCATGCTCTCTGTATGATCTTTTCCTGAAATCCTTCCTGGCCATTTTGTAAAACCTTTTGGCCAGTAGGCTTAGCAGCTCTTCATTGCCTGTGACTTTGTCTTCAGGCTGATATTCAATGGCTTTGAAAGCTATTGACTTCTCTTTTCTGACTGCTGGTGAAGCAGCCTTCTGCTCTTCTTCTCTATTCTTGATGAGCAGCTCATAAGACTTGAGCTTGCCCAAGAGAGCTTCAGTTGTGATCTCATTTAAGCTTCTGGCATCCTTGATTGGCCAGATCCTTGAGTCCCAAGTGCTTAGGAAGCACATCAGGATTTTATCATTGAGCTCAGTCAATGATTTCTCTTTGTACAAAGTCTTCAGTTCATTGACTATAAGGCTGAGTCTATTATACATGTCTGCTACTGACTCAGCTTCTCCTTTCTTGAAGTTCTCATACTGGGTTATGGGATGATATCTTCTATCTTTTCTCTCATCAGCAGATCCTGAGACTATCTCAGATAGCTTGTCCCAGATGTCCTTTGCTGAGTTGCATTCAACTACCTTTTGGAATATTTCATCTGACATAGTATGGGCTAGAATGTTCATAGCTTTTGCATCAGCCAATTTCCATTTCTTTATTTCTGCATCTGTTCCTGAAGGAGGTGGAACAACACTTGTACTTGTATTCTATGGAGGTCTTGGACACACTGTCAAAATAGAATTGAAAATGTCCTCATCAATAGAGTTCATGTACAGTCTAATCCTTGCCTTCCAAAGTGCAAACTTAGATAAATTGCACACTGGAGGTCTGGTGCTAGCATAATCTTTGTTTTGGGCCATGCTCTGTGAAGGAATAATTCTAATAACAAAATCAAAACAAGTAGATCTAACTAGAGGGATCTTTGGGTTCAGGTGTTAGCCTGTGCAACCACTAAGGTGTGGTATTGTAACCAACCTGGAAGATGTGGTATTTTTAACCAACCTCCCTTTGATACCAATTGAAAGTGCAGGTTAGATCTGATATACTCTAGAGTGGGGGTGAATAGTGTATGGTGCTTGCTAAAAACATTTTACAACTGTTATTGTATTCCTAAGTGAACATGGAAGCAAATAAAATAAAGCAAACACAGCAACTAACTAAACACAGAGCAATCACAAACCATAGCCAGAAAATAAAAGAAAGTAAGCAACCAGATGACACAAGGAGCTATAGTGGTTCCCCAATCAATCTGGGTACATCCACTCTTCTACCACCCTAGGTAGGAATCCACTGCAGGATGAGTTGATCAGGTGTCCTGGGCACCAATGAGCTTTTGATAAGGTACTCAAAAACCAAACCAGATTTTTTGATCAGGTGTCTTGCCACCACTGAGTTTTGACAAGGTCTCAGAAACCAGCACAAACTTTTGAAGGGAGTTTGATAAACCCTTTACAGCAGAGAGAGAGAGGGATGAGATGATCTTCTCTGTCAAAAATCAGAGAGAAGATAGTGGATGTTGTCAAAGCTCCCCCTGAGATCTTGAGTTGTTCAGGAAGTGAGGCTTTGCAGTAGGGTGATAGGCCTTTAGAAGATTTGATCTCCAGCAAAAGATGATTTCAGCAGCAACTGAAATGTGTGGTGTCTGGAGTCTTGAATGATGATGGCCTTTGAACACTGGAATCAAGAGGGATCTGAAAATTTCAGTATGTTGATCTCCTTTTGTGATGGTGTTCTTGTAAGAGTTCTAAGACTGTGAATATCTGCAGCTCTTTTTCTTGTTGTTATTCACTTGTTGATGATGTTCTATATTCTTCTTTCCAGCAAAATATGAATATATCTTTTATTCCTTAGATCTGAATGAATATTTATCTATGCAAGATAGCCGTTAGCCTGTCATAAATGACTTCCTTAACTGCATTTTGTCTTCTGGAGGAAAGTCAAATAAAACATTCCTTTGAAAATCCCTTGAAACTTGCTCCAGATTAATTGAAATGGCTACAAGATCCTTGACATAAATGCTGAGAATAATTCCATAACTGTCTGAATTTGAATCTTGAAAATCGTCGATCTCTCCAGAAAAACGTCGACCTGAGCTCTACTATCGTTGAACTGAGCTCAGAGACTGGACTTAGACTGAAATAGAGATCGTCGATCTGAGCTCAACTATCGTCGAACTGAGCTCAGCGATAGGGAAACAAACTAGAGACAAGAACGTCGATCTGAACTCAAAGATCGTCGAATGGAGTTCGATGACTTGTTGAAGTTGAGCTCAGAGATCGTCGAATGGAGTTCGACGATTCGTCGAGGTGAGCTCAGCGATCGTCGAATGGAGTTCGACGATTCGTCGTACTGAGCTCGACGAAATGACTTAGTCTCCAGAACTGAAATATCCTTAGACTCAATTCTAATTGACCTTTAGATCTATACAAAGATGTCAAGACAGATTTCCTAAAAGACATAGTGATCCTTGCCCAAATCAGTAATAGGGTGTTCCAACACCACCAAAATGGCAGAACTTTGTTTCTGCCCAGAATTCTGGGTGCACCTTGGATTTAATCCCCAAGACTCCCTGCTACAATCTACCACGTAGGAACCCGAAAACATATGGAATAGAGTCTTCTCCGGAAATCCATGCATAATGAAAACATCACCGATCCAGACCAACTTGTCCGGGTAGGCTTCACACAACATGTCTATGTTCGTACTTCGATTCCGGACTCTATATGCAAAACTACGGGGACTATTCATGTCCACCCGAAGGAATACCTCACACTCACCACACATTGGTGAGAGCGGGTTTCCTATGCAAAAAGGAAGAGGACTTCACATGTCCGAGAAGAGAATCGTTATCCTAGAGGTTCGCTTTGTACCCATAGAGAAGAGAAGAAACTAGACGGATGAAAAGCACCGCAGGAGTTTTCCTCACCATTGTGAGGTATTTTCTTGGGTTGTTTACTTTAGTACAGACATACATGCTCACCAGTGGGTTCGTGTCAGGTTTTTGGCACCCACTGGTGGTTTTCTTTTGAAATGTTGAGTACTTTGCTAAGCTGCGGTGTTGCCTGTTTTCTGTGGCTGTTTGTACTTACTCTCTGGGAAGGTTTTATGATAGGTTGCATGTTAGATATTTTTAACTTATAAAACTTATTAATAGTATATCATACTTGTCATCTCTTTTAAAACCAAAACACTACTTTCTAGATAGCGAAAAGATATTTTCTATACTTATTATAAATCTATAGTCTTGCATAGCATGAGTTGTCCTTAGGGGACGCTTACACTCATGAAGGGTGTTAAAATCGACCTAATCAAAGTATTTTCCCACAGCGTATAAATATATTTTTACTCGTGGACTAGTTAATCCACAAAGACAAGGATACGGCTAACTGCTTAACCCAAACTGTATTTTTCTTAAATAACTCATAAATCTTTCGAAAAGAGTTTAGTTGTGGTCTTGCTTGAACGTTTGCAGTTATCCCCTGCCGACGTGGCATCATGACGCGTGTTTTCTCCTTACTCTGATATATCCTTTTATGTAGAGAAAATGCAGGTTGTGACATGCAAGGTCAGTCCGACAGAGGTGGGAAGTATTTCTCATCTACTTTGAAATGGAGAATAAAACTCAAATTCTCGCCAAAGTTTTGGTGGTACGAGATTTTTCGGATGTTTTTCCTAAGTCCCTCCTAGGTTTTCCCCCACAACGAGAAGTTGACTTCCAGATCGAGCTTGTGACTGGAGCTCGATGATAACTTCAAAAAAGGAAGTTATCTTGTGCATCAATTCGCCACATTTGGACAAAGTTATTTGACAAAAATTGATTAAAAGCATTTGTAAACAAACAAATCCTTATTTATGAGAAAATTCATGTATTATTAATGTTTTGATTTGTTTTTATCATAGGGAATCATGAAAAATTAACTTGCGCGGCTGATGTTAACCATAGAGAGTATTCAGGGAATGTTGCAGAAAATTTACATAAATTTTGGAGCAGTTTTTGCTAAAAACTGGACATAAAAAAAATTTGTTGCTGTTGGAACACCCTATTACTGATTTGGGCAAGGATCACTATGTCCTTTAGGAAATTTGTTTTGACCTCCTTGTATATATCTAAAGGTCAATTAGATTGAGTCTAAGGGTTAGTATTTAGGTTTGAAAGCTGTCCTCAAGACCCTCAAGACCAGATATTTCAGTTCAGGAGACTAAGTCATTTGGTCGAGCTCAGGTCGACGAATCGTCGAACTCCATTCGACGATCTTTGAGCTCACTTCGACGAATCGTCGAACTCCATTCGACGATCTCTGAGCTCATTTCAACGAGTCGTCGAACTCTGTTCGACGATCTTCGAGCTCAGATCGATGTTCCTGTCTCCAGTTTGTTTCCATATCTCTGAGCTCAGTTCAACGATAGTTGAGCTCAGATTGACGATTTCTGCTTCAGTCTAAGTCCAGTCGCTGAGCTCAGTTCAATGATAGTTGAGCTTAGGTCGACATTTTTCTGGAGAGATCGACGTTTTTCAAGATTCAAATTCAGTCAGTTTTGGTATTCCCTTCTATTTATTCCCAGCATTTATTTCAAGAATCTTGTAGCTGTTTCAATTAATCTGGAGCAAGTTTCAAGGAGATTTCAAAGGAATGTTTTATTGGGCTTTCCTCCAGAAGACAAAATGCATTTAAGGAAGTCATTTATGACAGGCTAACGCCTATCTTGGACAGAGAATCATTCTATTCAGATCTAAGAAATAAAAGATTAATTCATTCTGCTGGTTAACAACAACAACAACAAGAAGGAGAGAAAAAGTGGCAGATATTCACAGTCATAGAATTCTTACAGGAACACACATCACTGAAGGAGATCAATATACTGAAATTTCTAGATCCCTTTTGATTCCAGTGTTCAAAGGCCTCATCATTCAAGACTCCAGACACCACACATTTCAGCTGCTGCTGGAATCATCTTTTGCTGGAGATCTAATCTTCTGAAGGCCTATCACCCTATTGCAAAGCTTCACTTCCTGAACAACTCAAGATCTCAGGGGGAGCTTTGACAACATCCACTATCTTCTCTCTGATTGTTGACAGAGAAGATCATCTCACCTCTCTCTCTCTCTCTCTCTCTCTGCTATAAAGGGTTTATCAAACTCCCTTCAAAAGTTTGTGTTGGTTTCTGAGACCTTGTCAAAACTCAGTGGTGGCAAGACACCTGATCAAAAAATCTAGTTTGATTTTTGAGCACCTTATCAAAAGCTCATTGGTGCCCAGGACACCTGATTAACTCATCCTGTAGTGGATTCCTACCTAGGGTGGTAGAAGAGTGGATGTACCCAGATTGATTGGGGAACCACTATAGCTCCTTGTGTCATCTGGTTGCTCATTTCTTTTATTTTCTAGCTGTGGTCTGTGATTGATTTGTGATTAGATAGTTGCTGTGCTTACTTTATTTTATTTGCTTCCCTGTTCACTTAGGTATACAACAATAATTGTAAGAAGTTTTTAGTGAGCACCATACTCTATTCACCCTCCTTCTAGAGTATATTAGATCTAACCTGCACTTTCAATTGGTATCAGAGGGAGGTTTGTTAAAATGCCAGACCCTAGAGGTTGGCTAAAATACCACACCTTAGTGGTTGCACAGGCTAACACCTGAACCCAAAGATCCCTCTAGTTAGATCTGTTTGTTTTAAGTTTGTTATTAGATTTATTTCTTCACAGAACATGGCCCAAAACAAAGATTATGCTAGCACTAGATCTCCAGTGTACAATCTATCTAAGTTTGTACTTTGGACGACAAGGATAAGATTGTACATGAACTCTATTGATGAAGATATTTTTAATTCTGTTTTGACAGTGTGTCCAAGACCCCCAGAAAATACAAGTACAAGTGCTGCTCCACCTCCTTCAGGAACAGATGCAGAAAAAAATGGAAAGTGGCAGATGCTAAGGCAATGAATATTTTAGCCCAGACTATGTCTGATGAAATATTTCAAAAAGTAGCTGAATGCAACTCAGCAAAGGACATCTGGGACAAGTTATCTGAGATAGTTTCAGGATCTGCTGATGAGAGAAAAGATAGAAGATCCCATCTCATAACTCAGTATGAGAACTTCAATAAAGGAGAAGCTGAGTCAGTGGCAGATATGTATAATAGACTCAATCTCATAGTCAATGAGCTGAAAACATTGGACAAAGAGATCTCATTGACTGAGCTCAATGATAAAATCCTAATGTGCTTCCCAAGCACTTGGGACTCAAGGATCTGGCCAATCAAGGATTCCAGAAGCCTAAATGAGATCACAACTGAAGCTATCTTGGGCAAGCTCAAGTCTTATGAGCTGCTCATCAAGAATAGATAAGAAGAGCAGAAGGCTGCTTCACCAGCAGTCAAAAAAGAGAAATCAATAGCATTCAAAGCTATTGAAGATCAGCCTGAAGACAAGGTCACAGACAATGAAGAGCTGCTAAGCCTACTGGCCAAAATATTTTACAAAATGGCCAAGAAAGACTTCAGGAAAAGATCATACAAAGAGCATGACAAGCAAAGGTATGACAAATCAAATAACAAAGAGATTATTGGTTTTGGATGCAGGAAACCAGGCCACATTGTGCATGACTGTCCAGAAAATAAAAACAAGGACAAGAAGGACAGGAAAGAAAGGAGAAGAGAAAAGGACTTCAAGAAAAATAGCAATGACAAACTCTCCTCCAGCAATAAAAATATAAGGAAGGGGTTTGTTACTGAAACTTGGAGTGAGACAGAAGAAGAATCTGAAACTTCATCCAGCTCTAGTGATGATGAAGATGATGCTGATGAAAAAGAATTCTACATGATGGCTATCAATGCCTCACAACAAAATTCTGATGCAGAAGAGTCAGAGTCAGAATCAGAGACTCAATCTGAAGAGGACCAGGTAATAAGTTCTTTTGATTTTAATTCTGAGGACTTCAAGTGTGAGTTTAAAGCACCGTGTTTAGATTTATTAAAATCTGAGAAGGAAATCATTTCTCTCAGAAATCAGCTATCTTAACACAACACTTTAAAATCAGAAAACCTCAAACTCTCTGAGGAGTTGGAATGCTATAGGGAGCAGATAGCTTCACTGAAAAGTGAGCTATCAGAGGCCAAAAAGTTTGAAGAATCCCTTAATGGGAGAATTATCAAACTAATGGACATCACAAGCACAGTGAACTCAAGATTCAATAGTACACTGGGCTTGGGTGCCTCATCTAGCCAACCTATTGTATTAACAACCCCAATCAAGTTTATCTCTGATAAAGGTAAGGGAGTTGTAGAGGTAGCTAGGAAGAATTCTGACTTACCTAAGAAAACAAAAGTTCAACAGAAATCGTCGAACGGAGCTCGACGATTGCCGAATGGAGCTCAATGTTCTCAGGCTGAATCGTCGAACTCAGGTCGACGATCTCTGAACCCTGAACTCTGCCACAGTCTATCCTCGAACGGAGCTCGATGATCTGACCCGAGATCGTCGAACTCAGCTCAGCGATCGTTGAACAAAGATCAGAGTTTTGAAAATTTTTCCAGAAGTAAATCAAATTTCAAACCTAAGGGTCCTACATCTCAAAGATTTAACCCTTATACTGAATGGATAATACCTCCTAGGAGATATCATCCTGAAGGCTATAAGAGTCGACCAGGGATGTCTTTTATTTCTGAATTCAAAGGTTATCAACCTAGGCCCAAGGTAAAATGGGTCAAAAACAAATAAATTGTTTTATATGCAGGTGAAGACCTATCCAACATCAAACCAGCAATGGTATCTGGATAGTGGGTGCTCAAAGCATGTGAGAGGAAACAAGGATAATTTCACATCCTTCAAAGCCAAGCTTGGACCCAAAGTAATATTTGGTGATTCAAACTTTGGACTAACAAAAGGATATGGTGAAGTCCAGATTGGCACAGTCACTTTCAAGAAAGTAGCCTATGTGGAAGGACTGAAGCACAACTTAATCAATATCATTCAATTGTGTGATGAAGGCTATCAAGTGACTTTCAACAAATCCTCATGCAAAATCAAATTAGAGGACAACACAACTGTGTTGATAGGTAAAAGGAAAGGTAACATTTATCTTGTAGATTTTCTTTCAACCAAGGTAGATATATGCTTGTTCAACTCTATTTGTAGACCTAATGAATTATGGCATAAGAGACTAGGGTATATAAACCTTAGAACCATTGCTAGGCTATCCAAGGACAACCTTGTTAGAGGACTACCTTCTGGCCCCTACAAGAAGGAAGGAATTTGCAGGGCTTGTCAATTAGGCAAGACAACCAAAAATAGTTTCCAATCACTTAATAAGAGTGATTCACCTAGGATTTTGTATCTGTTACACATGGACCTTTTTGGACCCATTACAGTACAAAGCTTAGGAGGGAAATCCTATACTTTAGTGGTTGTAGATGACTTCTCTAGATTCACATGAGTGTTCTTTCTGAGGAAGAAGTCTGATAACTTTAAGTGTTTGACAGAGTTTCTCAAATGCATACAGAGTGAGTTCAATACTCACATTGCCCTGATCAGAAGTGATCATGGGACAGAGTTTGATTCTATTCTTATGAAAGAGTTCTGTCAGCGTGAAGGGATCAGGCACACTTTGTCAGCTCCTAGAACTCCTCAACAAAATGGGGTAGCTGAAAGGAAAAATAGAACCCTTATTGAATCTGCTACAATATTGTTGTCAGATGCTCACCTTCCTCTTTCCTTTTGGGCAGAGGAAGTGAACACCTCCAACTATGTGTTGAATAGAAGTTTAATACAGAAACTGAAGGGTAAGACTCCCTATGAATTACTTGAAGGGAAAAAACCTAAAGTAGATTACTTCAAAATCTTTGGTTGTATTTGCTACATTCATAATAATGACAAGAAATACTTAGTAAAATTTCAAGCTAAAGCTGATGAAGGAGTGTTTCTAGGATACTCTATGATCAGTAGAGCTTATAGGGTATATAATAAATCTACTCTCAAAATTGAAGAATCTGTTCATATATCTTTTGATGAATCTAACATATCTTTCAAGGAGAAAAATACTTCTACCATAGAACCTTTGCAAGTACACTCTCTTGCTGAAGACTTGGACATGTTACAAATTATTCAAAAAGATGAAAGCAGTGAAGATGAAGAAGTCATTCAACATCTTGAAGAGAATCTTCTTGAAGAGCCAGTTGTTGTACTACAAGAGGAAACAACAACACAGGTTGGTGAACAATCAACATCTCCTGTTGATTTAGTAACATCAAGAAACCATCCAATCTACCAAGTGATTGGAGACATCTCAGCTGGTGTGCAAACCAGAAATTAGGTCAACCAAAACCTGATGCACACTTGCTTTCTTTCTCAAATTGAACCTCAATCCATTCAAGATGCAGAGCAAGATCCACACTGGATCATTGCAATGCAAGAGGATTTGCATCAATTTGAAAGGAACAAAGTTTGGGAACTAGTGCCAAGGCCAAAGGATCACTCCATTGTTGGATCAAAATGGGTGTTCAGAAATAAATTGGATGATCAAGGAGTCATTGTAAGGAACAAGGCAAGGCTAGTTGCTCAAGGGTACTCTCAAGAAGAAGGGATAGACTATGACCAGACCTTTGCACCAGTTGCAAGGTTAGAGGCCATAAGAATCTTCTTAGCCTATGTAGCACACAAAGGATTCAAAGTATACCAGATGGATGTAAAGAGTGCTTTTCTCAATGGAGATATCAAAGAAGAAGTCTATGTCAGACAACCCCCAGGTTTTATCTCTTCAACTCATCCTGATCATGTTTTCAAATTGCATAAAGCATTATATGGTCTAAAGCAAGCTCCTAGAGCATGGTATGAGACCTTAGCATGCTTTCTTCTGAAAAATGATCTTATAAGGGGTAGAGTAGACCAAACTCTTTTTATTAGAACCCATAAGTCCCATACCCTACTAGTACAAATCTATGTAGATGATATTATATTTGGTTCTACTGATTCAAATTTGTGCAGAAGGTTTTCCAACCTAATGCATTCTAAATTTGAAATGAGTAGCATGGGTGAGCTATCCTTCTTTCTAGGATTGCAAATCAAACAACGTGCTGAAGGCATATTTATTTCTCAAACCAAGTATGCAAAAGAATTGTTTAAGAAATTTGGTATGTCTGAAGCATCATGTATGAAAACACCTATGCCTACTAATGCTGTATTGGATGCTGATGAACATGGGAAATCTGTTGATCAGACAACATATAGAGCAATGATTGGCTCTTTATTGTACCTTACAGCTAGTAGACCTGACATAATGTTTGCTACATGCATATATGCTAGATTCCAATTGAGCCCTAGAGAGTCACACTTAACCTTAGTAAAAAGGATTCTTAGGTATGTGAAAAGTTGTCCAAATCTAGGTCTCTGGTATCCAAAAGATTCAGCATTTGACTTAACTGGATTTTCAGATGTTGATTATGCTGGATGCAGAATAGATAGGAAAAGCACCAGTGGAACTTATCAGTTTCTTGGTGACAGACTTGTCTCCTGGTTTTGCAAGAAACAAACATCTGTGTCAACTTCAATTGCTGAAGCTAAATATATGGCTGCAGGTAGTTGTTGTTCACAAATCTTGTGGATTCAAAACCAACTACTAGACTATGGCTACAACTTAGAGAAGTCTAAAATATTTTGTGATAATACCAGTGCTATTTTCATTGCACAAAATCCAGTCCTCCATAGTAGGACAAAACATATAGAAATTAGGCATCACTTTCTAAGGGATAATGTTGAGAAAAACAAAATTGAACTTCAATATATCCCAACTGATTTGCAAAGGGGAGATATTTTCACCAAACCTTTGGATGAAAAGAAACATACATTCTTCCTGAATCAGTTAGGAATGTTAGATGGAGGAAGTTTAAAATAAGATCCAAGATTTTAAAAATCTAAAAATGACCAAGACTAGGCAAATCAAAATGTTTTTTCTAGTGTATAGAGTATGTTTCTGGTCTCTGAACTACGCTCTACGATTTTCCCCAAGATCGTCGAACGGAGATCGACGATTTCAAAAATCATCGACCAGAGTTCAGCGCTTCTCAGATAGTGCTAAGCTATCTTCTTCCGGTCAGCGATCGTCGAACGGAGCTCGACGCTCTCCAATATCGTCGAACGGAGATCGACGATGTTGATGACCTTTCAGTTTCCTTTAGAAGCCCAGATCGTCGAACAGAGTTCAACGATCTTTCCTTATCTGCGTCGAACCCTAATATAAAACTCATTTTTCGGCCGTCGTTCTGCCTTTGCGCTTTCATACTCTCTGCAAAATTTCTCTTTCCCTCCAAACTTTTCTGCACTTGCTCTTGTGTTTGTTCATTGTTTTTTTGCAGGAATCAATGACAGTTTTAGTCGCAATCTTGGCAGCCATGAAATTTGATACTGGCTTTGATATAGACATGGACTCTTTCGATAACAGCGATCAAATATTCAAGGACAATTTGGAACTCTTCAAGGACCAACAGTTAGTTAACATAATGTCTACAAGGATCAAATTGGCCGCAAATGAAATAAAGGAATGGGTGTATACTGCCCACAATCTGGATCAGAACACTGTGATCGGAACCATCTCAGGAACTCAGGTACCTTTAACACCTGCTATTTTGATAGAGGTATTTCAATTAAATTCTGGTGAAGATTTTATTGAGCTTTCTGGAGAAGAATTTTCAATTTTGCTTGAGTGGATGGGACATTCAACAGCTAACCCTAATAAATTGCTTAAGAAGAATCTGTCAGTTGAGTACAAATTTCTTGCCGATGTAGCTGAGAAAGTGTTGTTGGCAAAACACTCTGCTCATGATACCATCTCTAGGTATCAGCTCTGTTTGATGGGTGCCTTGGTGGACAAGAAGCAGCTAAACTTGGGAGAAGTGTTTTTTGATTTGATCAAGAAGAAAATTAACAAGAATTTTGTTAATTTTGGGAGGATTTTAGGGCTGTTTCTTCACAATAGATGCCCTGACCTGCTTGTGTCCAATGGAATGCACATCAATGCCTCTAAGAGGTTTACCTATGCCCTATTTGGGAAATGGGACAGGCAGATTGTAAAGCCCAGCAGAGCCTCTACAATCTCTTCTTCAGGCACAAGGACTATTTCAGTCTCTTCCCCTCAAGTTTCTGCCCCTGCAGAAGATTTTCCTGCCTCATCATCTCCTCCTTCTCCACCTATTGTTTCATCAACAACAATTGTAAAAAGTTCTTAGTGAGCACCATACTATCACAATTTCATCCCCCATTTCCATCCCATCTCCAACTTCAATCCCTTCTCCAACTCCAACATCAACTGAAGAAATCTTCCATCCACTACATCACTACCCACACATGGATATTGATTCATCATCTCATATTCCATCATTCACTCTTCTAGATGATTCCTATATGGATGATTCTCCTTCATGCCCTCTTGAGCCACCATCATCATCCACTTCTTATCAACAATTACTTCAGGAAATCATTGCTCAACCATCATTCTCACCATCCATCTCCACTCCATTATCTTCCATCTCCACAATTCCAATATCTCAACCATCACTTCCACCATCCACAGTTTCTCCAACAACATCTCCTGCTGCTCCAACTTTCATCTCTACCTCATCCACCCCTAACTCTACTCAAGTCCCTCTTGAGCAAGTAGACGTTCCAGCTATTGCAGATAAGCTATATGAGCTGATAGCTCCAAGGCTATCACTACTGCTGGATACTTCATTGGCTCCACTTCTGAAAACTGTTCAGGAGTTGTTTGCCAGGCTATCCTCTATTCTTCCTCCTCAAGCAATCCATTCTACTGGGTGCCTTGATCCAGTTATCACTGAATCTAGGCAGGGAGAGATGCCTTATGAAGCTGAGAGATTGCCTGCTGCAGTAACTCTAGTTCAAGCTCTAGTTGCAGTCATTACAGTAGACCTCAGGTCACTACTATCAGTATTTGATTCTGTATACTTCAGCTACCTTCCAAACCAGTATACTGAAGATCTTTCTAAGGCCATTGTGCCTATTTCTTGCTGTGAGCCCAACATTTTAGCCTCTTTTATAGATTCTGTCCAGGCCGTGGACAATGTTGAAATTGCTGCTGCTGCTGTTGATGTTGCTGTTTCAGTTTCTGATGTTGCTGTTTCAGTTTCTGAGGATATGCATATGACATAGGCAATTGATTTTGAGCTAGCTGTATCTGAGCTTATTGTTTCTGAAATTCTTGTTTCTGAACCTGCTGTTATAGTTTCTTCTGCCAGTATTGTTTCTGTTCCAATTCCTGCTGCTGTTGTTGCTCCTGTTGCTGTTCCAGCTGTTGTTTCTTCTGTTCCATCCCAACAACAAGCAGATTTCTTCAAAAGGATTGATGAACTATATGACAATCCACAAAGTTCAGACGGTGATCAGTTTAGAACTGACTCTGATGATTCCTCTGCAACAATTGAAAGGAAAAGGAAAGCAAGAAGCAAGGCCATGAAGAGAGTTCCTCCAGAGAAGGTTAAAGATACAAATGATGTTCCTTATTATATATTGCATGATTGCCAGATTACAGAACCATGGATGCAGTACTCCAGAAATCAGCTGAAAGCCATGAAAAAGAAAAGGAAGTATAATAAAGGATCATCTCACTTCAATCCTCCTCCTCCTCCTCCTTCACCTGATGCAGGTATATGTGGAAGTTCTGCCTTTCAATCTACTGCTAGAAGCCAAAGTTCATATCAATTTCAAGGAAGATCTCAGCAAAGAGGAAATCAGTCTAGAGGCTACCAGTCTAGAAGAGGACAGTACAAGTGAAATCAAAGATGACTCAGAGTGTATTCTAAAGGATATTCCAGGCAACATCCTTATCAAAGGGAAGGAGAAGGTCCCTCTGACACTACATCTAGTCCTTTCCCTTATAAGTTAAAAGATCTAGTTTCTTACAGAGCTACTCCTGATAATTCTTCAAACAGATATGAACCTCCTGTTCCATTTGAAGACCCTGAAAATAATCCCACTTCATGGACTGCTAGAATGAAAGAGTTGGCTGCTTTAGGTCAAATTAAAAAGGCTAGAGAACAAGGAAAAGACACATCAAATATCACTACTCTATCAGAACAGAGAAAAAAGAACTTGAGAGATATTCTTCCAGCAAATTCTTTGACTCAGAAAGTTATATGAAGCTGCGCCCAGAAGCTGTAGTCCCCAGGCCAAGACATCAAACTTTTTTAGGTGCAGATGATGACAGAAGATCCAAGAAAGAAGCTCTTAACCCTAACAGAGAAATAGTTCTCAAAAAGAGCAAGGAGAAAGAATGACTTTGTAAGCTGACAGTGATACCTATTTCTGACTATCTGTGATTATATCTGTGTTTCTGCAATGCTTTTTGATTATATTTCTGCATTATATGTTTTTATTTTTCCAATGTTTGTAAATAGTAATCCTAACCCAAATAGGGGGAGATTGTTGATGAGTCCACATTTTACACTGATTTTTGGACTCATCTGGGCTAGTTTTATCGCCTTAGCACTACACTTGAGAGCCTTTATTGCTTATTTGTGTTTTGTACCTATTTCACGATTAAGTGCACTGTAGGCCCGCTTCTGTGTGCTTTCTGTGTTTCCATTTCTGTTGTTATTCTTTAGCCCTATCTCGGGGATGTGGTGTGCACGTTCTGGTGGCCTTTCTGCCCCTTCTGCTGGTACAGGGGTCGCGTGCGTGTTCCGAGATGGTTGTGAAACAGGAATACTGCGCACGATCAGGGGATCTAATGCGCACGACCACTGGTCGTGCGCCCCCGATCGTGCGCACTACTCTACGTTTTCTATAGAATCAGCCTGGGGTAAGCGCACGACCACTGGACTTACTGCGCACGACCACTGGTCGTGCGCCACTGTTCGTGTGCATTACAACCCCTTTTTCACAACCTTGTCTCGGTAATCGCACGAGCACTGGCCATAGTGCGCACGACCATTGGTCGTGCGCCAATGCTCGTGCGCATATATGCTGATGCTTCTTGTCCAGGTTGCAGGTTTATTTGGAAAAGCCGCACGATCATCGACCTACAGTGCGCACGACCACTGGTCGTGCGCCACTGATCATGCGCACTGCTTCTGCTGTCTCCGTATAAAAGGCCCTGCTCCGCGTTTTAGGTCAACGCCTGTCATTTGCTGCGATCGGAGAGTGCGCGGGAATCGCCTTTTCACTTCTCCAGCTGCTCCATCACTTCCACCTTTGTCGGGAAGCCATTTCCACTTACTCTGAAGCTTTCCAACACTCCGGCGAAGCCCTCGGCCATTGGTGACTTCAACTCCAAGCTTTCCTGCAGAGTTGGTGAAGTAGATAACCTAGAGAACGGACTTAAAGGCCTTCGAGGTGACAGATCGTTGGTACCGGAAGCCTCCTTGGACTGAGCCCGGAAGCAGATTGACAACTCGCTACTCCGGCCACGACCCGCGGTGGATCTTCATTCTCTTTTGGTTTACTCCTCTTCCCCTTCCTCTGTTTTATGAATGTTTTGAGCAGTGTAATGAACATTTCCATCCTTGAACATCAAGTTTACTTTCTAGTTAATGGAATGTTAAGTTCTTCTTATGCTTGTGAGTTCTGTCTGTGAATGCGCCTCACTCACCCCACATCCACTTCATTCCTGTGCCTTGTCCGATTGAAATCCACACAAGAACGCTGCAATCCATTAGTTTCCCTTCCACTCGCCCAACTGAAGTTCGGCATAGCGGCCGACAAACCCATTTCACCTTGCGAAGCGGTGCCCTCGAGCCGCATAGCTTTTACTAGTTCAGTAGATCAAACATCCACAATCTCCCGAGTCCGCTATTTCCTTTTTGTTCTATTTTTAACTCTCATAACAATATTCTCGGTACTATTGCTGTTCTACGCTAATTGCATTCCTCAAGAGACCGACACTTGGGGATTTACTCCCAAAACTTTATTACTTGTGCGACCGGTGTGCTTGCCGTATTACACGCATCAAGTTTTTGGCGCCGTTGCCAGGGAATGCAACTGTCGAGCGACTTCGGATGACTTCCAATATTATTATCATAGTTAGTTTTGTTTTGTTTTGACTGTTGTTTCTTCTAGTGTGTAGTGTTTGCCGCAGTGAATGCAAGGCCGAGCTACAAGAGATTTTGTCACCTACGACCCAGAGATCGAACGTACTCTCTTAGCACGAAGACGCGCCGCAGCCATCATTTTTGCCCCAATGGGAGACCAGCTGAATATTGATGCAGGCAACCGAGTTCGAGGGATACCTCATGACGACGAAAATGAAGTGAATCCTCCCCAGGTCCGCACCATGAGGGATTATACTACACCCACTGTTGGGAGTATATACCCCGGTTTCGGACCTGCTATTACCAATCCTCAGTTCGAGATTAAACCAGCTATTCTGAATATTATTCGGAACAACGCTCAGTTCTCCGGAATGGCCACTGAAGACGCCCATCTTCACCTTATAGAATTCTCCGAGATCTGCGCCACGTTCCGCTATGCTGGAATCCCAGATGAAACAGTCAAGCTCCGTCTCTTCCCTTTTTCATTAAGAGACAAAGCCAAGACATGGCTTCACTCCCTTCCACTTGGAACAGCCCCCACCTGGGAGGCTTTGACTACAAAATTTCTAGCTAAGTTCCATCCGGTGGATCGGATCGTGAGCTTGAGGCGTGCAATAGCCAACTTCCGGCAAGCCGATCAAGAAAGTTTAGCCGAAGTTTGGGAGCGTTTTAATGAGCTGCTGAGGAAGTGCCCTAATCATGGATTCCAAACGTGGAATCTCATCGAAAGTTTCTACTTTGCTATTGATCCCCACCACCGAGCCATGATCGATGCTGCCTCCGGAGGAACCATCATGAATCTTGCTCCAGATGATGCTCTGAAAGTCTTACAAGACACCGCAACCCACAGTGCGTACTGGACTGCTGGAAGAAACATCCCACGAAGCACCAGTGGAGTGTTTGCCTTGGATATCCCCAAGCCTGCTCCTGCCGCCCCAGTGATGGCAATCTCATGTCAAGGGTACGGAAGCACTGATCATCACAGCTTCGAATGCTCAGGAGTTGAGGTACAAGACGAATCTTTGTTTTTGAATGAATCTTTTAATTTTGTTGCCAATCAAAACAGGGGAGTGCCATACGAGAATACTTACAACCCGGGGGTGAGAAATCACCCCAACTTTTCTTGGAATCCTAACACATCTGGCCAAAGATGGCAACCGGGGCGGCATCAAAACGATGCGTATGCTTCCGGTAGCCAACCGCGGCCGCCTCAACCGAATTATTCCCAAGGGCCCCCCATCGTTAAGAAAAATTCTTTGGAAGAAATGTTCGAGAAGTTTGTTGAGATTTCCCAGACCAACATGACAAATCAGGCCACCTCGATGCGCAAACTGGAGGCACAATTGGGCCAATTGGCTCAAGTGGTTTCCGAGCGCACCCAAGGCACCTTACCGAGCAATACTGAAAAGAACCCCCATGAACAAGGAAAGCGCCTTGGGGAGGACACGTCGGGAAACCGCAACGAACTTGTCATTAATTGTAAAATCAATAACATCGACACTCCAGCATTATGCGATTCCGGGGCGTCCAGCAACATACTCACTTTGCAAGATGCAGTTACAAGTTGACATTGAAAATCGGAAATCACTTATCTTAGCTAATGGCAATCTGGTTGACACGGAGGGCGGTGTGCGGGATGTTGAAATCGAGGTTAACGACACCAGTATCACCACTGACTTTCAGGTTTTGGGACCACAGGACAACAACTCCATTCCTATATTAGGAGTCCCATTCCTAACAGCCAGTGGCGCATCCCTCGACTTTTCCAAAGGCCGTGTCACTTGGCCAAATGAAGAGTCCACCCTCGATAAAACATCCATACATTTTTCTTCCATCCCAAATAACATTTCTCTGAGTGTCACAGATGTAAAGCTGGACTCAGGTCCCCCCGCATTGGAAGCACATCTGGAGGAGACGCCAAAGAACGGACTTTCTCCGGAAGTCGATGAGAAGCAGGAACTACTGGTCCACGAAGGGATCAATTGCACCAAAGCCACGACTGCCTTTCTACTACCAGCCAACTCTGTTGTTGAGCATGACGAACTAAGTTTTATTCGGGAGAAATCCCTGGACAATAATTTGTATAATTCTGTTAAACGATCTGTAACTTGGGCAGATCCGGTTGCCGTCACGGTGCCGGATAGGCCGCCACCAACCACGATACAAGCAAACCCCACAGCCTACCTTCATTGGAAGTCTCCCACGGTGGATAAACTAAAAGAGGCCAAGCGTTTACGCGAAGAGCGCTACGCTACCTTCCGACTCGCGAAAGAGTGCACTCGCAGTAATAGGACAATGCCTACCCCGAATGCAAAAAGACACTCTGCTGTTCTCTCGCATCCCACCGGAGAGACTTACCATAAATCTGCGTATAGCTGATTGTGCCCTCTTCTTTCTTGCTACTTGTTGAATGCTGGTTGCTCTATTTTTAATTTTGTTTCCTTTTGCTACTGCCAATAACTCTCTATTGGAACTGCTAATACAGGTATTTGGTCCACCTTAAGGACGGTAAACAAAAGGGCTTTCGGGAGACAACCCAAGTTGGACCGTTCGATCCTATGCTGTGTTTTGATTTCGGTTTATTTCTTCATATATATATATATGTGTCCAGCTTTTGTTTGGCTTGCATCCTTTAATCGCAGGTGCAGGATTATTAGAGGCGCGACAACGTGGCCGCACTTGGACATCTCATTGCCCGACTGGTATGCTCAATTTTGAGCACATGTAACTTCCTACCCTAGCTATTTCTCCTCTTTGGAATGTTTATTTTACTCGTTGTCAACTTTAAGTCTGGGGGGGGGGGGTAGTCTGCCTGTGGTCACTACACCGCACCTTCTGTTGCATTCCAGTTTCTTATTTACTTATGTCTTGTTTTTTTTTGGTTGCACACACTGAATCACCCACACGAGTGCGCTCTTACCCAAGCGCACAACCCGAGTTAAATTTATTGCTTTTGTGTAAACTTCAAAATAGTGGTACTGGCTTAGGATTTCAGGATTGAGTAGTTCAAAACTCATGCAGTGCTCCTAATCGAATACTCATGGTTTGTGTAGAGTTAGGATAGAACTAATTTTTCTTTATGCTCGTAGAATTATTGTTTTCTGCTCACGTCAATATTGTTTGTACTGCTCAAAATCTGAATCTGGGATAATCAAATGATAGTGTAGGAATGTGTGTAGCCGCCACTAGACTCGTATTGCTCGAGTCGGGGGAAGGATCATCTTTCTCGGTGGCTAAGAACTTGCCATAAGCTACTCTCGAAGCATTGGTGCACGGTTAGTTAAGCGTGAGCATGACGTAGGCCTTCTTTTTGGCTAGTTTGAGCCTTGTTTAGCCATTCCTACCTGTTAACCATTGCATGCCAAATTTGTGCCTACCCTTCCTTTGATCCAGCTCCACTCACTTTCACCAAGGCCTGAAGCTAAACCCACCTTCGCAATCAAATGCTTGAGCTGATTTATAATTCCTGTTTTGCCAAGGTTGTGATTAGTGGACATTGTTTTTGGGGGTGCTGATTTTATTCCCGTTTTGATTGCTTCGTTTGGGGATTGCTAGCGCAGAAAATAAAACAACAGTTTACGGAAATAAAAAGCTGATTCGTGCAATCTGTACAACCCCGTATTCGCGAATAGTGGGCCCAAAACAAGGCAAGCCCGTTTTTAAGCTTTTTGGAGATTTTGCACTCTCGGTGGCCAATTTTGGCCCTGGCTTGGAAACATACTAGTAGGGGGAGAAAATGTTTTCTCCCCCCAAGGCACTCTGGAGAAGCCGGCCCCAGGCCGCCTAAGCCGCCTCCGCCCGGCCTCAAGCCGCCTCAGCCCGGCCCCAGGCCGCCTAAGCCGCCTCAGCCCGGCCCCAGACCGCCTAAGCCGCCTCAGCCCAGCCCCAGACCGCCTAAGCCGCCTCAGCCAGGCCGCAAGCCGCCCAGGCCGCCCCAGCTCGCAGGCCGCCCAGCTCGCAGGCCGTCCAGCTCGCTAGGCCGCAGCTCGCCTTGCCCCGTCTCGCCAGACCGCCGCCTCACCCAGGCCGCCGTCTCGCTAAGTAGGCCAGCTCGCAGGCCGCCCAGCTTGCAGGCCGCCCAGCTCGTAGGCCGCCCAGCTCGCAGGCCGCCCAGCTCGTAGGCCGCCCAGCTCGCAGGCCGCCAGCTTGCCCAGCCTTCTCGCCCTTGCCCCTTGCTTTTACCGTCTTGCCCTCGGGGGGGGGGGGGGGATTACCTCTCTGCCCCCCGGCGTGGCTGCTTTCTATTGGCCCGAGGCCTTTTGGCCGTAGGGGTATTTTGGTCATTTCTGGCCCAGGACTTTTGGAAAACTATAAATAGACCCCCTTGGGTGCCTTGGAGGGGATCCTTTTCTTAGCCTCCTCCTCCCTTAGCTTCCTCTTGGTAGAGTAGAGAGAGCTCTTCAAGGCACCCTAGCTCGAGCATTGGCTAGGGAGGGGAAGTGCTCAGGTAGCCTTCCGGGTGTGAGGTGGGACCTCCGCGCTAGAGCCGAGGGTCTGTTCCTAGTTTCCCAAGTCTTCGGTCCGTGACGTTCCTCCGAGTGTAGTAGGTGTGAGGTCACCCCTCTTTTGGGACCCCGAACTCCACGAGAGACCCAGTTTTTGGTTTCAACATTTTGGTGCGGTGAGCGTGGAGAGTGACCAGCACAGAAGATCTCGGGAGAGAGTCATGCCTGGAGGTGAGGGAGGTAGTGATGATCTCGGCAAGCTCCTTAGCTCGGGACCCTTTGTGGGGAGGCAAGAGTTCATGGCCTCCATCCAGGGTATCATGGAGATGCTGCGAAGCATTGCTACTCAGGGTGGCAGCTCCACCCCGACCCCCCAGGAGCTAGCTCCCCCCCTCGACGAGTCGACTCCCAGGGGTCTAGGCGAGATGACCCCAGGAGGGGGAGAAGGAAGTGCACCAGGAAGAAGGCCCGGGAAGGAGAGGATGGGAGATGGGGTCGAGCGAGACCTCACCGGCCGGGAGCTATTCTCTAGCCCGGCGAGTGCCAATCTCCAAGGCGAGCAGGTCGCGCGAGTGGAGGTGGCGAGGCCACCCCTTAGGGAGTCACCCTTCAGCGAGCTGATCATCTCAGCTCCCGTTCCTGAGGGGTTCAGAGAGCCGGACATGGCTTACTATTCCGGGAAGGATGATCCCGTCCAGCACCTGCAGTGGTTCGAGGATGCTGTCTCCATCAGGCCGATGACGGATGTCTTCAAGTGTCGCCTCTTTGCGATCACGCTGAAGGAGAAGGCAAGGGACTGGTTTCATCAACTCCCTCCGAGGTCGATCTATGGGTTCGAGGACTTGAGCCGAAGCTTCCAGCTCCGCTTCTCCACCTCCAGGAAGCGGAAGAGGAGTCCCGAGTCCATCTTCTTGATAAGGCAGGGGGCCGAGGAGTCGCTGGCCCGCTACGTAGACCGGTTCTAAGAGGAGATCTTGGAGATCCAGGAGATGCCAGGGTATGCTCTCCAGATGGCCTTCACCGTTGGGCTGAAGGAAGGCTTCTTCAAGATGAGCTTGACCCGGAAGGCCCCCCTTTCCTTCGAGGAGCTGATGGAAAGGGCGGCAGAGGAGATTGCCATGGAGGCAGCCAACCCGGCATTTGTCAAGAGGTTGGAAAAGTTGACGGAGGTGGAGTCAAAGGAGCAGGGTGGCTCAAGGCATCAGGAAGGAAGAAGAAGAGAGGAGCAGAGAGCTCAGGGGTTCCAAGGACAGGAGGGTCCGGAACTAGGCTGGAGGCAGCAGGGAGGACCTGCCCAAGGCCCAGGAAGAGCCCTCATCCATGGAGCGGGGAATTTCCAGGGGGGCCAAGGGAGATATAACTTCCAGAGGCAAGCCCCAAGGCAGCTCTTACCCCCTCCGCAGCAGGCCTTGGCGATAGGTGGAGGGAGAAGAGGAAACAGGAGAGAACACCCAGCCCGCCGAAGGAGGGGAGGAGCGCTACCATACTGTGACTTCCACCAGGTGGAGAGGCACGCCACGGCTACCTGTCCTGAGTTTCTGGAAGTGAGGGGGGCAAGAGGCCCTGCCCAGCCACAGCCGCCAGTGCGGGTTGAAGAGGTTCTACCCAGAGTAGGGGGAGATCAAGTCCCACCCCCGAGAGGATCTCCTCAGCCAGGCTCCCATTAGCTGGTTGGGTCGAATGTGCCTCGGGGAGATCAAGTTCCCACCCCCGAGAGGATCTCCTCAGCCAGGCTCCCATTAGCTGGTTGGGTCGAATGTGCCTCGGGGAGATCAAGTTCCCACCCCCGAGAGGATCTCCTCAGCCAGGCTCCCATTAGCTGGTTGAGTCGAATGTGCCTCGGGGAGATCAAGTCCCACCCCCGAGAGGATCTCCTCAGCCAGGCTCCCATTAGCTGGTTGGGTCGAATGTGCCTCGGGGAGATCAAGTTCCCACCCCCGAGAGGATCTCCTCGGCCAGGCTCCCATTAGCTGGTTGGGTCGAATGTGCCTCGGGGAGATCAAGCCCCACCCCCGAGAGGATCTCCTCAGCCAGGCTCCCATTAGCTGGTTGGGTCGAATGTGCCTCGGGGAGATCAAGCCCACCCCCAAGAGGATCTCCTCAGCCAGGCTCCCATTAGCTGGTTGGGTCGAATGTGCCTCGGGGAGATCAAGCCCCACCCCCGAGAGGATCTCCTCAGCTAGGCTCCCATTAGCTGGTTGGGTCGAATGTGCCTCGGGGAGATCAAGCCCCACCCCCGAGAGGATCTCCTCAGCCAGGCTCCCACTAGCTGGCTGAGTAGATTGATCTCTCGTAGTAGCCTTAGTCCTTTGCTCCGATGATTATTCCGCCGCCAGGATCCCACTAGCTGGCTGGGTAGGTTGTTCTCTCGTGGTAGCCCAAGTCCCTTTGCTCCGAGGTGGTCCCACTGCCAGGCTCCCACTAGCTGGCAGGGTCAGTGGTACCTCTCGTGGAGAGTAAGTCCCTTCGCTCCGAGATGGTCCCGCTGTCAGGCTCCCACTAGCTGACAGGGCCGGTGGTACCTCTCGTGGAGGCTAAGTGTTTTCACCCAGAGGAGGTCTCGCCACCCAGGCTCCCATAGCTGGCATGGCAGGTGGACCCCGAGGGGAAGTTGCACTCCGCGAATTCGTTGGGTTGGATGTTTCTTTCCGAGCTTGTGCCAACCTCGAAAAGAGCGGGGATTGTGTACAACCCCGTATTCGTGAAGAGTGGGCACAAAACAAGGCAAGCCCGTTTTTAAGCTTTTTGGAGATTTTGCACTCTCGGTGGCCAATTTTGGCCCTGGCTTGGAAACATACTAGTAGGGGGAGAAAATGTTTTCTCCCCCCAAGGCACTCTGGAGAAGCCGGCCCCAGGCTGCCTAAGCCGCCTCCGCCCGGCCTCAAGCCGCCTCAGCCCGGCCCCAGGCCGCCTAGGCCGCCTCAGCCCGGCCCCAGACCGCCTAAGCCGCCTCAGCCCGGCCCCAGACCGCCTAAGCCGCCTCAGCCAGGCCGCAAGCCACCCAGGCCGCCCCAGCTCGCAGGCCGCCCAGCTCGCAGGCCGTCCAGCTCGCCAGGCTGCAGCTCGCCTTGCCCCGTCTCTCCAGACCGCCGCCTCGCCCAGGCCGCCGTCTCGCTAAGTAGGCCAGCTCGCAGGCCGCCCAGCTTGCAGGCCGCCCAGCTCGTAGGCCGCCCAGCTCGCAGGTCGCCCAGCTCGCAGGCCGCCCAGCTCGCAGGTCGCCCAGCTCGCAGGCCGCCCAGCTCGTAGGCCGCCCAGCTCGCAGGCCGCCAGCTTGCCCAGCCTTCTCGCCCTTGCCCCCTTGCTTTTACCTTCTTGCCCTCGGGGGGGGGGGGATTACCTCTCTGCCCCCCGGCGTGGCTGCTTTCTATTGGCCCGAGGCCTTTTGGCCGTAGGGGTATTTTGGTCATTTCTGGCCCAGGACTTTTGGAAAACTATAAATAGACCCCCTTGGGTGCCTTGGAGGGGATACTTTTCTTAGCCTCCTCCTCCCTTAGCTTCCTCTTGGTAGAGTAGAGAGAGCTCTTCAAGGCACCCTAGCTCGAGCATTGGCTAGGGAGGGGAAGTGCTCAGGTAGCCTTCCGGGTGTGAGGTGGGACCTCCGCGCTAGAGCCGAGGGTCTGTTCCTAGTTTCCCAAGTCTTCGGTCCGTGACGTTCCTCCGAGTGTAGGACCGCTTCTGTGTGCTCCCCGACATTGGTGGATTCCTTTGGAGGTGATCCTGAGTCCCGAACTTTGTCAATGCTCACCTTAGTGGCCTGCCTACTTTCTTCCTGCACATGATCGCACGATTCTCCAGAATTCTAATTTTGAGCAATTACAATATTTATTTACGTCTGTAGAATAGTTTAAACTACGTTGTATAATTAAAAAGTTTTTCTATTATATCTTCTATACTCATGATATATTTGATTTCTCGTCTTACTTCTTATTGAAATTGCTGAGCTAGTTAGCTATCTTCGAGTCCATGGAGTGATGATTTGCTCGGGATGTGCAAATGGTTAAGTCTGGGGGTGTGATGAGTCCATATTTTACACTGATTTTTGGACTCATCTGGGCTAGTTTTATCACCTTAGCACTGCACTTGAGAGCCTTTATTGCTTATTTGTGTTTATGTACCTATTTCACGATTAAGTGCACTATAGGCCCGCTTCTGTGTTCTTTCTGTGTTTCCATTTCTGTTGTTATTCTTTAGCCCTATCTCGGGGATGTGGTGTGCACGTTCTGGTGGCCTTTCTGCCCCTTCTGCTGGTACAGGGGTCGTGTGCGTGTTCCGGGATGGTTGTGAAACAGGAATACTGCGCACGATCAGGGGATCTAATGAGCACGACCACTGGTCGTGCGCCCCCGATCGTGCACACTACTCTACGTTTTCTATAGAATCAGCCTGGGGTAAGCACACGACCACTGGACTTACTGCGCACGACCACTGGTCGTGCGCCACTGTTCGTGCGCATTACAACCCCTTTTTCATAACCCTGTCTCGGTAATCGCACGAGCACTGGCCATAGTGCGCATGACCACTGGTCGTGCGCCACTGCTCGTGCGCGTATATGCTGATGCTTCTTGTCCAGGTTGCAAGTTTATTTGGAAAAGCCGCACGATCATCGACCTACAGTGCGCACGACCACTGGTCGTGCGCCACTAATCGTGCGCACTGCTTCTGCTGTCTCCGTATAAAAGGCCCTGCTCCGCATTTTAGGTCAACGCCTGTCATTTGCTGCGATCAGAGAGTGCGCGGGAATCGCCTTTTCACTTCTCCAGCTGCTCCATCACTTCCACCTTCGTCGGGAAGCCATTTCCACTTACTCCGAAGCTTTCCAACACTCCAGCGAAGCCCTCAGCCATTGGTGACTTCAACTCCAAGCTTTCCTGCAGAGTTGGTGAAGTAGATAACCTAGAGAACGGACTTAAAGGCCTTCGAGGCGACAGATCATTGGTACCGGAAGCCTCCTTGGACTGAGCCCGGAAGCGGATTGACAACTCGCTACTCCGGCCACGACCCGCGGTGGATCTTCATTCTCTTTTGGTTTACTCCTCTTCCCCTTCCTCTGTGTTATGAATGTTTTGAGCAGTGTAATGAACATTTCCATCCCTGAACATCAAGTTTAATTTCTAGTTAATGGAATGTTAAGTTCTTCTTATGCTTGTGAGTTCTGTCTGTGAATGCGCCTCATTCACCCCACATCCACTTCATTCCTGTGCCTTGTCCGATTGCAATCCACACAAGAACGCTGCAATCCATTAGTTTCCCTTCCACTCGCCCAACTGAAGTTCGGCATAGCGACCGACAAACCCATTTCACCTTGCGAAGCGGTGCCGTCGACCCGCATAGCTTTTACTAGTTCAGTAGATCAAACATCCACAATCTCCCGAGTCCGCTATTTCCTTTTTGTTCTATTTTTAACTCTCATAATAATATTCTCGGTACTGTTGCCATTCTACGCTAATTGCATTCCTCAAGAGACCGACACTTGGGGATTTACTCCCAAAACTTTATTACTTGTGCGACCGGTGCGCTTGCCGTATTACACGCATCAATTGTTGGAACACCCTATTACTGATTTGGGCAAGGATCACTATGTCCTTTAGGAAATTTGTTTTGACCTCCTTGTATAGATCTAAAGGTCAATTAGATTGAGTCTAAGGGTTAGTATTTAGGTTTGAAAGCTGACCTCAAGACCCTCAAGACCAGATATTTCAGTTCAGGAGACTAAGTCATTTCGTCGAGCTCAGGTTGACGAATCGTCGAACTCTATTCGACGATCTCTAAGCTCACTTCGACGAATCGTCGAACTCCATTCGATGATCTCTGAGCTCACTTCAACGAGTCGTCGAACTCCGTTCGACGATCTTCGAGCTCAGATTGACATTCCTGTCTCTAGTTTGTTTCCCTATCTCTGAGCTCAGTTCGATGATAGTTGAGCTCAGATCGACGATTTCTGCTTCAGTCTAAGTCCAGTCGCTGAGCTCAGTTCAACGATAGTTGAGTTCAGTTCGACGTTTTTCTGGAGAGATCGACGTTTTTCAAGATTCAAATTCAGTCAGTTTTGGTATTCCCTTCTATTTATTCCCAGCATTTATTTCAAGAATCTTGTAGACATTTCAATTAATCTGGAGCAAGTTTCAAGGAGATTTCAAAGGAATGTTTTATTGGACTTTCCTCAAGAAGACAAAAAGCATTTAAGGAAATCATTTATGACAGGCTAACGACTATCTTGGACAGAGAATCATTCTATTCAGATCTAAGGAATAAAATATTAATTCATTCTGCTGGTTAACAACAACAAGAAGAAGGAGAGAAAAAGTGGCAGATATTCACAGTCATAGAATTCTTACAGGAACACACATCACTGAAGGAGATCAATATACTGAAATTTCTAGATCACTTTTGATTCCAGTGTTCAAAGGCCTTATCATTCAAGACTCCAGACACCACACATTTTAGCTGCTGCTGAAATCATCTTTTGCTGAAGATCTAATCTTTTGAAGGCCTATCACCCTATTGCAAAGCTTCACTTCATGAACAACTCAAGATCTCAGGGGGAGCTTTGACAACATCCACTATCTTCTCTCTGATTGTTGATAGAGAAGATCATCTCACCTCTCTCTCTCTCTCTCTCTCTCTCTCCTGTAAAGGGTTTATCAAACTCCCTTCAAAAGTTTGTGTTGGTTTCTGAGACCTTATCAAAACTCAGTGGTGGCAAGATACCTGATCAAAAAATCTAGTTTGTTTTTGAGCACCTTATCAAAAGCTCATTGGTGCCCAGGACACCTGATCAACTCATCCTGCAGTGGATTCCTACCTAGGGTGGTAGAAGAGTGGATGTACCCAGATTGATTGGGGAACCACTATAGCTCCTTGTGTCACCTGGTTGCTCATTTCTTTTGTTTTCTGACTGTGGTCTGTGATTGCTTTGTGATTAGATAGTTACTGTGCTTACTTTATTTTATTTGCTTCCCTGTTCACTTAGGTATACAACAACAATTGTAAGAAGTTTTTAGTGAGCAGCATACTCTATTCACCCCCCCTCTAGAGTATATCAGATCTAACCTACACTTTCAGTTGCTACAAATAAAAATTTGTTACAACAAATCTACGAATTTGAAATTCAAAAATCTGAACGTATTTTAAAAAAAAAACGGCAGTTATGGAAATGAAGTGAGGCTTCCTTTCAGAATTCCTGGAGTACATATGTAACAAACAAAGGGGATTTCAAGAATCACCCAAACGACTCCCAAAAGCAGCCACCTCTTGGTGGGGGAATCAAAAGATATGCCAAAACGGAAGCCTTCACATGGCTAGGAAGAAAAGTCATTACCCTTGACGATCGCTTCGGTGCCATGGCCTCCAAGCTAGCTTGCAAGACTCGCAAGAGCGTTTCCTCCGCAACGCTGGCTTCGGATCTCTCGTCGGTAAACCGCAGCACCACCAACAGCAGCCCCCTTTCTTCTTCCTCCTCCTTTTTCTCTCTCTTTCTCTCTCTTGAAGAAAGATGAAGGCCAAAGCAAAGTGAGAAATCATTCTCTGATTTCGGCCCTTAAGGAAAAAGAAGAAGAAGCTCCAGCCCTTGGATCCAGACTGAAGGAATGGACGGCCATGATTCTGCCAAAAACACATATTTTGACCCGACATGGCCTCGAACACGGCCGTGTGCCTCAAGCGGTGGTCAACCGACTTATCCAAACCAGTGACATGCCCACGGGACACGCCCGTGTCATGGGCCGTGTCACCAACACGCCTTCAGACACGCCCGTGTCTGTTGCCGTGTACCTGGGGAAAAAAATCCCAAATCATCCCGAGACTTCACACGGCCTGTGACACGCCCGTGTCCCAGGCCGTGTGCCCAGACACGACACAAAGACACGCCCTGTCGAAATCCTTCGGCGGGCTGAGTTCGTCGCCTGATTTGACACGCCCTGTGACACGCCCGTGTCACAGGCCGTGTTCAACACTCGACACGCACTTCTCGACACTCGACGATCGTCGAGAAAAACTCGTCGAGAATGCGACACGGCCTTGGACACGCCCGTGTCCTGGGCCGTGTGCCTCCTCTCGACGGATCGTCGAGAACAAAAATCGTCGAGAGAAAGCCCAATCGTTGACACAACCTCGACACGCCCTGCGACACGCCCGTGTCGCAGGCCGTGTCACCTGACACGCCCTGGGACACGCCCGTGTCCCAGGCCGTGTCACCCAAATTTTCCTGTTTCAGAACTTTGGGCTGACAACATATGCGGCGTTTACACTCATAAATAGAGGGGGAGAAGGGAAATAAAGGATCTTTTGTCATTTTGGAGAGAAAGGAGGCCAATTTTAGGGTTCTTGACGGTGGAGAAGCGGATTTCAGTCGTGAGAAAGGGTATATCCAAATTTCTGAAGTCATGAATTGTAAGATCTTTATAGTTTTGCGTGTTCCTTTCCTTGCTATGAGCTAAACTCTCCAAGTTTTGTATAAGGAGAGTACTATGTGTGTTTTATGGTATATGTCTCTTGATTGTTGAGATTTATCTGATGATTTGTCAACTTGTGAACTTTTGAATTTATTTATGAGATTTTTGGATTTTGTCTTCATCTTGTATTTCGCTACAAGAATCGAGAGATGAGTGGCGTAATATTGTTTTGACGGCTATTTTATTGCACCGCAAGATTCAAGAGAAGGGTGGTGTAAAATGTTTAACCGAAGATCTCTACTTTCGTGTTGTATTTGGAGATTCGAGAGAGGGGAAGTGCCATCGCACATTAGTTCACTGTAGTTTAGAGGAGAGGAGGAGACTCCCTCCTTTTGCTAGCGATCTGATTTTTATGTTAAGCAATATTATTCATTCTTCTTAAGTTAGAGATAACTAGGAGAATTTAGGACGTTGGGATTTCCGAGATTCGAGAGAAGGATTTCTTCTATAAAAATCGTTACATGTTAATTCATTCAACACTCTTAACTAATATTATTTCTATGCACCATTTAGACGCACATAGGAAATCTAATTACAAGACTATTTTTGCCAATTGATAAAGGTATTTTTCAAAGCTTTCAAGTAGTCTACTTAAGTTAAATCTTAGTTAACAGTCTTTATACAACCTTGGGCTCGCAGGAGGTCTTTCCAGTAGCTGCGACCAGAGAAGCTGGCGAGCAGGACTTGGATGGCGAGTGGGACCAGGTGGTCCACTCGCAGGTGGCGAGATAGGGGTCTTCTACAATAGGTGAGACGTCCTTTCGGGGCGGCGAGCTGGCCTTAGAAGGCGAGATGGCCAGCGGAGCAAGAGGCCGGCGAGACGAACAGGTGGGGTCGTCTCGCCCGCCAGTCACTTCCCCCACTCGCCGCCTGAGAGAAAAGCTGTTTTTACCCTTTTACCCCCAAGGGGGGTTTTACTCTTCTGCCCCAGGTAATTTTACACTTCTGCCCCTGGGGTTCTGCATATAGCTCTCTAGGACAGTGGAGTTTGGCTGATGGCAGACCCGACACAGGGTATTTTGGTCATTTCAGGTCGGTTCGGTATGGATATTTGCATATCAAATGCAGAGGCCTATAAATAGACCGACAAGGTGCCTGGATCAGGTTGTTGAACCTTTCTATATTCTTTCTCACAGGCACTTAGCTCAGTAATTGGCTAGGGAGGGGAAGGACTTCAGTTTCTTCCGGGTAAGAGGTGGGACCTCTGAGCTGAGACCTCTCGGTCTGTTTCTACATCTATGACTCTCGCCGGGAGGGTGGTTCAAGAGGAGTAGGTGTGGGCTGCAGCCTCAGGTCCGAACTCTAGGCGGGACCAGAAACCTGGTTCCAACATTTTTGGTGCGGTGAGCGTGGACAGCAACCCTCAATGAAGAATCTTGAGGAACCACATGGCAGGAGGCCACGGTGAAGGAGAAGGAGAGGGGTCTAATAACCCGGGAGGATTTGTCAAAAGAGAAGAGTTCATGGCATCAATTAAAGGTATCATGGACCTGCTGCAAGGGATCTCGTGACAGGGGGACTGTTCGACCCCGCGACCTCAGGTGCCCGCTCTCGCGCCGCAAGAAGAGCTCGTCTCGGCACGAGTGGGTGAAGATGCCCCGAGAAGGCGACCGGGGAAGGAAGTGATGGTGGAAGGAGGGGGTGGGGGGCGAGACATGTCCGGAAGGGAGCTGTTGACCAGCCCGGTGAGCGCCGTCTCGACAGGGGAGGTAGTCGTACAAATAGGGGTGGCAAGACCAGTAGTGAGAGGGTCGCCTTTTTGCGAGCTGATCCTGTCGGATACCGTCATGGAGGGGTTCCGGGAACCCGAAATGAACTACTACATGGGGAAAGATGATCCCCTTCATCACTTGAAGTGGTTCGAGGAAGCAGTCTCGATCAGGCCCATGACGGACGCGTTTAAATTCCGTTCTTTGCCATCACTCTAAAGGACAAGGCTAGGGACTGGTTTCACCAGCTCCCTACAGGCTCGATATACTGCTTCGAGGACCTGAGCAGAAGTTTCCAGCAGTGATTCTCAACTTCGAAGAAGAGGAAGAAGAACTCGGAGTCGATCTTTTTGATCAAGCTGAGGGCGGACGAGTCCCTAGCTCAGTACGTTGACAGATTTCAAGAGAAGATCTTGGATATTCAGGAGGTGCCGTGATTTGCCCTCCAGATGACCTTTACCGTGGGACTACGGGAGGACTTCTTCAAGATGAGCCTCACCCGGAAGGCGCCACTGTATTTAAGGGGTTGATGGAGAAGGAGGCGAAGGAAATAGCTATGGAGGCATCAAATCTGTCTTTCGCAGAAAAGCTAGCGAGATTGACGGAGTTGGAGCTGAGAGAATCAGGAGGGAGGCAGCAGGAGGTGAGATAAGGGAAGATCCGAGGACATCGACACACCAGGAGTTGGGATGGAGGCAGTAAGAGGGCCTAGCCCCAGGGCAAGGGAGAGGATTTCCCCATGGAGGAAGGAGCCAACTGGGAGGACCTGGAAGATTTCACCAGCAAGGGTGGTGGTACGGTCATAGACCGCCCCTACCCCCACTGCAGCAAGCTATGCCAATTGGTTGAGGGAGAGGTATAGGAGTGGAGAGAGGCAGAGCAGGAGCTGGGAGGAGGAGGAACCCACAAGAAGGGAGGCAGGGGGGTTGCCTTGCCGTACTGTGACTTCCACGAGGAGGAAGGTCATGCAATGGCTACCTGCCCAGAATTCCTAGAAATGAGAAGAGACAGAGGAGCAGGAGAGCAAGAAAGGCCAGTGCGGATAGAGGAGGTTACTGGAACCGGAGAGGAAGATCGATGTGTAGATCGAGCGGACGTTGGAGACCGGGGGGGATTGGAGTGATCCATGGGGGGGATCGAGGCAGCTCGAAAGGCGAGCCTTCACACTATGTATCGACGAAGCATAGCCTCGACATCACAATCCCCTCCCCCGGATGAGAAAATCACATTTTCGAGGAAGGACATGCCAGACCATGAGGACCCTTTTTGCGATGCACTAGTGATTCAGACCGCCACTGAGAACTTTACGGTATCACGGATCCTGGTGGACAATGGGAGCTCAGTGAACGTTATTTTCAAAAAGGCATTTAACGAGATGAGGGTGGAGGCTCAGAGGGTGCTGGCAGCAGATGGACCATTATTTGGATTCTCAGGAGAAAGGAAGGAGGTCGAGGGGGGAGTGGGGCTCCAGGTGACCCTGGGGGGACTATCCAGGAACTGTCGTTTCATCATAGTGGATGCCCCCAGCAGTTACAATGCCATTTTTGGGCGCCACTTGATCAACGCTTTCAGATGCGTGCCGTCATCATTTCACCAGTGCTTGAAGCTCAACTCCAGAGGTACCCAAATCAGAGTGCGAGGAGACCCGAAGGCAGCCAGGGAATGCTACGTGATGGCGGTGAACACTATCTCATGGCAGGAAGAGGCTGAAGAGATGGAGAAAAGGATAGAGCAATGGCACGGGAGTCTGAAGAAAGAGAGGCTGGAGGAGAGGGATAAGTAGAGATGGTCGTAGGCATTGCGGGGGAGCCGGAGATGGCAGGAGAGAAGGACGGAGAGATGGGAATGGAAGATGAGGAAGAAAAAAGAGAGGCTGGAGGAGAGGGAGAAGTAGAGATGGTAGGAGGCATTGCGGGGGAGCCGGAGATGGCGGGAGAGAAGGACAGAGAGACGGGAATGGTCGAGGAGGAAGAAGAAATAAAGGCCAGAGGAGGGGGAGAAGTAGAGATGGTAGGAGGCATTACGGGGTAGACGGAAACGGCGGGCGAGAAGGAATGTGAGATGGAGGTGACGGGGGAGAGATGGACAAAGGAAAGTGAAGGAGGGAGGAGAGAAAAAAGAAAAATGGGGGAAACAGGAGGGTCACCTGGGAGGGGTGCCCGACTGGGAAAGAGAAGAATCTCGCCACTAGAGGGAGAGGACACCAGCAGACAGAAGATAGAGGAGCTTGGGGAGGAAATGGTGGGGACTATCACGGAGGACAAGGCTAGAGAACATGATGCACTGGGAGAATAGGAGGGAGATGAGGAACCATCAAGGTTAAAAGTAGCTGTGGAAGTGCTAGAGATGGAGATATTCACCAAGGAAGGCAGGAAGGAGAAGATCAAGGTTGGTGGCGAGCTCAGCCCGGAAGATCAGGAGGAGATCAGGTCATGCGTACAAAGGAACATCGACGTCTTCGCATGGAGTGCGGCCGACATGCCAGGGGTTGATGCGAACGTGGCCTGCCACCGTCTCAACCTTGACCCCAATACCCGCCCAGTGTAGTAGAATAAAAGGGCCATCGCCTCCAGGATGGTCGGACCCATTAGAGAGGAAGTAGAAAATCTACTTAAGGCGGGGTTTGTGTCCGCCTGTAAGTATCCGTGATGGGTGAGTAATAATGTAATGGTTAAAAAGGGGGAGGATAAGTGGAGAATGTGTGTAAACTTCTCTCTTTTAAATAAAGCGTGCCCTAAGAATTGTTACCCACTGCCTCGAATCGATGCGCTGGTTGACTCAGCCATCGGTTTCTCTCTTATGAGTTTTTTAGATGCGTTTTCTGGATATCATCAAATACGCATGCATCCTCCGGACATCAAGGATGTCACCTTTGTCACGGAGGATGGGTGCTTCTATTTAAATATGATGCCCTTCGGGTTGAAAAATGTCGGGACAACCTACCAAAGAATGATGGATCGAATATTTCGGGAATAGAAAGGCAGGAACCTCGAGGTTTATGTGGATGACTTGATGATCAAAAGTCGGGACCTCAGGTCTCATGTCTCGGATCTTGAGGAGACCTTTGGAACTTTAAGTAAATATAAAATGAGGCTCAACCCCCTCAAATGTATTTTTGGAGCCAATAGGGGAAGTTCCCAGGGCAGCTCCTCACCCCATCCGGAGTAGAGCCCAATCCTGATAAAGTGAAGGTAATTCTAGAACTGGGGCCTCCCAAGAATGCTAAGGAAGTCTAACGTCTCACCGGTAGGCTGGCCGGGCTAAGCAGGTTTCTCTCTCGAGCCGAGGAGAAATGATCACCTTCCTTTCGGACTGTTGGGTACATTGGTCAAATGTACCTGATTTGAAGAAGCCTCACCTAACTCAATGAAATACATCATAATGTATTTGATGTTTGTTTGAGTTACTTGTGCAGGTTAGGTATACACTGGACTGAAGCTAAAAGTTTCTAAGTCCATGTGTCGACACCCAGAGGGAAAGTGTCGACACTTGAGAAAGCTTGTGTCGACACCCAGACAAGCAGTGTCGACACTTGGAGTAATTGTGTCGACACCTGGGAAGAAGAGTCGACACCAGACACCAAGAAGCAGTGTCGACACTTGGAGCTGTGTCGACACTTAGTGTAGAAGAATGCAGAAAAGCTGTGTCGACACTTAGCAGAAGTGTCGACACCTAGAAGAGCTGAGTCTACATCAGAAAGTGTCGACACTTGGAGTTGTGTCGACACTCAGCAAAATTCTGCAGAGACTAAGGACAAGTGTCGACACTCAATCAGCAGAGTCAACATATGAAGAATGTGTCGACACTCAGCACAATGTGTCGACACACACTCAAAGGAGTCAACACTTGAAGTATGTGTCGACACTCAGCACAATGTGTCGACACACAACCAGAAGAGTCAACACTTGAAGAAAGTGTCGACACCCAGCAAAATGTGTCGACACTTAGTTGAAGACTCTACACTTGAAGAAAGTGTCGACACAAGGAGCTGTGTCGACACTTAGCAAAGAACAGAAAAGTTTACAAAATATTCTAAGTACAAGTGTCGACACTAAGGGAAAGTGTCGACACTCAGCTGAAGAAACAACATTGAAGACTTGTGTCGACACCAAGAAGCAGTGTCGACACTTGACAGTTTCAACACATGAAGATGTGTCGACACAAAGGAGATGTGTCGACACTTAGAAGAATACAGTTAAAGAATGAAGTACAAGTACTTGTGTCGACACTCAATTTCAATGTCGACACATGCAGAAGAATCTGTGTCGAGACATACAAGGAATTGTGTCGACACCTTGTAGACTTGTGTCGACACTTACACGGCATGTGTCGACACTTAGTCTATAAGTGTCGACACTTAAGAACAGGAAATCTCGACACTATCTGACAGTTAGAGAATTTCAAGAAGTGACTGGTTGACATGACAGCTGCCGATCCAGCCGGTCTACAGCAATTGTCAGAGAAATCAGAAGTCTGTTGTGAACCGGACCAGCCGGTTACCATGAAGGAAGCCTATAAAGAGGCACCCATAGTTTACAGAAACTGATTGATTGATTGTTGTTATTACAAGTGGTAAGAATAATTGAAGTGTTTGATCAGATTAAATCAGAAAAGTGATACACAGAGGATCAACACAAGAAGATCTGGCAGTCCAACTGCAGATCTAAGAAGTTGGAAAGAGAGAGCTCCAATCAAGAATTCAGTCTTTGGAACTAAGGCTGAGAAGAAGGATTCAGAATCATCTGGATCTCAAGAAGCAGAGGTCAAGGATTAACTGCAGAGGATTCAGACTAATTCAGTTCTACTCAAGAAGCTTTGAAGGAAGCTAAGTCAGTTTGGATCTAGCTGAGTTCTTCCAAGAACTCTTCAAGAAACTCTCAACTCCTCTCTTATTTTCTGAGTTGTAGAGTTAATTATTGTATTTCAATTTTAACTTGTAGGATCCATTGGATCTGAGAGAATTGTAAGCCTATATTATAAAGGCTGAGGGTAGGGCTTGGTTGCCTGAGTGTAGGAGTTGAAGAACTCTGAGTGTAGGCCTTAATAGGCTGAGTGTAGGCCTGGGTGGCTGAGTGTAGGCCTTTGTGGCTAAGTGTAAGGATTTGGGCCTGAGGTGTAGGAAACTAGTTGGGTTCTGAGATAGTGGAGAAGATTGGCCGAATCTAGTACACTGCTAGATAGGCGAAGGGGGAAAGTGGATGTACCTAAAGATTGGGGAACCACTATAAATTTGTGTGTCTGCTGTGCTGTGCTGTGCTGTGAATTAACTGTTTATATTCTGTTATTGCTGTTAGCTGTAGAAATCTGTGAGATAACTGTTTTGCTGCCAACAAAGTTTCAAAAAGGTTTAGGTCACCTATTCACCCCCCCCACTCTAGGTGTTTAGGTACCATAACTTTCAAGTGGTATCAAAGCGAGGTTTCTCAAAAAGGACTAACTGTCTGAGGAGATCCAGTTTGGCAGATTCAGTGTAAGTCAGAACACAGTTTCAAGAAAATCAAGAAACATGGGTTCTTCAGAGAATCACAAGGAATTGGGTTCAATGAAACTGCCCATATGCAGAAAAGAGATTTTTGGAATCTGGAAAGAGAGGGTAAGGCTGTTCATGGAAGCCTCTGACCCTAGAATCTACATCACAGTCAAAGAGGGGCCATATGTGCCCATGAAGATCTCAGTATTGGATGCAAATCAGAGGACTCCAAAGGATTTCTCTGAGATGACCAAGGATGAAATTGTCCTAGCCACTATGGACAAAAGGGCACAAAACATAATAGTAAGTGCCATTGATGATGCAACTTTTCAGAACCTAATTCACTATAAAACAGCAAAAGAAATGTGGGATACCCTCATTGTCTATATGGAAGGTTCTGAAGAAGTTAGGCAAGATAGAAAGTCCTTGCTTAATCAAGAGTATGAGAGCTTTAGGCAAGGAAGAGGAGATAGCATCACTGAATGCTACAAGAAGTTCTATAGAATTGTTAATGAACTCATGTCCTATGGAAGAGAGTTCACTAACTATGAATTGAATGATAAGTTCTTGAGGTCCCTAACCAAAGATTGGGACACTAAGATCTGTGCCATCAGAGAAATGACAAAGTTGGGAGAAATTCCTCCTCCCACACTGTTTGGCAAGTTGCTGTCTTATGAGATGCAGCTGTCTGTGAGAAAAGAGGAGGAAAAATCAACAAGGACTGAGCACAGGGAAAGGACTGTTGCCTTCAAGTCAGAAGTACCTAGAAAGGGCAGGACTAAGTCATCAACTCCTCCTCCAGAGGTAGTTGAATCAGAATCTGATGAGTCTGTTAGCACAAAGTCTACAAGCAGTGAAAGTGATGAAGACTTTGCTGCATTCACCAGACATTTTCAGAAATTCCTGAAGAAGAAACAGTGGAGGTCCAGACCTTCATTTTCCAAAGGGAAAGAAGTTCAGTATCAGGAGAAGAAGGACAAGAAAAAGACAAAGACTAGCAAGGCAACTGGGTCTAGGATAGTGTGTTACTGCTGCAATAGACAGGGTCATGTTATTGCAGATTGTCCTGAGAGAAGAAAAGAATCCAGTGACAAAAAGAAGACTCACTTCAAAGGAAGGAAGGAGAAGTCCTTTGTTGCAAAGAATGAGAAGACTCTTTCAGACATTTCTTCTTCAGACACTGAGACAGATGCTGAAGCCTACATAGGGCTATTTGCTGAAGAAGAAGAGGAGTTTATACAGATCATGGAATCTATCTATGAACAAGAAGAGTGTCAGTGCCAAGGACTGATGGCATTGACTGAAAGTACCAAAATCCTGGAGCAGCCAGGACCTAGTCAGGTACAAAGTCCAACTCAAAGTTCAGATTTTAGTTCTAGTTCAGAGTCAGATTCATCTTCATCAAGTGATGGAAGTGTTTCTGAATCTGAGGGAGATATTCATCAGCTCTTAGATGAATATAAAGTACTGTTGCAAGCCTATAAGAAAAGCAAGTCCCTTGCCAAAAGTCAGGCAAAGGCAATTGCTGATCTAAAGGCAGCTGCAACAGACTTTGAGAAGGAATTTGATCAAAAGCTCAATGAGGTAGCCAGGCTGAAACACATTACTGTGATTCAGATGGGAACTATCACTTATAAAAATGATCAAATTAAGTTACTGGAGATCAATCTCCAGAAGGAAAGAGAGCTAGTTGCTAGGTTTTCAAAACCTAAATCAGTGCTACCCTTGTTTGATGAATTTGTTCATCATAAAGGAAAGGCTGGATTGGGTTTTATTAAACCAGCTAGGACTGTTCAGGATCAGTCCAAGTCCAAGGGCATAGCCCCAACATTCAATAAGCCTGCTGTAGTCAAGACAGCCAAGTCTGTACCTAAGCAAAGGTACAACAAGTTTGAATGCTGGTGTTGTGGCAAGGTTGGCCACTTTGCCTTGGATTGTTGGCACAATGCCAGTGCCAAGTTGAGTAGCAAGTTACCTGGTGGAAAGCCAGCAGGTAGCTATGTCAAGTTGCAAACTAACAATCACCAAGGACCCAAGTTTACTTTGGGTTCTAAGGTTCATTAATTTGTTTTGCAGGTGAATCCAAGTGGCCATACCCCAACATGGTACTTGGATAGTGGATGTTCCAGACATATGACTGGAACAAGGGGACTACTGAAGGACTACATTCCAATCAAAAATGGTCCTAAAGTGACCTTTGGTGGTTCTGAAAAAGGAATCATCAAAGGGTTTGGTAACATCTCTTCAAACCTTGTTACCATTACTCAAGTGGCTTATGTTAAAGGGTTGAAACACAACCTCATTAGTATAAGTCAGTTAAGTGATGTAGGGTATGACATCTCATTTGTTAAAAATGGTTGTCATATCAAGAGGTCAAGTGATCAAGAGATCATTTTGACAGGATATAGAAAGAGGAATGTCTACTGCTTAGACATTATGATTGAGAACAATGGTTCTCCTGTTTGTCTTGTAGCTGATGAGACAGTCTCTCATTGTGTCAAGTGGCACAAGAGGCTAGCTCATCTTAACTACAAGACTATTAGCAAACTCTTTAGCAAAGAGTTAGTGAGGAATGGTCCTCAAGTTAAGTGTGTCAAAGATGGCATTTGCTCAGCTTGTCAAAAGGGCAAGCAGACTAAATCCACCTTTAGAAGCTTAGACAACAAAGATGCTGTGAGGTGTTTATACCTCTTGCATATGGATCTATTTGGTCCAATGCCAGTTCACAGCTTAGGTAGGAAGGTCTATACCTTTGTAGTTGTTGATGACTACTCAAGGTTTTCCTGGGTGTTCTTCTTAAAGCAGAAATCTGAAACACCTAGTGTCTTCCATAGCTTTGTTAAGCAAATTCAGAATGAATTGAACTGTACTGTGGTCAAAATTAGAAGTGACCATGGTACTGAGTTTCAGTCTGAAAGCATGACAAAGCTGTGTGAAGACTATGGGATATTTCAAGAATTCTCTTCACCTAGAACACCTCAGCAAAATGGCATTGCTGAAAGGAAAAATAGGACCTTAATAGAGGCTGGTAGAACCCTATTAAGTGATTCATCACTGCCAGAGTATTTCTGGGCTGAAGCAGTTAACACTGCATGCCATGTGATAAATAGGGCTACCATCACTAAAAGGTTAAACAAGACCCCCTATGAAGTTGTGAAAGGCAGGAAACCAAATCTATCCTATTTCAGGATTTTTGGTTGCAAATGCTTCATACTTAACAATGGAAAGTCTTACCTAACTAAGTTTGCTGCCAAGTCCCAAGAGGGAGTGTTTGTTGGGTACAGCAATAATAGTAAGGCTTATAGAGTCTACAACTTGACTACACAAGTTGTAGAGGAGTCTGTGCATGTAGTTTTTGATGAGACACAACTAATTAACAATGAGTTGTCTAGCAATGTATGCAGCCCCACAGGTCTTACTAAGAAGATGGACAAGCTAACCATAGAAGATGTATCTGCTGCAAGACAGCAAGTAGAAGGAGATGGCTTATGTCCAGGGGGAGAACTACATGTACAAGGAGCTGAAGAAGTACAAGGAACTCAGTTTGATGAAGATGCTGAAGAAGTTCAACCAGAAGTAAGGATGCCTCCAGCCAATAGGCATCTAAGAGATCATCCAGTAGAGCTGATAATTGGAGATCCAAGACAAGGTGTTCAGACAAGGAGCAGAAATCAGAATGCTGTAGTATATTCAAGTTTTCTGTCTCAAATAGAACCAAAGAAATTTGAAGAAGCAATACAAGATCCACAGTGGACTGAAGCAATGCAGGAAGAGCTTAATCAGTTCAAGAGGTGCAAGGTTTGGGACCTGGTTCCTAAACCTAAAGATCACAATGTGATAGGAACAAAGTGGATCTACAGGAATAAGTTAGATGAACAAGGAGTCATCATTAAGAATAAAGCAAGATTGGTTGCTAAAGGTTATAGGCAAGAAGAAGGTATTGATTTTGATCAAACCTTTGCTCTAGTAGCCAGACTGGAAGCCATAAGGATGTTCTTGGCCTATGCAACTTATCAAGGATTCAAGGTATACCAAATGGATGTGAAGTCAGCATTCCTAAATGGTAATTTGAAGGAAGAAGTCTATGTGGAGCAGCCTGCAGGTTTTGTTGATCCAACTCTACCTCATTATGTCTATAGACTTAGGAAAGCATTGTATGGGTTAAAACAAGCACCTAGGGCTTGGTATGAAACCCTATCTAGTTTCCTCATTGAGAACAAGTTCTCAAGGGGGAAAATAGATAAGACTCTATTCCTTAGGGAATCAAGAGGCAAAGTCATACTTGTCCAAATATATGTAGATGACATTATATTTGGGTCTACTGAAAGTAGCCTTTGCAAAAAGTTTGCAAAGCTTATGCAAAGTCAATTTGAGATGAGTAGTATGGGAGAACTGAAGTTTTTCTTGGGTCTCCAAGTTAAACAGACTGGAAGTGGTCTATCCATATGTCAGTCCAAGTTCACCCTAGAACTCATAAGGAAGTATGGTATGGATTCATCCAGTACCATGAAGACTCCTATGGGGTCAAGTATGTCTCTGAGCAAGGATGATGCAGGGAAACCTGTAGATGAAACCTTGTATAGAGGGATAGTTGGCTCCCTACTATACTTGACTGCAAGTAGGCCTGACATTATGTATGCTACATGTGTTTGTGCCAGGTATCAAGCCTGCCCTAAAGAGTCTCACTTGACTGCAGTCAAGAGAATCTTGAGATATCTAAAGGGCACACCTTATCTAGGCCTCTGGTACCCTAGGAATGGAGATTTTGATCTAACAGGCTATTCAGATGCAGACTTTGCAGGATGCAAAGAAGATAGAAAGAGCACCACTGGATCCTGTCAATTCCTAGGTGGAAGACTCATTTCATGGAGCAGCAAAAAACAGACTAGTGTGGCTATCTCCACAGCTGAGTCAGAATATGTAGCTGCAGGAAGTTGCTGTGCTCAACTTCTGTGGATTCAACATCAGCTAGAAGACTATGGATTTCAGGTAAGTAGAACTCCACTTTTCTGTGATTCTACAAGTGCTATTTCAATAGCTAATAATCCTGTATCACATAGTAGAACTAAACATATTGAGATTAAATATCACTTTCTTAGGGAGCATGTAGAAAGAAATGATATTGCACTTGAATATGTTAAAACTGATAATCAGATAGCTGATATGTTTACTAAGCCTTTAGAAGAAGCTAAGTTCAATAGGTTCAAAATTGAACTAGGTATGATAAACTTAGACTAAGTTTACAGAACTAAAAATTGGCTAAGTAAAAAGGTGTCGACACATAGACAAGTCTATGTCGACACAGAATAGTCAGTGTCGACACTTCAGAAAAATGGTGTCGACACATCTAGGAAGTTGGTGTCGACACTTCAGAATGTTAGTGTCGACACATGTCGAGTCAGTGTCGACACATCCAATAAGGTGTCGACACTTAAGTTTTACTCAGAATTTTCTAAGTAAAGTCTCGACTACATGTCGAGTAGTGTGGTGTCGACACTTAAACCAAGTGTCGACACATAAAATCTGTTGACTAAACTTGTGTCGACATATGAGTGTCGAGACATTATAAGTCAGTGTCGACACTTATTGCCAGTGTCGACACATCTTTAGTAATCCATCCCGCCTGTTCGTCTTCAAACCAGAAAGGTATAAATAGGGTTCTGTCTTTGTTTGTCGACACGCTTTCAGAGTTTCGAGACCACACTACTGTGTCGACATTTCTCTCTTCTAAAGACTAAATCTCTAAACCCTAATGGCTCCCAAGCTCGAGGAGAATGTTAACGAAGGCTCTGAGCTGGTTCGTGGCGCGTTCGACGATGGCAATCAAGAAATCAAATCGGTGGTAACCCTAGTCACCGATTCTGGATTGGAGTACTTGGTTTCAGAACCAACAAAAATATGGAAGAAGGAAGTTCTCGAATTCCTTACTGGTGCTTCAGTAGATGACTCAGGTTACAAAATCAAATCAAGAGTGCATGGCACCAGGGTCAAGATTTCACCCAAATCTCTGAGAAATGTACTTCAGCTACCTAAAATTCAAGAAGAAGAGGAAGTGACTACATCCAAGACCAGAGAAGCACTTACCTGGTGTGGTCTAGATCCTAAGCTGAAGATAGGATCTGTATTCAACAGGAGAGGAATGAATACCCAAGGAAAGTTCCTGTCAGAAATTGTGGGGAAAGTTATTCTCAGTAAGACTGGAGGGCATGACAGGGTGTCAGCCTCCATGTTCAGTATTATGACCAGAATTATCTTCAACCTAAAAACAGACTGGTCAATGGTTGTCTATGAGAAAGTTAAGGAGAGTCTGAAGAAGCCCAATCTGGGCAGAATACTAAGTCTCTACCTGGCTGGTATAATACCAGAGGTAATGAGCAATGCTGCTGGTACTAAAATCAATCACATGAGAAGGATGGATATGAGGATATTTTCAAGATGGGAAAGAGTGCTGTCTAAGGAAGTTCCTATCCTAGAAAAGCAAGTTTCTAAGAAAGATTCCCCTCCAAAGAAGAAGAGGAAGATAGCTCCTGTGACACAGGAGTCCTCCAGCAGTTCAGGTAGTGAAGAACTAGTGGTTTTCACTCCTGATAGTCATGAGGAAGTGGCTGCAGAGAAGTCTCCTGCTCCTCAAGAGCCAGCTGAAATCCAGGGGGAGCTGCCTACAGCTAGCCCCATGCAAAAGGATCCAAGCCAGGGGGAGCCTCCAGCTGTAGAACAACCCTCTACACTGGAGAGTGAGCAAGCTACACTCATTATCCAAGAGGTACTTTCTGACCTCAATACTTTAGATTTTTCTGTAATAGATTCTGATTTGTCTGATGTCCATCAGCAAACTCAGCAAGCAAATCAAGAACCAGATGTTGTTCTCCAAGACACATCTGCTGTTGTGCAAAAAGTTCCTGATAAAGTAGTTGATGAACCCAGCACTTCTCCTGCACAGTCTCCAGCTGAATACACAATGGAAGATCTATTTATTAATTTAGATCAAGAGGATTTTGACATGGACAAGCATGGTGCTGCTGAAGAGAAGGGTGCTGCTGCTGAGGGGGAGACACTGCAAGTTCAGGAAGAGCCTATAAGGCAGGAAAGTGAGAAAGCACTTGATGTGCAAGCTGACAAACCATCAAGCCCTAAGGATAGGGTGAATATAGCCAGTACTTCAGAGTCTGAGGAAGATGAGACTGAACAAGCCAAGAAGAAGCAATTCTTTGTATTCAAAAGAAGGAGTCAGAGCTACAAGAAGGCTCTACAAACTGTTGCTCAACACTCCCTAGTCCAACAAGCTCCATCAACTGATTACAGTGGCTTAATGGTAGCAATGCAAGTTAAGCTGGATGAGCACAGGAGGGCCATAGAGAAGTATATTGATGAAGGCCACAAGTCTTTGCAATTTGACTTAGCTCAAGACATCAAGTCAATAAGATTTGAGATGAACCTGAATAAAAAGGAAATGAATGAATGCTTCCACAAGGGTGGAAATGCAGTGGTGTACCTGGCTAAACATCAAGAACAGATAAAAGTAAAGGTAGATGATATAGCATTGAAACAAGGCTATGTGCTGGAAAATCAATTAAGAATGAATGATAATTTGACTGCATCTCACAATGCTATAGTCACTGAACTAAAGACTAAGACTGCTGAACCTTCCACATCATCTGCTGCTGCAAAGGCTGAATTTGATAAAGCATTTCAAGATGAAATTGCTGCTGTCAAGACTGCAATTAAAGATTCACAGAAGGTCATTTCTGAACAGCTTACAAAGCTTAAACCTTATTTTAAGGATGGAATCAGGTACTTGGACAGCCAAATCAGGTTCCAAAAAGATGATGTAAGAGATCATGTTGAACAAGAAGTCATAAAGGGGGAGAGGGTGTTAGTCAAGGCTAGCTCTGACCATGCCAAATGGATTTCTAACTCCATCAGAGCTACACTGGGCTATCCTCCCCAGTGTGATGATGATAATGTAGCTGAATCAGGTATTCAAAGTGCATATCTTGGAGGTGAGCAACAGGAAGTAGCTCAGGTGATCTATCCACCTCCAGATTTTGACATGGTTCATGCAGAAGTAAGCACAATGTATAGTCCAACTACTGGAAAGCCTAATGTTGTTCTGGAAAAGGTTGTTCAACCTGTTACAGCAGCTATGCAAGAGGCTATGGACAAAGAAGAAGAGACAAGGCTGTCAAAGAAGAAGTTCAGAGAACTAGCTGAGCAAAAAACTGATTTTGAACAGTGGAGCCCTACTTCTAGGAACATCATTCTCACAGCCTGGAAAGCAGCCAAGGACAATGCACATGAGAGGAACAAATGGTTCTCAGAAGCAGAATGGAGGAAGCATGAGATTAGGCAGGAAGCCATTGTCCAGCATAGAAGGAAGGCTAAGTTAGGAAAGCTACCTCCTACAGCTGTGGAGCCTAGCAAGTACTTTCCTAAGCCCTATCATTACTTTGAGAGACAGAAAATCAAGGCTGAAGAACTAAAGAAGAAGGACTCCAAAGGAAAGAAGATTGATGATACTGAGCCTGCTGCTTCTGCTGCTGTAAAAGCCAAAGTGCAAGCTGGGAAAGGAATAGTCATAAAAGAACCTGATCAGAATTAGACTAAGATTAGACTGAAGAATGTTGTAATCTGTTACATCTAAACATTTTTGTAAATCATTGAAAATGTATTAAAAACAATGTTTGAACAGTTTTTGATAAATATATTTTTCATGATTGTTCAGAAGAATGTGTCTATTTCTTGTTTGTTTTGCAATGTTTAATGAGTATACATGTGTGCTTTATTACATGTTTAAGTTTACCCTATTACCATATACCTGCTTTACATCATTCTCTAATTTTTAATTATGAGTGGTGTATATCATTGACTAAGGGTTATGACTTCTCCAAATAGGGGGAGATTGTTGGGTACATTGGTCAAATGTACCTGATTTGAAGAAGCCTCACCTAACTCAATGAAATACATCATAATGTATTTGATGTTTGTTTGAGTTACTTGTGCAGGTTAGGTATACACTGGACTGAAGCTAAAAGTTTCTAAGTCCATGTGTCGACACCCAGAGGGAAAGTGTCGACACTTGAGAAAGCTTGTGTCGACACCCAGACAAGCAGTGTCGACACTTGGAGTAATTGTGTCGACACCTGGGAAGAAGAGTCGACACCAGACACCAAGAAGCAGTGTCGACACTTGGAGCTGTGTCGACACTTAGTGTAGAAGAATGCAGAAAAGCTGTGTCGACACTTAGCAGAAGTGTCGACACCTAGAAGAGCTGAGTCTACATCAGAAAGTGTTGACACTTGGAGTTGTGTCGACACTCAGCAAAATTCTGCAGAGACTAAGGACAAGTGTCGACACTCAACACAATGTGTCGACACTCAATCAGCAGAGTCAACATATGAAGAATGTGTCGACACTCAACACAATGTGTCGACACACACTCAAAGGAGTCAACACTTGAAGTATGTGTCGACACTCAGCACAATGTGTCGACACACAACCAGAAGAGTCAACACTTGAAGAAAGTGTCGACACCCAGCAAAATGTGTCGACACTTAGTTGAAGACTCTACACTTGAAGAAAGTGTCGACACAAGGAGCTGTGTCGACACTTAGCAAAGAACAGAAAAGTTTACAAAATATTCTAAGTACAAGTGTCGACACTAAGGGAAAGTGTCGACACTCAGCTGAAGAAACAACATTGAAGACTTGTGTCAACACCAAGAAGCAGTGTCCACACTTGACAGTTTCAACACATGAAGATGTGTCGACACAAAGGAGATGTGTCGACACTTAGAAGAATACAGTTAAAGAATGAAGTACAAGTACTTGTGTCGACACTCAATTTCAGTGTCGACACATGCAGAAGAATCTGTGTCGAGACATACAAGGAATTGTGTCGACACCTTGTAGACTTGTGTCGACACTTACACAGCATGTGTCGACACTTAGTCTATAAGTGTCGACACTTAAGAACAGGAAATCTCGACACTATCTGACAGTTAGAGAATTTCAAGAAGTGACTGGTTGACATGACAGCTGCCGATCCAGCCGGTCTACAGCAATTGTCAGAGAAATCAGAAGTCTGTTGTGAACCGGACCAGCCGGTTACCATGAAGGAAGCCTATAAAGAGGCACCCATAGTTTACAGAAACTGATTGATTGATTGTTGTTATTACAAGTGGTAAGAATAATTGAAGTGTTTGATCAGATTAAATCAGAAAAGTGATACACAGAGGATCAACACAAGAAGATCTGGCAGTCCAACTGCAGATCTAAGAAGTTGGAGAGAGAGAGCTCCAATCAAGAATTCAGTCTTTGGAACTAAGGCTGAGAAGAAGGATTCAGAATCATCTGGATCTCAAGAAGCAGAGGTCAAGGATTAATTGCAGAGGATTCAGACTAATTCAGTTCTACTCAAGAAGCTTTGAAGGAAGCTAAGTCAGTTTGGATCTAGCTGAGTTCTTCCAAGAACTCTTCAAGAAACTCTCAACTCCTCTCTTATTTTCTGAGTTGTAGAGTTAATAATTGTATTTCAATTTTAACTTGTAGGATCCATTGGATCTGAGAGAATTGTAAGCCTATATTATAAAGGCTGAGGGTAGGGCTTGGTTGCCTGAGTGTAGGAGTTGAAGAACTCTGAGTGTAGGCCTTAATAGGCTGAGTGTAGGCCTGGGTGGCTGAGTGTAGGCCTTTGTGGCTGAGTGTAAGGCTTTGGGCCTGAGGTGTAGGAACCTAGTTGGGTTCTGAGATAGTGGAGAAGATTGGCCGAATCTAGTACACTGCTAGATAGGCGAAGGGGGAAAGTGGATGTACCCAAAGATTGGGGAACCACTATAAATTTGTGTGTCTGCTGTGCTGTGCTGTGCTGTGAATTAACTGTTTATATTCTGTTATTGCTGTTAGCTGTAGCAATCTGTGAGATAACTGTTTTGCTGCCAACAAAGTTTCAAAAAGGTTTAGGTCACCTATTCACCCCCCCCTCTAGGTGTTTAGGTACCATAACTTTCACGGACGTTAAGAGGGGGCAAGAAATTTGAATGGACCCCCAAATGTGAGAAGGCTTTTCAGGCTCTAAAGCATGAAAGTGCAACTAGATCTGATATACTCTAGAGGGGGGTGAATAGAGTATATGGTGTTTTAGTACTTTTAAAAACTTTTACAACAATTGTTGTAATAAGTGTGAACAGGGAAGCAAATATAAATCTAATCACAGAAATAAACTATGCAAAAACTAAACACAGACAAATCAAGGCCAGAAACAAAAAGTAAACAAGTAGAGCCAGATGACACAAGGAAATATAGTGGTTCCCCAAACTTGGGTACATCCACTCTTCTACCACCCTAGGTAGGAATCCACTGCAGGATGAGTTGATCAGGTGTCCTGGGCACCAATGAGCTTTTGATAAGGTGCTCAAAAACCAAAGCAGATTTTTTGATCAGGTGTCTTGCCACCAATGAGCTTTTGACAAGGTGCTCAAAAACCAGATTCAAACTTTTGAAGGGAGTTTGAGAAACCCTTTACAAACTGGGGGTGAGAGAGTGATGGCAGTCTTCTCTTTATCAAACAACTGAGAAGACTATGTGGATTGATGTCAAAGCTCCCCCTAAATACTTGAAATCTTCAGGAAGAAAAGCTTTGCTTGAGGGTGATAGGCCTTCAAAGGTAGAGCTCCAGCAATAGATAATTTCAGCAAGCTGAAATGTTGAGTGTCTGGAGTCTTGAAATGATGTTGGCCTTGAACACTTTGAGAGCTGAAGAGATCTGAAGATTTTTGAAAGCTTGATCTCTTTGATGAGTGTTCTTCAGAATTCTTTTTGATAGAAGATTTTGAATGAGTCTCTGTACTCTGTATTGTGTGTGTTCTCTTCTTGTTAATCTCTGTATATCATCTATATTGATTCAAAAACATTCTGTCTTTTATTCTCTGTTCCAGAATAGAATATCATTCTCTGTCAAAGATAGCCGTTGGTCTGCATTGATTGCATCCTTAATTGCAAAAACTCTTCTGGAGGAAAGTCCACAGAATTATTCCTTGAAAGATCCCTTGAAACTTGGTCCAGAAATAAATGAAAATGGCTAGCAAATCTCTGAATTAATTGCAGAATAACTCCTGTCTGATTTGAATTTGAATTCTGGAAGTTAACTGAAATCGTCGAACTGAGCTCTGCTATCGTCGAGCTGAGCTCAGCGAATTGGAAAACTCAAGCAGCAAAATAATCTTCGATCTGAGCTCAAAGATCGTCGAACTGAGCTCAGAGATAAAGATCCAAAGCAGAGTCAAGATCGTCGAACTGAGCTCACCGATCGTCGAATGGAGTTCGACGATATTATGAAGTTGAGCTCAGCGATCGTCGAGTGGAGCTCGACGATCTGTCGAAGTTGAGCTCGACGATCGTCGATCTGAGTTCGACGAATCGTCGTGCTGAGCTCGACGATCAGACTTAGTCTCCAGTCTGAAAAACTTGGTCTTCAGGGCAGCTTCCAAACCTAGACTACTAACCCTTATACTCAATTCTAATTGACCTATTAAGCTATATAGAAGGTCAAACAAAGATTCCTAGAGACATAGTGATCCTGACCCAAATTAGTAATAGGGTGTTCCAACAATCTCCCCCTATTTGGGTTAGGATTACTATTTACAGACTTTGGAAAATCAAATAACAACATATAATTAGAAAAGCATAAAAACAACAGCTAGACATTGCAGAAACATCACAGAGATATATATATATATATATATGTAGCATCCAGATAGCAGTCAGAAAATCCAAAGATTGTCACCTTACAAAGTCACTTCTTCTCTTTGCCTTTAACCATCTTGATTTCTCTGTTAGGGTTTTGGGCTTCCTTGTTGGACCTGGTGTCATCTGCTGCACCTAAATAGGTTTGCTTTGAAGGCCTGGGAACCACAGCAGCAGGATACAATTCCATATATCTGTCTGCATCAAAGAATTTGCTGGAAGCATATCTCTCTAACTCCTTTTGTCTTTGCTCTAACATAGTAGAAATATTGGAAGTGTCTAGCCCTTGTTCTTTGGCCTTCTTTATCTGATCTAATGCAGCCATTTCCTTCATCCTAGCAGTCCAAGCAGATGGATTCTTTTCAGGGTCCTCAAATGGTACAGGTGGCTCATACCTGTTGGAAGAATTGTCTTGAGGAGGCCTGGCAGACACTGTCTCTTTGAGCTTATAGGGGAATGGACCAGAAGTAGTATCAGCTGAAACATGTCCTCCCCTGGAGTATGGGTGCTGCCTGGAATGCCCTTTAGAATAAACCTGAAAATCTCTCTGATTTCCCCTGTATCCTCCTCTCCTAGAATAAGAACCCCTAGATTGGCTTTCCCTTTGATATGATCTGGCACGGGGTTGATAGGGAGCCTGGGTTCTAGCTGGGGCTTGACTTGCAGAGCTGCCACCTGCACCTGCATCAGGAGGAGGTGGTGGAGGAGGATGAGGGTGCTGGAACTGGGATGAGCCCTTTTCATACTTTCTCTTCTTCTTCATGGCTTTCAACTGGTTGTTGGAATACTGCATCCAATGTTCAGTAATTTGACAGTTATGCAGAATATAATAAGGAATATCATTATTATCCTTGACTTTTGCAGGAGGAACCCTTTTCATTGCTTTGCTCCTAGCTTTCCTTTTCCTTGCAATAGTAGCAGCTGAATCATCAGAGTCTGTTTTGAATTCATCAGTCTCAGAACTCTGGTCATCATATATAGCATCTATTCTTTTCATCAAGTCTTTCTTCAGCTGAGCAGAGGCAGAAGAGACAGAAGCTGAAATAGCAGCAGCAGGGACAGCAGCAGAGACAGCAGCAAATTCAGCAGCAGATACAGGAGGAGAAGCAGAACCAACAACAACAACAATAGGAGTGATGTCAGCAGATGGAGCAGCAGATGGAGAGGGTGCAACAGGAAAAAGTACAGCAGATGCAACAGATACTGGAGTAGTAACAGCAGAAGTAACTGTAACAATCTCACTATCAGCAGAAATTTCAGTAACATCAACAAAATCTGCAGCAGGCTCAAAATCAGTGGCCTCTGTCATCAGAAAATCCTTGGATGTTTGCTCATCAGAAGCAATTGGGATTTCAGCATCAGTGAGAACATCTTCAGCAGCAGCATCAACAATTTCAGAAGCAAAGGCAGTCCTTTCTTCAACAGCAGCAGCAGCAACATCTTCAGAAGCAGCAGTCACTGAATGTATAAAAGAAGATATAATGCTGGGGTCACAGCCAGAGAAAGGCACCAGTGCCTTAGATAGGTCTTCTGAGGGCTGGGCAGCATTACTCTTAGGCAAACAATTGAAAAAGGCAGTATCAAAGGCTGAGAGCAAGGACTTTAGGTTTAGTGCCAGAACTGGAGTAGGAGGCACTGCAGCAAGAGCAGAGGGGGCAACAGACACAGAAATCTCAGCAGCAGCAGCAGTATCATCAGCAGCAGGAGCAGAAGCAGCAGCAGCAACAGCATGAAGGCTTGCTTCATATGGCATCTCCCCCTGCCTAGATGCAGATACATCTGTATCAAGGCACACTGCTGGAGGTGCTGCCTGGGGATGGAGGGAGGAAAGCCTGGCAGAGAGAGCTGCCACTGACAGTTGTAGAGGAGCCAAAGAGGTCTCTAAGAGCAGAGAGAGCCTGGGGGCAATGAGCTCATACAACTTGTCAGCCAGGGCTGAGAGATCTACTTGCTTAAGAATAGGAGCAGAGGTAGATGGAATAGGGATAGCTGAGGATGCTGGAAGTGGAGGGCTGGAGAGTGGAGGGATGGATGGCTGAGGAGTGGGGATGGTGGGTATGGAGGACAAGGGTATGGATATGGATGGAGTGAATGTTGGTTGGTCAATGATGTGGAGGAGGAGATCTTGAAAAGAAGTTGAGGAGGAGGGTAACTCAGGAGGAGATGAGGGGGAATCATCCATGTAGGAGTCATCCAGAAGGGTGAAAGATGGTATGGATGGTGATGATGTGATATCTGGTGGGGGTATGAAAACAATGGGTGGAAGTGGTCTGCAGGTGGAGGTAGAATTGGGTCTGGAGATGGAGTTGAGGTTGGAGATGGGCTGGATATGGTAATGGGGGATGAAGCTGGAATGGTGGATGGAAGAGGTAGGGTTGGAATGGGAGGAGGAGAAGAGGCAACAACAGCAGCAACCAGGTCTTCTGCAGGAGCAGAGACCTGTGGGAGAGTGACTCTGTGAGTCCTGGTGCCTGAAGGAGCACTAGAGGAGGGCCTGCTGGGCTTGCTTATTTGCCTGTCCCACTTGCCAAAGAGGGCACAGGTGAGTCTCTTGGAGGCATTTATGTGCACTCCAGAGGAGACCAGCAAGGCAGGGCACTTGTTCTGCAGGAAGACTCCAAGAATCCTTCCAAAGTTAACAAAGCTTTTGTTGATTTTCTTCTTGATTAGGTCAAAGAAGACCTCTCCCCAGTTCAAACTTTTCTTATCTACCAGAGCTCCCATGAGGCAGAGCTGATGTATGGAGATAGTATCATGTGCAGAGTGCTTTGCCAACAACACTTTTCCTACAACATCTGCTAGGAACCTGTACTCAACAGACAAGTTCCTTTTGAATAACTTGCTAGGGTTTCCCTCTGGATGACCCATCCTGGCAAGTATGTCAGCAAACTCCTCTCCAGATAATTCAGCAGAATCATCTCCATTCCTTAGTCCAAAAAACCTCTGTTAGAATGGTGGGGGTCAGAGGTACCTGAGTTCCAGCAATGGAGCCAACTATAGTAGAGTTGTCTAGATTATGAGCAGTGTAAACCCATTCCTTGATTTCATCTGAGGCCAGCTTTATCCTGGTGGTCATGAGGGCAGACAAGTTCTGATCCTTGAATAAACTCAGAATGTCTTGGAAAACTTGGTCAGTAGTGTTGAAAGATTCCAGATCAATGTCGAATCCAGCATCGAACTTCATGGCGGCTAGAACTGCAACTGACACAGCCATTGTACCTGCAAAAGTTCAACAAACAAAACGACCAAGCGTAGAACTGTTTGGAGGGAAAGAAAATCCTTGCAGAGAAATCGAAAGCGCAAGAGAGAACGACGGCGAAAAAATGAGTTTTATATTAGGGTTCGACGCAGAATTGGAAAGATCGTTGAACTCAGTTCGACGATCGAGGCTTCTAAAGGAATCTGAAGAGACTCCAACATCGTCGATCTCCGTTCGACGATCTTGGAAGGCGTCGAGCTCCGTTCGACGATCGTTTAGTGAACATAATCGTCGAGCGCCGTTCGACGATCGTTGACCGGAAGAGATAGTTCATACTATCTGAGAGGCGCTGAACTCAGTTCGACGATTCTGGAAATCGTCGATCTCCGTTCGACGATCTTGGGGGAAATCGTCGAGCGCAGTTCAGAGATCAGAAAAATTCTAGACACTAAGAAAAATCAGAATTTTTGCCTAGTCTTGGTCAATTTTTAGCTTTCAAAATCTTGGATATTATTTAAGACTTCCTCCATCTAACATTCCTAACTGATTTAGGAAGAAGGTGTGTTTCTTTTCATCCAAAGGCTTGGTGAAAATATCTCCCCTTTGTAAATCAGTTGGGATATATTATAATTCAATTTTATTCTTTTCAACATTGTCCCTTAAGAAGTGATGCCTAATCTCTATGTGTTTTGTCCTACTATGGAGGACTGGATTTTGAGCTATAGAAATAGCACTTGTATTGTCACAAAAGATTTTTAACTTCTCTAAGTTGTAACCATAGTCTAGGAGTTGGTTTTGAATCCACAATATTTGTGAACAACAACTGCCTGCAGCCATATATTCAGCTTCAGCAGTTGAAGTTGACACAGATGTTTGTTTCTTACAAAACTAAGAGACAAGTCTGTCACCAAGGAACTGACAAGTTCCACTGGTGCTTTTCCTATCAATTTTGCATCCAGCATAATCAGCATCAGAGAATCCAGTTAAATCAAATGCTGAATCTTTTGGATACCAGAGACCTAGATTTGGACAACTTTTAACATACCTGAGAATCCTCTTTACTAATGTTAGGTGTGACTCTCTAGGGCTTACTTGGAACCTAGCACATATACATGTAGCAAACATTATATCTGGTCTACTAGCTGTAAGATACAGTAAAGAGCCAATCATTGCTCTATATGTTGTCTGATCAACAGGTCTCCCATGTTCATCAGCATCCAGTACAGCATTGGTAGGCATGGGTGTTTTCATACAAGATGCCTCAGACATACCAAATTTCTTAACCAGTTCATTAGCATATTTGGTTTGAGAAATAAAGATGCCTTCAGCATGTTGTTTGACTTGCAATCCTAGGAAGAAGGATAGCTCACCCATGCTACTCATCTCAAATTTAGAATGCATCAGGTTAGAAAACCTTCTGCACAATTTTGAGTCAGTAGAACCAAAAATGATATCGTCTACATAAATTTGCACTAGTAGGGTATGGGACTTATGGGTTCTAATAAAAAGAGTTTGGTCTACTCTACCCCTTATAAAACCATTTTCCAAGAGAAAGCATGCTAGGGTCTCATACCATGCTCTAGGAGCTTGCTTGAGACCATATAATGCTTTGTTCAGTCTAAAAACATAATCAGGATAAGTTGGAGAGATAAAACCTGGAGGTTGTCTGACATAAACTTCCTCTTTGATGTCTCCATTCAAGAAAGCACTCTTGACATCCATCTGATAGACCTTGAAGCCTTTGTGAGCTGCATAAGCTAGAAATATCCTGATGGCTTCCAATCTTGCAACAGGTGCAAAAGTCAGGTCGTAGTCAATTCCTTCTTCTTGAGAATATCCCTGAGCAACTAGTCTTGCCTTGTTCCTTATTATTACTCCTTGATCATCCAGTTTATTTCTGAATACCCATTTTGTTCCAACAATGGAATGATCCTTAAGCTTTGGCACTAGTTCCCATACTTTGTTCCTCTCAAATTGATGCAACTCCTCTTGCATTGCAATGATCCAGTGTGGATCTTGCTGTGCATCTTGAATGGACTGAGGTTCAATTTGAGAAAGGAAGCAGGTGTGCAACAGGTTTTGGTTGACCTGATTTCTGGTTTGCACACCAGCTGAGAGTTCTCCAATTATTTGGGTAATTGGATGGACTCTTGATGTTACTAAATCAACAGGGGGTGTTGATTGTTCACCAACCTGTGTTGTTGTTTCCTCTTATGGTACAACAATTGCCTCTTCAAGTGGTGGTTCAATATGTTGAGCATTGCTTTCATCTTCACTGCTTTCTTCTTCTTGAGCAACCTGTAACTTGTTCATATCTTCAACTAGAGAATGTTCCTGCAAAGGTTCTATGGTAGAAGAAATCTTCTCCTTGAAAGACATGTTAGTTTCATCAAAAGGAATATGAACAGATTCCTCAATTTTCAAAGACGATTTATTATAGACCCTATAGGCCTTGCTGATCATGGAGTATCCCAGAAACACTCCTTCATAAGCTTTGGCTTGAAATTTTGCTAAATATTTCTTGTCATTATTGTGAATATAGCAAATACAACCAAAAATTCTGAAATAGTCAACTTTAAGTTTCTTCCCTTTGAGTAATTCATAGGGAGTCTTTCCCTTCAGTTTATGTATCAGACTTCTGTTCAGCACATAGTTGGAGGTGTTCACTGCCTCTGCCCAAAAGGATAGAGGTAGATGAGCATCTGACAACAATGTAGTGGCAGATTCAATAAGGGTTCTATTTTTCCTTTCAGCTACCCCATTTTGTTGAGGAGTTCTAGGAGCTGAGAAAGTATGCCTGATCCCTTCACTCTGACAGAACTCTTGCATAAGAAGAGAATCAAACTCTGTCCCATGATCACTTCTGATCAGGGCAATGTGAGTATTGAACTCAATCTGTATACATTTGAGAAACTCTGTCAGACACTTAAAGTTATCAGACTTCTTCCTTAGAAAGAACACCCAAGTGAATCTAGAGAAGTCATCTACAATTACTAAAGTGTAGGATTTCCCTCCTAGGCTTTGTACTGTGATGGGTCCAAATAGATCCATGTGTAACAGGTACAATATCCTAGGTGAATCACTCTTATTAAGTGACTTAAAACTGTTTTTAGTTTGCTTGCCTAATTGACAGGCCTTGCATAGTCCTTCCTTCTTGTAGGGGCCAGAAGGTAGTCCTCTAATAAGGTTGTCCTTGGATAGCCTAGCAATAGTTCTAAGATTTAGGTGTCCTAGTCTCTTATGCCATAAAACATTTGGTCTACAGACTGAATTAAACAAGCAGATATCTATATCAGTTGAAAGAAAATCTACTAAGTAGATGTTACCTTTCCTTATACCTGTCAACACAGTTGTGTTGTCCTCTGACTTGATTTTGCATAAGGCTTTGCTGAAGGTCACCTGGTAGCCTTCATCACATAGCTGACTGATGATGATTAGGTTGTGCTTCAGTCCTTCCACATATGCTACCTTCTTGAAGGTTACTGATCCAATCTGTACTGCACCATATCCCTTAGTTTGTCCAAAGTTGGAATCACCAAAGATAACTTTGGGTCCAAGCTTGGCTCTGAAGGATGTGAGGTTGTCCTTATTCCCTGTCATGTGCTTAGAGCACCCACTATCCAAGTACCATTGCTGGTTAGATGTTGGATAGGTCTTCATCTGCACATAAAATAATTTACTTGTTTTTGACCCAGTTTACCTTGGGCCTAGGTTGATAACCTCTAAATTCAGAAATGAAAGACATCCCTGGTTGACTCTTATATCCTTCAGGATGATATCTCCTTGGAGGTAAAATCCATTCAGTATAAGGGTTAAAGGTTTGGGATGAAGAACCCTTAGGATTCAATTTTGATTTGCCTTTGAAAAAGTTTCCAGAGTTCTGACCTCTGTTTGACGATCTTGGAGCTGAGTTCGACGATCTTGGGTCAGATCATCGAGCTCCGTTCGACGGTCGACTATGGCTGAGGTCAGGTATATGAGATCGTCGAGCTGCGTTCAACGACTTTGGCTGAGATCGTCGATCTTCGTTCGACGATTTTTCCTGAGATCGTCGAGCTGCGTTCGGCGATCGTCGATCTTTATTCGGCGATCGTCGATCTCCGTTCGACGATTTTTGCTGGGACTTAGTTTTCTGAGGCAGATCAGAATTTTTCCTGGCAACCTCTACAACTCCCTTTCCCTTGTTAGAAATAAACTTGATGGGAGTTGTTAGGACTATAGGTTGGCTGGATGAAGCACCCAAGCCCAGTGTACTATTAAATCTAGAGTTCACTGTGCTTGTAATGTCCATCAGCTTGATGCTTCTCCCATTGAGGGATTCTTCAAGCTTCTTGGCCTCAGAGAGCTCACTTTTCAGTGTAGCTATCTGTTCCCTACAGTTCTCCAACTCGTGAGAGAGTTTGAGGTTTTCTGACTTTAAAACATTGTGTTCAGATAATTGATTTCTGAGAGAGATAATCTCTTTCTCAGACTTTAGCAGGTCTAAACACAGTGCTTTAAATTCAGATTTGAAATCTTCTGAAGTAAAATCAAAAGAACTAATTACCTGATCTTCTTCAGGTTGGGTTTCTGAGTCTGACTCTGACTCTTCATCCTCTGAATTGTGCTGTGAGGCATTAATTGCCATCATGCAGAATTCCTTTTCTTCTGCATCATCCTCATCATCACTGGAGCTGGATGAGGCTTCTGATTCCTCTTCTGTCTCACTCCAGGATTCAGCAACAAACTCTTTCCTTGTATGCTTATTTTTGCTGGAAGAAGGTTTGCTATTGCCATTCCTTTTGTGGTCCTTCTCCTTTCTTCTTTCTTTTCTGTCCCTTCTGTCCTTGTTCTTGTTCTCTGGACAGTCAGGAACTATGTGCCCTGGTTTCCTGCAACCAAAGCAGATAATGTCTTTATTGTTGCTAATGGACTTGTCATACCTTGGCTTGTCCCGCTCCTTGTATGATCTTCTTCTGAAGTCCTTTCTGTACATCTTGTAGAATCTTTTGGCCAACAAGCTGAGTAGTTCATCATTGCCTGTGCTCTTATCTTCAGGCAGATCCTCAGTTGCCTTGAAGGCTATGGTTTTCTCTTTCCTTGTGGCTGGTGAAGCAGCCTTTTGTTCTTCCTCTCTATTCTTGATGAGTAGCTCATAAGATTTGAGCTTACCCAACAAGGCTTCAGTGGTGATCTCATTTAGACTTCTTGCATCCTTAATTGGCCAGATTCTTGAATCCCAAGTGCTGGGGAAGCACATTAGGATCTTGTCATTAAGTTCTGTCAGAGAAATCTCTTTGTCCAATGTCCTTAGCTCACTGACAATTAGACTCAATCTGTTGTACATGTCTCCAACTGACTCAGTCTCTCCCTTCTTGAAGTTCTCATATTGGGAGATGAGATGGGATCTTCTGTCCTTTATCTCATCAGCTGAGCCTGAGACAATTTCTGAGAGCTTGTCCCAAATCTCCTTGGCTGAGTTGCATTCAGCTACTTTTTGGAATATGTCATCCGATATTGTCTGGGCTAGGATGTTCATAGCCTTGGCATCAGCTACTTTCCACTTTTTGATGTCAGCATCTGTTCCTGATGGAGGTAGAACACCATTTGTACTTGTGCTCTCTGGGGGTCTTGGACACACTGTCAAAACAGAATTAAATATATCTTCATCAATAGAATTCATGTAAAGTCTAATCCTTGCTTTCCAAAGTGCAAACTTGGAAAGATTGCACACTGGAGGTCTGGTGCTAGCATAATCTTTGTTTTGGGCCATGAGTTGTCCAAACAAAATCTAATAATAAAATACAAAAGAAAAATAGATCTAGTTTAGGATCTTGGGGTTTAGGTGTTAGCCTGTACAACCAATCAGGTATGGTATGTTTAACCAACCTCGCTCTGATACCAATTGAAAGTGCAACTAGATCTGATATACTCTAGAGGGGGGTGAATAGAGTATATGGTGTTTTAGTACTTTTAAAAACTTTTACAACAATTGTTGTAATAAGTGTGAACAGGGAAGCAAATATAAATCTAATCACAGAAATAAACTATGCAAAAACTAAGCACAGACAAATCAAGGCCAGAAACAAAAAGTAAACAAGTAGAGCCAGATGACACAAGGAAATATAGTGGTTCCCCAAACTTGGGTACATCCACTCTTCTACCACCCTAGGTAGGAATCCACTGCATGATGAGTTGATCCGGTGTCCTGGGCACCAATGAGCTTTTGGTAAGGTGCTCAAAAACCAAAGCAGATTTTTTGATCAGGTGTCTTGCCACCAATGAGCTTTTGACAAGGTGCTCAAAAACAAGATTCAAACTTTTGAAGGGAGTTTGAGAAACCCTTTACAAACTGGGGGTGAGAGAGTGATGGCAGTCTTCTCTTTCTCAAACAACTGAGAAGACTATGTGGATTGATGTCAAAGCTCCCCCTGAATCCTTGAAATCTTCAGGAAGAAAAGCTTTGCTTGAGGGTGATAGGCCTTCAAAGGTAGAGCTCCAGCAATAGATAATTTCAGCAAGCTAAAATGTTGAGTGTCTGGAGTCTTGAAATGATGTTGGCCTTGAACACTTTGAGAGCTGAAGAGATCTGAAGATTTTTGAAAGCTTGATCTCTTTGATGAGTGTTCTTCAGAATTCTTTTTGACAGAAGATTTTGAATGAGTCTCTGTACTCTGTATTGTGTGTGTTCTCTTCTTGTTAATCTCTGTATATCATCTATATTGATTCAAAAACATTCTGTCTTTTATTCTCTGTTCCAGAATAGAATATCATTCTCTGTCAAAGATAGCCGTTGGTCTACATTGATTGCATCCTTAATTGCAAAAACTCTTCTGGAGGAAAGTCCACAGAATTATTCCTTGAAAGATCCCTTGAAACTTGGTCCAGAAATAAATGAAAACGGCTAGCAAATCTCTGAATTAATTGCAGAATAACTCCTGTCTGATTTGAATTTGAATTCTGGAAGTTAACTGAAATCGTCGAACTGAGCTATGCTATCGTCGAGCTGAGCTCAGCGAACTGGAAAACTCAAGCAGCAAAATAATCGTCGATCTGAGCTCAAAGATCGTCGAACTGAGCTCAGAGATAAAGATCCAAAGCAGAGTCAAGATCGTCGAACTGAGCTCACCGATCGTTGAATGGAGTTCGACGATATTATGAAGTTGAGCTCAGCAATCGTCGAGTGGAGCTCGACGATCTGTCGAAGTTGAGCTCGACGATCGTCGATCTGAGTTCGACGAATCGTCGTGCTGAGCTCGACGATCAGACTTAGTCTCCAGTCTGAAAAACTTGGTCTTCAGGGCAGCTTCCAAACCTAGACTACTAACCCTTAGACTCAATTCTAATTGACCTGTTAAGCTATACAGAAGGTCAAACAAAGATTCCTAGAGACATAGTGATCCTGACCCAAATTAGTAATAGGGTGTTCCAACAAAGCAACAACTCACCCAGATGCCTTTAGCCCAGGGGCTAAGGTAAGGAGAGGTCTTATTGTTATACTTGGGAGTAGGGGCTGGGGCCGTGAGCTCGGTTCTTGTGTGAGAGGAAGGGATGAAGCAGTTTCCGATCTATTACGTAAGCCAGGTCCTGAAGAAGGCGGAGCTCGGGTACCCCATTCTTGAAAAATTAGTATTTTCCCTCATCATCTCGGCCAGGAAGCTCAGGCCATATTTTTAGGCTCACTCTATTCAGGTGGTGACGGATCACCCCCTCCGTCGCATCTTAGAAGGGGTGGAGCACTCCGGAAGGCTGGCCAAGTAGCCGATAGAGCTCAGTGAATTCGACCTTGCTTTCATCCCTCGGCTTGCCATCAAGGCACAAGCGGTGGCCGACTTCCTGGTGGACTACCTAGTAGAAGTACCCGAGGCTGAAGCGTCCCCTCGAGTGGCCTGGAAGATGATGGTAGATGGAGCGTCAGGAAGAAATTCCTTCGGAGGGGGAATTATCTTAGTAAGTCCAGAAGGGACTAAGATTGAACAGGCCTTGAAGATCCATTTCACGATCACCAACAACCAAGCGGAATATGAGGTGATCATCCTAAGGCTCCAATTAGCTCAGGAGCTGGGCATATTAGATATTGAGTTCACGACGGATTCCATGGTGGTAGTGGGCCAGATCAAAGAGGAGTTCGAGGCAAGGGAGCCTACCCTCCAGCTGTACCTAGGGAAGGTCAAGGACGTCATCAGGAAGTTCCGAAGATTCTCAATTCGGCACATCCCGATGGAGGAGAGTATCCAGGCTGATTAACTCGCCAAGTACGACCCACGAGCCAGATGAATGGTGACGGAGCTTTTCAGGCCGACCATAGAAGAGGGAGAGTTTATGGAGATAAGCCAGCAAGGGTCTTGGATGGACCCCTTCATCACCTTTCTAGCCTCGGGGCGACTACCCGCAGACGATCTCGATAAGAAGCGTGCCAGGTAAAAATCGGCGTACTACCTGTTAAAAGATGGAGATTTGTACCGTAAGACACTGTCTGGTCTGCAGGCTAGATGTGTGTCAGAGGAGGAGGTTCCAAGGGTTCTGGAGGAAATTCACTCGGGAGAATGTGGCAGTCATTTAGGAAGCCGGACTTTAGAGGGGAGAGTACTGAGACATGGGTACTTCTGGCCCACCCTCAGGAAAGATGCAGAGGAGTTTGCAAAAAGATGTCAAAAGTGTCAAGAGTTTGTCCCCCTCCAACTCCTTCCAGGCCAGAGGTTACGAACCATCACGACTCCCAGGCCCTTCACAATATGGGGGCTAAACCTGGTGGGTCCTTTTCCCCAGGAAAGTGGCCAAAGGATTTTTTTGCTAGTCATGATAGACAATTTTTTAAAATGGCTAGAGGTGAAGGCGTTGGTCAAGGTGACTGCATAGGTGGTCAAAAGATTTGTATGGGGAGAGATCGTCTGCCGGCATGGGCTACCGATGGCCATTGTGACAAATAATGGACCGCAATTTGCTAGTAGGGAATTCATGGACTTCTGCATCTGTTTGGGTATAGATCTCCGTTTTGCCTCGGTTCATCACCCACGGAGCAATGGACAAGTGGAAGCAGCAAATAAGATCATTGTAAACCTTTTGAAGTATAAAGTGGAGAACCTGAGGGGGAGCTGGGTGGAACAGCTCCCTTCAGTCCTATGAGCCTTAAGAACCACACCAAAAACCCCCACGGGAGATGGATTGGAGAGGAGACCCCGAGCAGACCTGCTGACCAGGATCCCATCTAGCTGGCAGGGATGTAGGCTCACTCGGTAGTTGGAGATGGGTTGGAGAGAAGACCCCGAGCAGACCCGCTGAACAGGCTCCCATCTAGCTGGTAGGGCTGTAGGCTCACTCGGTGGTTAGAGATGGATTGGAGAGGAGACCTCGAGCAGAACCGCTGACCAGGCTCCCATCTAGAGGGCATGGCTGTAGGCTCACTCGGTGGTTGGAGATGGATTGGAGAGGAGACCCTAAGCAGACCCGCTGACCAGGCTCCCATCTAGCTGGCAGGGCTGTAGGCTCACTCGATGGTTGGAGATGGATTGGAGAGAAGACCCCGAGCAAACCCCTGACTAGGTTCCCATCTAGTTGGCAGGGATGTAGGCTCACTCGGTGGTTGGAGATGGATTGGAGAGAAGACCCCGAGCAGACCAGTTGACCAGGTCTCATCTAGCTAGCAGGGTTGTAGGCTCACTCTGTGGTTGGAGATGGATTGGAGAGGAGACCCCGAGAAGACCCGCTGACCAGGCTCCCATCTAGCTGGTAGGGATGTAGGCTCACTCGGTTGTTGGAGATGGATTGGAGAGAAGACCCCGAGCAGACTCGCTGACCAGGCTCTCATCTAGCTGACATGGCTATAGGCTCACTCGGTGGTTGGAGATGGATTGGAGAGGAGACCCAGAGTAGACCCGCTGACCAGGCTCCCATCTAGCTGGCAGGGCTGTAGGCTCACTCGGTGGTTGGAGATAGATTGGAGAGGAGACCCCAAGTAGACCCGCTGACCAGGCTCCGATCTAGCTGGCAGGGCTGTAGGCTCACTCAGTGGTTGGAGATGGATTGGAGAGAATACCCTGAGCAGACCCGCTGACTAGGCTCTCTTCTAGCTGGCAGGGTTTTAGGCTCACTCGGTGGTTGGAGATGGATTGGAGAGGAGACCCCGAGCAGACCCACTGACCAGGCTCCCATCTAGCTGACAGGGTTGTTGGCTCACTCAGTGGTTGGAGATGGATTAGAGAGGAGACCCCGAGCAGACTCGCTGACCAGGCTCTCATCTAGCTAGCAGGGATGTAGGCTCACTCGGTGGTTGGAGATGATTCGGTGAGGAGACCCCAAACGGACCCGCTGACCAGGCCCTCGTCTAGCTGGCAGGGCGGTAGGCTCACTCGGGGACCAGTCAAGTGGTGAGAGCTCACGGAGAGAGGTCCATATTTCTTAGAAAAGTGATAGAGAATTCCTCGAAAAAGAGAATTAGAGGCTGGGCCAAGGAGGAGGAGCAACTCTGACTGGCACTCGGCATGGGTGATCTCACTCGCAGCGAGTAGGGGTTCACTATCAAAGGCGTAGTCCTAGCATAAAATCAGGGACCAGTCGTGAGGAGCGGTTAATCTTCAAGGTTTAAGGCGTTGGGATGATCTCGCGGCGAGAGGGGATCAAAGGGGTAGGAGACCTCGCGCGCGGCAAGGGCAGGAGGAAGTCCAGGGACTAACATTCTAAAATAACTATCCGAGCGAAATGGCAGGGTAAAGTACAATGAAGTAAGAAGTGGGAAAAGTTATAATAAAATTTCTTTTGTTCATTACGGAAAAGAAACATTCTCACAGGAAACACTTCACTATCACAAAAGAAATTGAAATATTTACAAGTGCAAGAGAAGACAAAAGAGAGGCGGGAAGGTCCCAGGCTTTGGAAACTTTTCACTCCTCGCCATCAGAGGTGGAGCTGTCATCCGTCTCGCCATACAGCTGAGGGACTAAGTTGCGGGCGGTGACCGACTCGGCATCATCTCGTACCACCCCAAGCTCCTTCATCATCTTGAGAACGAGATCCGCCGCCTTGATGTTTGAGTCTCGGCAGAGGGCGTCGACCTCATACACGAAATAGCAAGGTGGCGGGGGAGCTTGGAATGGATCCGGAGGGAGCGCAGTGTTGTTCGCGAGACGGACATTTTCAGCCTTCAGCTTCTTGAACTCTCCCTCCAAAGACGCAATGCGCGAACGCATGCGATCGGCAGTCTCGGCATCCTACAAAGAAGACCATCAGTCAGTATATCTATGAAGAGCTAGCGAGCGAGACTGGCGAATGGCAATTAAAAAGCTTACCACACCGCCCTGGCTTCGCGCGAGGAGTTTGTCGGCGACGGCCAGCCATTTCTCAAGGTGAAGAGAAAGGCTCCTGAGTTTGCTGAAATATGGTCTCCTACCTCTAAATCTCTTATCTTGGATACTATCAAACTGGTTATGGACTACAATGAAAGCGGAAATGAACATTACAGCTCCCAAGAATGAGAATTATATGAGAAGTCCATGACAAAGAGGAGACTCTATGATAGAGAACATGACAGGAACAACCCATATGCTCCTGCTAAGCCTCCCAAATACTACCCCAAGCCATTCAACTACCAGAGAAGACAACAAGAAAAGAAAGACGAGCAGCAACAACATCAAGCTTAGAGATATATGAGAATGTGGAAATGATCTTTTGTAAAAATGATACTTTGGAAAATCACATTTATATAATTCTAAGTTTTGTTCATACCATCTTGATTATAGTCTTATGCTTGCTTACACTGATTTATCTATTTACATATTTAGCACTTTTTATGTCTATAATTCACCTTAGTGTAAAGGATTCTGACTTCTACAAATAAGGAGAGATTGTTGGGTATTGTATCCACATTAACCCATATTTGATGAAGTCACCCTTGAACTAAGATGAATTAAGTTGTATTTGATGCCCTGTTTGAGTTATGTATGTGCATGATTCTAATGCCAAGTGTAGACCAATGTCAGTCTACAATGGGTCACCAAACACAAGACCATACAATGTAATGTCTCATTGTGTGATCAATGTTGTTGACTCATGTGTAGCCTCTCTATTGAGATACACTTCATATTCAAGCACTAGGACTAATTGGAGAAAAGACTTGTTGCTGAATTCACCAAAGAAGAAGAGAATTCTGTTGAAAGAATTTTACTAAGTACTTTACTCGAGTAGATCTCTACTTACTCGAGTAAAATACTTTATACTCGAGTAAGAAAGTTTGATCTCGAGTAGTCAAGTTATAGCTCTCGAGTAGCTAAGTCAACTACTCGAGTAGATTCCTTCTCTTTCTCGAGTTAACAGAATTTCTTCTCCAGAAGTTTTCTAAGTAAATTACTCGAGTAGTCATAAAAGTACTCGAGTAGTTTAAACCCTTTATCTCGAGTTACAAAAGTCTGGGTTTCACGTAATTTTTCCTCACTCGAGTAGTCAAGTCATGTACTCGAGTAGTTCATCTACTACTCGAGTAGTACAGAGTTTATACTCGAGTAACAAGATTTTCTTCCCTCAAAATTTTTCTAAGTCTATTACTCGAGTACCTATTTCTGTATACTCGAGTAGTTCTTATCCTCTCGAGTATTTCAGTTTCAATACTCGAGTAACCCATAATTCTATTCCAGAAAATATTCCAAGTCTCTGACTCGAGTAGTTCTTCTACCTCTCGAGTAGTTTATTCCTATTCATTCGAGTAGTATTTATTGTACTCGAGTATGCCAACTCCACTTCTCATGTAACTGTTTAAGCACTCGAGTAAATCTCTTTGCACTCGAGTAGCTGATCTTCATTTTCAATTTTTCTTCAAGTCTTTACTCGAGTAGTTCTCTTCTGTTTACTCGTGTAGTTCTAAATAGTACTCGAGTAGCTTTATATTCACTCGAGTATGTCAGCTTCACTTTTTCAGAAAATTCATTAAGTCCAGAATTGACAGATTTCTTAATCAGCCTTGACGTGATTGGTCCACATGTACCTCATTAAAAATTAATTATGACTGTTAGCGCAGATCCTATATAAGGTCTTGTCAAACCGACAAACCCTAAGAATAAGTTTTGCAGTCAAATTATTCTAAGTTCTCTGAATCTCTTTCTCTCTAAAGATGAAAGCCTCCGCCGCCGATCTTCACCGCTCACATCCGGCTAGGGTTTTCGATTTCAGAGGATTCAGATCAAGAAGGTTTACAGATCGATATCGTCGCTCAATTCCTCATCTTCTATCCGATCGTGTGAAGTCAAGAAAGTCCAGATCTAGCTTTGCCGAGATTTTCTTCAACCTCTCTGATAAAGCTGCAAAGCTTAAAAGAGGAAGATCCAGGCCGTTTGTTTACAGATCTGATAAAGATTCACTGTTTGTATTTCTACATACGCTCTATTTCATTCTTGTAGGAGAATTTTCTCCTAGTGTAGGAGCTTTTGTCTCTGAGATTGTAGGAAGCTTTATCTTCCGAGTGTAGATCCGTTTTGTGGATCGAGATTGTTGGAACTTCGTTTCGAGGCATATGATTTGTTTTCAATCCGAGATAGTGGAGTAGCCGAGACTAGTGTATTGCTAGATCGGTGAGGGAATGTGGATGTACCCAAGGTTGGGGAACCACTATAAATCTTGTGTCATCTGTGATTGATTGGTAGATAGTTCTGTGCTTAGATCTCAAATTCTTATTCCACAAAAAGATGCACATCTCACCTATTCACCCCCATCTAGGTGATTTAGGTAGACAACTCAACACTTTCAACACATTTTCTTGCACAATCTCTGGAACTTGCTCCCCCTCAACATTAACACTAGAGGGCAGCAGTTGCGATCCATCTGTATTCTGATTTATTCTTTAATGTAGTTTATCAAGGAATGAGTCAATATATTCTTGTAGACTCATAGAAGATTGACTCTGCTCCCCCTCAGCAGGAGCAACCATTCTGAGATTCTCTTCCTCAATGTCCTCATAGATTCTAGTTACAACATCACCAACCAGTTTATCAGTAGTTTCTGCTGGAGTTCCTTCAGACCGAGAGACACTACCTTGTAGAGTCTTTGTTGTAGGTTCTGATGACATAAAAACCTGAGCACTCACATATCTTCTAGTCACAGTAGTAGATTCAAACAACTATGGGTCATGAGGTTATTCACCTCTGCTCTCGGAAGAGCTGCTTTCTGAACTCTCCTCAGTGATGGTGACTATTTTCTTTCTCTTTCTGTCACCAGGCTGTTGGTGTGGGAGCAATACTCCGTCCCACCTTTCAAACATCCTATAGTCCATCTTTCTCATGTGATGAATCTTAGCTCTTAGCCTCATATCAAGGATCCCTGGAGCAGAGCACAACAAGTATAAGGATAGAATTCTACCCAAGTTGGGTTCTGGAATGCACTCCACTATTCTATCAAAAAGAATCCTTCCCCCGTCAGTCCTCTTAGACAGAATCACTCGTCATTATCTCAAACATCTTCCTGGAAATCTTATCATGAGACCCTATTTTGCAGATTAAGGCCTTGCCTATTACATCGGCCAAGAAATTCCTCTTCAGATTCATCTCTTTTCTCAGTATAAAACCAGTGATGTGCTTTGACAGGGCACACCATTTAAGAGCTAACTTTACATCCTCAAGAAAAGTTCATCTTCCTCATCTGTCGGCCCAAACTTAGTCAGGTGCAGAGCCTTATTCAACCACCTCGAGGAGATCTTATGATGCCGGCTCGTCTCCCATCCCCTTGCCCGTTGATGCTAAGAGTGCTCGTGATCAAGTTGCTGTGGATGATGATCAAGTTGCTCGTGATCAAGTTGATGCGGCGCAACATAAAGATGCCCGACGACCTTCTACCACGACTCGTGACCTTGGTGGCTACAATCTTCGTTCGCGGTGGGCTTAAGCCCTTTCCTTATTTGCACCTTTATTTTCCTAGTTTAATGTTATCATTATTTCATGTTGTCTTTTATTTTGGACATGTTTAATTTTTGGTGTGCTTATAGCCATCCAATAGATGATAAATTGGATGGCTAGATTTATTTTGCTTGTTTTGGGACTTGCCTATATATAGGCTTATTTGATGAGAAATGAAGGCATGCTACTTGAAAACCTAAATTAATCCTCTCTTGAGAATTTCGGCCACCTCCCTTTGGGATTGCCGCCCCCCTCCCCCCCCCGCTCATCCTCCTTCTCCTCCTTTGTTAGCCAATCGCTTGGGTGATCCAAGGCTTGTGAAACGCGGAGGCGGATGCTTCTCGGTGTGACTCCGACGAAGAAGAAGGTTGCCGCTCGGTGTGACGCCGGTGGTGCATGGACGTGTGACTCTTCCACTTTCCTTGTATGATCTTCACCTCATCTTGGGGAGGGTAATATCTACATCTTTCCTTTGTGATTTCTTGTGAGATTTGGAATGGATGCAATGGCTTTTTATCCGCGATCTTGAATACGATCTTTTGGATTTAATCAAAAACCTTCTTACGTTTATTTTCGAAACCTTGCAAGAAGCCGGATCGGGTGGATCCTTTTGCTTGAGGAAGATCTTGGCATATAGTTATTGATCTTCCTCTCAAAAAGGTGTGGCGACCTTTACTTTCGATCTTCGGTGGGAAAGGATTGGACTTTAATTAGATCGTCGCTTTTAGTCCACTCCCCTCCGCGTGTTTGTGCGGGATGACAGTGAATCGTGCGGCTAGAATGTTTGTGTTAGGACGCGTTAGAACGTGTGACGTGGGCTTGAGTTGTAAGAAAATCTGTACGCTATTTTAATCCAACGAATCCCTACGTCAATTTGGTATCAGAGGGAGGTTCTCGTCAGTTTCCTAATTGGCACTCCTCCCCCGCTCAAAATTCAAATTTCAAATTTCAGAATTCAAATTTCGAATTTCAAATTTCAAATTTCAAAATTTCAAATTTCAAATTTCGAAATTTCAAATTTCAAATTTCAAAATTTCAAATTTCAAATTCAAAATTTCAAAATCCAAAATTCAAATTTCAAATTTCAGAATTCAAATTTCGAATTTCAATTTTCAAATTTCAAAATTTCGAATTTCAAATTTCAAAATTTCAAAATTTAAATTTCAAATTTAAAAAAAAATTCAAAAAAATTCAAATTTCGAATTTCAAATTTCAAATTTTGAATTTCAAATTTTAAATTTCAAATTTCAAAATTTCAAATTTCAAATTTCAAAATTTCAAATTTCAAATTTCAAAATTTCAAAATTCAAAATTTCAAATTTCAAACTTCAAAAAAAAAACAAAGAGAAAACTGCGCTCTAGCCTTTGGTTTTTAGGGTGTTAATGCGTACTCGGCATGGTACGGAGTACACGAACCCGTCTACCTCCACTATGGCTGAACACCCTGATGAGGAAACTAATCCTACGGCCATCACTGAGCTTAGGCAAGAATGAGGAGAGTTGAGGGGTTTGCTGACACAACTTTTGGCGAACCATGCTGCTCAAACACCACCACCACCTAACCGTGGACAAGTCCCCCGACCACCCCCGGTGCATGTTGCGGAACATGATGGGTACTTCCCCGGAGCAGCCCGTCAAGTTCCCAATCCGAAAAGAGAGTTCGATATAACAAAATCAATTCGTATGAAAGCCCCCTCTTACGATGGTATGGGAGACCCCCAAGTCTTCCTTACATGGGTGGTTGACATAGAATGCTATTTTGATTGGTATCACCTTACCGATGAGCAAAAGGTTCAAGTAGCTCGTATGAAATTAAACGGGAGAGCCAAGACCTTTTGGTTAAATGAGGAGCGACGTTTAGGGACCGGTCATGGTGTACCCCTAGTTGGTTGCACAGTTATGAAAAATTTGCTCACCGACCAATACGTGCCCGCTTACCACCGAACTCAAATGTTCGACGATCTTGCCACCCTTCGGCAAGGTCCAAAATCGGTGGCTGATTACATGGGTGAGTTAAAGGATAAGATGGTGCGGTGTGAGATCCAAGAGATGCCAGAGGTTACGCTTTCTAGGTTCCGTAAGGGTCTTAATCCGGACATTCAGAAGAAACTTCTTCGATATGACCACACTGATATTAATACTACTTTCAATGCCGCCTTAGATATTGAAAAACATCTGGCCATGAAAACCCAATCCCGTTACTCCCAACAAAAGGGAAAGACCCCCATAGGTGCCCTTTCCTCCACTTATTATGATAAGGGTAAGGCGAAGGTTGGGGATTCCAAACCAATTGTCGTGACTGCGAGAAACCCTAGGCAGCCTAATAGTGAGAGAATCCCTATTGGCAAGGCGAGCAAGGCTAACACCACGTGTTACTCTTGCGGCATTCAAGGCCACTATGCCTATGAGTGCCCCACCAAGGCCAAGGCTACTTTATCTCTTCTAGACGAGTCCACTAGTGACTTTGCAGATTTAGTGATTGAGGCAGATGAGGGTTATGAGACAGATGGTGTGCCTAGTGATATGGAGGATGGGCACCTACTTAGCGTTATGCGTTATATTCTGACGACCCCTCGCCCGCTTGACGATTGGAAGAGGTCCACAATTTCTCCCTCATCTTTAAGAGTGGGGAAAAATATTGTAAGCTCATCATTGATAGCGGCAGCTGCATGAATGTCGTTTCCGAGAACGCCGTTATGCGGATGCATTTGGCTACCGAGCCTCATCCTACCCCTTAGCAAGTGGCTTGGGTCAACAAGGTAACCATCCCGGTCACCAAGCGATGCCTAGTTCCACTTACGATCAAGTCATATACGGATGAGGTGTGGTGTGATGTCATCCCTATGGATGCTTGTCATGTGTTATTAGGCCGCCCTTGGCTCTATGACCGTGATGTGACCCACTACGGGAGGGCAAACACTTATGAGTTCAAATATAATGGGAAGGTAGTCACGTTAAAACCCACGGCCCCAAAGGAACCCAATAGCCCGAGTACGGATACTACAATCCCAGTAGAGAAGAAATTAGTAAGCCTAATGGGTAGAAGAAAATTTGAGAGGGACCCCTTTGTGGATGGGATTATTTATGCATTGGTTCTTTTGAATAATAATAAAGAAAATGGGGTTTTAGAAGATTTACCCAAAGAATTAAAAAAACTGTTGTAAGAGTATAAGGATGTCTACCCGGACGAGTTGCCCCCTACGTTGCCTCCTCTACGTGATATCCAACATGCCATTGACTTTATGTCGGGCGCCTCATTGCCTAATCAGCCCCATTATAGGTTGCACCCCGCAGCCCATGAGGAGCTCCAAGCCCAAATTTCGGATTTACTGGCTAAGGGGTTCATTAGGAACAGCAAGAGTCCGTGTGCGGTACCGGCTTTGTTGGCTCCAAAAAAGGATGGTACGTGGCGTATGTGTGTAGACAGTAGAGCCATAAATAAGATCACTATCAAGTATAGGTTTCCCATCCCTAGATTGGACGATCTTTTGGATATGTTGTCTGGTGCCTCGATCTTCACGAAATTGGATTTGCGGAGTGGTTACCATCAGATTCGGATACGTGATGGGGATGAATGGAAAACTGCATTTAAATCTAAGGACGGGCTCTACGAGTGGTTGGTCATGCCATTTGGGTTGTCAAATGCTCCAAGCACATTCTCACGAATGATGACCCACATATTCCAACCATACATGGGACGATTTGTGGTGGTGTACTTTGATGACCTATTGATTTATAGCACCACTTTTGACTCATATGTGTCTCACCTACGGATTATTCTATCTACACTTCGGGACGAAAAATTATATTTAAATTTAAACAAGTGTATATTTTATGTAAAGGAAGTGGAATTTTTGGGCTACCTGGTTGGATCTGAGGGAATAAAGGTAGACCCCAGTAAGGTGAAAGCAATTCTGGATTGGCCCGAACCCACAAGCTTGAGAGACGTTAGGAGTTTCCACGGGTTAGCCTCATTTTATAGACGATTTATTCGGGATTTTAGTACTATTACGGCTCCCATGACGGAATGCATGAAAAGGGGTGAGTTTAAATGGACGCCAGCAGCTGCCCAGGCATTCCAACACATTAAGAAGATGATGACTGAGGCTCCTATTTTGCGCTTACCAGATTTTAATAAAGTATTTGAATTGACATGTGACGCATCCGGAGTAGGAGTAGGAGGTGTCTTAAGCCAAGAGGGACATCCAATAAGTTATTATAGCGAGAAATTGGCGGGTGCAAAACTTAATTATTCCAATTACGATAGAGAGTTCGATGCCATCATTAGATGCCTACACCAGTGGAGACACTACCTCCTTTCCAAGGAGTTCGTGATTCTCTCTGACCATGATGCACTTAGGCACATTAATGGGCAATCTAAAATCAGCCCCCGTCATGCAAAATGGGTATCTTATCTGCAAGAGTTTTCGTTCACCTTAAAACACCTTAAGGGCACTGAAAATCGTGTGGCCGACGCGCTTAGTCGAGCGACACTTTTATTGTCGATAATGGAAGTAAAGGTTGTCGGATTTGAGAGAATAAAGGATGAATATGCCATGTGTCCTGATTTTGGAGAGGCGTATCTAGCGGCACACGATGACTCACCAATGATAGTGTCAGCATATGTATTGAGAGACGGTTATTTATTTCGGCACGCTAAGCTATGTATTCCCCGTACCTCCCTACGCCATCACATAGTATGGGAACTACATAGTGGTGGGTTGAGCTGCTATTTTGGGCGGGATAAAACGATAGCCTTAGTCGAGGAGAAATTCTATTGGCCTAAACTTCGCATTTTAGTTGGGAAAATCGTGAGTAGCTGTCAGGTTTGTCAAATGTCTAAAGGGGGAAAGACTAATGTGGGACTATACACTCCGTTGCCTATTCCATCTATTCCTTGGGAGGACGTGAGTATGGACTTTATTTTGGGACTTCCTCCAACCCAGCGACGACAAGATTCCATTTTTGTGGTGGTTGATAGGTTCTCTAAGATGGCTTATTTCATACCCTGTAGTAAGACTAATGACGCGTCTCACATTGCAAAATTATATTTTAAAGAGGTGGTGAGTCACCGCGGCGTTCCTAAGACCATTGTCTCGGATCGCGACGTTAAATTCACAAGTTATTTTTGGAAGACGCTTTGGACATTAATGGGAACGAAGTTGTTGTCTTCCGCCGCCTATCACCCACAAACTGATGGGCAGACGGAAGTGGTAAATAGGAGTTTGGGAAACTTGTTGCGTTGTCTTGTGGGTGACCACAAAGGCACTTGGGATTTGCTCCTCGCCCAAGCCCAATTAGCCTACAACAACTCTACCAATCGGTCTACGGGTATGTCACCAAATGAAGTAGTGCACGGGTACCTTGCGAATGTGCCTATTGACTTGATTCCGTTACCTCCATCTTATCATACAAGTCAATTTGCACAATCTTTTGCCGAGCACATACATGACTTACATGCTCAAATACGAACAACTTTAGCTACCACGTATGAGTCGTATCGATCCCAAGCGAATTTACATCGGAGGGAGTCTAACTTCCAAGTTGGCGATCTTGTTTTAGTGCGCCTTATTCCCACGCGGATGCCTTCTAGCACCGTTAAGAAGTTGGCACCAAAGCGAGCCGGCCCGTTTCGAATTATTAAGAGGCTAGGAGATAACACGTTTGTTTTGGATTTGCCGACGGATTGGTGTATTTCACCCATTTTCAATGTTTCGGATTTAACGCCGTATGTTTCCATTCCAACTGAGTTGACTTCTACGCCTTCTTTTTCCCCCAATATTTCTTCCTCCACAAATGTCTCTTCTGGGTTGGTGAGTGGTAGTTCCGCGAGTCATTCTTCCATTGCACCTACAGGCCTAGCGTCGGGTGGTAAGTCTTCTACTTTGCTTCCACATGCTGATATGTTTCCTAGATTTCCCCGTACATTTCTTGTCCCAGCTCAGGTACTTGCAGATGGCTACATTTCTCCAGCTGATGGCGGCCATCGCCGCTTCCTCGTTCGTTGGCGTGATCGTCCGCCCTCCGACGACTCCTGGGTTATTGAGTCGGATCTCTTTTGCTTGGATGAGGACCTCCTCCGCCGCTACCTTGCAGCCCACTCATCGGTGCTGAGTGACTTTAAGGGGGGGGGGGGAGGATTGATGCCGGCTAGTCTCCCATCCCCTTGCCCGTTGATGCTAAGAGTGCTCGTGATCAAGTTGTTGTGGATGATGATCAAGTTGCTCGTGATCAAGTTGATGCGGCGCAACATAAAGATGCCCGACGACCTTCTACCGTGACTCGTGACCTTGGTGGCTACAATCTTCGTTCGCGGCGGGCTTAAGCCCTTTCCTTATTTGCACCTTTATTTTCCTAGTTTAATGTTATCATTATTTCATGTTGTCTTTTATTTTGGACATGTTTAATTTTTGGTGTGCTCATAGCCATCCAATAGATGATAAATTGGATGGCTAGATTTATTTTGCTTGTTTTGGGACTTGCCTATATATAGGCTTATTTGATGAGAATGAAGGCATGCTACTTGAAAACCTAAATTAATCCTCTCTTGAGAATTTCGGCCACCTCCCTTTGGGATTGCCACCCCCCTCTCATCCTCTTTCTCCTCCTTTGTTAGCCAATCGCTTGGGTGATCCAAGGCTTGTGAAATGCGGAGGCGGATGCTTCTCGGTGTGACTCCGGCGAAGAAGAAGGTTGCCGCTCGGTGTGACGCCGGTGGTGCGTGGACGTGTGACTCTTCCACTTTCCTTGTGTGATCTTCACCTCATCTTGGGGAGGGTAATATCTACATATTTCCTTTGTGATTTCTTGTGAGATTTGGAATGGATGCAATGGCTTTTTATCCGCGATCTTGAATACGATCTTTTGGATTTAATCAAAAACCTTCTTGCATTTATTTTCGAAACCTTGCAAGAAGCCGGATCGGGTGTATCCTTTTGCTTGAGGAAGATCTTGGCATATAGTTATTGATCTTCCTCTCAAAAAGGTGTGGCGACCTTTGCTTTCGATCTTCGGTGGGAAAGGATTGGACTTTAATTAGATCGTCGCTTTTAGTCCACTCCCCTCCGCGTGTTTGTGCGGGATGACAGTGAATCATGCGGCTAGAATGTTTGTGTTAGGACGCGTTAGAACGTGTGACGTGGGCTTGAGTTGTAAGAAAATCCATACGCTATTTTAATCCGACGAATCCCTACGTCATCTTAATCTTGTTTCCACTGATTGAAGTCTTAATCTTAATGGAGGAAGTGTCTACTTTGGAATTTGAGTATAGTTCTAACACTTCTAATTTCCAGATTGAGCTTGGTTCTGACAGAATGAATTCTAGGTTGGCGGTAGTCAGAAGATGAAGAACTAGCTGTATTTCTTCAGGAGCATCCTTGAAACCATTTCTAATAAGTTCAGATCCCTCGAATAGAAAATCCAGTCCTTTAGGTGCCACCGAACCTTTGGGACTTTGTAGAGTTGAAGAGCTTGCTCATGAACACTTCTGCAGGGATGTAGAAAGTCTAATAGGGCAAGGAACTATGTAATATTCTAGGCACACTGATGTATGCTAAGGGGTTTTATGAGGTGATTTAATATGACATTTGAGTTACTTCAGAGATTCAAAGTTCTTTTACGTTAAATACTTGAGTTATACGAAAGTTGGCCTTAAAATAAATAGCAAGATTGAAATGCAAACGTCAACAATTGGTGTCATGTGATGAGTTGCTAACCAATTATTTCTAATAATACAATCATATAGAATAATAATACTAAGACTTTGAAAGAGAAATACTGCAACTAAACTACTTTTGTATTTTTAGTTGAGGGATAACTCGAGCTAGTACCGATCGTGCATTCTTTCGCCAGGTCGTCGCCTACTTCCTTGAAATTACTTCTTCAGGGCCGTGCACTCTCACTCTTAGTAGTCCTTCACTCAGAGGAAAAAAGTACAAAGAAGAATAATTTAGCAATAACTAACAATTACAGTTTTCATTCATTCAAATGATGATTACAACAAGAGCATTCATGCATATTTATAGATCTTAAGAGCCATGAAAGGTGAGGAGGGAATGACTTTGGAGTCCATGTATTTGGTTGGAGGTTGTACCATCATTATGGTGGTCTTTAGTCACATGTTTGAATGATGATGAAAATAAGATAGCTTATGTGTGAAAGGGGAGAACTTTGTGGTGGCTCTTAATGATATGCAGAAAAAAATGGTTTGTGTGAAAAGGGGCTGGTTTATGGTGACTAATAATGATATGTAGAAAATAAAGTGATTTATGTGTGAAAAGTGGGTGGTTTTTGGTGGTAATTCTTGACTTGTAGAAATTTAAGTGGTTTATGTGTGAAAAGAAGGTGATTTGTGGTGGTCATCATGATATAAAGAAAAAAAGGTGGTTTAACATGTGCGCTAAGTTATGTTGGGTTTGGGTGGTATTGGACTTGGCTTGCTCAAGATCTATAATATATCCTACAATATGAAAAGCCAATATTACATAAGTAGTAGCCCAAAATACATAAGGCTTAAAATGCTAGTGAGCTCATAAGTATACTCAAAATAAAATACATATTTAATTTGAAGGTTCATTGACATCATGCATGTCGACGTCAACGTTTTCTACCATCTTGATTTAACTTGTCCTGCATCAGCTCCCCCAGGCTTTAAAGAATTTGCTTCCGTCGAATGTGAGTCTAGGTAAGCCTGTAGGAGCTCTGAATCCAACTATTGTAGCTCTTCAATAGTAATCCATGAATCATCAATTTGGAATAGACCTTTACAACAAACAAGGAAGCGCTGAGTAACACCATCAACTGAACATATCATCTTCTCATCAAGTATTTGTACTGGCCAATGAGACCTCGGGTGTCTCGAGGAAGGGGTTGGCAGTTGTCTACCAACTAGTTCCTGCATGTTAGTACTAATATTAGTATCCACATCGAAATCATAAAACTTAGTTAGATCAGCAATGTTAGATACTGATGAATAACAATCATCTATAAGTATATCTAATTCAAAACCATTATTATTAATCTTCTTAATGATCTTGTATGTACCAACTCTTTTATTGGTTAGCTTCTTAAGAGTGCTTGAGGGCATTTTTTTCGGTCTCACCTTCACAAGCATCATATGTAACATCCTATTTTCAACTACACCCCTAAGAGTGGTTTTGTCATGACTAGGTCATGACAAAACCCTAGGAAGCTCAAGAGACCATGTGACCTTAGGCATGAAGGTGAAAATCACCATGATCTGCAAATAGTAATTTCCATTCACCAGACCAAGGGTTTAACCTTAGGGCTTTAATTGGGTTCCAGGACCCCACCACAACACCCCTAACTCTTTGGGTGGTCCATAGGGTTACTAAGGACCCATTGGGGACAATCAAAAATGTTAAGTTGACCAAGTCAACCCTAGACCTAAAATGGTCAAAGTGTCCTAACTAAGGGTCAAGTGACCTTTAGGGTGCCAATCTAACCCTACCCAACCCCACCTAGACCTTAGGGGAGGCCAATGGGTCACCATGAACTCATTGGGGTCAAACTAAAAGGTCAATTTGAACAAGGTCAACTCAATCCTTGAAATATGTCAAACTAGCCTAAATGGCTAGCTCGAGCCCAATCCACTTGAGCTAATCTCATTTTAATTATTCATCTGAGTCAATGGGGGTGTGTTTGGCTGACATAATCATCACAAATCGGCCATAGTGACTAGGAGAGAGAAAATGTGAGTTTCCACAATTTTAGAGAGAGAAAGTGAGCTTTAATGGCCATGGAAGGCCAAGGGCCTCCTCAATCCTTCTCCAATGGCAAGGTTCCTCCGCCCTAGTCAGTTAGGGGAATATTGACAGCCATAGCCAGCCATCAAAGTGGCTGAAATTAATTCCTCCCACAAGGAAGAGAGAGAAAGAAGAGAGAGAAAGAGGAGAGAGAAGGCCATTAATGGTCATGGGAGATCAAGTGTTCCTCTCCTCACCTCCAAAGGCTTGATTCATCTTCCCCCATCTGTTCTGAGGAGATCAAGAGTTTTTCTAGGCTGTACAGTGGCTGCATTCACTGGATCTTACCTTGGCTGAAATCCTCCTTTAATGGCCATTAATGGCAATTGGTGCTTGACCAATCCCCTCCCCCATTTTGCTATTTTAAAAGCTTCACCAAGCTGAGAGGATTCATTTCCACCCCTCCCCTGAAGAAATCGAAGCCCTTCACTGTACAGTTGCAGAGCACCGAAAAGCTCCACTGCCGGAAATGGCGACGCAGCGGCCGGTAAGGCAACAACCCCCCCACACAGGTCCACTTCTCCTCTCCCCTTGTGCTAGAATCTTAGATCACTTAGGAGAGAAATCAGGATCAATTGAGCCCGATTGAGAGAGAAAAATTTCAGATTTTTTCGCGGTTTTATTTCCCTGTGGGTTCGCCGAAAACCGCCCCTCCGGCGGCCGTGCCGCCTTCCGGCGATAGCCACCACCTCAACAGAGGTGGTGGTGGTGGCTGACCGGGGAGGGGACTGGATCGCCGACAAATTGATCTGGAAATGTCTCCAGGTCGGGCTGATCTCGGCCAACGGCTGGAGGAAGAAGACAACCTCCTAGCCGTCGGATTAGACCTGTGCAAAGTTTATATATAATTATTAATTTTATCCACTTTACTGTGCACTATTTTGAAACAGAAAATTAAGGCCCTTAGGGGATGAAACTTGAAAAGTGGCCAACATTACAATTGTAGCACTTGAAGTCTAATTTATTTTAAAATTGATTTCGACCAATTTGGGTAAGTGGTTTGACCACAACACCCAAAAATGATGCGGCCTATACATAGGCTTGACCAGAGACTAAATTCAGTTCCCCCATCCATACATCCATCAAAATAACTTGAAAGTTTTACTGGGGGTCACCATTATATATACTATAACATATCTAAAAATGAGAATTTTTAGAAATCATTTTCCTAAAGTTTTTTAAAAAATTAATAAACTATGTATGAATTATTTAATGGGTCTAATGACCTCTAAACCCACCAAAATTTTGGTGGTTGACTCTTAGGGTCATATTGTGACTCTGATAAAAAATTCAGCCCCTTTGGGGGTTGATTTTAATAGGGATTGGTGTGACCAAAGATTGGACCCTTAAGAGTAATTTAGAGCAAAGAGTGTTCGGGGTATAGAGGGGCCAATTCTCACCCAAAGGGGTTGGTAATTTGGCTAGAGCTCCATAGTCATTTAAAACACCCTCTCATGGAGTTGGAGATGGTTTTGGGGGGGGGGGGATTTTCCCTAGTACTCTAGTTCAAACCCTAAGATTGAATTTTGAGGGTTTGTGAAGGACATGGAGTGATATAACTTTGTATGGACTTGGAGTTTTGTCCATGAGGTCATAGGGTGGTTAATAGGCCTAGGAAGGATTTTTGTGATAATTAGACATAGACACACAACTTAATTCAATTAGGAATTGTTTAGGCCTATACCTTTATTAAAAAATTTGTAGGGTCATATGACCTTGGATCCTTATGCAATTTTGGTAGAAGAGTTTTTATTATAATATGAGTATCTGAAAATTATTGTATGATGTTTGGAAGAAATTAACTCATACTTGTAGTTATAACTTTTATGTTGCCCCTATGGATGATTTTGATAAAATCATGGTTTAACTAACTTAGAATGTTATGAAACTTAGTCAGTGATGATTTATGATCAATTAAAGCCCTGATAATTTTTTGTAATTTTTGGATAATATTTTGAGGTACTTCTCTCTTTAAATCTATTTATTGTATTTATTTTGAATTAATTATTTAGGGGCTGATACCTTTATGAAAATCTATGAAATTTGGAATTCACTGATATTTTGCTATCATATAGTGTTCATAATATTTGGGTTGGCATAACTTAAGGAAATCTAGTACTTCATGTTCCAAATTATCCATGACCTAACTTTTGGGAAAATTTAATAAATGCCAAATTAATTAGGAAAATTATAAGTTTCTGGATTTAGGATAAATGTGTCATGATAGACACCCAATAATTATATCAGGGATTTTGGATGAAAATTTGGAGTACCTCCTATCATGTACATCATATAGCTTAGACTGCTTTGCATATAGTAAAACTGCGAAAATTGTGATAGCATGTGGAATGGACATAGGGAGATAGGGTTAATAGTTTACTGACTTTGGTTAAGTGAAAATGAGTTCATAATTAGGAGTCATGATGTGGAAGTATCGAGTTGACTAGTGTTAAATGACGCTCGGGATCGATGAAACATCGTCCTTCCTGTGGAGGAAAAGTGAGTCAAAATATGCTAGGGTTAGATTAAATATAACTTTAAATGTGGTTTGCTATGGGTAGATACCAATAATAATAAGTACCTTGCGAAAGGGAGCTTTGCGCTTCTGCCCATCATAGTTCTTAGTGTCCTCGAGAGCCCTTCACAGGGAATGCCTGGAGCAGTCCAAGGTTAATGTAAGTCGTAAGACTAAATGGAATACAAGAGTAATTAGAAATACTCTAGGATTACACTTATACTCACACTACCCGGTGTTGTGGGAGTTAGGTTGGGTTTCACGAGCGGTAAGCTCGGTGTTTTGGTGATGGACAGGTTAGCCCGGTGAGCTGATGAATCGATAGATATTTGTGTCGGACGGGTCAGTCCGGGGAGCTTTGGCTCGGTAAATATTTATGACGGACATGATAGTCTGGGTAGCTTTGGCTCGGTGGGAAAATACATTAATGTTGCATGTGCATAAAATATAAGGTGATGGGTCTTTGGTATTGGAGAGTCGTCGCACCGACACAAATACGTTGACTCGGCAAGTATGGTTTAGAACTTAGCCAAATATAGTCCGGTACGTTAGCCGACAAGAGTACGTAGGAGCTCCGCTTAGTGCACCAGCGTTGAGGCGTATGATAGGTCTGACTGATAGTGCTGATACCAATTTAGAGGTGGGCGAGGTCTAACCCACCGCTTCTGTTTTCCACTACGGAGGTATCCTGGGAGGTTAGGCTCCAGAAAGGAGGAACTAAAGTTCTGTGTGCATAGAGTCTGGTGTGTGAGTTGCACTTGCATGTTCTTACCATAGCATACTTGCATGAATTATGACATATCATTACACTACACTCATAATTGCATACAACCCGACACCCCATCGTATAAATTGGTATGAGACTTTTTATACGATGAGAGCCTTGCAAAATAACCCTTAACTTATAAGTTTATATGAGCATTCATATAAGTTAAAGTTACTTATTCCTTAGTTAACTTTACATGTTCTTATTGTTCTACTTTACTTGTTTACAATTCTGCTTTCTCGTTATAGTTCTTTTATACACACACCTGCTAGGGTAGTTATCACATGCTTGTTCCATTCTGCTTTGTTGTCCTCCACTTTCATCCTCACCGCATGATGCCTGAGAGTCACGGGGGTGAGACGAGGATGATAGTGACTTAGTCTTTATGACTAACGGTCGGTGACCACATCATTTTAGGGGACCGAATAGTAGGAGCATCAGTACCAGAAGGACAAGGAGGCAGGACATGAGGAGCAGTTGCTGCGCACTACCACTATTGCACTGCGACGGGTAAAGAATGGATTTCAGTTTGCTTCCGCTTAGATGTTGAGAGTTGCGAGAGTGTTGTAGTGAGGACTTGATGTACCAGGTTCAAGCCCGTTAATATATCTATTTACCTTTCAGCTTCAGTATGTCTTTATCATGTGGACATTGTTGTGATTTAAATTTCATATTATATATGATATGTGGACTGGAACTTATCTGTATACTTCTCTTTCTTTGGTGATCGTTAAGACCGACAGGATCTCCATTTTGTAGTGGCGACCCACCCGAGCATCGGTGTCACCGCCAAATGGCGATTTTGGGCATAAGACCCGATAATTAAAAAGAAAAAAATGGGGTCTTACACCATGTCTCTAACTGCGAATTCAACAGGGTGCCTGTATTGATAAGCAACTTTCTTATAACTTTCATATTTTAACGTAAGTCTTTTGTCGAATCTCCTTATGTAACTCATGTATGTGTTCGACAAATGATGATGAAAATGTTGATGTCCTATAAGTAGAAGGTAAATCAATGAGATCAATGGGCTTTCTTGGGTCTTATCCTGTAATAATTTGAAAAGGTGACATACCCGTGGATCTATTAACAGAACTATTATAAGCAAACTCAGCGATATGTAGAACTAAATCCCAAGTAGCAGAAGGTTCAGCGACTAAGCTCCTAAGAAGGTCTTCAAGGCTACTGTTCACAACTTCTGTTTGACCATCAGTCTGGGGGTGGTATACAGTAGAAAAGGCTAACTTAGTTCCTAATTTCTTCCATAGAGTTTTCCAAAAATAGCTAACAAAGTGCACATCCCTATCAGATACAATAGTTTTTGGTAATCCATGTAGAGGGGCAACTTCCTTCATGAAAAGTGTGGCAATATATGAGGTATCAGATGTTTTATGACATGGAATGAAATGGGCCATTTTGGAGAACCTATCAACGATAATGAATATGGAGTCATAACAATGTGATGTGCGTAGCAATCCTAACACAAAGTCCATACTAATATCCTTCATAGGTCTATATGGTATGGGTAAGGGGGTATATGAGCCAGCTATGGGCCTCCCTCGCTTTGCCAATTGAAAAATACGACACCGCCCAACAATACGAGCCATATTACGCTTAAGGCTCTGCCAAAAGAATCTATCCTCGACGATAACAATGGTCATATCTCGGCCAAAATGTCCAACACCTCCTCCTGCATGCATTTCCTCAATGAGGAAGTCACTAAGTGAAGAATCAGGAATACAAAGATGTGTTCCACGAAATAAGTAGCCATCTATTATCTGGTACTCAGTGTGAGGACTCTGGGACTCGGCATAAAAAGATGCATAAATATGACAAAAATCGTTGCAATTAATGTAATCATTCTTCATCTTATCAAACCTGGTGACTGTAGTGCTCATGACCCTCATAGTAGTACATACTCAACTTAGTGCATCTGCCACTTTGTTCTTAGCACCGAATGTATGCTTAAGGACAAATGTATATTCTTGTAAAAAATGAATCCACTTAGCTTGTCAGGAGCTAAGCTTCTTTTGGGAGTTTATATATTTTAGTGCTTCATGGTCGAATACAACACAAATTCTTTAAAAAGAAGATAATGTCTCCAATGACGAAGTGATTGAATAATAACATAAAATTCTTTATCGTAGGTTGAATACTTTTGTTGAGCCATATTTAATTTTTCGCTAAAGAATGCTATATGATGACCTTCTTGCTTTATAGGATGTCACCAATGCTAACTCCCGAAGAATCACAAGACACTTCAAAAACCTTAGTAAAATCTAGGAGCCTCAAAACAGGGGGTCTTGATAAGCAATTCTTAATCTCTAAGAAGGCCTTCAAGGCTGTGGTAGTCCATCTAAACACACCCTTTTGGAGACATTGAGTGATATGCGCCATTATAGTGTTGATTCCTCGAATAAATCGACAATAGAAGGTTGTTAATTCATGAAAACTATGAACTTCATAAATAGATGATGGTACTTGTAACACCCAAAATTTGAAGAGCCAAAGTGTTCGATGAATTTCTGGGATCGTCGAAGGCCGTTTGACGAAAGTCAAGCTGAGGCCGTTCGACGAAATTCGAACTAGGGCCGTTCCACGAAAGTCGAACTGGGGTCGTTCGACGAAAGTTGAACTGATGCCGTTTGACAAAAGTCGAGCTGAGGGCTTTTCGTTGAGCGCAGTGCTGTCCGTCGATCTTGGGCCTTTTCATCAAGCTCACTCCATTTCGTCGAGCTCGGGTCCTTTTCGTCGAGCTTGGCCGGTTATCGAGCTCTTAGCTGTTTGTCGAGCTCTCTACTATTCGTGGAGCGCAGCCCGATCGACGAAGCCTAAACCGTTCAACTAATTGCTGAAATGCGGTTCGTAGATTGAAATCTTAACAGATTGTTTTTACTTCAAGGTTGATCCTGGACCCCAAGATCTTCTGCCCGACGGGTTTTAGTAGGGCTGAACGGTTCTCTCCCTCATTTGTTCTCATTTTGGAGGTGACTTAGGGTTTGGGTGAGAGAGAGAGAGAGAGAGAGTTCAGAGGCGAAAGATAGGAGCTTTCTCCGTCATTATCGGAGCTTTAGAGCTCCGATCGTCGTTCCGAGGCCAGATTCGTGAAGAGAACGCGAAGGCGCTCATTTTAATCCATGCAAGACAAGAGTTTCATGGCTAGAAAGAGGATTCGAAGGGTAACGACACTTATCCTCTCTATTTTAGGATGCATGTATGACATCTACACTTTCCATGTTTTCTTTCAAGCATTCTAGGCACCGTATCTCTCAAGTGAGAGGTGTTCGGGTTGCCATGGTTCAAGAGGAGCCACCGTGTCTATTGTGTCCATCCCCGGTATGATATTGTATTAGAGATTCGCTCCGTTAGTGGATTAGACATTGTGGGTGAAGCCGTAGTCGCGACCGTTAGTCCGACTTGGTGATGTTGCATTGCGAGCCTTAAGATTTTCTAGAAATCCGTTAACGGCAAGATGTCGTTTGTGATGATGTTTTCCCCCTTTATCGTGTGAGTACGTATGGCTAGAACATGACCGAGCGGGAATTAGAGTACGCGGGAGCACGGGGATGGTACGGTATAATTGTTGGATTAGGGTGGGAAAGGCATGAGATTGTGATGTGATAAGACGTAGTTTGTCTATGTGGTCGGCTGGCTAGCCCGTGACGTTGCAAGGTAATGTGTGGAGAGAGTCTCGGCGAGACAAGTCCCCTTCTATGGAACTGACGAGAACGCCAAGATTATAACAAGCCCGGGCGATACCAGCTGTGTCTCCTTCAGTGGACTAGGTCCCGATTTTGGAGTTGGGCCTGGGTCGCCGCGAACGAGTGGGGTCTAGCAAGGGTTTTTAGTATCGGTTTATTTGTTTAAATGGCGGCACCCTGACGTGAGAAGTCAGAGTTTGTAGGCAAGCCCGGGGTTTGTGACCCATGAGCGGGTGGGGCCAAGGTAAGAGTTTCATGTGGTGGCTTGTATGCTGCTTGGGGGAAATTGGAGAACCCTTGTGTTTGCGGCTTGAATGACGATGAGGAAATTGGAAGTACCCGATTTGATGATGTGTTAGAAGCATACGCTTTAGGGTGCCTTGGGTAAAACCCAGAATTGCATTCATGCTGCATTGTAGGCCCCCTTTATTATTTGCTCAACATAGAAACATGTTTGTTGCTTGGGACATCCAACCCTGTTTATAGCTTTACATGTTATTATTTATTGCATATAAAGTGCTGACCTATAGGGTTATGGAGTACCCCGTGGTCCGTTAGGGACGGTCGGGAGGTGATGTGTTGGTTACACAGTTAATGTCAGCCTTTGCTGACCCACGTTACCACAAATTTTTACAGGGCAAGGATCGCCAGTAGGAGCAAGCTCGCAGGCCAAAAAAGCCTAAGCCTTATGAAGTGAACCTTTATCTGCTTATGTTTTGATGCTATGATATGATCCTTGAGTTGAATTTCGGCTTGCATGCCGAGGTAGCCTAGGAGTGCTTTTGCACATTGATAGAATTGTTATTCAGCTTTGGACTCTTATTGTGTAAGGTCTTAAGGCCATTTTCATACTCCTGGTATGGTGGATAACTTCTAGTTTTGTTTGTCTGATTTCGCTATTTTACTCTGAGTTTTGAGTTGGGTAGATTTATATCATCTTTTAATGCTTAAGCTGTGATGTCTGTATGTTGTGGGGCCCCGACCAGAACCATATTATATGGTCATTATAGGGGAGGTGTTACAATTTGGTATTAGAGCCAGGTTAGTGTCCAAGGTAAAAATTTGTGGTTGAATATCATAATCAGATCGCATAATGAAGTTATCCACCTAGGAGTATCGTAGGACTATGCGTGTCCTTATGTCTAGTTGTGACTAGAAGCTGATTCTTGTTCTACTTCGCTTTTGTGAAGGGTGCAAGGGACGTGTAGGGGACGTCAAGGCCACGAGAAGAGCCTTCGGCAAGCAGTGCTACTGCTCAAGGTCCTTTGGGCATGGGGGTAATCCCGGCCGATTTCTATCGCATGCTCGCAGAAGCAATGGTAGCAGCACAAGTATCATTGCAGCACAAACTGTGACCCCTGTTGCACAGGTAGCAACTCCTGCTACCCCTGATGCGGTAACAGTCGTGCCAGGCAGAGGAGCCAAGCAAGCATTGCCATTAGTAGAAAGAGTGGTTGTTGGACATGGAGACCGACAAATAAAGTATTTTCTAAGCTCCCATCATCCAACGTTCAAGGGTGTCGGCACGCTGACCGATACAGAGGATTGGTGGGCAAGGATTCAAGAACTACTGAGGGCATCCGAGACCCCGGTAAAGAAGTAAGCTGAGTTTGCAAGTTTCATGTTGGGAAGCGATTCTAAGCTGTGGTGGGTGAGCCATAGCGGTCGCCAGTTTCCTGGATGCACCCCGACCATAGAAGAGTTCAAGAATGCTTTCTTGAAAAAGTACATTCCTGCATCGACGAGGTTAGCCCTTCAGAGGCAATTTTTGTACTTGGTGCAGCGGGACAAGATGGTGGATGAGTATGTTCAGGAGTTTACTCGGTTGGGTCGTTATGCTGGAATGACCATGGCTGACAATGTGGAAAAGGACAACATCTTCTATCATGGGATGAGGGAGAATCTGAGACAACCCCTCATATCTATGAAGAATGCTGGTTTCGATGAGCTGGTTGAGGCCGCCAGAATGTTGGAGAGCGATTTGGAGCGAACCCAATATCGAAAGGGTTTTGCGGCCAAGCAGGGAGAAAGAAAGTCTTCTCAATCTCAAGGAAGGACTGACGGGAGTAAGTGGAAGAAGAAGTCACATACCTACATGAATTGGGAGAAGGATAGTACGACGTCAGGGGGGTCTCGCTTCAAGGGACCACGAACGTGCTATAAGTGTGGTAAGCCGGGCCATATAGCTCGTTTCTGTACTGAGGGTGGCGCTGAGCAGGAGCCGAGGCAAGAGCAGTCGGTGCGCTCCGAGCCCAGTGCAGTAGAGAAAGGAAAGATGGTGGAGTCTAGCGCTTCTCATTTCCAACCAGTGCAGCCAAGGGCGTATAACCTTGGGCAGCAGGAAGTGATCCGCCAACCCGATGTGGTGACAGGTATGAAAGTTTGAGTTAATCTTTTACTTTAGACTTTCAAGATTGTTTATATATGTTGCCTATGTTTTAGGCTTTATGTTAGTTTCTGGATACCCCTCTAGGGTATTGTTTGATACGGGAGCGTCGCACTCCTTCCTTGTAGAAATTTTTATCCAGAGGATTGGAGTTGAGCCATTCTCGGCGGACACAGAGTTGAAGGTGTGCATGCCCAATGGGTCATCCATGACTACCGGGGTGAATGAGCGTATTTGTTGGACTATGGACGGAGTTGACTTCACGTTGGTAGCGGCGGTTCTACCGTTGGTTGAGATCGATTTAATATTGGGTATGGACTGACTTGCAGAGCAGCGTGCTAGTATTGACTGCCTATCTAAGGTGGTGACCCTGAGAAGTGAAGGGCAGGTAGAAGTTATGTTTTAAGGCCTTAGTGGAGTGGCCTGTTCCCTGATTTCGGCCAAGCAGTTGGTGAGGGCAGTTAACCAGGGAGGAGTAGCTCTTGTAGCACTGTTGGAGGTTCTCCTTTCCAGGTTGTCACTTGGAGATGTGCCGGTAGTGGCAGAGTTCTACGATATGTTTCCCGTGGATCTTCCTGGGGCACCTCCTCGACGGGAGATTGATTTCTCGATTGAGTTAGTGCTAGAGGCTAGGCCGGTGTCATGTCCTTTTAGGATGACACCAAAAGAGTTGGTCAAACTCAAATTACAGTTGCAGGAACTGTTGGAGCAGGGGTATATTAGACCCAGTTCTTCACCATGGAGCGCTCCAGTGTTGTTTGTGAAGAAGAAAGACGGTAGTATGCGGTTGTGCATAGACTACCGAAAGTTGAATAAACTGACTGTCAAGAATAAGTATCTGATTCCTCAGATAGATGACCTATTCGACCAGTTGGTGGGGTCAGTGGTGTATTCTCGGTGATGCCATTCTGGTTGACGAACGCACCATCTGTATTCATAGATTTGATGAATCGAGTATTTCGTGAATACTTAAACTCTTTTGTTGTCGTCTTTATTGACAATATTTTGGTATGCTCCAAATCAGAGGCGGTGCATGGGATTCATTTGAGAATAGTGTTGCAAGTATTGAGAGATAACCAGCTTTATGCAAAGTTCTCAAAGTGCGAGTTCTGGTTAGAGAGGGTGACATTTCTGGGCCATGTGATTAGTGGTGATGGGGTGGCGGTGGATCCTGCAAAAGTGGAGGCCATCGGATATTGGCCAGTTTAGAGAACCGTGACGGAAGTCTGAAGTTTCCGTGGACTAGCCGGGTACTATTGAAGGTTTATGGAAAACTTTTCGCGGATAGCTCTACCACTCACTTCTCTAACTCGTAAGGACCAGAAGTTTGTGTAGACTCAGGAGTTCAATCTGGCATTTGACACCGTGAAGGAAAGGCCGATGACAGCTCCAATCCTAAGTCTGCCTAGAGGGACTGAAGGATTTCATATTTTCAGTGACGCATCTGGATATGGTTTGGGTTGCGTGTTGTTGCAACATGGCAGTGTTATAGCTTTTGGGTCTAGTGAGTTGAAGCCTCACGAGAGGAATTATCCCGTCCATGACTTGGAGTTGGCGGCGGTAATTTTTGCATTAAAGTTGTGGCAGCACTATATGTATGGTGCGAAGGTGGAGATCTTCATGGATCATAAAAGCCTGAAGTATCTTCTAGACCAAAAGGACTTGAATATGCGACAGCACAGATGGGTCGAGTTCCTTGGAGACTACGAAGTGGCGATTCAGTATATGCCAGGCAAAGCCAACGTGGTGGCGGATGACTTGAGTAGGAAATACTCCGGTCAAGGGAGTTGGATCAAAGCCCATGATGAGCGGTTAATGCGTCACTGTGAGTCCCTTGACATTGAGTGAGTAGCAAGAGGCGAGTCAAGCATGGATCGATTGAACTGGATCGAGTTGCAAAATGACTTATCCGATCGTATTCGGGAAGCGACTAGTTTGGATGAAGAGTTTCAGCTGTTCGTGGTGGAAGCTAAAAAGGGCGAGGGTAGCTCCTGGGAGATGATTGATGGGGTCTTGAGGAAGGACGGAAGGATATGTATACCGCAGTTCGGCAAGCTCCGTGAGGAGTTGATGTTTGAGGATCATTGTACGAAGTACTCCATTCTCCCGGGCAGTACAAAAATGCACTTGGATATGAAGAAATACTTTTGGTGGCCTGGGCTGAAGCGGGACGTAGCGTTATACGTGAGTCGGTGCCAAACTTGCGCCTTAGTGAAGGCCGAGGGTCAAAAGCCGGGCGGGTTTCTGAATCCTCTTCTGATCCCCGAATGGAAATTTGATTATGTCTCCATGGATTTTGTGCATGGATTACCTCGATCGTAGAGGGTAACGACACGATTTGGGTGATCGTGGATCGCTTGACTAAAGTAGCTCATTTCATCCCAAATTGGAAAGAGGATAGCGTGGAGAAGCAGGTAGAGTTGTATATTCGCAACATTATGCAACTACATGAGATTCCTAAGAGTATAGTTAGTGATCACGATGGACGTTTCACTTCCAAAAACTGGAGGTTGGTTCATAAGAGTCTGAGCACGAAGCTTAAGTTCAGTATGGCGTTCCATCCTCAAACTGATGGACAAACAGAAAGGACGAATTGCACATTGGAGGATATGCTGAGAATGTGTACTCTTGACTTTGGGAAGAGGTGGTAAAATCACGTCTTCATGGAAGAGTTCGCCTATAACAACAGTTACCAAGCAAGTATAATGATGACACCATACGAAGCTTTGTATGGAAGGTGGTGTCGAACGCCAATGTCTTGGATAGAGGCGGAAGACACCAAACGTTTGGCAAAATAAGTGGTGGCTGATGCATGCGAGTCAGTGTGAACCATTCAGGAGCACATGAAGGTTGACCAGGACCGACAAGAAAAGTATTTTAATTCTCGCCATGGGAATGTGGAGTTTGCGGTAGTCGACTGGGTCTATCTCAAGATCAAGCCGTTCAAACGCATTTTGCGTATTCGTTGACTCAAGAAGTTGAGTCCGAGGTTTTTGGGACCGTTCAATGTTATAAAACGTATTGGAGAAGCTGCTTATCGGCTGACGTTGTCCACGAAGCTGAGTGGATTGCACGATGTTTTCCATGTATCCGTCTTGAGAAAAGCCTTGGTGAAGGATAGTGTGGTGATCGAACCGGCGACGGTGCCGATAGAAGAGGACTTGAGGATGAAAGTCCTTCCGGTGGGCATAGAGGATTCAGAAGTTCGGCAGTTGCGAAACAAAGAGGTGAAGCTTGTAAAGGTGCGTTGGGACAACTGCAGGCGGAACGAGTTCTCTTAGAGCGCGGAACGAGTTCTCTTGGAGCGAGAGCAAACCATGCTCGAAGATTATCCCGAGTTGTTTGTATAATGTTATTGGAACCGTGTTCGATATGTTGCAATAGTGTTTTGAGATGTTGCAACGTTTTTCTTGCTGATTGCCTGAATGAAAACGGTCTTTGTAAAGTTGTTGTAAGAATGTTTAAAGTTGTTGCAACAATTTTCTTGTTGTCTTACTGTATGGCGTTTAATTTCAGGGATAAAATTCTTGTGAGGGGGGAGGAGTTGTAACAAATTTGAGGAGCTAGAGCAGTTCGACGAATTTCTGGGATCGTCGAAGGCCGTTCGACGAATGTCGAACGGAGGCCGTTCAACGAAAGTCGAGCTGAGGCCATTTGACGAAAGTCGAACTGGGGTCGTTCGACGAAAGTCGAACTGAGGCCGTTCGACGAAAGTCGAGCTTAGGGATTTTCATCGAGCGCAGCGCTGTCCGTCGAGCTCACGCCTTTTCGTCGCGCTCACGCCATTTCGTCGAGCTCGGGTTTTTTTCGTCGAGCTTGGCCGGTTGTCGGGCTCTTGGCTGTTCGTCGAGCTCTCCACTGTTCGTCGAGCGCAGGCCGATCGACAATGCCTGAACCGTTCGACTAATTGTTGAAATGCGGTTCGTAGATTGAAATCTTAATCGATTGTTTTTACTTCAAGGTTGATCCTGGACCCCAGGATCTTTTGCCCGACGGGTTTTAGTAGGGTTGAACGGTTCTCTCCCTCATTTGTTCTCATTTTGGAGTTGACTTAGGGTTTGAGAGAGATAGTTCAGAGGAGGAAGAGAGGAGCTTTCTCCGTCATTATCGGAGCTTTAGAGCTCTAATCGTCGTTGTGAGGCCAGATCCGTGAAGAGGACGCGAATACGCTCGTTTTCATCCGTGCAAGACAAGGGTTTCATGGCTAGAAAGAGGAGTCAAAGGGTAACGACACTTCTCCTCTTGGTTTTAGGATGCATGCATGGTATTTACGCTTTACTTGTTTTATTTCAAGCATTCTAGGCACCGTATCTCTCAAATGAGAGGGGTTCGGGTTGTCATGGTTCAAGAGGAGCCACCAGGTCAATTGTGTCCATCCCCGACATGATATTGCATTAGAGATCCGCTCCGTTAGTGGATTAGGCATTGTGGGTGAAACCGTTGTCGTGACCGTTAGTCCGACTCTATGATGTTGCATTGCGAGCATTAAGGATTTTGTAGAAATTCATTAACGGCAAGATGTCATCTGTGATGATGTTTTTACCCCTTTCTCGTGTGAGTACGTATGGCCGGAACCGGACCGAGTGGAAATTAGAGAACACGCGGGGGCACGGGGATGGTACGGTACAAGTGTTAGAATAGGGTGGGAAAGGCATGGGATTATGATGTGACGAGGTGTGGTTTGTCTTTGTGGTTGGCTGGCTAGCCCGTGACATCGCAAGGTCATGTGTGGAGAGTGTCACGGTGAGACAAGTTCCCTTCTGTGGAACTGACGAGAACTCCAAGCATATGACAAGCCCGGACGATACCAGCTGGGTCCCACTGGGTATCCTTCGGTGGACTTGGTCCCGATTTTGGAGCCTGGCCTTGGTCGTCGCGAATGGGTGGGGTCTAACAAGGGTTCTTAGCATCGGTTTGTTTGTTTGAATCTTGGAACCCTGACGTGAGAAGTTAGAGTTTGCAGGTAAGCCCGGGGTTTGAGACCCATGAGCGGGTGGGGCCAAGGCATGAGTTTCGTGTGGCGGCTTGTATGCTACTTGGGGGAAATTAGAGTACCCTTGTGTTTGCGGTTTGAACACCGATGGGGAAATTGGAAGTACCTGATTTGATGATGATGTGTTAGAAGCATACGCTTTAGGGTGCCTTGAGTGAAACCCAGGATTGCATTCATGCATCATTGTAGGCCCTCTTTATTACTTGCTCAACATAGAAACATGTTTGTTGCTTGGGACATTCAAACCTATTTATAGCTTTACATGTTATTATTTATTACATACGAAGTGCTGACCTGCACGGTGATGGAGTACCCTGGGGTCTGTTAGGGATGGTCGAGAGGAGATGTGTTGGTTACACAGTTGAGGTCAGCCTTTGCTGACCCACGTTACCACAAATTTTTACAGGGCAAGGATCGCAAGCAGGAGCAAGCTCGCCGACTAAAAAGGCCTAAGAATCATGAAGTGAACATTTATTTGCTTATGTTTTGATGCTATGATATGATCCTTGAGTTGTATTCCGGCTTGCATGCCGAGGTAGCCTAGGAGTGCTTTTGCACATTGATAGGATTATTATTCAGCTTTGGACTCTTGTTGTGTAAGGCCTTAAGGCCATTTTGATACTCCTGGTATGGTGGATAACTTCTAGTTTTTTGTCTGATTCCGCTGTTTTACTCTGAGTTTTGAGTTGGATAGATTTATATCACTCTTAATGCTTAAGCTGTGACATTTGTATGTTGTGGGGCCCTGGTCGGACCCATACTATACGTTCATTATAGGGGAGGTGTTATAGTACTGACCACTCATTAGAGGCTCTTATCTTTTCAGGGTTTGCATAAACTCCTTCACTTGACACAACAAAGCCAAAAAATATAGTAGAGGCGGTCATAAATGAACATTTTTAAGTGCACATAAAGTTTATCTCATCATAGAATCTCAAATACTTGTTGAAGATGTGAAAGGTGATCATCCCTGGATTTGCTAAAAATTAAGATATCGTCAAAATATACAACTAGAAATTTTCTAATATGTGGTTGAAGAATATGGGTCATGAATCACATATATGTGCTTGGGGCATTAGTTAACTTGAATTGCATGACTAACCACTCAAATAACCATTATTTTGTCTTACAGACAGTTTTCCACTCATCTCCTTCTCGCATGCGGATCTGGTGGTAACCATTTCGAAGATCAATCTTTGAGTAGGTGGTTGCTCCTAACATCATATCTAACATATCATCAAGTCTTGGTATTGGAAATCTATATTTAACTATAATTCTATTTATCATACGACTGTCAATGCGCATGCGCCACCTTCTTAGGTGTAAGAAGGGTAGGAATTGCACAAGGATACGTACAATCGCTAATGAATCCTCGACTTAAGAGGTCATCAACCTGACGTTTCAGCTCAGCATGCTCGGTAGGACTCATCCGATAATGGGGTAGGTTTGGGACCATAGATCCAGGAACGTGGTCCATTGCATGTTGAATACTTCTTAATGGTGGTAGTTCAGCTAGTAACTCCTCTGGACAAACATCCTTGAATTCTTGTAGGAGGTCACTTACCTCAGATATTAATGTGTTCATAAGTACCATACTGAGTGAATTTAAGATAACTAGAGCAAACATAAGAGGATGATATATTTCCTTTATGAACTCATGTCTATTAATGATATGAAGTGACTTATGTTTAATAGGGGCCGATGAAGTCACCGGTTGTTTTGGTGCATCTTCTTTAGATTTAGCAGGTTTTAGGATTACACGCTTACCTCCAAAAATAAATGTGTATTTGTTTGATCAGCCATGTTGTCGTCCTAAAAGTATATGTGCAACATCCATGGGGAGGACATCACACCATATCTTATCACTATATCGAGCTAACTGTATTGTCACCAAACAACGTTGAGAGACAGATATGGACGTTGTATCTATACAAGAAACTTTGTATGGTCTAGGGTGAGGTTCAGTAGTAAGATTTAGTCAAATAAGAGTTATACTTGAGACAACATTCATGCAACTACCACTATCAATAATAATTTTGCATGTCTTCTCTCCTATTTTAGTAATTGTAGTAAATATTGCCGTGTGCTTCCAATCTTCATCAGTTTGTGGTGTTGTAAGCATACACCGTACAACTGCTAATTGATTAGAATCAAGTGCTTTGTCAGATTCTCCGTCTTCTTCTAATGGCTCTACTTCACTATCTTCTAAGTCTTATGATGATTGAAGGGGTTCAAATCCTATATGAAGGTTACGCGGGCACTGAGATTCATAATGCCCAATTTGTTTGTAAATAAAGCATGTGATATTTGTGGCTTTGGGACCAGTATTTTTGTTAGTTGACTTTGAGTTAGATGTCCCTGCAATGGCCTTTCCTTTAGGATCAGGGAGTGAAGTAGAAATAATTGATGTGGGCATGGACAGTGCCACCCTTGGTGTTTGGTTACGTTGAGTGGAGGCATGAAATTTATGTTGTTTGGTCTTGAGGTAAGACTCAATTCGAATTATCATGTGAGAAACTTCCTCTAAAGTGTTCACATCTCGAATGATGATTTTGACCTTGACATTTGGTCGTAACGCAGCCTTAAATCAAGCAATGGATGCCTTAGGAGTTTCTAATATGTCATATCTAAGCATTAGATCATCAAAGCGGGCTGAATATTCAGCCACTATTAAGGTTCCTTGCTTAAGATCATGTAATTCTGAAAAAAGTTGATGATTATATGACTCAGGAAGGTATTTCGCAGATAAAAGTGCTTTCATCTCCATCCAACTACCTACCTCCCTATTTTTAGGCTCCTCCTTTCTCTCCACAACCGTCCAGTAAGTTCGAGCGGGTCCCTTTAACATTAACCTAGCAAACCTGACTTGAGAGTTTGGTCGAATATTAATCCAATCAAAATATTGTTCAATATCGGTGAGCCAATCAGAAAAGACTTTATGATCTAAGTTTCCATCAAAGGTTGGAGCATCGTTTTTAGCTCTACGATTAAGGTCATCATCAATATTTCTTTCTAGATTCCTCGGAATAACATGATTATGGTCAAACCTTTGGTCATCTTGATGGTAAGGAGGACTTATAAATCTTCTTGGTTTTTGATCAAGATGGTCATCTAACTCAAAATCAGAAAAATGATTTCCTATGAGTTCAGGATTTTGAATGTTAGGCCTTTGTTTTGGTTTCTCTTGATCAATCAGGTGTTTGGGTTTCTTAGTAGGAGTGTGTCCACTATTATTTTCAAGCGTTAATACTCAATCCACCAAAATTTGGTTAGAAGTTTACATTCTTCCCAACCTCTCTATTATGTTTTGTAACATTTCTTCTATTCTTGTAGATGTATTTATAGCATATTGTGCACCACTGCGAATAGACATTGATGAAAACTTTATAGGGTGAAAAATATTTAACTATGATAAAGCCACAAACCTTAATTTCTAGACCACTATGTGTTATATATTGGGGCTTAATTTCTTCTAGAAAGTTATAGAGGACTTAAAATCAAAGAGATGAGACTTTATTTCATAATTTTTTGGAGAAGTATACTAGGAGTTATGATTTTTTTAATAAAATAGGCAGCAAGCTAAATTTCAGAATTCAGCAATGCGTGATTTAGAAGAAACAATGAGATTTATATCTAATCTTTGAGTCTCTTGCTCAAATTTGGTAAGTTTTAGGGAATACACTAAAGTTATGATCTAGAGTGTTTCAATCTTTTTGAGCTTTTTTAAAAAGAGTTTTAGCAAAAAAGTTAAGCTAATAATTTTTGCATGAATGCAAAAAAAAGATAAAATATGTCAATGATTAGTTTTTTTTAATATACCAAATTTTAATTGAGGTTCAAACTTTTGTGAGATAAAAATACTTTCATTTACTTTTTTTTAAAAAAGTTTTATAGATAATCATGCATGGGCAACAAAAAAATTCTTTTTTTTGGATGTTCCCTAGACAAGTGTTAGGAAAACCTGACTCTGATACCAATTTGATGTAGGCTAAGGGGTTTTATGAGGTGATTTAATATGACATTTGAGTTACTTCGGAGATTCGAAGTTCTTTTACGTTAAAGACTTGAGTTATATGAAAGTTATCCTTAAAACAAATAAGGTAGAAATGTGATAGTCAACAATTGGTGTCGTGTGATCATTTGCTGACCGATAATGTCTAATATTACAGTCATGTAGAAGAATAATACAATGGTTTTGAAAGATAAATATCGTAGCCAAAATACTTTTGTATTTTTAGTTGAGGGATAACTCGAGCAAGTACCAATCGGGCATTCCTTCGCCAGGTCATTGTCTATTCCTTCCTTGAAAGTCATTCTTCAAGGGCCGTACACTCTCACTCTTAGTAGTCCCTCACTCAGAGAGAAAAAAGTACAAAGAAGAACAATGTAGTAGTAGCTAACAATTGCATTTTTCATTCATTAAAATGATGATTACAACAAAAGCATTCATGCATATTTATAGATCTTAAGAGCCATGAAAGGTGAGGAGGGAATGACTTTGAAGTTCATGTATTTGGTTGGAGGGTGGGCCATCATTATGGTGGTCTTTAGTCACATGTTTGAATGATGATGAAAATACGGTAGCTTATGTGTGAAAGGGGAGAACTTTGTGGTGTCTATTAATGACATGAAGAAAATAAAGTGGTTTATGTGTGCAATGGGGGTGGTTTATGATGGATAATTATGATATGTAGGAAATAAAGTGATTTATGTGTGATGAGGGGGTGGTTTTTGGTGGCCATTCTTGACTTGTAGAAATTTAAGTGGTTTATGTGTGAAAAGAGGGTGGTTTATGGTGGTCATCATGATATAAAAAAAAGATGGTTTATATGTGAAAAGAGGGTGGTTTAAGATGTGGGCTAAGTTATGTTAGGTTTTGGTAGTATTGAGCTTGGCTTGTTCAAGATCTATAACGTATCCTACTATATGAAAAGCCCAAATTACATAAGTAGTAGTACAAAATACATAAGACTTAAAATGCGAGTTAGCTCATAAGTATGTTCAAAATAAAATACAGATTTAATTTGAAGGTTCATTGACATCATGCGTGTCGACGTCAACTTTTTCTACCGTCTTGATATAACTTGTCCTGCATCACTCACATTTCTATTTATAGTTACCCATATTCAAGAATGTGGGGAGGCGCGTACCTGTCATGATTTACAAGATTTGATCAACGACTGAGATTAATCCCTAGAGTTAACCGAGATCTAAACCGCCAGAATAAATGCGTTGGGTGGACTCGACACATTCGACGCTTTCAATGCCTGTAGTTGTCTCAATGCCCTCGATGCCTGGACATATGCATTGAGTCCATATCTTTCTTGATTATATGTAGAAGGTTGATCCCTCCAAATGCACATACGCATGTAAAGATAATGAAGCAACTCCAAGTTCAACATACCCAACTCAAATTTGATGGTGTTGAACTTGGCTTCATCTAGTTGCTTAGTAAAGATATCAACCACTTGTTTGTCTGTGGGGACAAACTCAAGACGGATGTTGTCACAACCCGTATTTTCTCCGTATTAAATAATACATCAGATTAAGAGAAAATACGCGTCGTGATGCCACGCCGTGCAGGGGACAACTGCAGACGCTCAGGCGACTCGTCCTCACATTTACTTTATGTAAAAGACTTATGAAATTAAGTTTTTAAAAAATACATATAAGTTATTTGAGTTATTGACCGTGTCCCTCGGTCGGGTGGATCACTAGTGCATAGGTGAGAAAATATATAAGTTTATGCAGCGGAAAATACTTTGTTTGATTCGTTTGTTATCCTATATGAGAATGAAAGCCTAGCATAATGTAATGATGATGTGACTTCTACATTTAATATAAATAAATAAAAAAGATTTTTATAGCCCTTAAAAGTAGTAAGTTTTATAGTTAAAAAATTATGTCATGTCAATATTCCAGAATACAGTTTTGTATACTTAAAAGTAACTATATGCATCCTAACATAAATCCTTCCCTGAGAGCAAGTATAAACAAATAATAAGTAATAACAGTAAAGTAACAAGTAAACTGTCATAAGAAGTCTAAGACTATGTGCGTCAACGACTGACATGAACTCATAGAGAAATAGTCATGTCTAACAAAACAACTACCTCAACGCTCTGAGGTGGAAACAAACGGCCGCAGTAACTCGCAGCACCAGAAGCACAACTCTATCAGCTAAACCTGCTGTTGCTCTGGACCTGAGGCATTCAAAAGAAGAACACCTCAGAAGCAAGCTACAAGTGGTGCAAAAGAGTAAAAGGAAGACTAACAAACCTCGAAGTGAATGAGGGGCAACAAATCGACTGCAACAAAAGTCAGTAGCAAAGCAACAGAAACAAAACAGTAAATCTAGCTGAGCAAGAAAGACTAATCACAACAACTGGATAGAACATAGTGTCAAATATCAGAAGTTCATACATTCATCTTTCTTTATTATTCATGTTATTCATCAATTTTTAAATGAGACTGATCAGCTCTACAAGAAAGAGTATTGTGTCGGGGAAAATGTCCACAACGCGCACAAACCCAGCCAAAAGGCACCATTCCGAGGGAGAAACCCCAACGTGCACATACCAATAACTAAGATAATGTGCAGGGGATGAAGGTCCACAACGCGCACAGACTCATCCATAAGACACTGTGCCGAGGGAGAAATCCCAACGCACACAGCCCATCTGAGTTTTCTTTAGTTACATAATTATACATGCAGAGTTTCTTTAATTCATCATAGACTAACGGTCAACAGACGACTTGGACTGTATAAGGACATTGCAAGGGTTAAGCAAGGTGCAACGCAATCAAAACAACGAGACGCGCAAGGTGTCGCAACAATCAAAATGACTCGATAGTTAAAGTGACATGACCACTACATTTGTTTACCCAACCTACGAGATAAAAATTAGAAGTAATTGTTCTATGTGAAACACATGTCATAATCCAAGAAAAATAAATTAGACATTCAAAGATAAGTTTCTAGGAAATTTAAACATGCCAAACCCACAAAATATGGCAAAACATTTAGAAGAAAAGGAGCAAGAGGGAGAGCAAGAACACCACTTGCCTCAGTTTCTACTCTAATCGGTCTTCCAATATACTCCACGTCGTGGATCTAGCCAAAAGAAGGCGCGAGAAAGCGAAATCTACAAGGATTTGACCAAAAAGGAGGTTAGGGCCGAAAACCCTAACGAAAAACTTCCACGAAACGAGAAATACTTACCACGATCGTGAAAATCACGGCGAGAGCTTTCCGGATCTATGCTCGGTTTGCAATTCCGAGCACCGTAGCTTTGACGGTGGCGATCCGAAGCTTCACGAGCTTAGAACCATCGCAGTCACTCTCGCACTCTGGTTCGATCAAGACTTAAGGAAGAAGATGAAAATGAATGGTGGGGGGTGGTCTATTTATCTTAAGTATAAGAATATATATATATATACAAGCAGTCGTGCACGGGAGATCCCGTGCGGGGCGGCGACATTGGTTTGGGGCAGAGATATTTGTCGGGGGCGGCGACATTGGTCGGGGGCGGCAACATTGATCGGGGGCGGCAACATTGGTCGGGAGCGGCGACAATGATCGAGGGCGGCAACATTGGGCGGGGCGGCGACATTGGGCGGGGGTGACGACATTGGCGAGGGCGGCAACATTGATGGGGCGGCGAGTAGGGGAATAAGAAAAAAAATAATGCAAATGAGTAGGAAAATAAGAAAATTTATGATCAAATGACAAAAAAACATACAAATGAGTAGAGAAATAAGAAAAATGAGCTGTATTTTAGCATTAAAATGTTACACCATGACTGAGGGTATTTTGGGAAAAGAAATGTTACACCATGGCTCTTTTGGAGTTTGCTTATAGTATAAAGATATATATATATATATATATATATATATATATATATATATATATATATATATATATATATATATATATATATATATAATTTCTTTTGTTTAAACAGGAAGTTGTAGATCTCGTCGAGACGAACAAAATCCATGTTAACCATTTTTCAAAATGACGTCGTTTTGACCCTCAAAACGACGCCCACAAACAGGCTGAAATGGATTTCTCAAGAGCAGCACAGGACTTCTCGAGAAGGGAATGTGATTTCTTGAGAACAATTTTTTTGAGTTCTCGAGTACTACATCAGGATCTCGAGTACTACACCAGGAAGGACTACAGATTACTCGAGTACTACATCAGGATTACTCAAGAGGAACGAGCCCTACATCAAGATTACCTGCAAACTAATTTGCATGAAGAGTAGTTTTTTTGTCCTCTTGAATAGTGATTTTTGCATATATATACCCTTGATCAAACTTTAGGAATGAGTAGTTATTTTCATTTTTGAATAATGCTTTAATATTATAATAATCATATTTTTACATTTTTGAACAAGGAAATACGAGTTCAAAACGGAGGCCCAAACACGTGCCGAATTAAACAAAATTTGCACCGTAGGCGAACACTGACGCTACGAATCCAACGGCGAAGACGGAACCAAAATCCGACATACCATTCTTGAGATATAAATTTTCAAAGTCTACGGCGATCATAAATTCTACAAAACTTCGGATATTCGCCGAGGCTCGAATATCGCTCGGATCGCGACAGAACTTGACGAGCATGTCAAAAATTAATTAATTTAATTTTCCAACTTGAAATTTTCCATTTTCGACAAGGATTCACGAATTTGGCCGACTCGACCGAACAGACGCGAAAACGCACTAACGGCGACACGCCGTCAACTCCACGTTAACGTAACGCCCCCCTTACGTCATCACGACGTCACCGAGAGGATTAAATAATTGTCGGAAAATCATGAGCGTTACAGTCACCCCTCCAAAAAGAAAGTTTCGTGCCAAAACTTGGAACGCAAAACGAAACAAGAGGGCAGAGAGAGAGACATGGTAGAGGAATTCATTAAACAATAATACTAACCAGGGATGTCTAGGAGAACAGCTGAGGATGAGATTCTCTCATTGCGGATTCCAATTCCCAAGTTGCACCTCTAGCGTCCTGATTGCGCCAGAGAACCATAACCCTCAGAATTGTCTTCTTTTTTAGCACATGATCTTGCTTCTCCAGAATGCAAACAGACACTTCGACATACAAGAGATTAGGCTGCAACTAGGGTACTGAGTCTAGGACATGCCGATCACTACGAACACACTTTCGCAACTGGCTCACTTGAAACACGTCGTGAACACCAGGGAAAGAATCAGGCAATTCCAGTTTATATGTAGAAACTCCGATGCGCTTCAGGATCTGAAAAGGTCTCACATACCTGGGATTTAGATTATGGTTCCTTCCAAATCTCTTAACACCTGGCTGAAAGAGACCTTTAAAAATACCAAATCCCCAACTGCAAATTCCAGATCAACTCTGCGCTGATTTGCATACTTTTCATACCGCTCCTGAGCCAACCTCAGCTTTTCACGAATATGCGTCACTGAAATGCTCATATCCTCCAGCGCTTCCGAACTGAGCAAAGGCTTCTCACCAATTTCTGCCCAAAATAGGGGAGTTCGACAACACCTTCCATATAAAGCTTCAAAGGGCACCATCTGCAAACTCTCCTGATAGCTGTTATTGTACGCGAACTCCATCAATCCGAGGCGTTTATCCTAAGCCCCACCATGGTCCAGAATATATCATCTAATCATATCCTCCAAGATCTGATTCACTCTCTCCGTCTGACCATTTGTCTGAGGATGATAGGCAGTAGAATACCTAAGGTCAGTACCTAGAGCTCCTTGCAAGCTTTGTCAGAAATGAGACATGAACCGGGAATCTCTATCTGACACGATACTCGTAGGCACACCATGCAACCTGATGACTTCATCTAGATAAAGCTCAGTTATCTTTTCCATAAAATAATCAATTTTGAAAGGCATAAAGTGGGCACACTTCGTTAGTCTGTCCACGATAACCCACACTGCATCATGCCCACGGGGAGATCTCGACAAACCGGTTATGAAATCCATAGATAAACTCTCCCATTTCCAACTCGGTATATCTATAGGCATTAACTTACCACCCGACCTTCTATGATCGACTTCATAGTCCGCAACATATTCTAACCATCTACGCTGGCGTAAATTCAACTCTTTCTGAGTGAAGACATATTTCAAACTTTTGTGGTCCGTGCAGATTTTGCATGACAGTCCATACAGAAGATGTCTACACAACTTCAAGGCATAAATGACGGCAGTAAATTTCAGGTCGTGCGTAGGATAATTCCTTTCATGCACCTTCAGTTGTCTCGATCCATACGCAATCACTTTGCCGTCCTGCATCAACACGCAACCGAGTCCAACTCGCGAGGCGTCCACATAAACAACATACTCTACTCCTTCCATCGGCAATGCCAAAACTAGAGCAGAACACAGTCTTCTCTTGAGCTCTTGAAAAGCTTCCTCACAGGCATCACTCCAAACAAAAGCTGTGCTATTTTGCGTAAGCCTACTCAACGACGCAGAAAGCACAGAGAATCCTTTCACAAATCTTATGTAATAACCTGCCAACCCTAAGAAGCTCCTTATCTCCTTAGGCGATGTAGGTCTCTTCCAATCCAAGACTGCGGCTATCTTTGCGGAATCCACTGAGATACCATCCTTGCTTACAATGTGTCCTAAGAATGACACCAGAGACAACCAGAACTCGCACTTGCTAAGCTTCACATAAAACTTGTGCTCCCTCAAAGTAGACAAGACCAAACGCAAGTGCAAGGTGTGCTCTTCTGCATTTCTAGAATATACCAGGACATCATCAATGAATACAACGACGAACTTATCTAGAAAGTCCTTAAACACCCTGTTCATCATGTCCATAAAAGCTGACGGTGTGTTCGTTAATCCAAACGACATTACCAGAAATTCAAAATGACCATAGTGGGAATGAAAAGCCGTTCGCGGAATGTCTGACTCACGGATTCTTAATTGATGTTAGCCCGAACGGAGATCAATCTTCGAGAACACGGAACAACCTCGCATCTGGTCAAAAAGTTCATTGCAAATCATGGGTGTACATATATCATCATGCAGATATTTAACTTGGCACGTGTGCTTATGCGATGATATGTTATGTATACAGTGCTATGCATTCTAAAAAGGTCTTAGTGTATGTTATGAGCGGCATTCACATACAATGTTATGCATCCCATACTACATAATATTGTATGTAACGAGAAAGTAAAACATGATAATGGGCATCCATGCGATGATGGTTATGCATCTCATACTACATAACCGTCACATGTTGCCACCTATGGTGGATCCATATACAAACACATATTATGCATCCCATACTACATAATATGTCACGTATACTTCTTATCATACTATGCGTGTAGTGTTCATGCTTCCATCAACATCTACTGATGACATATCAGTGTGTGTATGCAATGAAATGATACGATTAGAATTTTACTTAAGGGAAAGTTGTTTGACTGGCTTGCCAAACCAACCAACCCTCTTGCAAAACCTCCCTCTGATACCAACTGTCACAACCTGCATTTTCTCCGTATTAAATAATACGTCAGAGTAAGAGAAAATATACGCCGTGATGCCACGTCATGCAGGGGACAATGCAGACGCTCAGGCGACTCGTCCTCACATTCACTTTATGTAAAATACTTATGAAATTAAGTTTAAAAAAATACATATAAGTTATTTGAGTTACTGACTATGTCCCTAGGTCGAGTGGATCACTAATCCATAGGTGAGAAAATATATAAGTTTACGCAGCGGAAAATACTTTGTTTGATTCATTTGTTATCATATATGAGAATGAAAGTCTAGCATAATGTAATGATGATGTGACTTCTACATTTAATATAAATAAAAAAACTTTTATAGCCCTTAAAAGTATTAAGTTTTGCAGTTAAAAAGTTATGTCATGTCAATATTCCAGAATGCAGTTTTGTATACTTAAAAGTAACTATATGCATCCTAACATAAATCCTTCCCAGAGAGCAAGCATAAACAGACAATAAGTAACAGCAGTAAAGTAACAAGTAAACTGTCATAAGAAGTCTAAGACTATGGGCGTCAACAACTGATATGAACCCAAAGAGAAACAGTCATGTCTAACAAAACAACTATCTCAACGCTCGGAGGTGGAAACAAACGGCCGCAGCAACTCGCGACACCAAAAGCACAACTCTATCAGCTAAACCAGCTAATGCTCTGGACCCGAGGCATTCAAAAGAAGAACACCTCAGAAGCAAGTTACAAGTGGTGCAAAAAAGTAAAAGGAAGACTAACAAATCTCGAAGTGAAAGAGGGGGAACAAATCGACTGCAACAAAAGTCAGTAGCAAAGCAACAGAAACAAAACAGTAAATCTAGCTGAGTAAGAAGGATAATCACAACAACTGGACAGAACAGAGTGTCAAACATCAGAAGTTCATACATTCATCTTTCTTTATTATTCATGTTATTCATCATTTTAAAATGAGACTGATCAACTCTACAAGAAAGAGTACTGTGCCGGGAAACAGGTCCACAACGCGCACAAACCCAGCCAAAAGGCACCATGTCGAAGGAGAAACCCCAACGCACACAGACCAATAGCTAAGGTAATGTGTCGGGGATGAAGGTCCACAACGCGCATAGACTCGGCCATAAGGCACTGTGCCAAGGGAGAAACCCTAACGCGCACAGACCATCCGAGTTTTCTTTAGTTATATAATTATACACGCAGGGTTTCTTTTATTCATCATAGACTAACGATCAACAAATGACTTGGACTGTATAAGGACATTGCAAGGGTTAAGTAAGGTGCGGCGCGATCAAAACAACGAGAGGCACAAGGTGTCGCAACGATCAAAATGACTCGATAGTTAAAGTGACACGACCATTATATTTGTTTACCCACCCTACGGGATAAAAATTTGGAGTAATGGCTTTAGGTGAAACACACATCATAATTCAAGAAAAATAAATTAGACATTCAAAGACAAGTTTCTATGAAATTTAAACATGCCAAACTCACAAAATATGACAAAAAATTTAGAAGAAAAAAGCAAGAGGGAGAGCAAGAACACCACTTGCATCGGTTTCTACTCCAATCAGTCTTACAATATACTCCACGTCGTGGATCTAGCCAAAAGAGGGCGCGAGGAAGCAAAATCTACAAGGATTTGGCCAAGAGAGAGGTTAGACCCGAAAACCCTAACGAACAACTTCCATGAAACGTGAAATACTTACCACGATCGTAAAGATCACGACGAGAGCTTTCCGGATCTATGCTCGGTTTGCGATTCCGAGCACTGTAGCTCCGACAGCGGTGATCCGAAGCTTCACGAACTTAGAACCCTTGCCGTCACTCTCGCTCTCTGGTTCGGTCAAGACTTAAGGAATAAGAAGAAAATGAATGGAGCGGGGGCCGATTCTATTTATCTTAAATATAAGAATATATATATATATAATTTCTTCTGTCTAAACAGGAAAGACGCGAGCAGTTTAAGTGCAGGTGCGTGTAAAAATGAAAATAGAGACTAAATATGGCTCCTAATCAAAAAGTGATCAACATGGAAGTTGTCGTTGAGACGAACAAAATCCATGTTAGCCATTTTTCCAAATGACGCCGTTTTGACCCTCAAAATGGCGCCCGAAAACAGGCTGAAACGGATTTCTCGAGAGCAGCATAGGATTTCTCGAGAGCAGCACATGACTTCTCGAGAAGGGAATGGGATTTCTCGAGAACAATTTTTTGAGTTCTTGAGTACTACATCAGGATCTCGAGTACTACATCAGGAAGTACTGCAGATTACTCGAGCAATACATCAGGATTATTCGAGAGGAACGAGCATTACATCAGGATTACTCCAGTACTACATCAGGATTACCCGAGAACTAATTTGCACGAACAGTAGTTTTTTTGTCCTCGTGAATAGTGGTATTTGCAAATATACCCTTATCAAACTTTAGGAATGAATAGTTATTTTCATTTTTGAATAGTGCTTTAATATTATAATAATTATATTTTTACATTTTTGAACAAGGAAATACACGTTCAAAACAGAGGCACAAACGCGCGCCGAATTAAACGAAATTCGCACTGTAGGCGAACACTGATGCTATGAATCCAACGGAGAAGAAGAAACCAAAATCCGACATACCGTTCTCGAGATATAAATTTTCAAAGTCTACGGCGATCATAAATTCTACAAAACTTCGGAAATTTACCGAGGCTCGAATATCGCTCGGATCGCGACGAAACTTGATGAGCATGTCAAAAATTAATTAATTTAATTTCCCAACATGAAATTTTCCATTTTCGAAAAGGATTCACGAATTTGGCCTGCTCGACCATATAGACGCGAAAACGCACTAACAGCGACACACCGTCAACTCCACGTTAACGTAACATCCCCTTACGTCATTATGACGTCACCAAGAGGATTAAATAATTGTCGAAAAATCAGGGGCGTTATAGATGTCTTCATTCTCGACATGTTCTCTAATGAAATGATATCTAATCTCAATGTGCTTGGTCTTGCTATGAGAGACAAGATTCTTAGCAATTGAGATAGCACTAGATGAATCACAATACATTGGAGTTTTACTTAGCTGAAAATTATAATTCTGGAGTTGATTTTGAATCCATAGTAGTTATGCACAGCAACTCCCAGCTAAAATGTACTCTGATTCTACAATGGAGATGGCTATAATGGCCTGCTTCTTGCTATTCCAAGATAGTAGTCATCTCCCTAAAAACTGGCAGTGTTAGAGGTGTTTTTCCTGTCTTCTCTACAACCTACAAAATCTACATCTGAATACCCAATTACTTCAAAATCATTATTCCTAGGGTACTAAAGACCAAGATCAGGAGTGCCCTTAAGATATCTCAGAATTGTTTTAGCAGCAAAATAATGAGACTCTTTAGGACATGTCTGGTATCTAGCACAAACACATATAACATACATAATATCTGGTCTACTAGCAGTCAAGTAAAGGAGGGAGCCAATTATGCCTCTATATAAAATTTCATCACCAGGTTTCCCAGTCTCATCCTTGTTTATTGACACACTTGACCCTATAGGAGTTTTCATTATGGAGGCACTCTCCATTCCAAACTTTATGATTAACTCCTTGGTGAACTTAGACCGAGAGATGAATACTCCATCCTCTAACTATCTAACATGGAGGCACAAGAAATACTTGAGTTCACTCATGCTGTTCATCTAATACTGCCTTTGCATAAGTTTGACAAAGTTCTTTCAAAGGCCATCATCAATAAACCCAAAAATTGTGTCATCTACATAAATTTGGACTAGTATTATCTTACCCTTGACTTCCCTAAGGAATAATGTGTAACCCCAAAGCCTAGTTTGGGTTCAGACTTGGGTGACACTGCCTGGGACACGGGCGTGTCCCAGGGCGTGTCGTGCTCGGGTTGAGCAGTTGGGCGCGTGGTCGACGGAGCAGAAAGTGACCTTAGTCACATTTTTATTGGAAGACAATGCGAGGCTTTGGTGGGATGATATGGAAGTGCATCACTTGGCAGGTCGAGGACTAGAGGAGATATCAATAGAAGAATTCTCCAGACGGTTTCTAGCCAAGTATTTGCTAGTGTTGCAGCAGATTGCGATGGAAAATGAGTTTCAACGTCTGGTGCAGGGTGAGCGCAATATTGATACGTACCTGCATGAGTTTATCAGACTGTTGCAGCGTATTACGAGGGACTGCATTATGTGTTAAGGTTAGCACTCCCGAGTTTGGTGAACCAAGGCTTCCAAGCGTTGGTAGATACGGCCCGTGCGCTGGAGAAGGATTTGAAGCGGGTACAAGAGAAGAAGAGCCTGGCGGTGGAGAAGCCAGAATTCAAAGTGCCACAGTCGGAGAAATCAGAGTTTAGAAAACGAGATAAGAAAAGGTTCAAGCCTGTTGAATCACCTACGTCGACTGTCTCTTCGGCGGCAATAAATGGGCAAGGACGTGTGGATATACGTACATGTTATAACTGCGGGAAGCAAGGACATATAACCCGTTATTGTTGGAATGTACCTCCACGAAGTGAGAAAAAGATAGGTGCGTCATATGAAGAAAAGGGTAAAGCAGTGGCCGAGTCAGCTGCATCCCAGACGCAACCTCGACTGCATAATTTGGAAGTTCAAGAGCCGCAAAGCTCAATTGGTGAAGTTCAGGCTCGTGTGTTTAATTTGGAATTCTCAGAGGCTATTAAACAATATATGCAAAATAATGCGGGTGAGCGGAAGTAAGCAGAGAAGAGTGACCCGTAGTACTTTGGTGATATGAATACATGTTGTATATGAGGAATGAATAATGAGATGGTTGTGGATATTATTGTGTGTCGTGTTTAATGATGTGTTTGGTTGTATATCACTAGATGAAATTGTGGATGGATGTGCACATGTAAGAGATCTGTGTGTGTGTATGTTTGTGCGATGCCTTGGGGCGAGACAAGCTGCAGCCTCTGAGCTCTACCCCGACTCGTTTTCTTCGGGTGATCGGTTGCTTATGGTGCAACGTGGAGAGGTTATGCTGCTGGTTGTCGCTGAGCTAAATTTCGGGACGAAATTTTTTTGAAGGAGGGGAGGATTGTAACACCCCAAAGCCTAGTTTGGGTTCAGACTTGGGTGACACGGCCTGGGACACGGGCGTGTCCCAGGGCGTGTCGTGCTCGAGTTGAGCAGTTGGGCGCGTGGTCGACGAAATTTGGTCGACGAAGTTTTTGGAGAGAACACGCCCTGAGACATGGGCGTGTCCCCATCTGGTCGAACTGCACTCGACAATCGTCGAGCGACAAGCAAAGGGAGTACACGGCTTGTGACACGGGCGTGTCATAGGTTGTTTCCTTTGCGGGTTTCAGCCAGGCATGCATGTGCTGGTGGAAATGGGTGTGTCCTAGGGTACACGACCTGTGACACGGGTGTGTCACTGGCCGTATCCCGCTCGGGTCAAGTTGATATTGTGCTGTGTGGCTCTGACACGGGCATGTTGGACATGATACATGCGTGTATCATTTGATACAGGCGTGTCACACGGCCGTGTACTGTTCGGATTTAAGTCGGTTGTGTGCCTCATAAGGGACATGGCCTGTGACATGGGCGTGTCAGACCGTGTTCAGCCTATTTTGGACAAATCTGAGCCGTTTGTTTCCCTTATCCTAGATCCAAGGGCCCAGACTCTTCCCTACTGCAATAAGGCCGAGAATGAGGGATCATTCCTTCATTCCATTCTTTCCTCTCATACTCAAAGAGAGATAGAGAGAGGTAAAAGGAGAGCAAGGAAGTAAGGAAGGGAAGGGGAAACCAGCTGCTGGAGGAGCTGCGGAGTACGGAGCAAGATCTGAGCTTGGATTCGTGGAGGCAAAGCCGAGACGGTGATTTCCATCCGGCTAGGTCATGGCGCCAAAGCGATATTCAAGGGTAACAATCTCTTTCTTGGACATCGAAGTCCTTTCTTTATGCATATGCATGAAATCCTCCACCAAGAGGTGGTTATCGGAATTCCTTGGTTGAGTTTGCATCTAGAGCCGGAAGTTTGTAGTACGACATAAACATGCTGTTTGAAGCCCATCTTGAAGGGTAGTCTGGATTGGTGATGATTATGGGTAAACCGGAGAAGACTCCGTGGATTTGATGCTGCGTAAACCGGAGAAGACTCCGTGGATTTGATAATGCGTACGACTATGGTGTATGGATGTATGGATGTATGAATGTTGCTCTTGGATGTTGTGCATAAGCTTCTGGTTGTGTTGAGAGATCAATTGGTAGCAACGCTTGGGGAAAGCGTGAGGCAAGCCTGGCTTGCTACACCACTAGGGTGGGTTGATCTATAGAGAGGTCGATTGGTGGCAAGGCTTGCTGCACCACAATGGTGGGTCGATTTGAATGCTTGTGGGAGATCGATTGGTGGTAAGGCTTACTGCACCACAATGGTAGGTCGATCATAATGTTTTTGAGAGATCGATTGGTGGTAGGACTTGATGCACCAAAGTGGTGGGTCGATCTCAGTGCTGGTGGGAGGTCGATTGGTGGCTCGGCTACTGCACCACAATGGTGGGTCGATCTAAATGCTATGGTTATGCTGTGAGGTTAGTACCTCTGAGTGGGATGGACGGAATGTCGCCAGCCTGCGTGATTGGTGGACTAGGACCGGCCAACCAACAAGTTAAAAACCTCTAATCGGCGATGGACGACTGGTATATCCGGTACACCAATAAGGTGCCCTGAGTGCATGGAGCGTCAGGTGGATACCGACATTTGTGACGTGGTTGTGATTGGTAGCTTGATAGATCTTATGGTGGCAATGCATACAGGGAAGGAACCACTACCCCAGGTAAGGGATAGGGTCGTTATAATTGGTCAGCTAATGCTGACCGTTGCTTTGTTTACCGCTCTTAGGGTGGATCTCTAATTGCAGGTGCTGGTGAATGAAATTGGATTGAGCGGAACAAAGGCTTGCTGCTAAAGGCCCTCGAATGTCGTGCGAAGAATGTTTGGATTTCATGTGTGGCCGGCCTGCGTGCCGATGTATGAAATTGTATATTCTGTAAAGAGCAACTTGTAAGACCTTAAGGCCATGCGAGTGTGTGTTGTATACATTCCTGAGTTATATATAAATGTGGAGTTTATATATATAGAGTGGACATTCAATGAGATGAGTTCATATAACTTAAAATGCTGCGCTAGCATGCTACGTGTTATGATACGAGTAGAATGATTTTGATTTCCACACGTAATTCCGCCGTTTGTCTGTGAAATATAGCGTGGGGCCCCGGCCGGACCCACCATTATATTCCATGTTACGAATGGAGGCATTACATAATGTCTTGTCTATCTTCCCCCCTGAGAATTTATTTTCAATGATAAAGCTATACACGATTTTATACCATGCCCTAGGGGTCTGCTTCAACCTATATAAAGCTTTTCTTATCTGTAAAACATAATTAGGAAAGTTAAAATTGACAAAACCTGAGGGTTGCTAAACATAGACCTCCACTTTCAGGTCACCATTTAGAAAATCTTACTTAACATCTAATTGGTAGGACTTAAATCCTTTATAAGCACTATATGCAAGGAATAGTCTTATAGCCTCTAGTCTAACAACTGGTGCAAAGGTTTGATCAAAGTAAACACCTTCCTCTTGTCTGTATCCCTTGGCAACCAGTCTAGCTTTATTCCTGATTATAACACCATTTTCATCAGGCTTGTTTCTGTAAATCAATTTAGTTCCAATGATGTTATGTCCATGAGGTCTGGGAACCAGCTTCCAAAATTACATCTCTTGAACTGGTTCAGTTCTTCTTGCATAGCCACAATCTAAAATGGATCTATGTTGGCATCTTCAAACTTCTTTGGTTCAACTTGAGACAGAAAGCTTGAATACATTGCAACATTTAGGTTTTTGCTCCTTATTGTGACACATTAGCTTGCATTCCCAATGATCAAGTTTCTGGGATGATCTCTTAGGTGCCTGATTGCAGCTGGCATTCCTTCCGCAACATCTTGAACTTTAATTTCTGGTGCAGAATGATCTTCATCTATGTCCAATTCACTTGGAACATCTTCTAGAATGATCACACCCTCATCCTCTTCTTGTTCAGCAGGAGGTGTGTCATTGATACTCAGCTTGTCTATCCTCAGTACTTCACCTGCAGATCTAGAGGAGCTTGGCAGCTCACTGTGAATCATAGAGGAATCATCAAATACTACATTGACATACTCTTCTATAGCTTGATTCTTCAAGTTAGACTCTATAGGCTTTGTTGTGGTTGTTATAGCCAATGAAAATTTCCTCATATGATTTGGTAGCAAACTTTGTCAAGTTGGACTTCCCATTATTAAGCACAAAGCATTTGCTTCCAAAGATCCTTAAGTAGGCAAGATTTGGTTTTCTGTCTTTCATAATCTCATAGGGAGTCTTCTTGTGGCATTTGTTGATAGTGGCTCTATTCTGGACATGACAAGCAGTGTTCATTGCCTCAGCTCAAAAGTATTCTGGGATAGAAGTGTCACTACGAAATATTCTTCCATCCTCTATGAGTGTCCTAATCTATCCCATTTTGCCGGGGTGTTCTTGGAGAAGAAAACTCCTGAAATATACATTGCTCTTCACAAAAGCTTATCGTGCCTTCAGATTGAATTTCTGTGTCATGGTCACTTCTAATTTTAACCACAAAATAGCTCTTTTCATTCTGAATTTGCTTAACAAAGGTCACAAAGATATCAACGGTTTCAGACTTTTTCTTAAGAAACAATACCTAAGCAAATCTGAAATAGTCATCAACTATCACAAGAGTGTAGACTTTCCTACCTAGACTGTGAATTGGTATAAGACCAAATAGGTTCATATATATGAGGTATAAACAGCTCTCAAAATATTTGATCCTAATTCTCTTAAAGGAGGCCTTAGTATGTTTGCCCTTTTGTCATGCAGAGCAAATGCCCTCTTTGGTGCATTTCAGATAGATTGGATTCGTTTCTAACTAGCTCTTCACTGAAGAGCTTGTTGATTGCCTTGTAATTCAAGTGAGCAAGCCTCTTGTGCCATTGCACACAATAAGAGACTTTCTCATTTGCAATAAGACACATTGGGGAGTCTGTACTTATACATAGGAAATTTAAACATTAAATATTTTCACTCGTAGTGTCTGTCATAATGACCTCTTGGTCACTTGAACTTTTGATTAGACACTTATCCTTGTGGAAGAAAATGACATAGCCAATATCACATAGTTGACTTATGCTAATCAGATTGTGTTACAATCCTTCTACGTAAGCTACTTTTATAATGGAGATTATGCCATTGGTGATCATACTATAGCCATTGGTAACTCCTCTGTCTGAACCATCAAAGATGACTTTTGGTTCATTCCTCACTAGAGTATAATCCTTTAGATGGCTCCCTGTTCCAGTCATATATTTGAATCACCCACTGTCCAAGTACCATATTGGCATTTGATGGGTACTTGGACTATCCTGCAATCACATATTAATTTACCTTAGAAACCGAAAAAGGTTTGGGTCCTTGGTTCTTTTTAACTTGCGAATAACTATGTCTACCTGCAGCAGCCCTGACAGGAAGACAACCTTCTTCCTATTTCTTTTAGCAAGAATTTGACTGAAAGTGAGTCTGTCAGTAGGTGCACATGGAATATTCTTATTTACGCCAATAAATATCTTCTTTGCAGCTGATATGATGTCTATGACATCAGAAATAGTCAAGTGTGGTTTACTAACTGTCTTCCTTACAGTCTTACTCTTTGCAGAAGGAACTTGGGGGCTGGCCACTGCCTTGCCCTTAAGAGTGGGTGGTGGAGCACCAAACACAAATATTCCATTATGGGTCATTTGGATCTCCTCATGGGGGGCCTTCAGTGGACTCAATCCCATGCCATTTCTTCTTCCATTGGAATCATCATCCAAGTACTTAGAGGAAGAACTACTCTTCCAGTGACCATACATATTGTTATGGTCATACCTGTTAGAAGGGAGAATAACCTTCTAAAAGGTGGTCTTAGGCACAACTGGAGCCCTGCCTTTCCCTTTGGAATAAGAAGCTCTAGTGTTCCACTTGAACCCCAAACCCTACTTGTTATTTTGAGAGGTAAAGGAGTCAATTAGTGGTAGCACAGTCTTGGGCTTATAAAACTCAGCCACTAGCATCCTCTCTTTGAGGAGCTTCTATTCAAGATCCTTGATGATTTATTCTTTTAGCTAATGGTGCTTATTTGGATGACTAGGATTATCTTCGGCTGACTGAATTGCCTCCTTATCTGAGCTATTAAAGTAGTTGACTCAAACAACAGGGAAGTAGCTTGCTGAAGAGAGGCATTCTCCTCAGCTTGTCTCTTGACAAGCTTCTTGCTCTTCTTCAGGGCTTCCAGGATAGCACCATACTTATCAATCAATTGATTGACATATTCATCAGATTCTAATCCATCATCCTAACTGGATGAAGTGGATGCCTCAGAGACTGAGCCAGTCTTATAGACAGAAGGAGAGTTGGGGAGAGAGTATACCTCATCGGGAACAGAGTTGTCCTGATTGTCTTCAGTTAAGGCCATGAGGCTGAACTCATCATCATCTTCAAAATCACTATTAGCAGAGGACAATGGTATTTTTATGCCAATTAAGGCAGCAGGATGATCAGCCTCCACTTCAATAGAAATGAGACCAATATAGGACTATTCTTCTTCTTATTCTGAAGACTCAGAATTACTGTCTGACAAACTGATTTTCTTTTTCCCCAAGAAGCTCTTTTTAGCCTTCTTGTACTTGTAATGCTTCTTGTCATCAGATTTCTTGTTCTCTCTCCTCTTGATTGGACAGTCAGCAATGACATGTATAAATTTGTTACAACAACAACAAACAACATTAGTCTTAATATATTTGTTCTACTTAGAATCATACCTTTCCCCATAGGGGTCTTTTCTGGACTTCTCTATGCTGGTGTATGGCTTCCTTGAGCTAGAGCTAGAAGAGCCCTTATTCTTCCACTATCTTCTCCTGCTTAACATTTTCTTGAATAGTTTGGAGAATAAGGTAAGCTCTCCATCTAACAGTTCATTGCCTGAAGAGCTGGGATCTGAGAACTCTAACTCTGTAGCTCTCCTTGGTGGAGAAGGAGTCTTTTTCGTGCTCTTCCTTGTGGCTTCAACTCTGAAGCCACAACCTTCTCTCTATTGAGGGTTCTGGCAGCATCTTCTTCTACTCTTTTGGAGTTCAGCTGCATCTCATAAGACAACAACTTCCCAAACAAGTTGTGAGGCAAAATGTTGTCCAGGTTGCCAACCTCCCTAATGACAGATCTTGATAACCCATTCCTTGTTGAGAGATGTCAAGAACTTGTCATTCAGCTCATAATTTGTGAATTGTCTTCCATAAGTGATCAGACTGTTCACTCCCATGAAGAACTTTTCATAACAATCGGCTATGAAATCTTTCTTGCCTTGCGTGAAGGCCTCATATTGCTGATTCAGGAGGGATTTCCTATCATCCCTCACATCCTCTGTCCCTTTTATATACACAATCAGAGAATCTCACATCTCTTTAGCATTTCTGTACTGGACCAAGTTCTGGAATGTGGAGTCATCTATGACACTTACAATAATGTTTTGAGCCATTTTATCCATAATTGCCAGAATGACTTCATCCTTGGTCATCTGTGTATTTCTTGGGTGTCTTGATATTGACATCTATAACAGAGACTTTATGGGAATGAAAGGTTCCTCTTGAATAGCTATGAATATACTAGGGTCTTGAGGCTTCCATAAATAACCTTACTGTTGGGTATTGTATCAACAATAACCTAGATTTGTGAGAAGTCACCCTTGAACTAAGATGAATTAAGTTTGTATTTGATGTCATCTTTTAGTTGAGTGCTTGCAGGTTATTATTGCTAAGTGTATGCCAATGTCAGTTTACAATGAGTCACCAGATACAGGACCATGCAATGTAATCCCTCATTATGTGATCCATGATGTTGACTCATATGTAACCTCTCTATTTGGATGCACTTCATTTTCAAGTACTAAAGAAATGAAAGAAAGGAAGGGTTGTTGGTTTCAACACTGAAGAACAAAAATTTTTCTTGAAAAATTTTCCCAAGTCCTTTTCTCGAGAAATGCCCTTAAGATTTCTCGAGATGCCAAGAAGTTCTCGAGAAGGCTGAACCATTTCTCGAGAAAGCCAAGTCTGTTTCTCGAGAAATAAATTCCTTCTCTAGAAAATCACCATTCCACTTCACAGAATTTGTGTTAAATCAATTTCTCGAGAAGCCATAATATTTCTCGAGAAAGAAATTCTTTTCTCGAGAAATCATGTTTTTCTCGAGAAACAAGTTTTTCACTTCACGAATTTTGCACTAACTAAATTTCTCGAGAAGCTGTATTATTGCTCGAGAAATCAAATTGTTTCTCGAGAAATAATGTCCTCAAAAAATCAATAGTTTACTTCACAGAAACGTTTCTTCAAGATCTTTCTCGAGAAGCCAAGTCTTTTTCTCGAGAAAGCTAGTCATTTCTCGAGAAATATACTTCTTCTCGAGAAATGGACTTACAAAATTTATGTTTCTAATTTTCTGACAGGAATTCAAATTAGCCTAAGTTTAGTATATTTGATCGTTCCTTAATCACGTGGATCATTCCTTAATAACGTTTGACCGTTGGACGATGACATATATAAAGTCACTTCAAGGATTCGCCGAGCCTAATCTAAGAATCAATCACAAGAAGAATAATTTTTACAGTATCAGAATCGCTTTAGCACTTTCCATTTTTTGGAGAAAAGCCGCACATCTTCATCGTGAATTCTTCTCCGTTGCTCTCTCTAGATCCAACGATTCAAAGCAAGACAAGATTCGACAGATCCAAGATCATCAAATTCTTCAACATCTATTCGATCGGGTCGGATCCTAGCTTTCAGATCAACCTTCTCGATTTTATTCCTCAACCCTATTTTTCAAGAAGGAAGATTCCTGAAGATTTCAGATCTGAAGTTTAAACACTTTTATTATTGTTGTAAATTATTTTTTACATTTGTAGGAGCTTTATCTCCGAGTTTGTAGGAGTTTTATCTCCGAGTTTGTAGATCCGTTAGTGGATCGGGTTTGTAGATCCGTTGTGGATCGAGGTGTAGGAGCGTTGCTCCGAGGTGTAAGATTGGTATAATCTGAGAAAGGTGAACTTGCCGAATAGTACCCTTTGTGGTAGATAAGCGAGGCAGAACAGTGGACGTACCCAATACGGGGAACCACTATACAAATCTCTGGGTTTGTGTGCTTGTCTTTTAAATATTTTTTATTCCGCAAAAAGACGCAAACATCACCTATTCACCCCGTCTAGGTTATTTAGATAGACGCTAGATACTTTCAATTGGTATCAGAGGGAGGTTTGTCAAATAAGGTTAACACCTTGATCAAGATCCCTGATCTAGCGTCCAGAGATTCCGCACATTCACCATGGAAAGAAGCAAGGACATGTCATCCATGAAGCTACTGGTGTGCACAAAGGAAAACTTTCCCATATGGAAAGAACGAGTACGGTTCTACATGGAAGCTTCTGATCCGAGGATTTTCCAGATTCTAGAAGAAGGACCTCACATCCCTACACAACCATCTACGATAAATACAACAATTATGATTCCTAAGAAGATGATGGATCTTACTAAGGATGAGATTGCCTTAGTCTCCCTTGACAAGAAGGCTAAGAACTTCATAGCAAGTGCAATGGACGACTCTATGCTCCAGAACTTATTCCATTGCAAATCTGCAAAAGAGATGTGAGATTGTCTTGTTGTCCTTATGGAAGGTACCGAATAAGTGAGAGACGATCGTAGATCATTGTTGAACCAGGAGTATGAAGCCTTCAAGCAAGGTGATGATGACTCCATAGCTGACAGTTTTGAGAAGTTCTTCAAGATAGTGAACGGTCTCAGAAACTACAGCTGTGTCTTTACTTATGGTGAACTAAACGACAAGTTCATTAGATCCTTGACAAAGGACTGGGACACAAAAGTTGTTGCCATAAGAGAATTCGGGAAGCTGCCGGAGATAGACCCGCAGAACCTGTTCGGAAAGCTGCTCTCCTATGAGCTACAAATGAATACACGAAAGAAGGAGAAGCAGAACAATAGAACTTACAGCATAGATAAGTTTGTGGCCATGAAGGCAGAAGGCTCAAGAAAAGATAAACCTATGTCACCAACAAGGACACGAGCTCCTGACACTCCTGAAGATTCTGAGCCTAACACGTCTGGCTCCGAGCTATCAGATGGAGAATTCTCCCTCCTCTCCAAGCAGTTCAAGATGCTACTAAGTACGAGGAGACAAATGAAAAATAAGTCCTTCTCTTTAGACTCCAGAAGATCACGACGTGACGGTGTTCGAACTAAGAAAAGCTACAACAAGGAAGACAGGTATAAGTCCAAACTGAATAAACAGTTTTCTTCTGACGTTGTTTGCTACTGTTGTAATAAATCAGGACACATGATTGCAGAGTGTCCTTACAAGAAAAAGGATAGAACCCGGAAGGATGAGAAAAGATCCTTCAAAGGGAAGAAGAAAGAAGAGAAGAGCTTCATCGCCAAAAAGACGAAGACTCTCAGTGATAGTGACTCGAGTGAGTCAAGTTCCCAAAATGAAGATGCCTACTTTGGGCTTATGGCTCAGTCTGACGAGAAAGTGGGTGACTCTGAATACCATGGGAAGGTAAACTCGCACACCATTCTTTCGGAATCTGAAACTTCCTCCAATGGTCATGAAGACTACTCCTCTGACGAGAACAAATCATAGTTAATGGATCAGCATGAGCGCTTGTTAAAGTCTTTTGACAAATGTCAAAAGGTAGTCCGAAAGCAAGTGAAAGAGATTGCCTCCCTCAAGGCAGTGGAAGCAAATCTGAAGGAACAAATTGCACAATGACTTCCTCTTAGAGATTAAGTCCACTCCTTGAAAGAGGACCTCAAGGACTCGGCTGAGACGTTAAAGTTGAAAGAAAAGAATCTTGATGAGCTGGAAGAAAAGCTCGCGGTGGAGAGAAAACTCGTTGAGAGTTTCTCCAAGCCGAAACTCTTCTCCCTCTCATCTATGAGTTCTCAGCTCAAAATAAAGGTAGTGGTCTTGGCCATGTCGGTGGAAAAGGTGAGGCTGCCAAGAAGGCTAGCGCCAAAGAAAAAGGTAAATCCCCTATGAGTCAACCATCGTTCAGAAAGGTAACCTTCCCGACAAATAAGTTTGACCTCGAGTCATCCTATGGTCATCATGCAAGGCCTACTGATGTAGAGCCCAAGACCAGATACCTGGGATGGACCCATCCCCGTGACTTTGGTGCTAGCGTGTTCAAAGCACCTTATGAAGAGATTCAAATGAAGAACTATGGTCCATATGTACATGGCCATAATAACAAGAAGGCACCGAAAGCCAAATCTGTTGTGCCTATGGAAAAGGAGATGCAGAAACCTTGTGTATACTGCAATAATGAGGCTTCCACCTCGAAGAATGCTACCCCTGATAGACCTCACATTCAAAGGGTAAAGCAGGAGTTCAAGAGAAGATACAATATATTTGACTGTTGGTGCTGCGGCGAAGTTGGTGACTTTGGCGCCGACTGCTGGTACAACCCCGCTAACTTTGTGACCCCACGAGTTAGCCATGCAAGACAGACCACTTGCAAGGCTAATGTTCATAGGGGGAGTAGGCTGACCAGGAATCAAGGACCTAAATACATTTGGTTTCCAAAGGTAAAATGATCTATTATTGCAGGTATGTCCAAGGGCCAATAGAACTCCAATCTGGGATTTGGACAGTGGATGCTCTCGGCACATGACCGGGACAAGAAGCCTTTTACGTGACTACACGCCAGTTAAAGATGGACCAAAGGTCATTTTTGGAGGTTCAGACAGGAGAACGACAAAAGGTTATGGTATGATTTCCAACAGCGTAGTCTCTTTTACAGACATTGCTTATGCTGAAGGATTACACCATAATCTCATAAGCATAAGTCAACTAGGTGACAAAGGCTACATCGTTGAGTTCTGCAAGGACAAGTGTTTGATAAAATCATCTGCAAATTTGGAGACGGTCTTAACAGGCACTCAGAGCAGAACTATTTTCTGTTTGAATTTTCTTTGTTTAGAAAATTCTACTCAGTGTGTTTTATGATAAAACGTAGTGCGTTTGTCTCTGACCAATGACACAAGAGACTAGCACATATTAATTTTAAAACCTTAAATATGCTATTTTATCAAAACTTAGTACGCGATGCCCCCAGCATTAAGTGCCTTAAAGAGTGTTCATGTCACACCTGTCAAATGGGTAAGCAGATACGAGCTACCTTCAAGGGTATTGCTGAGAAAGATTTTTCACGAAGCTTATACTTGCTTCATATGGACTTATTCGGTCCTATGCCTATTCACATCTTAGGAGGTAAGTTCTATGTGTTAGTAATTGTTGATGAATACTCACGTTTCACTTGGGTGTTCTTTCTGAAACACAAGTCAATCACCGTTGATTCTTTCACTAATTTTGCCCGACAAATTCAGAATGAATTGGACTGCTTAGTAGTCAAAATTAGAAGTGACCACGGAACAGAGTTCGAGTCTGGTGCCATGACAAAGTTCTTGAAAGCCAAGGTATCTTTCATGAGTTTTCATCCCCGCACACTCCACAACAAAATGGAGATGCTGGGAGAAGGAATAGAACCCTATTTAAAGCATGTACTACCATGTTGAACGACGCCTCACTTCTGGAGTACTTTTGGGTTGAAGTAGTCAACAAGGCATGTTACGTGCAAAACAGAGAACTCATCAACACAAGCTATCGTAAGACCCCCTATGAGCTATTGAAGGGCAAAAAACTGACTGTGTCCTACTTAAGAATCTTTTGAAGCAAATGCTTCGTACTTAATAATGGGAAGCATTACCGAACTAAGTTTAGTGAAAAATATTTTGAAGGTATTTTTGTAGGATATAGTAGTCATAGTAAGGCTTATAGAATTTTCAACAAGAAAACTCTGGTGGTAGAAGAGTCGATAAACGTTGTATTTGATGAGACTAGCTTGCTTCATAGCAACTCGTTTAGTGTTATTGGTGCAGATGCAGGTACCAGGTTTGAGAAACTTAGCTTGGATGAAGATGTTAAGGAAGAAGCTCCAAGCTCAGTCAAGATCCTCAATCCAGGCTTGGTGGATGAAGAAGCCAAAGAGGAAGAATTGCTTCAACCTACAGAGGCAACACCGGATGTTGCAGAGCCTGCTTGAGGGAGAGCAAGGAACCTAAGGCTCAGACACCTAAGATATCACCCAGCTAATAAAATCATTGGAGAGCCAGGCGATGGTGTTAGAACCAGAAGAGGTACAACTAACAAAGTTGTGCATCACAGTTTTCTATCTCAGGTTGAACCGAAGAAGTTCGAGCAAGGGAATAAAGATGCCTCTTGGATCATGGCAATGCAAGAGGAGCTCAGCTAGTTTTAACGGTGCAAAGTCTGGGAGCAAGTTCCCAGGCCAAATGGACAGAACGTGATCGGTACCAAATGGATATTTAGAAACAAAATGGATGAACACAGAGTAATTATCAAGAACAAAGCCAGGCTTGTAGCACAAGGATACAAATAAGAAGAGTTGATCGACTTCGACCAGACATTTGCTCTAGTGGCTCGACTCGAGGAGATCAGGTTGTTTTTTGCGTATGCTGCGCTCAAAGGCTTCACTGTCTACGAAATGGATGTGAAGTCAGCATTCCTCAACGGGAATCTGAAAGAGGAAGTATACGTAGCGCAATTCTAAGGTTTTGTCAATTCTCAATTCCCTGACTACGTTTATTTTCTAAATAAAGCAGTATATGGTTTAAAGCAAGCTCCCCAAGCTTGGTATGAGACGCTGTCTAGCTTTCTTCTTGAGAACAAGTTCATAAGGGGAAAGATAAACAAGATATTATTTCTTCGGGAAGTTAAAGACAAGATCTTGCTAGTGCAAATCTATGTCGATGACATCATATTTGGCTCTACGGAAAACAGCCTTTGTAAAAAGTTTTCTAAACTTATGCAAGAGAAGTTTGAAATGAGCAATATGGGTGAGGTGAAGTATTTCTCAGGAATTCAGGTGAAGCAATTTGAACATGAGATTTTTATCTCTCAAACGAAGTTCACCAAGGAGATTCTTAAGAAATTTGAAATGGAGAGCGCAACCTCTATGAGGACTCCAATGAGTTCAACTGTGTCTCTGGACAAGGATGAGAAAGAGAAACCTTTTGATGAAACCAAGTACAGAAGTATAATTGGATTCTTGCTCTACCTGACTGCCAGTAGACCAGATATAATGTTCTCAACATGTGTCTGCGCTAGATATGAGGTGAATACTAAGGAATCTCATTACGTCGCTGCAATGCGAATTTTAAGATACCTTAAGAGTACACACAATCTTGGCTTATGGTACCTAAGAAGTAATGACGTCGAACAAATTGGCTTTTCAGATGTTGACTTTGCAGGAAGCAGGGACGATAGGAAAAACACTTCCGGGATGTGCCAATTCCTCAGAAGACGACATATCTCTTAGAGTAGTAGAAGCAAAATTATGTGGCAATATCTACTGCCGAGTCAGATTATATCTCTGCGGGTAGTTGTTGCGCACATCTTCTATGGATCAGAAACCAACTCGAAGACTATAATTTGAAGTTCAGAGAAATTCCAATGTATTGCGACTCCTCCATCGCAATTGCTATCACCAATAATCCAGTTTCTCATAGCTTTACCAAGCACATCGAAGTTCGCTACCATTTCATCCGGGAGTATGTGGAGAATAAGGACATATCCCTCAACTATATCCCAACTTACAAGCAGATGACATATATTTTCACGAAGCCGCTGGATGAGGCCAAGTTATCCTTTTTCAAGACAGAACTTGACATGCTCAACATGCAGTCCTGACAAGCTCAGGATATGGATTCCTCAAGAAAAACTTTGTGGATTTCTCGAAAAGCTACTGGATTTCACGAAGTCTATGATTTCTCGAGAAGACCCTTATTTCTGGAGAAAAGATGTCCACTTCTCGAGAAATTTAGTATCCTTTTCGAAAACTTAGTGAATTTCTGGAAAGCATCTGAATTTCTCGAGACACAATTTCTGGATTTCTCGAAACACTATGTCTAATTCTCAAGAAAAGTAAATTGGATTTCTCGAAAAGCTTCATCCTTCAAAAGAAATGCCCTAATCCGCTGGTATCCATTTTTCTCGAAAAGCCAGAACAAAATTTTGAAGAATTCGAACCGCCGCTCAGGTATGCCTTTCGTTATTTCTTCAAAATTTTAAATTGTATATAAATAGAAGATAAGTCCATAGAAAAACCCAAACACACAAATTTGAAAAAATTTCCTGAGAACAACGCTTCAGTTCCGCGAAGGTCACCGCCATTCCTCTCGCAAAATCCACCGCTTCTTCTCCGGCAAACCAGAAATTTCTCATTCTCTGCATTCGATGGCTCCATCTTCCAAGATCGGTGTGGGAAGTGAATTCGTTCGCACCGACATAGAGGATATTTCCGACGACTTCAAGAATGTCCTGTTACTTCTGGAATCCGCATGCCTCATCTTTATCCTAAAACATTCTTGTAAAGTTTTGCTTCCTGAAGTTGAGGAGTTTTTCCGCAATGCCAAGATTAAAAGAAGTGGGAAGTTGTTGAAAACTTCAGTAAGAGGTATGAAACTCAAAATCAAGCCATCTTCTATAAAAGAGCTTCTGCAATTGTCGTCCATTGATGAGGAAGACTATCTAAAAGCAGATGATTACTCAAGAGCCTACTCCTTTGGGGACTTCCAGATTCCACCACTTCAATTAAAAGACAGAACATGACAGATGAAAGTAAACTTCTTACTAATATTTTAGGAAAGGTTCTTTTATGCAAAACAAGGTTTATTGGATATATTTCTTCAGAGTTATTTGATATGATTACTGGAGTTATGTACATAAAGAAGTTCCAGTGGGGATGTCTTCTATTTGAGAAGATCAAGGAGAGTCTGAAGGCACTAAATTTTCGAAGAATTATTTCTCTGTACTTGAATCAAGCTTATCCTGAGATCTTTGACATAACCAAAGGGGTTGCAATTCACCACCTCAAGAAAGTCACTATCTCTTCCATCAGGCGATGGGAGATCAGAATTCCAAGGCCAGGCCAGGCCCCACCTGTTCTAAGAATTATATTTGATGATGAGTACATGATCTCATCTCCTTCTCACACTGATACAGCTGGCACATCTGTTGTAGCTATTAAGGGGGAGCCTGCTCCTTCAGTTCTTGTAGAAGTACAGTAAGCTAAGATACCAGAGACAGAGATTCAAACAGATGTTCCTGCAGCTCAAATTCCTGAGAAAGTGGTTAATGTTGATGTTGTAGTGGAGAGGAAAACATAGAACAGTCTGATGATGAGCAGAGCACCTCTGCACATGATGGTAGCTCGAGTTTGAATGTTGACTCCTTCTCTGACCACAAAACTCTACTAGATACTTTCAATTGGTAACATGATGATTTAAAGTCTACAATCAGTTGACCCCCTGTTCATCTCTCCTGAGAAGCCTACTGAAAAGTCACCTGAAGAAAACCCTGAAGAAATCCCTAAAGAAAATCCTCCAGAGGATGTACCAGAAGATTCTCAGCCCCACGGACATATTGAGGGGGAGAATGAAGTTGTATTAACTGATGAAGAAGAAATTATGCCAGAGCCTACAGAACCTCCCATGAGGAGTTTAGATTGCTCTCTCCCCACTATCCTAGGCGAGGAAGGGGATGAGATACTACCTTTCCAGAGAGGCAAAAGTTTAGTGGTCATTGAAGAAATACCTATCTGGACAACCCCAGCTCTACCTCCTCCTCCTCCTCCAACTGATATTATTCCTGACGACACCCTATTGGGTAAAATTGAATCTATGCTTACACAACAAAGAGAGTACTTTGAGAAGTCTCGCAAAGAAGTCACTAAAAAAATCACAGCTCTAGAGAAAGAGATGAGCAGAGGCTTTGATGAGATTCAACCCAACACAGATGAATTCAAAAGGCTATTGCAAATTGGTGGAAGAGCCATAGACCACACCATTACTAGTATTGGTGAAGTAATGGAACAAACAGTAACATTGGAAAATAATCAGATCCAACTGAAGAAGAAAATTGCACCACAAAACTTCAAAACTTGTGAGGAAGTTGGGAAATTCAAGAAGATACCATAGAAACCCTATCTATAGTAGTCAGAAAGGGGGAGGACAAAGTAAAAGAAGTTCTAAACAAGAAAGTTCTTGAGATGAAAAATCAGTGGGGTGAACAATTGAAAGAGATCAATACAAGGGTAGAAAATCAGATTAAGGAGGTAAATCTCTATACTTATGGAACTACTGTGTCGATGCATAATCAGATCTTCCCAGAATTTCAAGTTGATCCCAATGCACCTTCACCTACACATCTTGACCCAAATATCTGGCAGTCTACTTTCTCCCCTAGACCTGAGCAATATGAAATTCCTCCAGAAAGTTACTCTCAGGTCTGGACTCATGAGCAACCAGAGATTCCACATGAAATACCTCCTGAAGCACATGTACAAAAGAAAAGGAAATATGGTGATGGTGCTTCTGCAAGCAGATCCATTCCCAATCAAAGTGCTGTTAAAAGGATTGAAAAAGAATTTGCTGAAGTGTGGAGTCCTACTTCTAAGTCACTTATTCTTGAGACTCTAAAGTTGGTTATAAATTTTAACGAAGACAGAAATGATCATTACAGTCCCCAGGAATGGGAGTTGTATGAAAAATCTCTTACTAAGAGGAGGATCTATGATAGAGAATATGGAATAAATAATCCCAAAGCTCCTCCTCGACCTCCAAAGTATTACCCCAAGCCTTACAACTATCAGAATAGACAGCATGAGAAGAAAGAAAGATTGCACCAACAACAGTTCAAATGATTCTATGTTTATCAGTTTTATAAAACTTTGTGGGTTAAGACATTTTTGTGGACAAACCTTATATATAATTTTGAATTTTGTTGAACTAGTTATTTCTTATCTATCTTTACATACATTATCTTGCTTGCTTGTTATTTCTTTATTTATCTTGATGTAATTCACCTTACTGTAGAGAGTTCTGACTTCTACAAATAGGGAAGATTGTTGGCTATTGTATCCACTATAACCTAGATTTGTGAGAAGTCACCCTTAAACTAAGATAAATTAAGTTTATATTTGATGCCACCTTTTAGTTGAAGGTTATTATTGCTAAGTTTAGACCAATGTCAGTTTACATTGAGTCACCAAACACGGGACCATACAATGTAATCCCTCATTGTGTGATCCATGGTGTTGACTCATGTGTAATCTCTATATTGGGATGCACTTCATTTTCAAGTACTAAAGAAATGGAAGAAAGGAAGGGTTACTGGTTTCAATACAGAAGAACAAAAATTTTTCTTGAAAAATTTTCCCAAGTCCTTTTCTCGAGAAATGCCCTTAAGATTTCTCGAGATGCCAAGAAGTTTTCGAGAAGGCCGAACCATTTCTCGAGAAAGCCAAGTCTGTTTCTCAAGAAATAAATTCCTTCACTAGAAAATCAGCATTCCACTTCACAGAATTTGTGTTAAATCAATTTCTCGAGAAGCCATAATATTTCTCGAGAAAGAAATTCTTTTCTCGAGAAATCATATTTTTCTAGAGAAACAAGTTCTTCACTTCACGAATTTTGCGCTAAGTAAATTTCTCGAGAAGCCGTATTGTTTCTCGAGAAATCAAATCGTTTCTCGAGAAATAATGTCCTTCTCGAGAAATCAGTAGTTTACTTCATAGAAAATTTTCTTCAAAACCTTTCTCGAGAAGCCAAGTCTTTTTCTCGAGAAAGATAGTTATTTCTCGAGAAATATACCTCTTCTCGAGAAATGGACTTACAAATTTTTTGTTTCTAATTTTCTGATAGGAATTCAAATTAGCGTAAGTTTAGTATGTTTGATCTTTCCTTAATCACGTGGATCATTCCTTAATAATGTTTGACCGTTGGAAGATGACATATATAAAGTCACTTCAAGGATTCGCCGACCCTAATCTAAGAATCAATCACAAGAAGAATAAGTTTTACAGAATCAAAATCGCTTTAGCACTTTCCATTTTTGGGAGAAAAGCCGCACATCTTCATCGTGAATTCTTCTCTGTCGCTCTCTCCAGATCCAGCGATTCAAAGAAGGACAAGATTCGACAGATCCAAGATCATCATATTCTTCAACATCTATTCGATCGGGTCGGATCCTAGCTTTCAGATCAGCCTTCTTGGTTTTCTTCCTCAACCTTCTTCATCAAGTTTTTCAAGTTTCAAGAAGGAAGATTCCCAAAGATTTCAGATTTGAAGTGTAAAAACTTTTATTATTGTTGTAAATTGTTTTTACATTTGTAGGAGCTTTATCTCCGAGTTTGTAGGAGTTTTATCTCCGAGTTTGTAGATCCGTTAGTGAATCGAGTTTGTAGATCCGTTGTGGATCGAGGTGTAGGAGCATTTCTCCGAGGTGTAAGATTGGTATAATCTAAGGAAGTTGAAGTTGCCGAATTGTACCCTTTGTGGTAGATAGGCGAGGTCGGACAATGGACGTACCCAATACGGGGAACCACTATAAAAATCTTTGTGTTTGTGTGCTTGTCTTTTAAATTTTTTTTATTCTGCAAAAAGACGCAAACATCACTTATTCACCTCCCTCTAGGTGATTTAGGTAGACGCTAGATACTTTCACTTACCCTCTCCTTCCAGATCCCAAAATTTTCCTTCCTACTTATAAGAAGTTTCCTAGAACCTAACTCCTCATGGTTCTCACATGAATCCATGGAGATAATCTTCTATTACCCTTAGAGATATGTTCAAACTATTAAGTCCTTTTTGAACAACCTCCCTCTGATACCACTTGAAAGTCTTTTCTAAAGGTAGGTAAACTCCTAGAGGGTGGTGAATAGGATTGTTTTGAATCTTTTTAGACTTTGAATTTATGAGCTTAGTGTGTATTAATGCTAGTTGTTAGTTTTTAAGAAAACACGATAGCGCATAAGAATTATAGTGGTTCCACAATCTATGGTACATCCACTTTCCCCCTCCTCATATCTATCAGTGTGCTAGATTTGGCTAACTTCTCCAATTTCCTCAGCTCCTTGAGCTTACACCTCAGATCCCTTAGGATCTTACACCTTAGAGTGAGACTTACTCCTACAACTCAGACTAAAGATAGTCCTACCTTAGTCTCAGCAGCCCTACCTCAGAGATTAATCCAATCTCTTACCTCAGATCCCTCAGGATACTACCTCAGATCTACTCTGGGATCTTACACACTCAAATCTACTCCTGGTTCCTACAACTCAGCCTTTATAGCACATGCTTATAGCTCAGATCACTCAATGATCCTTCATTTGAATAATATTTTGTTGAGATTGACTATTGAGAGATATGTCCCCGAGTCAGCTTCCTGTACTGTATATAACTAGCCCTAACTCTTAACAGTAACAAGAATGTGAATCTTCAAGTTTGTTCTGCTTGTGCTGAGAAATTCTATTGTAGAGCTCTGTTCTTTCAAGCTTGAATATGTTCTAAGTTGAAAAGCATCAACCTTGAAGAAGAACAACAACTTTCTTGCATGCTCTGCTAACTAACCCTTTCAAAAAATTAGGGTTTCAGTTCTTGCTGAAGAATCCTTAGAGTTTTTCAATTTCAAAAACTTTTTCGGCAAGAATCGATGATCTTTCTGCAGAACTCCTTTCTTAATTTCTCTACAATGACATTTTATATCCCGTAGTTCAACGATTATTTGTCCCGTATGGGCATGCCGAATAAGCAGCTGTAAAGTTACTTTTAGCTTTAACTGCTCTGCATAAAGTATACGATGCCATTTGGATTCTAGTGCGCAAATCTTGCTTCATTTTAATTTGGATGATGTCAGCATTACTCAACACTTGTGAACTTAACAACTTTCACAAACAATCAACATAGGCGTTGAGTGAAGTCTTGTGACTCAATGCATAGAGGCATTGAGTGTTGTCTTGAGGCTCAACGCATCTGGACTTAAAAGAATTATTCTGGTAGAAAGCGTTGAGTGAACTGCATTCACTCAATGTCCCTGGACTTGGCAATTTTCCTGGCTGAAGGAGTTGAGTGAACCTTCTACACTCAATGCTTCTGACCTTGTGCAGAATTTCTGGATAAAGGCGTTGAGTGAATATTCTAGACTCAATGCATCTGGACTTTGCTGAATTTTTGATAAGGCATTGAGTGAGCCTTCTTCACTTAACGCTTCTGTACTTGTACTGATTTCCTTTGATTATGCATTGAGTGAAAGGTATTCACTCAATTCTTCTAGACTTAGCCATACTTGAGTCTAGCACCACTGAGGATCTGAATTTCTGAGCTTCTGTCAATGCTTCTAGGCCTCTGGCATTAAATGAAGTGTACTCACTCAATGTTTGTGGACTTATGCAAATTTTTGCCTCTCTATTATGTCCTTTCTTGAGTCCAACCAAAGTTCTGACTGAATCAATCCATCTAATCATAGAATAGTAGACAACCTGCATATATTGAACTTGAACATATATCAAATACAAACATATGTATACTATTGACTTATGGGTCTTCTTCAAATTTGGGATATTGTAATTAATGGACCAAATAGGTCTGTACGGGTGGAGGTGTCGAAGAACCTTTATCCTTTCACGTGTCTCGAGAATCGAGGTTCGTCCAAGTGAAGGTGTAGATGATCCTTTGGCCATCTTGCCTGGGAGGACCGGGGTCCGTCCGAGTGGAGGTGGCAAAGAACCTTTGTTTGTTCCCGCCTTAGGAGAACCGCAGTTCATGCAAGTGAAGGTGCAGATGAACCTTTATCCATCTCGCCTAGGAGGATCGGGGTCCGTACGAGTGGAGGTGGCAAAGAATCTTTGTCCTTTCGCGCCTCAGGAGAAGCGTGGTTAGTCCAAGTGAAGGTGCAGATGAACCTTTGTCCATCTCGTCTGGGAGGACCGAGGTTCGTCCAAGTTTAGGTGGCAAAAAACCTTTGTCTGTTCGCGCCTCAGGAGAACCGTGATTCGTCCAAGTGAAGTTATAGATGAACCTTTGCTCATCTCGACTGGGAGGACTGGGGTATGTCCGAGTGAAGGTGGTGAAGAACCTTTGTCCGCTCACGCCTCAGGAGAACTAGGGTTCGTCAAAGTAAAGGTGCAGATGAACATTTATTCTTTCATGCCTTAAGAGAATCAGGGTTCATCCAAGTGAAGGTGCAAATGAACCTTTGTTCATTTATACTAGGATGATTGGGGTCCGTCCAGGTGGAGGTGGCTAAGAACCTTTGTTCATTTGCGCCTCAGGAGAACCGGGATTCATCCAAGTGAAGGTGCAGATGAACCTTTATCCATCTTGCCTAGGGGGACCTGGGTCCGTCCGAGTGGAGGTGACGAAGAACCTTTGTTCGTTCGGTCTCAGGAGAACCGGGGTTCGTCCAAGTGAAGGAGTAGATAAACTTTTGTCCATCTCTCCAGGGAGGATCAGGGTCCGTCCGGGTGTAGGTGACGAAAAACCTTTCTTCTTTCGTGCCTCAGGAGAACCGGGGTTCGTCCAAGTGAAGGTGTAGATGAACCTTTATTCACCTCGCCTGGGATGAACGGGGTCCGTCTGAGTAGAGGTGACGAAGAACCTTTGTTCATTCGCGCCTCAGGAGAACCGAGGTTCATCCAAGTGAAGGTACAGATGAACCTTTGTTTCTCTTATCTGGGAGGACTGGGGTCCGTCCGGGTGGAGGTGACAAAGAACTTTTGTTCATTCGCGCCTAAGGAGAATCAGGGTTCGTTCAAGTGAAGGTGAAAATGAACCTTTATCCATCTCGCTTGGGAGGCACAGATAAACCTTTATCCTCACCTGGGAGGACTGAGGTCCGTCCGGCAGGTGTAGAAAGGCTTTTGACAGCCTCGCTTGGGAGGTGCAAAAAAGGCTTTTGCCAATCTCTTGTGATGACCCATCTATAGTAGAAAGGAAAAACAGACGTTGCATTGCTGAAAAGAAGATACAGTGCTGGCAAGTTTATTCCCACGGCTTATTGAATTAGAAGAACGATGAAGGATGTCGGACTGAATTCTTGTCCAGACCTTCACGACTTAGGTTCCTTTGGTGAGGCATCTTATGGGCTGAGGTTTAGCGCGATGCCTCGGGCTAGTACGTCGGTGCGGAGTTCTCTTAGCATTAGTCCTCTAAGGATGGCATCACATGTTGAGATGGCATGGATGATGACGAACTAGACATCAAAAGTGGCCAGTACTGGAGGGACTCCCAGAGTTACTGGAAGGATATCACTTCCAACGATCGAGATCGTCGGGTGGCCCGTGATGTATGCTTCTTCTAAACCAAGGAGGACATCCCTCTCGTAGATCCCGAGCTAGAGAAGACTTAACAGGAACAACACATTGGCAGATACATCATTATCGATCATTATCTTGAATATTTCGACCGGCGGGATTTCGAGTATTACCTGAATGTGCTGAAGAGCAGGTCCTGGGGAGCTAGGGGCGGCGAGTTGAATCGGCTCTAGCTGCTTCCTGCGTGATATCCCTTCATGCTGTTTCCCCTTTGCGGGCTCTCTTGGGATTGGCGCCACGACCTGAGCCATCCTATGAAATTTCTTGAGGAGTTCATGTCATGCGAACTGTTCGATTATGCCCTTTAGGTGTATGTACTACTCGATGTCGTGTCTATTTCCTTTGTATAAGTGGCAGTACTTGGACTGATCGCCCCTCCCCTGAGAGAGTGCCTTAGGGCTCCGGAGCTGCGGATGGTTCCGGAGAGCATATAGGAACTCCGTAAGAGAAGCGCCAAGCTCAAGGGACTATAGTTTCCCCCAGGCTCACGAAGTTTTGCCAGGGAGCTCAATGCGCTTCCCGAGTGTCGGGCTTTAGGCTGTGGTGCTTCTTGGATTTCTGTGTGACGCGCAGTGTAGGCTACCCCATTGTGTGATTGGTATCCTGTGGGAAACGATGTCTGACAGCACTCTACTGGGTGTGCCCCCGAGGTGTGGGATGCTCCCATCCCTTTAAGTAAAGCGAGTGCATATGCTTGGTGTTAGAAATGAACAAAAAACAAGCCGGAAGTGGAGCTAAAACAAACCGGAAGAGGTTTTAACAGAAACTTTATTATCTGAAAAAGGTATCTATTACAAAGGTATGCCCTCCCTTATATAGAATGGAGGAGAGATGAGAGAATACAAATAAGAGATGTGGGACTAAATATTTACATGACTAAGCGGACTATACAAAACAAACTACACAAGCCGCGCGGTTAGACAGAAGGGCTAACCGCATGGCTACCATCAGAGAGAAAGAGAGACTGCCAGGGTAGACCGCCAGACCGCCCGGTCTCCAAGCCGGCTGAGACAAACCGCCAGACCGCGCGGTCTTCAACCCGCCAAGACAGACCGCCAGACCGCCCGGTCACCAACTTCAACACTCTCCCTCAAGCTGGAGCATATATATCGATCATGCCCAGCTTGTCGCAGATGTGGAAAAAGGAAGCGGACACCGGCTTGGTGAAGACATCTGCCAACTCGTTGTCGGAAGTGACAAATGGAGTGCAAATCTGTTTCTTCAATATTTCTTCCCGAATAAAATGACAGTCGACTTCTATGTGTTTTGTTCTCTCATGAAAGACCGGATTTTTGGAAATGTATATCGCGGCCTTATTGTCACAGAACATAGGAAGAGGATAGTTGTAAACCTCTCCTAAGTCAAGCATGAGAGCCCGCAACCACTTCAACTCACATGTAGTCGATGCCATGCTGCGATATTCCGCCTCTGCACTAGACTTGGAAACTACAGACCGTTTCTTGCTCTTCCAACTCACAAGATTGCCTCCAACAAACGTGCAGAAACCTGATGTCGATTTGCGGTCCCCTTTGTCATCTGCATAGCTTGAATCAGAGTAAGCTTCAACCCTTAGGTGACCATTCTTCTGAAATAGGAGTCCTTTCCCTGGAGCAGCTTTAATATACTCTAATATCCTCAGAGCAGATTGTAGATGACACTCCCTCGGAGCTTGCATAAACTGGCTCACCTTGCCAATAGCATAAGAGATGTAGGGTCTGGTTACCGTGAGATATATGAGCTTGCCCACCAGACGCCGGTATCTCGTAAGATCAGAGAGAAGAGGCGAGTCATCTGTCCAAGTTTTGTCTTCTCCAGCAGCCATAGGACAACGTGCAGGTTTAGCACCAGTGAGTCCTACCTCCTTTAAAAGATCAAGAGCATACTTCCGTTGGGAAAGGACCATGGAGTTGGGCTTTCTAGAGATTTCAATCCCCAGAAAGTACTTCGGGGAGCCCATATCCTTTGTGACCAGATGTTGACGAAGGTATTTCTTGGTCATCAATACCCCATCCTGGTCATCGCCAGTAAGAAGAATGTCATCAACATAAACCGCAAGAACAACAAGACCAGAGGCGGTTTTCTGAACAAACAAGGAGTGATCTGCTGAGCTTCTTGTAAAACCAATGGCCGCAATAATGCCACTGAACTTGTCAAACCAGGCACGAGGACTCTGCTTGAGGCCATAGATAGCCTTCTTTAGCCGGCATACCCGTGTCTCCCCCTGAGCAACATACCCAGGAGGTTGCTCCATGTAAATATCTTCCTGCAGATCACCATAGAGGAAGGCATTCTTAACATCTAGCTGCGAGATGGGCCAATCCCTGTTGACAGCCATAGAGAGAAGAACCCTAATAGTGTTGAGACGAGCCACTGGAGAGAAAGTGTCAAAGTAATCAATGCCATAAGTTTGGGTAAAACCCTTGGCAACCAGGCGAGCCTTATAATGATCCACACTGCCATCCGGGAGAAACTTCACCACGAAGACCCATCGACAACCAACAACATCCGTGCCGAAAGGAGGAGGAATAAGGGTCCAGGTACCCCGTTCAGTTAGAGTAGCAATCTCCTCATCCATGGCAACTTTCCAATGAGGAATAGTAAGGGCCTCCTGGTAGGAACGGGGGGTGGCAGTGGCCGAGATAGCCAGTGCAAAAGCTCGGCGAGAAGGGGTAAGACGATCATAGGAAACAACTGCAGTAAGCGGGTGTTGGGTACATGCCCGAACCCCTTTGCGAAGAGCAATCGGGAGATCCATGTCAGCAGGTGCCTCAGTATCCGGAGTATCCGTGGTGGAGAGAGCTGGCCTGGGAGTAGAGAGAGATGGCAGCGGAGTGGAGGGAGAAAGCAGAGTAGAGGGTGGAGATGATGGTGATGGGGAAGAGAGTGGAGAGGGTGGAGATGGCGGAACATCAGTGGGAGCAGAGGGAATGGATGGGTTGGTAGGAAAAGTAGGATCAGGAGGAGGAGAGGAGGAAGCGGGAGAGAAGTAAGATGCATTGGCAAAGAAGGTGACATCCGCAGAGACAAATTGCTTGCGGGTAACGGGGTCAAAGCAACAATAACCTTTCTGAGTGGGAGAGTACCCCAGAAAAACACATTTAGTGGCACGTGGTGAGAGTTTATCACGGGTGGCAGCGGGAGAGTGCATAAAGGCAGTGCACCCAAAGATGTGCAGAGGAAGAGGAAAGGGATCCTTGTCCGGATAAAGAATGGAGAAGGGGGTAGCACCATGGAAAACTGTGGAGGGAAGGCGATTGATGAGATAGCAGGAGAGGAGGACAGCATAGCCCCAATAGGAGCGAGGAACATGCATTTGAGTCATCATAGTACGAGCGACATTAAGGAGGTGACGGTTTTTGTGTTCCGCCACCCCATTTTGTTGTGAGGTGTAGACACAGCTTGTTTGACGAATAACACCATGGTGAATACAAAAAGAGGAGAAGTCTTGGCTAAGATATTCCTTAGCATTGTCAGAACGAAGGATCTTAATAGACATATCAAACTGAGTCTTAACCATAGAATAAAATGAGGTCCAAACAGAGAACAGCTCGGAGCGAGCTTTGAGAAGATACACCCACGTACACCGAGAGAAATCATCAATGAAGGTGACAAAATAGGAACTATCCCGACCGATGGTGAGGTTAGGAGAGGGACCCCATATGTCAGAGTGAACGAGGTCGAACGAACGGGAAGAGCCCCGACTTTGCGTTGGTGGGAAGGATGAGCGGTGATGTTTGCCAAGTTGACATGCATCACAGTTTAGAGGAGGATGATGAGGAGGGAGGTGCGGCAGGAGCTGACGTAGAATTTTGGGAGGAGCATTTCCAAGACGAAGATGCCATTGGAGAAGATCTGTAGAGGAGGAGGAGAAGGCGGATAGAGCAGAGACATTGTCGAGGAAGTAGAGGCCACCACTCTCAGTCCCGGTAGTAATCGTCCGTTGGGAGTCCGGATCCTGAAAAGCACAAGAGGTAGGGGTGAATAAGACAGAACACTGTAGTTGCTTGCATAAAGACGTAACCGATAATAAATTGCATGGAAACTTGGGCACATAGAGGGTATCAGCCAGGCACAGAGATGGAGTGACTTGAACCATTCCCGTCCCATGGACCGGTGAGGGAGATCCATCCGCAACAATGACCGGGGGCAATTGAGCATGTGTTTCAAGAAGAGAGAAACATTGAGGATTGCCTGTCATATGATTTGTTGCACCAGAGTCGATTAGCCATCTTCCGCGGGTAACAACGTGAGCACTACCAGAAGAGGTGACCACCGAGGCGGACAGACTGGAGGAGGGGAAATCCATGGAAGCAAGAGAGGAGCAAACCGCGATGATAAGAACAAGCCGCGAGTAGATGAAGAAGCCGAACGGTGAAGCGAAGAAGAGAAAAGAGCACCAAGCCGGGCGAATAGAAAACAGGTCGTGCGGCTAGGAAGACTGCTACCAAGAAGCAAAGCAAAGGGAAAGAAGTCGCACGGCTTGAAAAAGTCGGGAGAACAGAGGAGAACAAGTCGCACGGCTAAAGATGAGGCCGGGGCGACAAGCAAGCTGGAGTGGGTAGAAGGAAACAGGTCGAGGCGACTAGTAAACAGGTCGTAGCGACTAAGAGGAGCAGCGAGAAGAGAAGCAAGGAGAAACAAGCCGCACAAACAGGGCAGCGGTCAAAAGAGAAGGCAAGCCGCGAAGACAGGTCACGGGAAGACTAGAATCAAGCGGAGGGAAAGAAGTCGAGCGGCTAAAAGATAGCCCGCGCGAACAGAAGAAGAAGCTGAATCAGGAGGAAAAGATCGTTTCCTCTGATACCATGTTAGAAATGAACAAAAAACAAGCCGGAAGTGGAGCTAAAACAAACCAGAAGAGGTTTTAACAGAAACTTTATTATCTGAAAAAGGTATCTGTTACAAAGGTATGCCCTCCCTTATATAGAATGGAGGAGAGATGAGAGAATACAAATAAGAGATGTGGGACTAAAACCCGCCAAGACAGACCGCCAGACCGCCCGGTCACCAACTTCAACACTTGGCGCTCCACCATCTTGCACATGTGTTCTTCCAATGATGATGCTAGCGTGATAAGTACCCTCACGAGGCATAATGTCGAGTCAGTGGGCAAGTCGTTAGACGATTGCTTACTAGACTCCTTGGGAGCCGGCTAGCTGGTAGCCCGCATGCTTCCCTTTATCATCGCTGTGAGTTGGGGGAATACCATGATCTATTAGAGATTCTGGGAGCACTTTCCCATAGACGACGCCAATCTATTGCGGGTCATCTATCTTTTTCCCCGGTCTGTAGAATCAGATCTTCTTAGCTTGGAATCAATTCGAGTGCGCAATCAGTTAAAAAAAACCATGATAATGGACAAAAGATGTTTTTGACGTGGAAAACACAGAAAAGGTGAAAACCACGTGTCTGGAACTATGTCGAGCCAAAATCCACTACCTTCTTGGAGTGTTACAAAGATTGGTTTGATCTCGGAGGGCGACATACCGCTACTCCGTTACAAGCACGGTAAATAAGGAAAAACAACCAAGTATTCAAAACCTCGATGGAAGCGCTCTGCCCTCGAGACGACACTGAGCACGCAAAACTTTTGTGGGATCGTTCCGACTAGAAAATATTCTAAGTCCACAGAGCTTCTGAAGGTTGCACTCTCTTTAACGTAGAGCCTAGATGGGAATGCTCTCGCAGAGGCGGTTGACGTCACTTGAGCCTTGAAGAAATCGTAATGCAAGGAGGAGTCTGGAGGTAGCGCTCTCATTGATGCGGAGCCAAGATGGGAACAGTCTCGTGGAGACGATTGACGTCACTTAAGGCGTGAGGAGTCTGTGGCACAAGGATACGAGCGGAGCGAATTCTTGAGCGGAGAATCGGCCTAAGTCTATGATCCCGCTGGAAAACCTCAGAGCTCTCTCTTTCCTATGGAGTTGCTTAGCTTGAAACGACGGTCTGGAGGCCTATTTATAGTTTTTTGGAGGGGAGCGTCAGTAATTGCACCGAGAATTGATTTGTGCTGGCGAATGACGTCGCTCTATTTCGATCACGTGGATAGCCAATTTTGCCGAAATGACAGTAGTGACCCCTTCCCCCGGGGCAGTTTGGGTGGCCCGAGCAAGGTGGGTGGGGGCAATGGGCGATGGCTGTGGGGTCGCCAGCGACAACGGCCCTCCCCGGCGGTGGCGGTGCGCGGCCGCGCTGGCCGCGCGCGCGCTGGCCATGAGCGCGTGTTGGCCGTGCGCGGGCCGCGCACGGGTCTGGCGCGTCCGCTTGGTCTTCCCGGGTGCTTGTGGTTCTCTACGTACTGCTGGACCGGTTGGGCTCACTTTTACTTGAACCGTCTTGGCTCAGAAATTTTATGGAAACCCATCAATGTTTAAATTAATTAATATATAAATAAAATACTTCAAAACATCACAATAATCAAACTAACATGTACAATGTATGGTGTATATATACATAATTATAAGAAGAGAATCCTAAGAGAAGAAAAGAAATCTAGAGAGATAAAAATAGAGATAAAGATCTTCCCGCATCGATCTCCTTCCTCATTGAATTTTCCTTTACATTGTTATTTTTGGCCTTAAGATGACTCCAAATGACTTTCTCAGAAAAAGGAAAATTGTTTATTTTGGTTTAGTGACACCAAATATATAATTCATGTCGCACACGGTCGTGGGCACACACTCGTGTACCTTGGTCGTGTTTCCCAATGGTCGTGTACACTAATTAGGCATGTCTCCCGCAATCCAAAACTACAAAAATATATGCACAAGGTCAGGGCATGCAACTATTTGTCATAGATTGTGTGTTTTTTACCTACATCGAAGTTGTAGACATTTCTTTCAGTTTTCCAATGATGCTTAAATCACATCATTCTGAATTTTTGAGCTCATTCTACACCCAAAATATAAGATGAGTTCTTTGTTTAATTAAAATGATATTAAATAATAGTATAATTTAGCACTCATCAACAAATCTTTGATTCTCCTCAGTAGTGAGTTCATTCACCACAACATCCAGAGGAGCTGGTGAACGTTGGAGGAGGATGCCAACAAAAGTCTGATATTCAAGCTGGAGATTCATGAGGAACTATACCAGTCGCTGACGATCACAAAGAGTGGAAATGTAGAATGAAATACATGAGTACTTCTATAGAGGGGGTGAATAGAGAAGATGACCATTTATGTAGTATTTTAATCCTTCTTCATTGTTTTCCACTTTTAAGGTTTATATTATTTGATTGAGTAGCTAAAATAGAATATAAGCTAATAAGATTATAATAAGCAGAAAGAAAATAGAAAGAAAGAGCACAATAAGAAACACAACTAGGAGACAGATTTATAAAGGTTCTCCAATAAATAGGTTATCCTCTCTTCAGCAACAAGTTGGCTCTCGCTTTCTCTCGATCGATACGATGAGTCTTTTCCACATGGTGACTCCACCTAATGTTATCCTTTTCTGCTGGAGATGACAAAACCCAATGAATCTTTGTTTAGTAATCCAACCATCACAATCTCTTTTGAAGAAAGAGATTAGAACCCCTTTACAATAGTTTATTCGAGAGAGTGAATACTACAACTCTTAGTGGGAGTTTCTCAAAAGAAGAGAGACTATTTGTGTTGGGTACATTGGTCAAATGTACCTGATTTGAAGAAGCCTCACCCAACTCAATGATATACATCATAATGTATTTGATGTATGTTTGAGTTACTTGTGCAGGTTAAGAAAGAATTGGACTGAAACAAAAAGTTTCTAAGTCCATGTGTCGACACCCAGAGGGAAAGTGTCGACACTTAGGAAAGCTTGTGTCGACACCCAGACAAGCAGTGTCGACACTTGGAGTCATTGTGTCGACACCTGGGAAGCAGAGTCGACACCAGACAGAAAGTGTCAACACTTGGAGCTGTGTCGACACTCAGTGAAGAAAAGTGCAGACAGAAAATGTCGACACTTGGAGCTGTGTCGACACTCAGCAAAAGTCTGCAGAATCCAAGTACAAGTGTCGACACTCAACATAATGTGTCGACACTATGCAGAAGAGTCAGCATTTGAAGAATGTGTCGACACTCAGCACAATGTGTCGACACACTATCAGAAGAGTCAGCACTTGAAGTAAGTGTCGACACTCAACACAATGTGTCGACACTCAACAGAAGACTCAACACTTGAAGAAAGTGTCGACACAAGGAGCTGTGTCGACACTTAGCAAAGAACAGAAAGAGCAGCAAATTATTCTAAGTACAAGTGTCGACACTAAGGGAATGTGTCGACACTCAGCTGAAGTCTCAACAACAAGAAGGTGTGTCGACACAAAGGAGCTGTGTCGACACTCAGCAAGTTTCAACATAGAAGACTATGTGTCGACACCAAGAAGAAGTGTCGACACTTGACAGATACACAAGAAGATGTGTCGACACAAAGGAGATGTGTCGACACATAGAAGAATTCAGCAAAAGCTTGAAGAACAAGTACTTGTGTCGACACTCAATTTCAGTGTCGACACATGCAGAAGAATCTGTGTCGAGACATACAAGGAATTGTGTCGACACCTTGTAGTCTTGTGTCGACACTTACACAACTTATGTCGACACTTGGTCTATAAGTGTCGACACTTAAAGACAGAAAGTCTCGACACTATCAGACAGATAGAGATTTTCAAGAAGTGACTGGTTGACATGACATCTGCCGTTCCAGCCGGTCTACAACAACTGTCAGAGATGTCAGAAGTCAGTTATGGACCGGACCAGCCGGTTACCATGAAGAATGCCTATAAATAGGCACCCACAGTTTACAGAAACAGTTGTTGAGATAAGTTGAAGTAATTGATCAGATTGCTGTCAAGGTTGATCAAATTGTCGAAGTGGTACCAAGGGTATCAACACAAGAAGATCTTGCAGTTCAACTACAGATCTAAGAAGTTGGAGAGAGAGGGCTCCATCCAAGAAATCAGTCTCTGGAACTAGGCTGAGAAGAAGGATTCAGATTCAATTCTGATTCTTAAGTGGCAGAGGTCAAGGAACAACTGCAGAGGATTCAGCCTTATTCAGTTCTACTCAAGAAGCTTTGAAGAAAGCTAAGTCAGGGTGAATCCACCTGAGTTCTTCCAAGAACTCATCAAGAATCTCTCAACTCCTCTCTTATTATTCTGAGTTGTAGAGTTATATTTTGTAATATCTTTTTAACTTGTAGGATCCTTTGGATCTGAGTGATTGTAAGCCTATATTTATAAAGGCTGAGGGTAGGGCTTGTTTGCCTGAGTGTAGGAGATTGAGATCTCTGAGTGTAGGCCTTGGATTGGCTGAGAGTAGGCCTTGATTGGCTGAGTGTAGGCTTTGGGATAAAGCTGAGTTGTAAGGCTTTGGGCCTGAGGTAGGAACCAATTTGGGTTCTGAGACAGTGCAGGAGTTTGGCCGAATCTAATACACTGCTAGATAGGCGAAGGGGGAAAGTGGATGTACCCATATCTTGGGGAACCACTATAAATCACTGTGTGTTGTGCTGTGAATGTGCTGTGGATTAGCTGTGTATGTTTGATTATTGCTGATTGATGTAATAAACTAGTTAAAAATCTGTGATATAACTGATTGGCTGCCAACAAAGTTAGAAAAGGATTAGGTCACCTATTCACCCCCCCCCCCTCTAGGTGTTTAGGTACCATATCTTTCAAGTGGTATCAAAGCGAGGTTCCTCAAAACAAGGACTAACAGCCTGAGGAGATCCTGTTTGGCAGATTCAGTGTAAGGCAATTCACAAATTCAATAAATTCAAGAACATCAAGAAATAGGGGTTCTTATGAGAATCACAAGGAATTGGGTTCCATGAAATTACCCATATGCAGGAAAGAGATCTTTGGGATCTGAAAAGAGAGGGTAAGACTATTTATGGAAGCCTCTGACCCTAGAATCTACATTACAGTTAAGGAAGGGCCTTATGTGCCAATGAAGATTTCAGTATTGGATGCAAATCAGAGGACTCCTAAGGATTTCTCTGAGATGACTAAGGATGAAATTATCCTAGCCACCATGGACAAGAGGGCACAGAACATAATAGTGAGTGCCATTGATGATGCCACTTTTCAGAACTTAATTCACTGTAAGACAGCAAAAGAGATGTGGGATACTCTCATTGTCTATATGGAAGGTTCTGAAGAAGTTAGGCAAGATAGGAAGTCCTTGCTAAATCAGGAGTATGAGAGCTTTAGGCAAGGAAAGAGTGATAGCATCACTGAGTGCTATAAGAAATTTTACAGAATAGTTAATGAACTCATGTCTTATGGAAGAGAGTTCACTAACTATGAACTAAATGACAAGTTCTTAAGGTCCCTAACCAAAGATTGGGACACCAAGATCTGTGCCATAAGAGAAATGGCTAAGTTGGGGGAAATTCCACCTCCCACACTGTTTGGCAAGCTATTGTCATATGAGATGCAGTTAACAGTGAGAAAAGAGGAGGAGAAATCAACAAGGACTGAGCACAAAGAAAGAACTATTGCTTTCAAGACAGAAGTTCCCAGAAAGTGCAGGAATAAGTCTTCAACTCCACCTCCAGAGGTAGTTGAATCAGAATCTGATGAGTCTATCAGCACAAAGAGTGAGAGCAGTGAAAGTGATGAAGACTTTGCTGCCTTCACTAGACATTTTCAGAAATTCCTGAGGAAGAAACAGTGGAGGTCAAGACCTTTTCTTCAAAGGGAAAGGAAGCCTTTCATCAGGAGAAAAAGTCTTCAAAGAAAGATAGGAAGAGGACAAAGTCAAGCAAGACAACTGGTTCAAAGATTGTTTGCTATTGCTGCAATAGACAGGGCCATGTTATTGCAGATTGTCTAGATAAGAGAAAGGAATCTGGTGACAGGAAAAAGACTTACTTCAAAGGGAAGAAAGAAAAGTCTTTTATTGCTAAGAAGGAAAAGACTCTATCAGATATATCTTCTTCAGAAACTGAGTCTAAGGCTGAAGCCTACATAGGGCTGTATGCAGAAGAAGAAGAGGAAGAATTCATGGAGATCTTGGAGTCAATTTATGAACAAGAAGACAGTCATTGCCAAGGGCTAATGGCTTTGACAGACAGTGCCAAAATCCTGGAGCAGCCAGGACCCAGTCAGGTACAAAGTTCAAGTTTAAATTCAGATTCTTGTTCTAGTTCAGAATCAGATTCTTCTTCATCAAGTGATGAGAATATATCTGAGTCTGAGGAAGATATTCATCAGCTTATAGATGAATATAAGGTGTTGTTGCAAGCCTACAAGAAATGCAAGACCCTAGCCAAAAGTCAGGCAAAGGAGATTGCTGATCTCAAGGCTGTTGCAACAGATTTTGAGAAACAATTTGATCAAAAATTGAATGAGGTAGCCAGGCTGAAACACATTACTGTGATTAAGATGGGAACTATCACCTATAAGAATGATCAAATTAAGAGACTGGAGATCAATCTTCAGAAAGAAAGAGAGCTTGTTGCTAGGTTTTCAAAACCTAAATCAGTGCTACCTTTAATTGATGAATTTGTTCATCATAAAGGCAAGGCTGGACTGGGTTTTGTTAGACCTGCAGGGACTGAGCAGTCCAAGTCTAAGTCCAAGGGCAAAGCCCCAACATTCAACAAACCTGCTGTAGTCAAGACAGCCAAGGCAGTACCTAAGCAAAGGTACAACAAGTTTGAATGCTGGTGCTGTGGCAAGATTGGCCATTTTACAATGGACTGTTTGTACAATGCCAGTGCCAAGGTGAGTAGCAAGCTACCTGGTGGAAAGCCAGTAGGTAGCTTTGTCAAGTTACAGACTAACAAGTACCAAGGACCCAAGATTGCTTTGGGTTCTAAGGTCCATTAATCTGTTTTGCAGGTGAGTCCAAGTGGCCATACCCCTACATGGTACTTGGACAGTGGATGTTCCAGACATATGACTGGAACTAGGGGACTACTGAAGGACTACATTCCAATCAAAAATGGTCCTAAAGTGACCTTTGGTGGTTCTGAGAAAGGAATCATCAAAGGGTTTGGTAACATTTCTTCAAACCTTGTTACCATTACTCAAGTGGCTTATGTTAAAGGGTTGAAACACAACCTAATAAGTATAAGTCAGTTAAGTGATGTAGGGTATGACATCTCATTTGTTAAAAATGGTTATCATATCAAGAGGACAAGTGATCAAGAGATCATCTTGATAGGTTATAGGAAGAGGAATGTCTATTGCCTAGACATTATGATTGAGAACAATGGTTCTCCAGTTTGTCTTGTAGCTGATGAGACAGTCTCTCATTGTGTCAAATGGCACAAGAGGCTAGCCCATCTTAACTACAAGACAATTAGCAAACTCTTTAGCAAAGAGTTAGTGAGGAATGGTCCTCAGGTTAAGTGTGTCAAAGATGGTATTTGCTCAGCTTGTCAAAAGGGCAAGCAGACTAAATCCACCTTTAAGAGCATAGAAAACAAAGATGATGTAAGATGTTTGTTTCTCTTGCATTTGGATCTCTTTGGTCCAATGCCAGTTCACAGCTTAGGTAGGAAGGTTTATACCCTTGTAGTTGTAGATGACTACTCAAGGTTTTCCTGGGTGTTCTTCTTAAGGCAGAAATCTGAAACACCTAGTGTCTTCTACAGCTTTGTCAAGCAAATTCAGAATGAACTAAATAGTACTGTGGTCAAGATTAGAAGTGACCATGGTACTGAGTTTCAATCTGAAAGCATGACAAAACTATGTGAAGACTTTGGGATATTTCAAGAATTCTCTTCACCTAGAACACCTCAGCAAAATGGCATTGCTGAGAGGAAAAATAGGACCTTGATAGAAGCTGGTAGAACCCTACTAAGTGATACATCACTGCCTGAGTATTTCTGGGCTGAAGCAGTTAACACTGCATGCCATGTTATAAATAGGGCTACCATCACTAAAGGGCTAAACAAGACCCCCTATGAAGTAGTGAAAGGCAGGAAACCAAACCTATCCTATTTTAGGATCTTTGGTTGTAAATGCTACATACTTAACAATGGGAAGTCTTACATAACTAAGTTTGCTGCCAAGTCCCAAGAGGGAATTTTTGTTGGGTACAGCAATAATAGTAAGGCTTATAGAGTCTACAACTTGACTACACAAGTTGTAGAAGAATCAGTGCATGTAGTTTTTGATGAGACTAAACTTATTAATAATGAGTTGTCTAGCAATGTATGCAGCCCCACAGGTTTGACAAAGACAATGGACAAGCTGACTATAGAAGAAGTGCCTACTGCAAGACAGCAAGGAGAGGAGAGTAGCTGTTGTCCAGGGGGAGAACTACATGTGCCAGTTGCTGAAGAATTCCAAGGTATACAGCATGATGCAGATGCTGAAGTGGTTCAACCAGAAGTGAGGATGCCTCCAGCCCACAAGCATCTTAAAGATCATCCAGTAGAGCTGATTATTGGAGATCCAAGACAAGGAGTTCAAACTAGGAGCAAAAATCAGGATGCTGCAATCTATTCCAGCTTTCTGTCACAAGTTGAACCTAAGAAATTTGAAGAAGCAATACAAGATCCACAATGGACTGAAGCAATGCAAGAAGAGCTTAATCAGTTCAAGAGGTGCAAGGTTTGGGAACTTGTTCCTAAACCTAAAGACCACAATGCAATAGGAGTTAAGTGGATCTACAGGAATAAGATGGATGAACAAGGAGTCATCATTAAGAACATGGCTAGACTGGTTGCTAAAGGATATAGGCAAGAAGAAGGTATTGATTTTGATCAAACCTTTGCTCCAGTAGCCAGACTGGAATCCATAAGAATGTTCTTGGCCTATGCAACCTATCAAGGATTCAAGGTATATCAAATGGATGTCAAGTCAGCATTCCTAAATGGTAATTTGAAAGAAGAAGTCTATGTGGAGCAGCCTGCAGGTTTTGTTGATCCAACTCTACCTCATTATGTCTATAGACTTAGGAAAGCTTTATATGGGTTAAAGCAAGCCCCTAGGGCTTGGTATGAAACCCTATCTAGTTTCCTCATTGAGAACAAGTTCTCAAGGGGGAAAATAGATAAGACTCTATTCCTTAGGGAATCTAGAGGCAAAGTCATACTAGTCCAAATATATGTAGATGACATTATATTTGGGTCTACTGAAAGCAGCCTTTGCAAAAAGTTTGCAAAACTTATGCAAGGTCAGTTTGAAATGAGTAGTATGGGAGAGCTGAAGTTTTTCTTGGGTCTCCAAGTTAAACAGACTGAGAGTGGTTTGTCCATTTGTCAGTCAAAGTTCACCCTAGAACTCATAAGGAAGTATGGTATGGATTCATCCAGTACCATGAAGACTCCTATGGGGTCAAGTATGTCTCTTAGTAAGGATGATGCAGGGAAACCTGTAGATGAAACCTTGTATAGAGGGATAGTTGGCTCCCTATTATACTTGACTGCTAGTAGACCAGACATCATGTATGCTACGTGTGTTTGTGCAAGGTATCAAGCCTGCCCTAAAGAGTCTCACTTGACTGCTGTCAAGAGAATTTTGAGATATCTAAAGGGCACTCCCTATCTAGGCCTCTGGTACCCTAGGAATGGAGACTTTGATCTAACAGGTTATTCAGATGCAGACTTTGCAGGATGCAAAGAGGATAGAAAGAGCACTACTGGAACCTGTCAATTCCTAGGTGGAAGACTAATTTCATGGAGTAGCAAAAAGCAGACTAGTGTGGCTATCTCCACAGCTGAGTCAGAGTATGTGGCTGCAGGAAGTTGCTGTGCTCAACTTCTGTGGATTCAACATCAGCTAGAGGACTATGGATTTCAGGTAAGTAGAACTCCACTTTACTGTGATTCTACAAGTGCTATTTCAATAGCTAATAACCCTGTATCTCATAGTAGAACAAAACATATTGAGATTAAATATCACTTTCTTAGAGAACATGTAGAAAGAGAAGATATTTCACTTGAATATGTTAAAACAGATGAACAAGTAGCTGATATGTTTACTAAGCCACTAGAAGAAGCTAAGTTCAATAGATTCAAAATTGAACTAGGTATGATAAACTTAGACTAAGTTTACAGAATAGAAAATTGGCTAAGTAAAAAGGTGTCGACACATAGACAAGTCTATGTCGACACAGAATAGTGGTGTCGACACTTCAGGAAAAATGTGTCGACACATCTAGGAATGTGGTGTCGACACTTCAGAATGTTAGTGTCGACACATGTCAAGTAGGTGTCGACACATCCAATATGGTGTCGACACTTATGTTTTACTCAGAATTTTCTAAGTAAAGTCTCGACGATGTGTCGAGTTATGTTGTGTCGACACATAACCAAGTGTCGACACATAATATCTGTTGACTAAACTTGTGTCGACACATGTGTGTCGAGACATTATAAGTAAGTGTCGACACTTATTGCCAGTGTCGACACATGTTTAGCTAGTTGTCCCGCATGTTCATCTTCAAAATCAGAGAGGTATAAATAGGGTTCTGTCTTTGTTTGTCGACACGCTTTCAGAGTTTCGAGACCATAACTCCTGTGTCGACACCTCTCTTTTCTCAAGACTAATTCTCCAAACCCTAATGGCTCCTAAGCTTGAGGAGAACGTGAACGAGGGCTATGAGCTAGTGCGCGGCGCGTTCGACGACGCAGATCAAGAACTCAAATCGGTGATAACCCTAGTCGCCAATTCAGGACTAGAATACTTGGTTTCAGAACCAACAAAGATTTGGAAGAAGGAAGTGCTCGAATTCCTTACTGGAGCTGCAGTTGATGAATCTGGATACAGAATCAAATCCAGAGTTCATGGATCCAAGGTCAAGATTTCACCAAAAAGTCTGAGGAAGGTACTCCAGCTACCTAAGACTCAAGATAAAGAAGAAGTAACTGCCTCCAAGATTAGGGAAGCTTTAGTTTGGTGTGGACTTGATCCCAAAATGAAGATAGGTTCTGTGTTTAATAGGAAAGACATGAACAACCAAGGAAAGTTCATGTCAGAGATTGTGGGAAAGGTTATCCTCAGTAAGCCAGGAGGGCATGACAGGGTGTCAGCCTCCATGTTCAATGTCATGACCAGAATAATATTCACCCTAAGAACAGATTGGTCTATGATAGTTTATGAGAAAATAAAGGAAAGTCTGAAAAAGCCCAACCTGGGCAGGATTATCAGTCTCTACCTAGCTGGTACCATACCAGAGGTAATGAGCTCTGCTGCTGGAAGTAAGATCAATCACATGAGGAAGATGGATCAAAGGATCTTTTCTAGATGGGAAAGGGTGTTGTCAAAGGACATGCCTACCCCTGAGAAGCCAGTTTCAGAGAAAGTCACTCCTCCCAGGAAGAAAAGGAAAACTGCTGTTGTGGCACAAGAGTCCTCAAGCAGTTCTGAGAGTGAAGAACAGGTGGTGTTCACACCTGATGAGCAAGAGGAAGAGACAGTAGTAAAGACTCCTGCTGCTCAAGAGACTGCTGAGATCCAGGGGGAGCTGCCTCCAGCTAACCCCATCCATAGGGATCACAGTCAGGGGGAGCTTCCAGGTGTAGCAGAACCCTCTACACTGGAGAGTGAACAAGCCACCTCCATTATACAAGAGGTACTCTCTGAACTAAACACTTTAGATTTTTCTATAGTAGATTCTGATTTGTCTGATGTCCATCAGCAAACTCAGCTAAACAGTCAAGTTCCATATGTTGTTTTAGAAGACAAATCTGCTGAACAAGAAGTGGTACCTGAGTCAGTGGTTGAAGAGCAAAGACTATCTCCAGCTCCATCCCCTCATGAATATACAATGGAAGATTTGTTTCTAAATCTGGATCAGGCAGATTTTGATAAAGAAATTGATGCTGAAGATAAGAGTGCTGCTGCTGAGGGGGAGCACATGGAAGTTCTGGAAGAGCCTATTAGGCTGGAAACTGAAAAGGCAACTGCTGTGCTAGCTGACAAACCTCAAAGCCCTAAGGTCAGGGTTGATATTGCCAGCACTTCTGCCTCTGAGGATGAGGAGAGTGCTAGGGCCGAGAAGAAGAAACTTTATGTTTTTAAAAGAAGAAGTCAGAGTTACAAGAAAGCCTTGCAATCCATTGCCCCACAGCCTATAGTTCAACAAGCTCCAACAGTTGATTATAGTGCTTTGATGATTGCCATGCAGATCAAGTTGGATGAGCAAAGGAAGGCAATAGAGGCTTATGTGGATGAAGGGCACAAGTCCCTACAGTTTGATCTTGCATAAGATATCAAATCTATAAGATTTGAGATGAATCTGAACAAGAAGGAAATGACTGACTGCTTCCACAAGGGTGGGAATGCAGTGGTCTATTTGGCTACTCACCAGGAGAAGATCAAGGCTCAGGTAGATGATATAGCAGTAAAGCAAGGATATGTGCTGGAGAATCCGTTAAGAATGGATGATAATTTGACTGCCTCCCATAATGCTATAGTCACTGAGTTGAAGAATAAGACTGCTGAACCTTCAACATCTACTGCTGCTGCTAAGGCTGACTTTGATAAGGTCTTTCAAGCTGAGATTTCTGCTGTCAAGACTGCAATTAAAGATTCCCAGAAGGCCATCTCTGAACAGCTCACTAAGCTCAGACCTTACTTTAAAGAGGGAATCAGGTATTTGGATAGTCAGATACGGTTTCAAAAGGATGATGTCAGAGACCATATGGCCAGAGAAGTCATAAAGGGGGAGAGGGTATTAGTCAAAGCTAGCTCTGACCATGCCAAATGGATATCCAACTCCATCAGAGCTACACTGGGCTATCCTCCACTTTGTGATGATGATAATGTGGCTGAATCAGGAATACAAACTGCATATCTTGGAGGTGAGCAACAAGAAGTAGCTCAAGTGATATATCCACCTCCAGATTTTGACATGGTTCAAGCAGATGTCAGCACAATGTATAGCCCAACTGAGGGCAAGGCCAATGTTCATATTGAGAAGGTTGTTCAACCTATTTCTGAAGCTCTGCAGGAGGCCATGAACAAAGAAGAAGAGACAAGGTTGTCAAAGAAGAGGTTTAGGGAGCAAGCAGAACAAAAGCCAGATTTTGAACAATGGAGCCCTACCTCTAGAAATATAATTCTTACTGCCTGGAAAGCTGCAAAGGACAATGCTCATGAAAGGAACAAATGGTTCTCTGAGGCATAATGGAGAAAGTATGAGATTAGGCAGGAGGCTGTAGTACAATTCAGAAGGAAGGCTAAGATGGGAAAGCTACCTCCAACTGCTGTGGAGCCTAGCAAGTACTTCCCCAAGCCATATCACTACTTTGAGAGACAGAAAATCAAAGCAGAGGAGCTGAAAAAGAAGGACTTAAAAGGAAAGAAGCCTGCTATTGCTGAACCTGCTGAAGCCCCTATCAAAGCTCAAGTTCAAGCTGGAAAGGGAATAGTTATCAAAGAACCTGATCAGAAATAGATTAGGAATTAAACTTGAAGCTTGTTGTAATCTGTTAAATGAAAAACATTTTTGTAAACCTTGGAAAATGTATAAGGAACAATGTTAGAACAATATATGATAAATATATTTCATGATTGTTCTGTAAATGTGTCTATTTCTTATTTGTTCTGCAATGCTGAATGTGTATACATGTGTGAATTTATTACATGTTTATGTTTACCCTGCTGTTTATAATCTGCTGTACATCATTTTGTAATTTTAATTATGGATGGTGTATATCATTGACTAAGGGTTATGACTTCTCCAAATAGGAGGAGATTGTTGGGTACATTGGTCAAATGTACCTGATTTGAAGAAGCCTCACCCAACTCAATGATATACATCATAATGTATTTGATGTATGTTTGAGTTACTTGTGCAGGTTAAGAAAGAATTGGACTGAAGCAAAAAGTTTCTAAGTCCATGTGTCGACACCCAAAGGGAAAGTGTCGACACTTAGGAAAGCTTGTGTCGACACCCAGACAAGCAGTGTCGACACTTGGAGTCATTGTGTTGACACCTGGGAAGCAGAGTCGACACCAGAGAGAAAGTGTCGACACTTGGAGCTGTGTCGACACTCAGTGAAGAAAAGTGCAGACAGAAAATGTCGACACTTGGAGCTGTGTCGACACTCAGCAAAAGTCTACAGAATCCAAGTACAAGTGTCGACACTCAACACAATGTGTCGACACTATGCAGAAGAGTCAGCATTTGAAGAATGTGTCGACACTCAGCACAATGTGTCGACACACTATCAGAAGAGTCAGCACTTGAAGTAAGTGTCGACACTCAACACAATGTGTCGACACTCAACAGAAGACTCAACACTTGAAGAAAGTGTCGACACAAGGAGCTGTGTCGACACTTAGCAAAGAACAGAAAGAGCAGCAAATTATTCTAAGTACAAGTGTCGACACTAAGGGAATGTGTCGACACTCAGCTGAAGTCTCAACAACAAGAAGGTGTGTCGACACAAAAGAGCTGTGTCGACACTCAGCAAGTTTCAACATAGAAGACTATGTGTCGACACCAAGAAAAAGTGTCGACACTTGACAGATACACAAGAAGATGTGTCGACACAAAGGAGATGTGTCGACACAGAAGAATTCAGCAAAAGCTTGAAGAACAAGTACTTGTGTCGACACTCAATTTCAGTGTCGACACATGTAGAAGAATCTGTGTCGAGACATACAAGGAATTGTGTACACACCTTGTAGTCTTGTGTCGACACTTACACAACTTGTGTCGACACTTGGTCTATAAGTGTCGACACTTAAAGACAGAAAGTCTCGACACTATCAGACAGATAGAGATTTTCAAGGAGTGACTGGTTGACATGACAACTGTCGTTCCAGCCGGTCTACAGCAACTGTCAGAGATGTCAGAAGTCAGTTATGGACCGGACCAGCCGGTTACCATGAAGAATGCCTATAAATAGGCACCCACAGTTTACAGAAACAGTTGTTGAGATAAGTTGAAGTAATTGATCAGATTGCTGTCAAGGTTGATCAAATTGTTGAAGTGGTACCAAGGGTATCAATACAAGAAGATCTTGCAGTTCAACTGCAGATCTAAGAAGTTGGAGAGAGAGGGCTCCATCCAAGAAATCAGTCTCTGGAACTAGGCTGAGAAGAAGGATTCAGATTCAATTCTGACTCTTAAGTGGCAGAGGTCAAGGAACAACTGCAGAGGATTCAGCCTTATTCAGTTCTACTCAAGAAGCTTTGAAGAAAGCTAAGTCAGGGTGAATCCACCTGAGTTCTTCCAAGAACTCATCAAGAATCTCTCAACTCCTCTCTTATTATTCTGAGTTGTAGAGTTATATTTTGTAATATCTTTTTAACTTGTAGGATCCTTTGGATCTGAGTGATTGTAAGCCTATATTTATAAAGACTGAGGGTAGGGCTTGTTTGCCTGAGTGTAGGAGATTGAGATCTCTGAGTGTAGGCCTTGGATTGGCTGAGAGTAGGCCTTGATTGGCTGAGTGTAGGCTTTGGGATAAAGCTGAGTTGTAAGGCTTTGGGCCTGAGGTAGGAACCAATTTGGGTTCTGAGACAGTGCAGGAGTTTGGCCGAATCTAGTACACTGCTAGATAGGCGAAGGGGGAAAGTGGATGTACCCATATCTTGGGGAACCACTATAAATCACTGTGTGCTGTGCTGTGAATGTGCTGTGGATTAGTTGTGTATGTTTGATTATTGCTGATTGCTGTAATAAACTAGTTAGAAATCTGTGATATAACTGATTGGATGCCAACAAAGTTAGAAAAGGATTAGGTCACCTATTCACCCCCCCCCCTCTAGGTGTTTAGGTACCATATCTTTCAATTTGAATCTTAGAAGCAGAAAATTCAGAATACAGAGAGGTGGATAATTAGAGTAGGCTCTGTGATCTTTTTGATATTCATGACTTTGTAATTTTGGAGCGATGGAGAAGCTTTGCCAAAATGCCTAAGGCATCTACTAAGCAAAGAAGCTTTTATATCTCCTCTGCTTTCCTTTTTTGTCCAAGTACCAATGGAATAGTAGAGGCATGGGCATTGAAGGAATTGCCCTCATTATATTTTTAGGGAGAAATGAGTCTTTCTGAATTCGTTAGAATACTCTGAGTTCGGTCAATGATTGTTGAACGGGTCAGTCGATGTTCGTTGAGGGAAGATCTTCCAAGGGGAGGTAGGCGATCAACGAATTTTATCTGTATTCAAGTTAATCTGTAGTCACCATTCGATGATCACTGAGCGATGCTAGAGGTTGTCGGCAAACAATCACTGATCGTTAAGAAATCTTTGTGAAATACAAAAATTGAGTCATATGGTCATCAATCAATGTTAGTCATCAAACATAGATAGAGAAGCCTTCTTTGAGAGAGAGAGTTTCTTCTTAGCTTTTTCTATCTTCAAAGATTAGTAAGCCGGTGTTTCCACAAGTCCTCGCCTAACATTTTAAGTATCTCTAGGAATTTGACAATTAGCTTTCTTACACAAACACTTATATTTATTACATTAAATCGTAATTGGATTTTTTTAACAATATTTCCTTATTGGATGAAAATAAAGATTATAGAAAGATTGTGTTTATAAACAGAAAAAATATCATCATTCTATATTACATAAATAGAGTGGGAAAGCATTCATAATAGAAAAAGTATTTCACAAAATATAAGAATAAGAATTTCTACAAAAAGCTTCAATTTCAAAGAAGTCCAAAATCCTTTTCAAAATATAACTTTTATTTTTAAGAATTGATGTCTTAATGTTCAAGAAAGCATACTTTTTATTCTTGGACTCATGCTTGATCTTTTCTGCATCTGCTAAAGTATCCATGTCCTTATCTAAACCTAGGATTGGATTAAGTTGAGAAGGATCCCTTATTCTGACTTTCTTGATAAGCTATGTAAGCCCTTCTTCCTTTTCTTCTTCTTCAAATAAAGACACATATGAATCAAAGTCTTAAGAGAGTTTAAAGACATCTATGCATGGCAGCTTCAAGTAGGTCATCTGGAATTTGGGAATCTTTAATAGTCTTTGTATGTGGAACTTGAGGCGGGGCAAGGGTGATTGTCGAGGCTTTAAATATATGGCCACTAGTGTGAATTGAGGAATTGAAGAATCCCCATATTTCTTTAGGTATGATTCCATGTTAAATATGGATATAACCATAAATGGAGGAGAATAGTCCTCTATAGGGTGGCAGAACTTGTCTAGGGATGGCTTTGGTAGAAAGCTTTAGGAATTTTGCCTTTCTCTTTTCTTCCTCAACCCTTTCTTCCTTAGTTTCTTTTGTTTCTTGGCAGCCAATTATTCCTCAGATTCTTTTCTTAATTTGGTTTGCCTTTAAGTTCTTGTTTCCAGACCTTAGTTTTTTTGCCTTTCATCTTCTTTTCCCAATCTTTCATCTTATCTATCATATTACTTGAACTTGTTTGCTTTCTTATAGGATCTTCTTTTAGCAGATGTTTTTTTTATTCCCAAGGTTTACTTAGGGTTGATCCTATCCCTTGCCCTTGCTATTAACTTTATGGTCCTTTGGGTTTCTAAGTAGTAGTAGGAGGATATTTGAGATTAGCTAGAGATAAAGGAGGGATAAAAGCAATTGCAAGGCTTACTGCATATGAGGGATTCGCGGGAGGAAGAGAATCAATTTTTTTTGGAGAAAGGATATCATGTCTTCAGTAAAAGAAGGAGAAGTAAAGTATTCTGACTAAAGAGAGGAAGAAACTGGATTCTCTTCTATAGATTTTTACTCAGTATAAAGATCATAACTTGCTTAGCAAGACAAGCATCTATTGGCTCAAGGGAAGGAGCATCTTCAACTGGATAAAGATTTGTAGGCTTAGTCGTGTTCTCTTCAATAGAGGCAAAAATAGGTGATGCAAAACTTGTGTCTTCAAAGTGCATAGGATTTGGACTGCTCTATAGGAAGAGGTTCCTCCGTAGGAGCAGATATATGCACGTAACCTAGAAATTCCTCAGACAACTTTTCAAAAGGATCTTCTTCAGAAGGGGCAGAGCTTAAACTTGATTCTTCCTCAATCCTAAACCTTTACCTATAGGTCAGCAATCTTGGGGAGAAGGATTTAAAATAGGGGCAACGATTGAGTTGTCTAAGGCAAGTGGTGCCTTTTTAAAAATAGGAGCTGGAAAACAGCCTTGCCTACCATATATCTAGCTTAACAACAACATGTGGAGATGAAGGAGTGGAAAAAAGCTTGTGGTGAGAATGGTTTGGATGAAGTTGCCTTCCGTAATGAAGGATAAGGTGATAAAGTAGATGTTGGAATGTCAAGCACCCTTACACGGGGTGAATAATGGTATTTAAAATTTCTTTTTTCAATCTTTATCAATATAAATAACTTTGAAGATTATAACTTGAAGTTAATCAATGAGATATTTATAAAGGAAAAAATATACATAATTTACATTTAAATAAAAATGATTGCAAAACTTTCATCTCTATAAAGTAGAAATCAAGAAGATGAACATAAATAATTACCTTTTTTTTCTACACCAGCCCTTCTCCCTAAGGACGAGTTGGCCATGTCCTATCTCTCCCTAGATAGGCCTCAGGATGTTCCCTATATCTACTTAGTACTCCCTAGATCTAGTTTCCTAACTTATAAGGCAAATTCCCCCTTAGTTACTCATATACCCAGTCACCACCACATGGGTGAATTTATCCTTAATTCGCTCTCGGACCTAGTCATACACACACGGATGAATTTATCCACCGCACAAAAATAATAACCAAAGTAAAAGAGAAAAATACAAGATAAGTGAAATGAAATTTTTGTAAATAAAACTCCCTATGAGATCTGAAGGTGAAGGCGATGGCACAAGAGAGATTGATGTTGTAGTCGAACTCTTGATTCATGTAGAATGAGCATTGATGAACTCCTCCTTCAATATCTCCCTATGTTAATCAAAAGAGTTGTAAGAATGGCTCTAGTCATCTGGGATGAGGATCCACAAAAGTGTCTTTGAAGTTGTAAAAAGCTCGCACAAAGTGAAATAATGAACAACTTTTTAAATAGATTCTAGAAGCAAGTACCTATGGTAGGTCCTACCGCCCTGCGGTATCATTTGTAAATCAAATTCTATGCACCGACCAGTCTTGGAATGAAAGCATGTATTGATATGTTAGGCGATATTATACTGTGTCGCAATAAGGTTATCACATTATATTATCTTTAAAAATTGGCTTGTCAGTTCCCGCCAATGTTTTCATTTGAATGTTGTTTTACCAACTGTCTCATTGTAATGGTCGATTCCACCAGTGGTAAAGCTACCGCCTTGTGGTAGGACCCATTTCAAAGCACGACGTTTAATGTTTTGTCTCAGTTAATTATTCTCATTCCTTATGTTATTATACTTATATTTCTTGCACAATATAAACACCAAATAAGCTTAATTAAATACATAATGGGAGTTAGTATTCTTAAACCAAGATATGTGAAACACATTTTCCAATAATAGAGATCTTTGCTTGTGGAGGAGAAGTGTGTGGTGGGAAAACTCTCTCTATGGACGGAAAGTAGGGTTGTTGGGTATTGTATCCACAACGTACCTGATTTGAAGAAGCCCCTGAACAAGCTAAGGTAAATAGACAATGTATTTGATAAAATATTTCAAGTTGTGCTTGCAGTTTTTCCATGCTAAGTGCACACCAATGTCAGGGTGCAGTAGGTCATTATACACGGGTCTGCACGACGTAATCCCTCGTTGGGCAGATCAGTGTGTTGGCCTACGTGTACTCTCTCTATTGGAGTGTACTTATTTTCAAGTACAGGGCTGTGATATTGTAAGAGCAGTCAAGGAGCTAGGATGGGTCAAAGAGCAGTCCATGGGCGGATAGACGAAAAATCATCTAAGTGTTAATCGACGAGAATCACCAAGTGATTCTCGCCGATTCGGTGAGAATCATCAAGTGATTCTCGCCGATTCGTCGAGAATCACTAGCTGATTCTCACCGTCTCCTTCCGGTGAAAACAGTGCGTGCAACCAAGTCAACTTCGACGAGAATCATCTTTGATTCTCGCCGAATCGTCGAGAATCACCTTTGATTCTCGACGATTCGGCGAGGCTCACCTTTGATTCTCGCCGATTTTGACTTGGGCGATTTCTGGATCCCGCTGGACCGGACTCTGCCGCTGGCGCTATTTTGAACCGGGGTTAGGGTTTCTTCAGGTGGGACCCATAACGGTTATAATGGATTATTTCCACCGTATATATATATATATGCGTATTTTGAACAGTAATCAGACAGACAGAAAGAAATTCACGAGCCGCCGACCGTGACCTAGATCGCGATACCTGCTCCGCCGCCGTCGCCGCTCGTGCAAGTTGTTCGCCGCTTTAGATCGTGATTCTTCTAGATCTTCCGGCGACAGAAGCTTAGGCAAGCTTAGAGTCTCACGCGTCTAACCAGAGATCCTTTGTCTCTTGATTTGTTGATCGGGAAAACCTTCCCCGTCCGAATCGATCGAGATGATCGATCCTAGTGTGACCGTTGGAAGACCTAGCTAGCTTCGCTACGAAGTTTGAATCTCCAAAGTATAGCAGCCGCACACCGTTGTCGCCGCCGATCCCGAGAACCAAGCCGCCGCTCGTCTTGCCGCCGCCGGTTTCGGGGAGATTCTCTCCAAGTGAGATCTAGGGTGGTGGACTCTTCGTGACTTCTAGAACACGTCATCAAACGAAGAGGGACACCTTAGTCTCCGAAAGTAGTTTGTATTTCTTGTACATTCTAGTTCATTTTTGTTGTATAGGAACGTTGGTTCCGAGTTGTAAGGGTTGGGTGCAACCTGTGTTGTGGGAGTGTTGTCTCCTACGTGTGTAAGGGTTCCTTCCGATAGTGCAAGGATTGGATTTCAATCCTGTTGGTGAAGAGACCGAGTCGTCACTTGTTGGGAGAGAGGTCGAAGGGGGAAAGTGGATGTACCCAAATCGGGGAACCACTATAAATAGCTTGTGTACTCTATTTGCTGTGCTATTTTATTTTCGCGTGCAGGTACAATTTTAAATTCCGCAAAAACGTTGCATGTCACCTATTCCCCCCCCCCCCCCATAGGTGAAGGTAGTTGACACTAGGTGGACTTTCAAGTGGTATCAGAGGCAGGTTACTCATCAAAAAGGTTAACACCTTGAGTTGAATCCTGCCGCTAGTGTCAAGAAGAAGGCAAACATCTACTATGGACGGGCTCAAGTTCACAGGCAAGATCCCAGTGTGCACCAGGCTCAACTTTCCTATCTGGAAGGAAAGGATCAGGTTCTACATGGAAGCAGTTGATCCTCGACTCTTCATGATCGTGGAGGAGGGACCTTATGTCCCTACTAAGGTCTCCACCATAGATCCTACCAAGAAAGTGCCAAAGAAAATTTCTGAAATGGACAAGGACGAGATGGTGCTGGTGGGACTTGACAAGAAGGCGCAGAACATTCTGGTCAGCGCAGTCGATGACTCAATGATGTAGAACTTCTGCAATTGCAGGACAGCAAAGGAGATCTGGCACTGCCTGATTATCCTAATGGAGGGCACTGATGAAGTAAGGGATGATCGGAGATCCCTTCTGAACCAGAAATATGAGGCCTTCAGACAAGGGCCTAAGGAAGAGATCGGAGTCACCTTCGAGAACTTCCTCAAGATTGTCAATGCCCTCAAAGGATATGGAAGAGTGTTCACTGATGGTGAACTTAATGATAAATTCCTTAGGTCCCTTACTAAGGAATGGGACACAAAGATCTGCGCCATCCGAGAGTTTGGCAGACTAGCTGAAACAGACCCGCAAATTATGTTTGGGAAGCTGATGTCCTATGAGCTTCAACTGAACACCAGGAAAGCAGAAGAAGAAGCAAAGAAGGCTGCAGCCAAAGAAAAGACTGTGGCTCTAAAAGTCATTCACTCCAGAAAAGGCAAGGGTGCGGTTTCATACCATGCCAGGAAAAAGGATGAGGAGGAGGACTCCGAGCCATGCTCCTCCAGCTCAGAGCTGTCTGAGGAAGATTTATCCCTCATCACCCGAGAATTCAAGAAGTTCCTCAAGATGAGCAATCAAAGAAAGAAAGACGGCTCCTCCTCCAGGCATCAGAAGAAAAATTATTCTTCTGACAGGTATGCTTCTAAACCGAACAAACATCGCTTCTCTGACATTATTTGTTTTGGATGCAATAAGCCAGGACACGTCGTGGCCGACTGCTACCAAGGCAAGAGAGAAAAAGGGAAAGGAGAGGAGCACAAATCCTCTAGAGATAAGAAGAATGAGCGGAGCTACATCGCCAAAAGGCCAAAGACACTGAGTGAGTCTGATTCCTCAGACTCCAGTGATGATGAGGAAGCCTACTTCAGGCTGGTGGGTCGCTCTGACTCATAAGGAGAATGCCCCCCATTTACTGGGAAGGTAAAAGCTCACACCCCTCTCTCCGACTCTGAATCTGATCCTGAGTCTCAGGATGATGACCCTAAGGATAGCCTTTCGGCCCGTAAAGCGGAGCTCCTCGAGAAGTATGAGCTTCTGCTCAACACTTTCGAGGAGTGCCGTAAGAGATTGAAGGCTGAGAAAAAGGAAGTGAAATTCCTTAAGGGAGAGAGTGTCTCCCTAAGGGAAGAAATCACAAGTTTGATTTCTCTCCGACAGGAGCACCTTGACCTGACTTCAAAGCATTCAGAGTCTCTTAAGCTCCTTGATCTTAAGCAGGAGGAAGTCGACAAGTTGGAAGAACAACTTGCGGTAGAAAGGAAGATCATCAAGAGCTTCTCTATGCCAAAAACAGATCTTCCAGTAGTTGATACCTTCTCTGCTCAGGCCAAAGGAGCTGGCTTGGGGCATGTAGGGGTATCTGGTTCCTCATCCAGGAGAAACAGGAACCAGAGGAAGAATAAGGCCGCCAAGAAGGTCTCTGCTGCTGAAAATTGAAAGGCTCCGTTCAGTCCTGTTGCGTTCAGAAAGCCTAGCTTTCCTTGCAACCAACATGACTTTGAATCAACCTTTGGTCATCATTTCCGGCCCTCGGTTGCAAAGCCAAAGAGCCGATATGATGGTTGGACCTTTCCCCGGAACTTCGGTGAGAGTGCCTTCAAGGCACCTTATGAGGAAATCCACATGGGAAATTATGGTCAATTCTCTAGCGGCCATAATGGAAAGCAGGCACCAAGAGTCAAGCCTGTTATACTGACGAAACAGAAGGTGAAGAAGTCATGTGACTGCAATCACTATGAGACCTCCACCTCCAGATCCAAGGCCCCGGCTGTACCCGCCATTCCCAGGGTAAGGCAGGAGCCTAGGAAGAGGTACAACAGATTTGACTGTTGGTGTTGTGGCAAATTCGGTCACTTTGCCATGGATTGTTGGTTTAATCCGAGGTATAACGAGACTCCCTATATTAGCACTGCGAGGCCGACCACTCGTAAGGTTAACCAACCGAGGGGGAGTATGCTAACCAGAAATCTAGGACCCAAGTTCGATTGGGTTCCTAAGGGAAATTAATTTTGTTTTGCAGGAATGTACAAAGGCCACCAAAACGCCAATCTGGTACTTGGACAGCGGATGCTCCCGGCACATGACTGGGACAAGAAGCCTGCTGCGTGATTACACTCCAGTCGAGAATGGACCCAAAGTCATCTTTGGAGGGTCAGATCGAGGAGTCACCAGAGGTTACGGTATGATTTCCAACGGTATAATCTCAATCACCGACGTGGCTTATGTTGAAAGGTTAAACCATAACCTGATCAGTGTAAGTCAGTTATGTGACAAAGGTTATGACGTTAAGTTCTGCAAGGATAAATGTATGATAATTTCATGTGCTTCTTCTGAGACGGTATTAACAGGCATTAGGAGTAAAAATATCTTCTGCTTAAATTTTCTCAGTTTAGATTCATCTACCCCCGTATGCCTTGTAGCAACAGGCAGTGCATCTCTTTGTGAACAATGGCACAAGAGATTGGCACATATTAATTTCAAAACAATTAGTATGTTGTTTTCTAAAAACTTAGTAAGGGATGCTCCCGTTATCAAGTGCATTAAAGATAGCCCCTGTCCTGCATGTCAGATGGGAAAATAGACTCGGGCTACCTTTAAGAGCGTTGCAGACAAAGACTCTTCCCGATGTCTTTATCTTCTTCATATGGACTTGTTTGGTCCAATTAAAGTTCATAGCTTAGGAGACAAGTCCTATACGCTAGTGATAGTTGATGATCATTCTCGGTTTACATGGGTGTTCTTCTTAAAACGAAAGTCGGATATATTTGACATCTTCACTAGTTTTGTCAAGCAGGTTCAGAACGAATTTAACTGCCCAGTGGTCAAAATCAGAAGTGACCATAGAACAGAATTCAAATCTAGTGCTATGACAGAGTTTTGTGAAGAACAAGGTATCTTTCATGAGTTTTCCTCCCCGCGCATTCCTCAGCAAAATGGAGTTGCGGAGAGGAGAAATAGAACTCTCATTGAAGCCTGCACGACAATGTTGAAAGACGCTTCTCTCCCAGAATACTTCTGGGCAGAGGCTGTCAATACATCTTGTCATGTACAAAACCGAGCATTGATCAACAAGCATCATCGTAAGACGCCTTATGAGCTACTGAGAGGCAGGAAACCAACCATGTCCTACTTGAGGATCTTTGGCTGCAGATACTATGTACTGAATAATGGGAAGTACCCGCGTACTAAATTTGGTGAAAAATGCTTCGAAGGCATATTCATGGGATATAGTTCCCACAGTCGGGCATATAGGGTCTTCAATAAGAAAACCCTAGTGGTAGAAGAATCAATTAATGTTGTATTTGATGAAGGAAGTTTGCTTAACTGCAATTCTTCCAGTGGTATTCTTGAAGATGCAGGTGCACGACTTGAACAGCTAGGTCTCGATGAGACCGCTAAAGATGAAACTCCTAAGTACGTCAAAGTTTCCACCTCAACGTCAACTGGGAATGTTGAAGATCGAAATGGAACAAATCTCCTAGAAGAAGGAGAAGCCCAAGAAGTAGTCGAAGCTCCAGACGCCAGACTTCTAGAGCTCTGGCACGTGAGGTATCATCCTAGAGATCAGATCATCGGAGATCCTCGTGACGGTGTCAGAACTCGAAGAGGTACCATTAATGAGATTTTGCATCTTAGCTTCCTGTCACAGGTTGAGCCAAAGAAGTTCGACGAGGCAAACAAAGATGTGGCATGGATTTTGGCCATGCAAGATGAACTACATCAATTCGAACGATGCAATGTTTGGATGCTGGTTCCCAGACCACACAAGCAGAATGTGATTGGCACCAAGTGGATCTTCAGAAACAAGCTGGATGAACATGGTGTCATCATAAAGAACAAGGCAAGGCTGGTGGCTCAAGGTTACAGATAGGAGGAGGGGATTGACTTCGACCAGACCTTTGCACCAGTGGCAAGGCTCGAGGCAATCAGATTGTTCCTGGCGTATGCTTCGCACAAAGGATTCACAGTCTATCAAATGGATGTGAAATCAGCATTCTTGAACGGAGACCTGAAAGAGGAAGTATATGTCGCTCAACCCCCAGGTTTTGTCAATCCTACTTATCCCAATCATGTATATTTTCTTAATAAAGCTTTATATGATTTAAAACAAGCTCCACGAGCTTGGTATGAGACTTTATCTAGTTTTCTTCTTGAGAACAAGTTCTCTAGAGGTAAAATAGATAAGACATTGTTTCTCAGGGAAGTCAAAGGCAAGATTTTGCTGGTGCAAATCTATGTCGATGACATAATATTCGGCTCAACGGACAACAATCTTTGCAAGAAGTTTTCCAAACTTATGCAAGGAAAGTTTGAAATGAGCAGTATGGGAGAGCTAAAGTATTTCTTGGGACTTCAAGTGAAACAGTCTGAGGATGGAATCTTCATCTCTCAGACGAAGTTCACAAATAAACTCCTCAAGAAATTCGGTATGGAGAGTGCAACCTCTATGAGGACTCCAATGGGATCCACTATGTCTCTGGATAAGGATGAGAAAGGTAAACCTTTCGATGAAACCAAATACAGAAGTATCATTGGATCCCTGCTCTACCTTACTGCCAGTAGACCAGATATCATGTTCTCCACATGTGTCTGTGCCAGATATCAGGTGAACACTAAGGAATCTCACTATGTTGCTGCAAAGAGAATTCTAAGATACCTTAAAGGTACTCCCAATCTTGGCTTGTGGTACCCGAGAAACAATGATGTCGAGCTAATAGGTTTTTCAGATGCTGATTTTGCAGGGAGTAGGGATGACAGGAAAAGCACTTCCGGGACGTGTCAATTCCTCGGAAGAAGGCTTATCTCATGGAACATCAAGAAGCAGAATTGTGTAGCTACCTCCACAGCAGAGTCTGAGTACATCTCGGCAGGCAGTTGTTGCGCACAACTCCTATGGATCAGAAACCAGTTAGCCGACTATGACCTTCAGTTCAAGGAAGTACCTATGTACTGCGACTCCTCCAGTGCAATTGCAATTGCCAAAAATCCGGTATCGCACAGCAGAACGAAGCATATTGAAGTACGCTACCACTTCATTCGGGAGCACGTGGAGAACAAGGACATCTCTCTCTGTTATGTCCCCACGGACAAGCAGATTGCAGATATATTCACAAAGCCCTTAGACGAAGCCAAGTTCAGTCTCTTCAAAACTGAATTGGGGATGCTAAACTATGAGGAATGAAGACTACCGAAGCTCCAGGCTCGTGCATCTAGGGGGAGCCTCTGCCCGGAACTCCAGTGAGAGCTCAGGTGCAAGAACTGAGGGGGAGCAAGGGGTCAAATGCTACAGACCCAAATTTGCAGAAGCCAAAAAGGGGGAGATTACCCTCTCGGCTAAGGCTAAGGTGGCTCCAAGTTGGCTAAGGTTTGCTTTCTTTGGTAATGACTATCTCTCTCAACTCAATTTCAAGGTTATGTTTTTCATTCCCATACGCTCTATTCACCTTAGCTTGTATGGTTTAGGCTTCTTCAAATAGGGGGAGATTGTTGGGTATTGTATCCACAACGTACCTGATTTGAAGAAGCCCCTGAAAAAACTAAGGTAAATAGACAATGTATTTGATAAAATATTTCAAGTTGTGCTTGCAGTTTTTCCACGCTAAGTGCACACCAATGTCAGGGTACAGTAGGTCAATATACACGGGTCTGCACGACGTAATCCCTCGTTGGGCAGATCAGTGTGTTGGCCTACGTGTACTCTCTCTATTGGAGTGTACTTATTTTCAAGTACAGGGCTGTGATATTACAAGAGTAGTCAAGGAGCTAGGATGGGTCAAAAAGCAGTCCATGGGCGGATAGATGAAAAATCGTCTAAGTGTTAATCGACGAGAATCACCAAGTGATTCTCGCCGATTCGGAGAGAATCATCAAGTGATTCTCGCCGATTCGGCGAGAATCATCAATTGATTCTCGCCGATTCGGCGAGAATCACTAGTGATTCTCGCCGAATCGTCGAGAATCACTAGCTGATTCTCGTCATCTCCTTCCGGCGAAAACTGTGCGTGCAACCAAGTCAACTTCGACGAGAATCATCTTTGATTCTCGCCGAATCGTCGAGAATCACCTTTGATTCTCGACGATTCGACGAGACTCACCTTCGATTCTCGCCGATTTTGACTTGGGCGATTTCTGGATCCCGCTGGACCGGACTCTGCTGCTGGCGCTGTTTTGAACCGGTGTTAGGGTTTCTTAAGGTGGGACCCATAACGGTTATAATGGAGTATTTCCACCGTATATATATACGCGTATTTTGAACAGTAATCAGACAGACAGAAAGAAATACACGAGCCGCCGACCGTGACCTAGATCGCGATACCTGCTCCGCCGCCATCGCCGCTCGTGCAAGTTGTTCGCCGCTTTAGATCGTGATTCTTCTAGATCTTCCGGCGACAGAAGCTTAGCCAAGCTTAGAGTCTCACGCGTCTAACCAGAGATCCTTTGTCTCTTGATTTGTTGATCGGGAAAACCTTCCCCGTCCGAATCGATCGAGACGATCGATCCTAGTGTGACCGTTGGAAGACCTAGCTAGCTTCGCTACGAAGTTTGAATCTCCAAAGTACAGCAGCCGCACACCGTTGTCGCTGCCGATCCCGAGAACCAAGCCGCCGCTCGTCTTGCCGCCGCCGGTTTCGGGGAGATTCTCTCCAAGTGAGATCTAGGGTGGTGGACTCTTCGTGACTTCTAGAACACGTCATCAAACGAAGAGGGACACCTTAGTCTCCGAAAGTAGTTTGTATTTCTTGTACATTCTAGTTCATTTTTGTTGTATAGGAACGTTGGTTCCGAGTTGTAAGGGTTGGGTGCAACCTGTGTTTTGGGAGTGTTGTCTCCTACGTGTGGAAGGGTTCCTTCCGATAGTGCAAGGATTGGATTTCAATCCTGTTAGTGAAGAGACAGAGTCGTCCCTTGTTGGGAGATAGGTCGAAGGGGGAAAGTGGATGTACCCAAATCGGGGAACCACTATAAATAGCTTGTGTACTCTATTTGCTGTGCTGTTTTATTTTCGTGTGCAGGTACAATTTTAAATTCAGCAAAAACGCTGCACATCACCTATTCCCCCCCCCCCATAGGTGAAGGTAGTTGACACTAGGTGGACTTTCAAGGGTAGAGGAGAGAAAGAGGGATATAGAGATCTCATTGGAAATGAATGCTCTAGTGAGGTGAATTTCTCCTCCTTAGCCGGTCCATTCTATATTGGTTGATTGAAATTCTCCACCTATGTAGGATAAGAGGATAATCATCCATCTCCCTAGGAGTGGTATCAATAAGAGGGATGGAAGAAGATGGCTCAGACTGAAGGACACGACCAATCATACTAGACACACTCTCCCCATTTTATAGAACATCAAGGATGATTATCAAAAATGATTTGAATTCATCATCAGCGAGGGTAGAGGAGGAAGAAGTTTGGGGTACTGAAGAAGTGGTATTGTATTATAGAGGAGGTGTTGGTGACCTATGCATGTGAGATGCTTGGGGATGAAGTGGAGGAGGAGATGTAGTATGTCGAGGGACTTGGACTGTTGGATAGATAGGAGGATAAGGTGGTATGAGGGAGGAAAATTTGACTTCAACGTGAGTTTAGGGGACCCTTGGGAAAAGAGGGGAAGTAGAGAGCATCCTTTCAAAAGGAGGAGCTGATTGAGCTACTTTTCTAATATTAAAAGTCTTGGGGATGGTCTTTTACTAGAGCTACAAAATCCTTATGGATAAGAATTCTCTAGTATTCATGGTTGAGCTAGGGGATATTATGGTAGAAGGATGAGCGGTGAATAGGTAGAGAAAGCATTCTTATAAAGCTTTTATACTTTATCTTATCACAAAGGAGAGTGAAGAGGATAACTGTCTAGTTCAACTCCTTATGCATCTACAAAACTTGTCATCAATCTTATTAGCTCCCGACTAATACTATCATATGTGGTACTTTTGCTAAGGAATCCCTTTCCAATGATATTTCCTAGCAATTTTATCCCTTAGGTAAAATGCATTGTTCTTTAATTGGAGGGCTTATCACCATGGTAGTCTATTGAGATCAGTCCCTGATTGACTTGATCATCTGACACAATCTCATATAGTTTGTCAACTTGTCCTTGTTGGAGAGCTAGTGCTTCTAAGAGGGGAGGGAGTGATACTAATGTCTAGGTCAGAGATTGAACACCTTGTAGCATTCTCCTCACTGTGTATGGATAAATATAATTGGTTAAGTTCATGGGAGTATAACTTAACTCTTCTATGCAATAGAAACTCAAGGTATGCTTCCTTGACTAAATTCATAATAACCACAAACTTTTATTCAATAGTGGAGAGCGAGACGAGATCTACTTTGAAGCTAGATTTTATTGATTCCATTGTTGAATGGCATGAGAGAGAGAGATGGAGAAAGAGAGTTATAATGAGAAAGAGGAGGGAAGATGACGATTTGATGAGTGTAGTAGGTCATAGATCGATAGGCCTGTTCAAGAAAACCAAAAACCGCACCAAACCGCAAAAACGCACCGCATTTCAAACAGAACTGACAATGTGAGGTGCGGTGTGGTTTTATGGGTGTGAAAACTACGCCTTGCACGGTGCGGTGCAGTTTTGGCCTCCTCAAAATCGGGCAAACCGCACCGAACCGTAGTGAGTAATATATCGAATATAATACATTAATATTATTATTTCGTGCTAATATAATTTATGTCCCCTTTGTGTTAACACAATAATAGTATAATACATTAATATTTATTATAAGATGTCAACCTGAACGGTTGAACCACACCTCTGCCCCTTTGTGGTTTGCCTGTTCTGTTGTTCATGATCATTGCTTCTTATTTTTTAATCATTTATACACTAAATGTAAAATGTCTAAATGAGTAATTAAGTATGAATGTTTGACTAAAAGTCTAAAACCTAAGCGAGGCGAGGTGCGACAACAAAAACTGACAGTTGATAGCTCGGCTTCGGCTTCCGCAGTTCGCAAGTTCAGGCGTTCTGCGTTCCGCTTGTGAATCGTGATTGGAGACCATCCCTCTCCTTATATTCTTCTCCCATGAGGTTTTTCAGCATTCCCGCCTGCGATATCCATGAGGCTTTAGAAATCACTCTGGCGAAAGCACTACTCCTATTAGGCGATCACTTCGGCGTGGCTAAGGCTTCGTTTGCCCAAATTTAGGTATTTTCACACCCATCATCCTTCTCCACTACCAATAGATTTTATTTTTTGTTAAAAATGAGTTTGCAGTACCGTTAAACTTCATTTGTGAAATATTCACAAATTTATTAAAATCTTGTGAACCTGATGTCTTTCTAATTTTTTTCTTCTATCAATCCTATGTGTAGTGTGCTCACAGACTTTATCTGATTTTGCTTACCCTAATTTTGTATGCTGCTTTGTTTATCATCCTCCATTATAGTTGAGCATAGAACTTATGTATCTTTGTATATATTTAAATAGTTAGTACTAACAAACATGTGGTTTGTTTGTACAAAAATAAATCACAAATCAAAAGACCTAAAAAACTGCAAAAAACCGAAACTGCACCGCCAAACCTGACACCAAATCGCACCGAAACCAAACCGCACCGCACGGTTTTGGTGCGGTGCAGTTTTGGCCTGTCAAAAATTGCACCCTTGCGGCGCGATTTTGGTTTTGCCCCAAACCGCACCAAACTGCACCGCTCGCATGCCTATAGATCTATGAAACCCTTAAATAGGAAATGAAAAGATTTAGGTCATTTTAGTAATAACATGGGTGGGTCATTGAGTGAGATACATAGGATTGTGGATGGATGATCGACAATCAACGATCAACGAAGAAGTTATGAAAATAAAGAGTCAAAAAGATTGGCTATCAACGATCGTGAACTTGAGGTCGATCAGTTGTTATTGAATGCTTAGGCATATAGGAAGAAGAAGAAATTTTTGAAGAGATGACTCAATTTGCTGATCAACGATCGATGATACGTAAAATGATTGATGCTCAATGATCAATCAATATACAATCATAGAGTGATTTTTACTAAGAAAAATTTTCAGAGTCTAGGTGAAGTCATTTAAAGGAAGGTCATCCTAGACGACTATCATTAAATATTAAGAAATTAGTTTATGTTGTTTTTATGATTATGTTGGTTATTATTGGTTGGTTAAGCTCAGTAATTTAAGCAAACTATAGTGCATTCAAAATATTAGATGATAATATTTTTTACGCAAAATAAAACTCTTTCAAATAACTAATAATATAATGTGATGGAGAGAAAAAACATGTGTCCTAGTCCACTAGTCCATATTATCAAACATACCAAGCAAGTTAATGAAGTAATTTAGCTTCATTTCATCCAAAGGCATATTAACAATGTGAGTATTTTGTTTCTTAGTTGGAATAAATTCCACAGAGATACTTTCCTTTCCCACATGATCTCTTATGAAATATTTTCATATCTCAATTTGTTTGGCCCTAATAAAGAGTACATGATTAGAGGAAATAGATCTAACACTAGTGTTGTTACAATATATTAGTATATTGAAAAGATTATACCCATAATAAGGCATTTGGTTCTTGATCCAGATGAGTTGTGCACAACAGCTTCTTGCAGCAATATGCTCGGGCTCAGTAGTGGAAGTGGAGATAGTGCTTTTCTTCTTGGTACTCCATTTCACCAATCTTGAGCTGAGGAATTAAAAAATTTCAGAGGTTCTCTTCTTATCTCTATAATGTATAATCTATATATGAATATCTTGTTCGATTAAACCTTGAGTCTCTAGGATACCAACAGCCAAGTCCAGCTCTGCCCCTCAAGTACCTTAGAATTCTCTTCATATAATTGAGATGAGACTCCTTCGGTGCAACTTGGAATCTGATACATATACAAGTGGAGAACAAGATTTCTAGTCTACGTTTTTTCATATAAAATAATGAGCTAATAATACCGATATAGAGTTTGAAATCTATAGGTTTACCATTTTTATCATTATCAATAACATCATTAGTTGTCATGGGTTCATAAGAGGTGAAGCAGACTTCATTCCAAAAATATTTAGGATTTCCCTAGTATATTTAGATTGGCTAATGAAATATACCTTCATTTTATTACTTAACCTGAAGACCTAAGTAGAATGTTAATTTTCCCATGTTGTTCATTTAAACTTGTTTTGCATATGTTTAGCAAACCTAGTACAAACTTATCATCTGTGCTGCAAAATATGATATAATACACATAAATTTGTACAATTAAGAGCTTACACTTATATTTCTTAGTAAACAAAGTATTATCCACATATACCAGAATGAAATAGTTTTCTAGGAGAAAAGTGGATATGGTTTAATATCAAGCTCTAGGTGCTTGCTTATGACCATATATGGCTTTATCTAGCCTATAGACAAAAGATGAGTAGGAGGAAGAGATGAAACTTGGGGGTTAAGCAACATACACTTCCTTTTAAAGCTTACCATTCAGGAATGCACACTTCATATCCATTGGGTATACTTTGATACCATTGTGTGCCTCATTATCTAATAAAAATTTAATTGCCTTAAACCTAACAACAAATGCAAAAATTTGATCATCGTCAATCCCTTCTTCTTGCCTATAGCCTTGAGAAATAAATCTAGCCTTGTTTCTTATGACAACACCATTAGATTCTTACTTGTTCATATAGACCCGCTTAGTACCAATTACAGGTTGAGATCTTAATTGGCTTCGCTACAAGCCTTCATACATGTTGTCTTTCAAATTGCTCCAATTCTTCTTTCGTAGCAATGATCCTTTGTAGATCACTATTCATTTCCTCAAAAAATTTAGGTTCCACCTGTGAGAGGTGATTTTTCATTATTGAGAGGTGATTTTTCATTATTCAGAATATAGAAAATGCAATCAAATACTCTAATTATGCATTATTTGGTGTTCTTACCTTTAATAGTTCATAAAGAGTTTTTCATATCTTTTGCTAATAAGTGACCTTTTCAAGACATGACATGTAATATTTAATTCTATTGCCCAAAAGTGCATATGCATTTTGAATTTTGGAAGTATTGTCCTACCTGCATCAATAAGTGTTCTATTTTTTCTCTCAACAACTCTTTTTTGTTGTAAAGTTCTAGGAGAAGAGAAACATTATTTGATTCCTATAAATTCATAGAATTTTCTCATCCCATGGGGCTCAAATTCAGTCATATGATCACTCTTGATCATGACACCTGAAGTATTCATCTCATTTTGGATTTTCTTAAGGAAATTAGCGGGACTTTCATAGTTATCAGACTTGCTTCTAATAAAGAACACTAAAATGAACTTAGAGAAATCATCAACAATTACAATGGAATTCGTTTTTCTCCTAAACTAGAAATAGAAATATAACTAAATAAATCCACAAGTTAAAGGTAGAGTCAGCTAAGGGTATCAGAAATTGCTTTGTCTTTAAAGGAGATCTTGGATTGCTTTCATAGTTGGCAATCAACACAAGGTTTATCCTTAACATATTTGCAATTAGGTAATCCTCTAACTAGGTTTGACCTATACAATTTACCCAAGATTAAAAAGTTGGATAACCTCATATGTCATAGATGTATTAAATTACAGAGTAGGCTACAAGACACGCATGGGTTTCAACGACTTAAATTTACAAGATAAATCATGTCCACTCTAGTTCTAGTGAAAACAAAGGTGTTTGTCCTACTTTCCTTCACAATGCATTTATTATTAAGAAAATAAACAAAATAACTTTTGTCCTATAATTGAATTATGCTTATCAGATTGTGTTGCAATCCTTTCACACAAGCTACGTCTGTAAAGGTTATGTTTCCTAAGGAAACGTTATGATAACCTTTGGTGAAGCCATGACTTGAATCTCCAAAGATTACATTGAGCCCTTTACTTGCATAATATCTTGTAAAAAATATTTTTTCTCCATTCATGTGTGTGGAGCAACCATTGTCCATGTACCAAGTGTGCATCTTAGTTGGGCTTTGAGTTACCATCATCTGCAATCAATAAGGATAAGGTCTCAATATATATTTGGGACCCTTATAAGAAGTTAGATGAGGATCACAAACCCTTCCAATATCCTAAGGAAGGTGTTTGCGACATTGTGCTTTCAGTCAACCATAAAGTAACATGTTTTGCCACAACAATAACATGGGTACATATTGTACCTACTTTGATTTTTATGAGGTATGCAAAAATGACAAAGAGAGATGGAAGAAGATTTTGAATAATATGCTGATTGTTGTCTATGAAAGGTGATCATTGATCGATGTAGAGACCTAAGGTCATTGATCATTGATTGAGGGGACAATTGGTGTTTGTCAATCGCTGATTGCAAGAATGGTCGATGGTTAACGATTTGGGATCGACCATCAGCAAGAGGTTGGGCAGTAATCTATGTCCATGGACCAATAGGTTGACGATTAAAGAGCTTAGTAGTCAATGATCATTGTTCGAGTGATCGGTGATTGTTGACCACTTCTTAAGCAAGCAGTATTCTGATGCCTTTTAGTTTTCCTTATTTTGATTATTTAGAAGCTTATAGCTTTTTATTTAGCTGCAAAAGTTGGTGGGTAGTTAGCTTCATTAGCACTTTTAGATGATGTTATATAATAAGAGTGTTTTGGGGTTGAGTATCCTAACAGATCTGGAAGACTTCTTCCTGATCGGTGAGGTAATTTCCCCAAAAATCTACTTTCCAGAGCATTTGATTCCTCCAAAGAAAAATGTTAGAGGATCCTTGCTAGTAGATGCAATGAAATGCTTAATTATCTTAGTAGGGTCAACTCCAATTCCCCATTTGTTGAACCATACCTGAAGGTTCTAGGTGAGATCTTTGTGTTTATTACTCATATTGTTCAAATTATTTAGCTCACAATGAGATTGAGTGAGTTCAATATTTAATCTCGTATTCTCTTCAAGACACTTCCTTAGCTTTTCCTCAAGAGCTTTTTTCTCCTCTACCCAGAACTCACTAACAGTGACTTGTTTTGAAGCTTATAGTTCAAGCTTCTTATGCAATGCATTATTGCACTTGGTGAGTTCATTATTTTGTTCATTTAGGGATTCTATTTCCCTTTCATACATTAGATTTTCTCTGCATAGATTATCAAAACTAATTTTGAATTCATGTGAACTAAAATCTAGAGAACTTAAAGTTGAGCACCTGTTTAGAAGTATTGGCCTCTTTCATTTTATGCGTCAACAAATACTTCACTTCAGACTCATCTTCAGTTTTTGAGTCTGAACTTCCATCATTAAATGAGTATGATTCACTCCAACTTTTAGCTATCGTCCCCTTCTCTTTCTTGAATGGCTCTCTCCTCTTTTCTTCCTTTCCCTTGAATCTTTATTGATCCTTCAGCTTCTTACGACATCTAGTGGAGATATATTCACTCTTCCTACAATAGTAGCACACAATGTCATCAGATGACTTTGACTCATACCTAATATTCTGGGAGTTTCTTTCCTTGCTTCTTTTCTTATGCTTAGAAGGATTGTTGTTCAATCTTCTTATAGTTGAAGAGCTTGCTTGCCAAGAAGCTAAGCTCTTTTTCAGTGAATGAGGAGAGACTACTCCTTGATTCAGTGGAAGGAAGACTGTTGTCTTCTCTGAGATTAGCTTGAGGAGAGCCTATTTAAAACTGACGCGAATCGAGCCTCTTTAGAACCGACCCAAACTGTTCGGTTTGGTTCCGGTCCGATTCTCGATTCTTTGATTATTTTTGCACGGGCCTTCGGCTCTGAGAGCATTTGGCGGGGGTGCGACAATCGGCAGAGTGCGACATTCGGCGGGGTGCGACATTCTGCGAGGTGCGACATTCGGCGGGGTGCGACATTCGGCGGGGTGCGACATTTGTCGGGGTGCGACATTCGCCGGTGGTGCGACATTTGTCGTTGGAGGCGACAATTGTCGTGAGCGACACATTGGTCATGGGTGGAACATTGGTCGTGGGTGAGGCATTGGTAGTGAACGGAGACATTTTTCTGTGGGTTGCGACAATGGTCCTGGGTTGCGACATTTATTGTGGGCGGCGACGTTGGTCGAAGGTGGCGGGAGATCAATTATTTTGGCGGGATTGAGTAAATTACATATGTGAGTATTCAATTTTGAATTTTTTTTGAAATGAACAAAAGAAATAATAATCATTGAATTATAAAATGAGGGCTAAAATTGGTATTAAGAATGTTGCACCAAAGCATGTTATTTCTTTATAAAATAGTATATAAGTATATATATATATTATAATAATTGACAGCTCATCTCTCTCTCCTCTATGTCCCTTTTTTGAAAATTACAGGGGCAATTTAGGTAGTGCATATGTTGCACCAAAGGCAACTTTTTATTTATAGATAGTATAGATATACATACATATATATATATACATATATATATATACATACATATATACATACATATATACATACATATATACATACATATATACATACATATATACATACATATATATACATATATATATATATATATATATATATATTTATATATACACGAGCATCTTCGCACGGGCTACGCCCGTGCTCGATACTCTCGGGCGGGCTTCGACCGCATCTAGGCGGGCTTCGGCCGCATCTAGGCGGGCTTCGCCCGCCTCCGCAAGGGCTTCGCCCGCCTCCGCAAGGGCTTCACCAGTGCTCGATGCGTCGTTGCGGGAAGCGCCCGCATAAAGGCGGGCAACACCCGCAATATATACATATGAGTACTCAAAATGACCGTAAAAAAATATAAATCGATATTACAATTTTTATTTTATCAAAAAAAAAAAATATTTTGATGTAAAAACATTAATTTCTCGCCCTCTTTCTCTTCAAATTCTCTCCCTTTCTCTCTCCCTCTCTCTCTCTCCGTCCCTTTCTCCTCTCCCTTCTGCCATCTCTCTCCTATTCTCTCTCCCCCTCTCTCTCCTCCCCCTCTTTCTCCTCCTCCTCTCTCTCTCATGTAGGGTCAAAACTTAAAGTATGACGTGCCTTAGGATATGTATATTGTTTTATATATATAAGATATATATATACACCTATACATATATACACATATACATATATACATATCTATGTATATGTATATATACATATATACATATCTATGTATATGTATATATATATATGTATATGTATATATATCTATTACTATTTTAAAAATAAGTATGGTGGTCTGTCAATAACAATGAGTTCAAAAAGAGGCTAATTATATGAACCGTCGGATTTGACTATCTTATTTCTAAGCCGTTGGATCCTGGGCTGCAAATAGTGACATAAGCCTGCAATTTAAAAAAAAAAAAAATCTATTTCTTTCTCTCTCCTCAACCCCGATCATCCAAATCGCCCCCCCCCCCCCCCCCCATTTTCACGGCCTCCCCCACCGCCGGCGGCCTGATCGGCGGCCCCCAGCAGGTTCGCCGTGATCAGGCGAAACTGCCGGCGGTGATCCGGTGGCGCTCCGGCGGTGGCCCCGCCGGAGCGCCATCGGATCACCGCCGGTAGGTTCGCTTGCTCCCGGCCGCCGGTCAGACCGCCGTCGGCGGTGGGGGAGGCCGTGAATTCGCGGGGGGGGGGGGGGGGGGGGGGGGGTTCGGGCGATTTTTTTTATATAAAAATAAAATATATATAAAATTAAAATATATTATAAAAAAGTTATTAATATATAAAAAATATATAAAATAAATTATTATTAATATAAAACTTTCTTTATAGAAATTATTACTTTATAAAATATATTTTATATTAATATATAAAATATTTTTAAAATGTAAATTAAAATTAATATAAAAATTTAAATTATAAAAAAGTGGTCATGTCGTACAGGGGGTGGGCGGATATACAAAATATGGGAAATATGGGTATCCGCGCAACGCGGATATACATATTTCCGCGCTTTTTTCATCCCAGCCGTTGGATTTAGATCCGTAAATCCAACGGCTGTGATTAAGCACGGATCGGTAAAATGAAACAGCAAGGACCGCAAACAATCTGCCTGGGCCAGTGATCGCACCCACGTGATGCTCGCGCGCGCTATTTGATATGGGTAATGGTGATTACTATATAAACAACAAAATAACTTTGTTACTGGCGGTGTGGGACTAAAGTCCCGCGCCGCCTGGAAGCCGTCCGATCGGGCGCGCCTGATCGGACGGCTTCCAGGCGGCGCGGGACTTTAGTCCCACACCGCCAGCAACAAAGCTATTTTGTTTTTTATATAGTAATGTTTTCCTTCATCAACAAAGCTCTAGCGGGTGGGCGAGCCAGGTATCTCCCTCGCGCGAGTTCGACCCTGCTTTGGGCCAGGGTGCGGTCCTGGGTTCGCTGTATCTGTTTTTACGGATATGTGCTTAATCCATCCCAACGGATGGTATGAAAAGCGCGAATATGGCTTAAATCTGCGCTGCGCGGATTTCCATCATCCCCTATATATATATTAGGAATTGTTAAAGGCACTCTTTAGTTGGCTAGTCCTACCGATTTTTTGTGTAATTGAACCCTAAAAATACTCCTTAAAAAACTACTCGCGCTGCAATAAATCACGCCAAACCAACACCTTTTTGCTGCGGTCCCGCGACACATCTCCTCCGAGCGAATATCAAGTCATGCGCCTTCTTCGACGCACCACTTTTACCATAGCGTCGGAATCTTACCAACTCCTATTCATCTTATTCCCTACCTTCATTGTTCTCGTCATGCCGCTAACTAGCTATAAGGACAAAAAAGTAAGGATGAGTAACACAGAGAAGCTTATGAACCAGATCATGGATCTCAAATTCATGAGAAAAAGTCTTCAACGGCAAGCACATAAATGTGAGGAGGAAAAACTGAGAATCTTTAGGTGAAGCAGAAGATCGAGAAGCTTTAGTTCGTCAACATGGAGGTCCAGACCGATTTCATGGAGGGTGCCATGATCGAATCTGCCGACCTCTCCACTCCTGAGACCGAGGTCAATAGTCTTGTGTTCAGGGGCGGATCCAGAAATTTTAATAAGGGGGGCTCATACCATTCAAGAAGTTTGAGAATTTCGTAATCAACAAATACAGTGTTCGAAATTGATTTTCAAAAATAAATGAAGTGACATAGTGGCTTATTTTGTATGTGTGGGAGGCACTAATTAAAAATTTTAACTAAAATAATATTTATATATTTAGTGCACATATCTATATAAAAATATATTAATTAAAAGATTACATAAGAGCAATGTTCTAAGCACACCAATAATCGTTATTGCCATATCAATTTGAAATCTAAAAACACAAAAAAACCTAACTTCTCTTCGTTAAGCGCACACCGATCCATTTACTATTCATCTCTTCCGATTTCGCCGAACGCCGCCCGAACCCGAAACCCGCTCCCGATTCGCCGATCGCCGCCTGTCCCTGGTCTCCACCTCGTCGGCACTGAAGAACTCCACCAGAAGAAGGCCTCCCGCACCCTTCCCTTCTTCGGTGCTGAGATTTCCACCCACCGACCCGATCTAGAACTCCTCTTCACCGGCACTGAAGAACACCACCCGCAGAACGCCAGTCAATTCCAAGAAGATCTACGACCGCTCCAGCACGGTGTCGATCGACTTCTCCAACATTTTTGTCGGACTGGCTTTCCTCCAATTCTACATTCTCGGTAATATGGCTTCTTCGCCTCTTCTCTACTTAGTTTACTCTGTTTTACTCAAGTTTATTTGAACAAATATTCTTTTTTTCCCATCGAATAATTTTCAATCGATTTCGCATCTACCACAGGTTTTACAGCCGTTACATTACCACTGTCCACACCGCCACTAACATTTGTGCCTCCATGAAGCTAATTAGGTCAACATTTATTTCACTATTGCTCATATTCCAAGATACGATTTTCTTAACGCCGCCTAACAATTTGGACTATTAACTCCTTAATCGTCACCAATTAGGGTTATGATATTGAATGAATAAAATGATAATATGGTAGTCCATTCATATATTAGTTTTTCTAAAATGATTTTTTTACTAAATGTTGTTCCTCCATATTTAATTCAAGCCTCACACGGAATCAAGCTGAGGACCCCCAAATGTAAGCAACTGCTCAGTTACTACTACCATAAAATACATATGATTCAACATCTTATTCTTCATTTACAGAGGCAACAACATCTCCCCTACATCTCCCCGTCAAATTCAACTGACATTTTTGAATAACCAGATTGTTTATAGACTATTTGACATTCTCTCTTGAAGAGTTTAACATACCCAAATTCCTCTTACTTCATGCTATTCATAAGTAGAGAAAAGTTTGAATCAAAATGTTCATAAATAGAGATTAAACATGTTGTGATTTATTAGTTTTTGGTTTCAGAATCAATAGTTTATTTAGCAGGTACTCCTTCCCCGATTGTTGTTTTGTTCACATTTTTGGCTTGATTTATTAGTATCGTGCTTCAGTATCAGTAATTTATCCAGCAGGTACTCCTTCCCTTCTAGCATGGTTTTTGTGTTCCTTCTTCAATGTTTCACACAAATCCTAAATCTCATGTAGGTATTTAAGTCTCATGTTAACAATTATTTATTTTTCAAACATAAAATCTCATGTATGTATTGAAGTCGCTTATGCATTGAATCTTAATCATTACATATGATTTTTAAACAATGGTATAAAATGTTATTTTAAATCTGAATCTATATTTTTATATGCCGCTAACTTGCAGTTGTTTCAAATTTATGCAGGACTATGAAACATTGGTGGCGTTTTGGATGACCGACATTTTGTCTGAATTTTGTGTTGTCAATGCATGCAACAAAGACTAGAATTTTTTTATGGAAAAATTCTATTGGCTTTTTGTACTATGCAATATATTTATATATATATTATGTTTTGAACTATGCACACTATTAACGATTTTATGTTATTAATCAAGAACATAGTAACTTTGGTGCGAAAATTACATATAGAAAGGAGAGTATAATTAGAGCCATTTTGGTGTGTCAATAACGATTTTAAAATTTGGTGTGACAATAACGTGTTGGTGTGAAAATAAAATAATCTGGTGTGACAATAAAACTTGGCTATCAATAGCGATAATTGGTGTGCTTATAACACTGCTCTTACAATAAAATGCACTAATTAAAAAGTGCTCCTAATTCCTATATCGCGTCGTGTGAAAATTGGCCCTCCACAAAGCTCGCTCACTTGACGCAATGTCTCCTATTTCAAGAAAATCGCAACCCCTCATCTTCATCGGTGGCTACTTCGTTCTCGCTTCCAGCTAGCTAACTATGTCATTGATCTCTATTATTATTTGTATTTCCTTTAAGAGGAGTTTATTGATCAGATCAGAATTCATATACTCTTAAGGTATAATAAACGAGACATTATTAAAATATATAAAATTACATGAGTTGAGTAAATAAGATGCCGCGTTATATCGCGTCGAAGGTGGTAGTGTTTCTTTCAGAGATTCCAAAAAAAATATGAGTAAAAAAGAAGGGGGACTTGACGATGTCAAAATTGATCGCAGTTATCTCAATCAGATTTATATATGTCATATTCACAAAAATTAATTAAATCAGTTAGCTCACATGTCATCATTCTATTCTTCCAATGAAAAAAAATAAAACGTCTCTACCTCTCCGGACTCTTTTTTATCTTATCCGGACACCGTTTGCAACGTATAAGTAGTCAAAATTCATTGGCACGACAAGAGCAAACGACATTCATAATCTATTTTTTAAAATTTTGGGGGGGGGGGGGGGGGGGGGGGCAGAGGCGTTGCCCCCCCCCCCCCCCCCAGATCCGCCCTTGGTTATGTTGTACCTTCATATTGAAATTCAAGTGTGGTGTCTTTAAATGTAGGTAATAACTATATGCAGGCCGTGTATTTCTAAATGGTTATATGCAGATCACTTTCTGAATGGGTTCATCACTTCAATTCCTATGATTTTTTAAGTTTGGTCTGGATTTATTCGTGGACTGCATGTAATCAAAAATGACCTGCATATAACATGGAGGTGCAATTAATAATAATAAGTGTCTTTAACAAAAAACATGAAAAAATCAGTGTTTTTAAGAAAGCGGTGTGACTAGTCATGACTAGTATGGTTTTAACAATTCTCTTAAATTAAAATAGCATGAACGAATTAAAGAAATTAAGGGCAGACTAATTAAGATAAAAAAACATTAATGAGAGATAGAAGATGTTATGTAATAATTATAATAGTAATGCATTTCCATGTGGACAAAAAAAAACATTCGCTGGATTATTTACGCTGGCATGATGATAATTCACGGTATTAATTTTAGCGGTCACATTCTTGTGCATATTAAGGGGAGAATTTATTTTTACCGGTCAAGGGGTTACGACTGCATGTATTAGGTCTTAATTAAGATCCGGTACATGCGGTCGTAACTCGTAACCTCTTGACCGTTGAAAATAAGTCTCCCGCAAACGGAGTCTATGACTTCATTTCAGAGGACTTATTTTCACCGGTCATGCGGTTACGATCGCATGAATCAGACCTTAATTATCATAATCGCATGAACCAGACCTTAATTACAGTCTGATTCATGCAATCGTAACAGTTTGACCGGTAAAAATAAGTCCACCTTAGTTGCATCATCCAAAAAATATATATGAAATTGGTGGTTGTTGCTGCAGCGAGACCACCAGGGATGGGTTGTCTTTATTATCAACGAGCATCTTCGCACGGGCTACGCTCGTGCTCGATGCTCTCGGGCTGCCTTCGGCAGCATCAGGCGGGCTTCGCCCGCCTGTACACGGTATTAACTTGCTTGCAGCAACGCTCTGACTGTGCATGGTCCTGTAGGTGGTGTCACATCACAAATTGTAGGCATACGATTCGCATGTGTGCCCGCAGTGTTTCAATGTGTGTGATTGTACGTGAGAACGCGGAAAGGAAAAAAGCAAAGTGATGCAACACAGTGCTAAGATTCTGAAGCAGAAGTGCAAGATGATGCAGCACGGCGCAGATATATATATGATTCTGTTGAGCAGATTGAGGTAGAAGTGTGGTAGACGTACGTCAGTTGTGGTATGAGTTCGAGGTCAGAAGCTGCGACGTGGATGTCGTTGGTGAGGTTAGCCTGCCGACGTCGAGTTGATAGTGAGTGTGTCAATTAAGTTTTGATATTTAAATATGTTGTAAGATGCCATGTAATACGGTGTAATGAGTATTAAAATGTGGAAATGAGTAATTGACATGTATACATACAGTACATGTTAATTACTGTAGAAATACATTCACGGATGAGCATATAAACCAGCATATGTATACTAATTAAGCAAGAAGCGTCGGCGAGAGATGATATGTATACTAATTAAGCAAGAAGCGTCGGCGAGAGATGTAAATACTGAAATATTAGTACAACATGTATTTTTGTTCAAAGAAACATATAACATAATGGTAGGTGCATGGTCGAATAATACATAGATGGTAATAAAAAAAGGAAAAGAATGACATGAAGAGAGAAAAGAAGGTGTACAAATACAAAGTAGTAGAAGTAAGCTATATGCATATGCATTTTGACGATATCAGCAGCAACAGCAGTGGTTGATGTCATATTTTATTCAGTGGCCTTCAGAGACTCTGCATTTGTGAAATATGTGAAGTGATATTAGGCATTACCAAATAGCGATTGAGTTATTGTCCTAATGTTCGTTATGTAATGAATATTATTTGTTATGTGGTACCTTCTAATCATTGTGAATACATAGTTCCACTCTTCTTCTGCTGTTAGACCGGGTGGTACAGCTGGGATACGTAGGCGAAAACACGGAATTTCATTTCGTGGCAGATCTGACCACCGTGTTGTGGTTGGCGGGTAGAGCTCATCATAGTAGTTGTCATCTGAGGCAGCTGTAGGCGTGTTGTTGTTATGGTCGTCTGTCAAACATTTGTTATAAGATCAGAGTGTAATTTGTGTGGTAGTAAAAAAATATATTTGAATATCAATAGTAACTTACTGGGGTGCGCGGCAGAAGTATTACGTAACTGTACCTGTTGATCTTGTGAGTTCGTGTTTGACATCTGCAAATTCTTGACATTTATAAAAAAACATATTTAATAAGTGCACAATGAATGTGTATTTTATAACATATATATGAGAGAATTTTTGATAGTTGTATGAGTAAACAAAGAATATTTATTACAGTAAAGGAACTTACGTTCTTTGATTAGAGTATTTAAACTGTATGATGTATTCTCAAGATTTTTGTTGTTGCTGCTGGAATATAATGTAGCTGTATTTGTTATATCAATTGCCATTATACATCACTGCACATTGAAATTGTTCTGATGGAGGAATTGGAGAATGTAAAATACAGTTATATTGATTATGTACAGTAAAATGAATTGTATGTAATGACTATCTATGTACCTGTATGTGTGGTTGAATGAGTAGTTCTTTGAACACAACATTTTTTGTGTACGTACCCTCATGAGGAGGTAGTGATCCATTTTTAATTAGTACTGTAGTATTTGATGAAGACATTGATCTTGATAAAGCTACATATAGTTGACCATGAGTAAAAACATGACCGGGTAAGTAAATTCCTATTTTCTTAAGTGTTTGTCCCTGTGATTTATTGATTGTCAGTGCAAAACTAAGCCGAACTGGAAACTGTTTGCGTGTAAGCTCAAAAGGCATCTTTGAATCTTCAGGATTCTTCAAAGGTATACGCGGAAGAAAAACTGTTTTCCCTTTATGTTCTCCAGTAAGAATTTCAGCCTCAATGATATTGTTGCTGAACTGACGACACAGGAGACGTGACCCATTGCAAAGGCCTGTTGTGGCGTTGAGATTTCGCAGTAGCATAATAGGCACACCCTTTTTTAAGGACAGTTTATGCGGTGGGAGGTTTCCTGGTGATAAACTGTTTAAAAACTCTTGCGGATATAAATTATATCTGTCATCATTTACAGAGTCAAATGAGTAGTAGGTGACCTCTTCTCCTGGAAATAATGATAGACATTTATTGTTTAAAGTATGTACATCTTCATTTAGTGGAGTTAGCAAAACTGTATTTGCAAGATAATCTAAACTCTGTATTTGTGTGCTGATGTTACAGAATACAGAGTTAACTAACATATCTATTGATTGCTCCCCTGACCATGAAGTAGTCATAGCATTTGGGATTTGTATCATTTCATCTTCAACAGTAGTTTCTGCACCATCACCAACGCGGAGTAAGAAAGCAGAGAAGTCATGATCAGAGAAAGATCTCATATTTTCTGTTAAAGGAAGCACTTGTACGGTTGACCACAGTGGTGATTTCACAATGCTTGCATCGATAATCTGAGCTTTAGTTCCGTTAATAACAACCGGTGCTATTTGACGAAAATCTCCGCCCATTATCACAATTTTACCACCGAATGGTTTATTTATTCCAAGAACATCTCTCATTGATCTATCAACTGCTTCAAATGCATGGCGATGCGTCATTGGAGCTTCATCCCAAATGATGGCGGAGCAGTGGTCCAAGAGTTTATGCATATCCGAGAGCTTTCCAAAATTACAGAATGATGCAGCAGTTGCTGGTATTGGAATTTTAAAGCGCGAATGTGCAGTTGTACCACCTGGAAGAAGAGTGGCTGCAATTCCAGATGAAGCTGTAGCTATAATAATGTGCCCAATGTTTCGCATATTTGCAAGCAAGCAGCGATACAAAAAGGTTTTGCCACTGCCTCCAGGTCCATCAACGAAGAAAATAGAACATTCATTACGATGTATTACTTCAGTAATCACATGGTATGCATGACGCTGGTAAACATTAAGTAATGCAATAGAGTTTACGTCAAATTCTGATATAGCAATTGATCGCTCGTGCTCGATTAAGCTGGAATAACCAATAATGTTATCGAATAAAATGTTGATTTCTGGGAGATCAAAATCAGCTATACTTTTATTATGCTGTTGAAGAATATAGTTGATTTCATGAAGAAGTTTATTTGTCACATAAAGATCATTCATATAGTGCGGCATACTGTAATCTTCAGTCATGGAGGAGTAATTCTCAGCCCAAAGTTCTCTGACATTAGTCGGTTGGCAATACAGCAGAATAGTTGTGAAAAGAGTACGGAGTGCTGAAGGCAATCTAAATTGGCGAGCTTCATATAAGCAATCATGGATACTATTGTCTCTTTCAAGCAGACCATACTGTTCAGCAGCTTGTTTGAAAGTGGAATACTGAATACCATTGACTGTTAGAAGAGAATCAAATGAGGTTGGTGCAGAAATATGGTTTAACAGAAGACGTAAATAGAACCGCTCGCCTTCTGCAGGATGGACAGAGTAAATGAACTGTACCTAATCTAATGATCGGTTCATGATCGTCCACAGTATGCAGTGCGTCGAGTTGGTGAGATGTTGATGTAACATCTGGTGGTAATAATGTAGCTGGTGTGTTTGCTGATGGCGCAGTGTGCGAACGATGTTCTACTGCAGTCATAGAGCATAAAGAGTATCTATGAATGACACCATTTTCCGCGTAGCTGACTTTATGAGGCAGAAATCATAAAAGAAATATTCACGTGAGCACGTTTTTAGCGCAAACAATATTTTAAAATATAAAAGTGCAAAAACGTATATGGTTACCCCATGTAACATTCTCACTATGATGATTTTGTACAGAGATTGGTTGGTTTACGTGCACCAACGGTGGATCTGTGACTGTACCACCTTCATGGGGAGGAGGAGTCAAGATGGTTGGTGGTTGCAGTTGCAGAGGATGAGCTGCTTGCTGTGTACGCTGTGTATGTAACGACAGAGTAGTAGGAACATGACGATGTTCTGCGGAAATGCGGGATCTTCTTGCTTGTGCGTTTAATCTGTTACGTGCCCGCTGTGAGGAGCGCTGTTCTTCAGTGAGCTGTGATCGCCATTGTCGCATACGATCTCGTGCTCGCTGTCGATGGATTTGACGTTCTTCTTCAGACATTTCGAGGACTCTAGGTCGTCGTGAAGACATTTTGTATATACAGTTTTTGAAAGTGGCCGGTTCAAGGGAAGTAGCTGAAAAATGAAGTAAAAACGTTGTTCTGAGGTTAGTAAATGAATTACAATGAGGAATATAGGTTGCTGCAATTTACGCTTTATTATGATGAGGTGGTAAGCCCATGGTACAGTGGAATGCGTAGAGCAATTACAAACACATGGATGGACAGAGACGATTGCATCTCATATGTGTAACTGTGAAGGAAAATGTAAAATAGACGAACAATAAGTAAATTTAAATAAGATATGGACGACATTGTATGTTCAAAAGTTGGGTGTATTCTGCAACGGTATTTTTAAATGTACGGCAACATGTAGAATTTGTACAACTGGCTGTTTGTTTATATATTTACAACATAAACAAAGTGTTCAACATAGAGCTTATTTGGCAGAACAACTATATGTATATGTACATGCGCTCATATTGTATTATAGTTCATGTATTGCTGGTAGTATTCTGGGTTAACATCGAACAGGCGGAGCTCGTGCGCCGAGATAGTGTTTCCGTCAATTACTTGGCCGTTGATCACAGCTACAGCAGACTCCATCGATGACTCATCTGCAAATATCAACTCTCCGGTCCCAGTTGAGTTTCCCATTGTGTCAACATCAGCCTTCAGTAGTAAATACATAGTAAGCATGCTTCATTTATAAAACAACATGGATGCACTATGTTCTGTTTCAGTGTGCATCATCAGTACTTACGCTGGCATGCAGATACCCTGAGAGAGTTTGGAAAGTTGATCTTAATGAATCAGTGGTAGTAGCATGGTTCAGGTTGCTGAGTAGTACAGCAAAGTAATAATAATCACGCATATGGGAGGGAACGTTGTTGTAAGATTCATTAGAGTCCATTGTTGTGGACATGTTGTTTGGCTGAGTCATGCTTTCTGAGGAATTGTATTCAGTCATCACAGATGGACGCGCGTCTAATGCATTCAATAACAAACATCAAGGGTATATTATATCACAGTAAAGCGCACAGGTAACATGAGCATTTCTTATTAGAAGAAAATAACGAAACAGTGATATTCAGATATGATGTGAAATACAGTGCAGTAGTGTAGTGTACAGGTCATATATTATTCAACATAGTGTATTTTTTCAAGTGACGGTAATTGTAAATATTTGAGTAATCAATGGAGAAACAGTGCGCAAAGTGATTTAGTAAATAAAAGCAAAAGTAAAGTACCTATATCAAAGAAACACCGGACGCTTATCGATGAGAGGAGATCAACTGGCAGAAGCAATCATAGTAGTTAAGTAAACATATATAAAATTTGTGCAAAAACACAAAGCAAACACAAAATATGTGAGGTAATCGGAAAGTGGAGTACATATTCATATAAGATCGAGTGAATATAAGTGGTTGTTTTGTTTTCACGAAACTGATATTATCATGAAGCACTATTCTTAAAATGAGTAAACACACGGGGCTAAAACGGTTTCCGTTAACGATCATGAAAATAGTGTCATCATTTTTAATGTAAAAGTGTGAAGAAATTCCGTAGAGGGACATTGATGAGTAAATATGTAGCAACATTCATGTTAATCAACGGCATTGACTTCGTGAGAACATCAGTAGTTACAATATTGGCTCAACAAAAAATGCAATATTTGTTGCAACAAAGCATCAATGGTAAATGTGGAGCAAAAATGTAATCGCAGGAGATATTCTCCTGTACAGGACAAAAGAAAACTAAATACAATTTGGTAGACAAAAGGTTGAATGTTGTCGGTTGAGGTTACAAAAATTGAGATATGAAAACATTATTGCAATCAATTATAACATAGCCGAACCCGAAAAGTTTGATTAATATCATTATAGTGTGAGCAAGTATATTCACAAATATTTTGAAGTATTTATGAGTAGAGGCGTAAGCAAGGTGTACTCGTGTGATCTGAAATCTGCCGGAGGTAGGTGAAGACTTCAGGTTCAGACATACATCGCTGAATGGTTGTTCGTGTGAGTTTCGTTCATGAAACTTTCCCGTTCAATGATCTGTTAGTGTTCTTTATGTAGGTAATGGGTCAACTCGTTTCAGGCAGCACTTGCTATTCTTATTGGACTCTCTTCACGATCACTCAGTGACGACTTACTGTGCGGAGAAGGTTAAAATCGTAGTAGGTACGTGCACAATTTTATTGCAAACGAATTTTGTATGGAGAGGGCAAAACAGTATGCAGTCCAATTTGGTGAAGCAAAGGTTGAATGTTTTGGGCCGAGGTCACAGAAGGTTAGGTATGAAAAAAAATATCGTAATATCAAAATAACGCGTCCCGCAGTCAATTGTAACAGAGACAAATTTTTTATCTCCATCCGACAGGGGTTCTCTACATGAGATCGACCCATTATAAACAGTAGGGAAATGGTTTATTTCCATCCGACAGGGGTTGAATGTTTTGGGTCGAGCTCACCGAAGGTTGCGTATGAAAAAAAATGTCGTAATGCAGTGGGTTACATTGTTTATCTACGTGGTTCCTGACTGTTTTATGCACAGAAGAGAGTTACTGCTCTGTGTATAAGAATCTCACCTATGCTTTGGCCTGACTCAAAGCATTCACATTGAAGGCGCAGTGCAGTGCATCATGATGCAGCTTTAAGCAACATGTTTGATGCAGCAGCGCACTTTGGTGCAGTGGAATGAACTGCAGCAAATGCTGTGCTGGAGATTGCTGTCGGCTGAATAATGCACAGAAAGCAGCAGTTCCTTCATGTAGACAAACTATAAGTAGCATACTGTAATTGAGGAATAGGTTACCTTTTTTTTAAAAGGGCAGAACTTTTACAACTTGTAATCAAACGTCCAAAAAATTGTTAGCAGTGCAGTGCAAGGTGATGCAGGGAAGTGCGCCTTCATGGAGTGTGCTGCGGCTTGATGCAGCGCGCCGCAGCAAGATGCAGGAAACTGCAGAAAAAAATTGCATAGCATCGGAGTGGGGTATTGCGAAATGGCAAATGCTACTGCCAAAGAGTTTTCCTCATAATCAGGCTACGGTTCTCACTGGGCAGTGTGGGATTGTTGATGAGGATTTAGGCGTTCCCAGTATCAATAGTCGACCGATGAAACACACGTATGGGACACGGGCAGTGCAAACGAATGTGAAACCGGGGGCGGAAGTGGATGCAGTGTGCTGCGGCTTGATGCAATGCAGCGCTGCACTGTGATGCAGTGCAGTTTTTTGCTGCAGATCGCGGCATGTTGCTGCAGTGCAGTGCATCAAGCTGCAGTGCAGTGGAAGTTGATGGAGGGCAGTGCAAAGGACTGTGAAACCGGGGGTAGCAGCGGAAACAGTATCGATTTGGGCACGTTGATGCAGTGAGAAGGGAATTATAATTTTTTGCTGCATGTTGATGCAGTGAAATACAGTCCTAAACTTTGTTGTGCACTGTGATGCAGTGCATTTTTTTGTTGCAGATCGCTGCAGTGAAGTGCATGAAGCTGCAGTGCAGTGGAAGTTGATGGAGGGAAGTGCAAACGACTGCGAAACCGGGGGCAGCAGCGGAATCAGGTAGAAGAGCAGGGATAAAGAAGAGAGCAGCAGCATAATCTACGGCTTGTGGCTTGATTTGTAATTGAATATGTGAAGAAGTTCAGTTCGAATCCATTTACGCTATTGAGTGAGTTTGATTGGTGGGACTTTCATTCAATTAAGTCCAACCTGATCGTGCATACACTGATCTGCACTGAATTGAACTTGTTGGCTTGATTACGACAGATTTGTGCTAAACCCGCAGCAAACTAAACCAATTATAAACGATTTTCAGCAAACTGCATTGCAGTTAGATTGCAATGAGGTAAACCCGCACCAACCTAAACAAATTGTAAAAGATTTTCAGCAAGGTGCAGTGCAGTTCGGTTGCAGTGCAGTGCAGCGAAGCAGAACACGCAAGAAAGCATAAAATCGCGGACAATTTAGTATGGGGATTTCTGTGAGAAGCATATTAGAAAAGTTTGATAGCAGCAATATTGATAATAGTATTGCAGTGGAAAGAAGCCGAAGAGGAGAAAATAGTGTCGAGTATATGAGTACCGAAGGTGAGGTCCTTTGATCTACGGGGCGTGATGCGGGGCGGCGAAGGCGCAGAGCAGGGGAATGCGTGAAAGAGGCCGCAGTGAAGCCGGAGGAAGCGTACAGGTCAGGAGAAGGAGGCAGCAGAGTGGTTGAGAAGAAACCGGCGGGCAGTAGCAAAGGTAGGAAGAGAAGACGGGACAGCGGGCAGTGGAGGATATATCTGGCGGAAGAGCGGCGCGAGGGAATGGCGTGGAGAAATGAGGAACACTGCGGCGGGCATAGGACACGCGGAGTGCAGCTTCACGGGATGGGGCGTCGGCAGGGATGAAGCGGTCGTTCACGGCGGCAGGCGGCAGGCGAAGGGCCCACGTCGGCAGGGATGAAGCGGCCGTTCACGGCGGCACGCGTCAGGCGAACGGCACACGCGGCTCCAGCGTGCGAGGACGGATGGAGGCGGTGGTTTTGTCGTGCGGAGAAAGGGGGCGGGGCTGGAGAAAGGGGGCCGGCGCGGGGGCATTTTAGGTAGACCCAATGTCACGGACAGAGTGAGTTGAGGGCTTCGCTTATATATGTAGTATAGATAGATATATAAATGATCGGCTATTAAAATACAAAAAATAATTTGCCTCCACGTGCAGGCACATTTATCTCTCTTAGCATATCGGAAATAAAATATATTTAAATTTTCCCTTCATTCATTGCAGAGCACAAAATTAGGGGTAGGGCTGAACATATTATTAATGGATCGAATATTGAGTTGAATCGGAATTGATTAAAATAAATTCGACTCAATTTGACTCGAATTTTATTTCGAGTCGATTTCGAGGTAGATCTGAATCACTCGAAATATGATTTGAACAAGAATTATTTAAAAATATTGGATATTTATTAATACATTCTTATTTAATAATGAAGGAGTTGGCGTTTCAAATTTGGTACTCCTATGGTTTTTTAGGCCGGTAGCGTGGAGCTCGGAGAATTTTTTTTAGGGTTTGAGTTGTTTTTTTGGTTTGACACGTGGTGTAGGAGGTGTTTTTTTTAAGTAATGTAGATAAAAAATAATAAAATTCAAACATAAATAAAAAGAATGAAGACATGAAGTATTCATTTGCTAAATTTATAGATTGCTCAGATTAATTTTGAGTCAACTGAAAATAAAGAAAAAAAGAGCTCAATTTCGGCCGGCTCGATTCGATTTCGAGTCTGCTCGGATTCGAGCAATTTCTAGTCGAGCCGTTTCGACTCAAAATCGATTTTTATTTCGAGTCGATTTTGAGCCAAGTTCGTGTCAAAAATTTTGATTTCGAGCCAAGCCAAAATCGTTCAAACTCAACTTGATATCAGCCCTAATTAGGGGTGTAAACTAGTCGAGCTTAGCAAAATTAATCTCCAAGCTCGAGCTCGACGTGCTCATTTTGCCCGGCTCGAGCTCGAGCTCAATACCTACTTATTGAGCTTGAACTTGAGTTTTGAACTAGAGAACTCGAGCTGCTCACAAACTTTTCAGTTTATGAGCCTTGTTTTCTTTATTTTTTAAAATTCTGTTTTAAAATTCCCATTTAAATTGTTTGTGAGCCGATAAAAGATAATATATGAGCTCGAACTTCACAGACTCGATCACGAGTCGACTATTTTTCGAGTCGGCCCATCGAGCTAACGAGACGGCTCAACTCAACTTGCAACCACGACAAACTATATCAACCACACTCTAGCAATATTTTAGTTGCGGTTCACGCGGTTTTTTCCCGGTCCGGAGAATCGGACCGCCTTAGCTCAGAATTGAACCGGGTGCGCAAATAGTCAAAAAATAGCAGCAAACAACAAGAGACTTTTTTGATGTGGAAAACTTGAAAAGGGTGAAAAACCACGTGGTTGGATCTTTGCCGAGCCAAAATCAACCATTTTTTTGGAGTTTACAAGTGTAGAAAATGATCTCTCAGACGGTGATTGGTCACCTCTCCGTTACAAATGCAGGATACAAAAATGATGTAAATTAGATAAGTTCTCAGAGTCTCGATGGAAGTGCTTTGGCCTGGAAAATTGGCTAAGTCTATCAAACCTTGAAGCTTGTAGCAGCCTTTGCGCTAGAAGAGCAGCAGAGTGAATTCCTGAGCGGAGAATCGGCCTAAGTCCACGATCTCGACGGAAAACCTCAGAGTTCTTTCTAGCCTCTGAAGTTGCTTTGTCCTCAAATGAAAGTCTGGGAGCCTATTTATAGTTTTTGGAGGGATGCGTCGGTGATTGCGCAGGGGTGAGATTTCTGCTGTCGAATGACGTCGCTCTGTTTCGATCACTTGAATCACCAAATTTTGCGAAATGTCGTGCCCCCCGGACGGTTCGGGCGGGGTGCCCGGTGGCGGTGGGGGCCGTCCGCGCAGGCACGGGCGTGCAGGCCTCCCGCGCGGGTGCGCGTGCGGCGTATCCCATGCTGGGCGCGCGCGGATCCACCCCGTGCAGTTCCGTGTGGGTGCAGGCGGTGTCGCCAGCGCAGGCGCACGTGGTGCTTCCCGTGCGGCCTCGTGTGGGGTTGCTTGCGTGTAGGCTCTTAACAATACGCACATTGATTTTTGTGGCGGTGCTTTGTCCGTTTCGATGCTGACAGTTGAACTTTCTTTTATATGTACTGAAGGGTGGCGTTCCACCGCAGTCGATGTGTCTCTTGTTGAATCTGAATATTGCATAGGTGACCAGTTGGAGTAAGCGTTTTGGTATTTTGGCGGATGTGGAGTGATGGCGACGGTGATGACGACGGCCACCAGGACGGCCAACTTGGGAATGACTATGTTGAAGATGTGCCGACAAAGGACGTGCGACGTCGTAGCGGTCATGGTTACAAGCTTCGCCCTCGCAACAAGAGTCATATTTGATATTTTAGCTTTGGTGTGCTAATAGCCGTTTCATGATGACTCTTTTAAAAAAACATTATTTAATTTCTGCATTTTCTTTATGTGGTGTGCCTTTAGCCACTTGTTATTTGCTTTGAGATGTAAGCCTATATAAGGACTTGAACTTTTCATTTGATGGTAGACTTTAATTGAAATCAAAATTTGAATTTGCCAACCCTAATTTTCCCTCTCTTCTTCTCCTAGCCGTCGCCCCCCTCTTTCTTCCTTCCTTCTAGAGTTCGGCCATCTCCCCTCTCCCTCTTGCTCTCGGCCGCCCCCTTCTCTCTAGTGCTCAGCTACTCTCATCTCCCTCTTGCTCACGACCACCCGAGATCCTCTCTCTCCAAGGATACTTTGGCCCATGCATGAGAGGTTGTTTGCAAGGAAGAAGATAGGGGTTTCCTCTACGGAGTGAAGTGAAGGAGATTAGCACGTTCATCATCCGTAGCGCGCTTCCCGTGGACTTTCAACGGAGGAGTGATCAAACTTGGTGGATCCACACATCACGGATCTACAAATCCGAGAGGGGTAACGAAAATTTCTACCAAGAGTTTTCTTTCTCTAGATAGTTCTTGTGGTGGACGAATTTTTGCGTTATTTTCCGATTTGTTTTTCTTCGCGGTTAATCAAATAATAGATCGGTATTTTTCGTTTGGATTTCCGAAAGATTCGTAAGAGGATTGACGATCCTCGCTTTCTTTTTGTTGGGATAGATCCTACCATCTTTCGAATCATTTTGTTCTTGGTGGATCTATTTTGGTACAACCCAAAAGCTCGTTCGGGATCAAGATTATCCCATTTAGCCGGAAAGAATTTGGCCTATAGCCAACATTCGATCTATTTGCGGAACGGCGATCCGTATTGTTAGCGCGAGCGATAAATAAAATAATTATTGCGGCTGCGTTTTCGTTAGCGTGTGGAATAGAGAGCGTAGATCGTGTCATAAGCGATATCGTGGCCTCCGTGATGAATCTCTAGGATATACCCTGCATCAATTTGGTATCAAAGCGAGGTTGTGTTGATTTCCCAATCGACACCATCCTTTATTTTTACCAAGGGTTATCCTCGTTCGCTAGGGTGTGCACTTCCACTACGATTCACATCAAATCTGAATTTTTGTTTTTCAAAACAATACATAGTTGGGCTGCAATTAGTAAAACACACAAAAAAAAATTTTGCAGAAAATTACAAAAAAATTCTGAATTTTCTCCTCATTTTTTTTTAAGAAAAAAAGTCTGAAAAAGTTTTTCCTGTTGCTCACTTGTTTAGTGTCAAAAAAAAATTCAAACGCGTAATTTAAATCAGGACAAAATCGTTGTTTGTCCCGTTCGTTCATGCGCACTAGGCTGGGCACGGAATATCTTTCCTCCACCTCACACATGGCAAACAACCAAGGTGATGAGCATGCTCCGGCCACGATCGCCGAGCTACGAGGAGAGTTTAACGCTAGGTTTGACGCACTGACACAGTTAATTGAAGGGCTCGATGTAAACCAAGCGGCGCCCCGAAACAACGGCGTTGGAAGAAACCGACCGGGCCCCCAACCCCCGACCGCCAACCAGCGAGAGGAAAGACAAAATCATCCACGTGATCAGGACGATAAGTACCCACCTCGAGGTCATTATGAGTTCGACGTAACTCGGGCCGTTAAAATAGACTCACCCTCATATGATGGTATGGGAGAGCCCCAACTATTCCTAGACTGGATCATGGGAATCGAGTGCTATTTTGAATGGCACGACCTGACGGACGTTGAGAAAGTGAAGGTTGCACGGATGAAACTACTAGGAAGGGCCAAGACATACTGGTTGAACGAAGAGAGACGATTAGGTACGGTTAATGGAGCACCCCCAATTGGGTGGGCTGCCATGAAAGCACTTCTACACGACCAATATGTTCCCACTTATTACCGGACCCAAATGTTCGACGACTTAGCCTCCCTTCGTCAAGGTAACGCTTCGGTAACAGAATACATGGGACAACTTAAGGATATGTTGGTGCGTTGTGATGTTCGTGAGATGCCCGAAATCACACTCTCCCGATTTCGTAAGGGACTCAACCCGGACATTCAAGGCAAGCTCTTGCGTTATGGTCACACGGACCTTAACACCACGTTCAATGCCGCCTTGGATATTGAAAAACACAACGCCTACAAAACCAAAGGACGAAACTTTCAGAAGGGAAAATCCCTCTTAGGACCGCATCCATCTTCCTCCACGCGAGACAAGGGAAAGTATCGATCGACGGATTCGGAGTCCATTATCATTACCGCTAGGAATAACCGGAATCCCACCGGTGAGCGAGTACCAATAGGACGAATCGGCAAGACTAATGCCACGTGTTATTCTTGCGGAATCCAAGGCACTATTCTAGTGAGTGCCCCACGAAGAGCAAACCGTTAGCCCTATTAGACTCCACGTCTGAGCCTGCCGATATCGTCTATGGAGCGGAGAAGAATCTGATGCCGAGCCGAGTGACATTGAGGATGATTCTTACATGATGGTGATGAGATGTATTTTGGCCACACCGCGAGCGTTGGACGAGTTTAACCGGACAAATATATTTACCTTAAATTTTAAGTGCGGTGAAAAATGGTGCAAATTAATTATTGATAGGGTAGTTGCATGAACGTCTTTTCGGAGAACGCCATCGCACGCATGCATTTAGTCACCGAGCCGCACCCACATCCTTATAAAATCGCGTGGGTAAACAAGACGTCAATAGCGGTCTCTAAGCGATGCTTGGTGCCACTAACATTGAAAAACTACGTTGATAAAGTGTGGTGCGACGTCATCCCCATGGACGTGTGTCATGTCTTACTAGGACGACCTTGGCTTTATGATTATGACGTGACCCATTTTGGACGAGCCAATACTTATGAGTTCAAATTCAATGGTAAGACCACTGTATTGAAACCATTGTCGCCCAAGGATCCGTCACCTGCGTCCAAAGATACCATTGTACCGGTAGAAAAGAAAACGATAAGTTTGATAAGTAGGAAAGAGTTAGAGCGTGAGACTTTCATGGATGGCGTTATCTACGCTCTAGTTTGTCTACAAGCTAAGGAGGATGCACCTTCGTTAGCGAGCCTCTCGTTATCCCTTCGAACTCTCTTAGAAGAGTATAAGTATGTATACCCGGTGGAATTACCACCTCAGTTGCCACCTATGCGTGATATCCAGCATGAGATAGATTTTGTCCCGGATTCTTCGTTGCCGAATCAGCCCCATTACCGCCTCAACCACTCCTCACATGAGGAGTTGCAAAAATTAATTTCAGATTTGTTAGCGAAAGGATTTATACGTCATAGTAATAGTCCTTGTGCCGTCCCTACTTTGTTAGTCCCGAAGAAAGATAAAACGTGGCGATTGTGTGTCGATTATCGGGCTATAAATAAAATAACTGTCAAGTATCGGTTCCCCATTCCCCGCTTGGATGATTTACTAGATATGTTATCAGGAGCCGCCGTGTTCTCTAAATTGGATCTTAAGAGCGGTTATCATCAAATACGAATACGGGAGGGAGACGAATGGAAGACGACATTTAAGTCTAAGGATGGACTATATGAATGGCTAGTGCTTGGAGAGGGACTTACCAATGGACCTAGTACGTTTTCGCGATTGATGACCCAAGTCTTTAAACCCTACATGGGAAAATTTGTAGTGGTCTATTTCGACGACATTTTGGTGTTTAGCATCTCTCCGGGGGATCATGAAACTCACCTAAGAACAATCCTTACCACATTGTGCAAAGAGAATTTATTTATTAATCTAAAAAAATGCGCATTCGGTGTGTCTTCCGTAGAGTTCTTAGGATACATCGTGAGTTCAGATGGCATTCATGTGGATCCAAAGAAGGTTCAAGCAATTAAAGAGTGGCCGGAACCCAAGAATATAAGGGAAGTTCGAAGTTTCCACGGGTTGGCCACGTTTTACCGAAGATTTATTCGGAATTTTAGTAGTATTATGGCACCCATCACTGATTGTATGAAGAAAGGAGAATTTAGTTGGACTAAAGCGACCACTAGTGCTTTCCAAACGATTAAGGAACGGATGTCTGAATCCCCCTTACTACGATTACCGGATTTTAGTAAAGTGTTTGAACTATCATGCGACGCATCGGGGATCGGAATCGGAGGAGTGTTAAGTCAAGAGGGACATCCGCTAGGATATTTTAGCGAGAAACTAGCCGGCCCAAAGTTAAACTATTCAAATTATGATCGTGAATTCTATGCCGTGATTCGTTGTCTCCAACATTGGCGACATTACCTTATATCAAAAGAATTCGTGATATTATCGGACCATGAGGCCCTCAAATTTGTTAATTCTCAAAATAAGATTAGCCCACGGCACGCTAAATTGATCTCGTACCTACAGGAGTACACTTTCATTATCAAGCATCTGAAGTGTACATTAAATCGTGTGGTGGACGCATTAAGTAGGGTCACCTTATTACTAGCTACCATGGAAGTGTCAGTCATAGGATTTGAGAGGATTAAAGATGAATATGTCTAATGCCCAGACTTTAAGGTAATTTATTTCGCCGCTCAGGACAATTCCCCTACCACCATTTCGGCGTACTATATCCGTGACGGATACTTATTTAAACATTTGCAACTATGTATTCCCCGCTCGTCATTACGACATTTTATCATATGGGAATTACATAGCGGAGGGTTAGGCGGACATTTTGGTAGAGACAAAACGATAACACTCGTAGAGGATAAATTCTTTTGGCCGGGCCTCAGACCCTTGGTCAACAAAATCGTAGGAAGTTGTCGTATTTGTCAACTAGCAAAGGGAAACAAGACCAATGCGGGTCTTTACACTCCACTTCCGATTCCGTCGGTACCATGAGAAGATGTCAGCATGGATTTTATTTTGGGTTTACCCATGACATTGAGGCGTCACGATTCTATTCTAGTCGTAGCAGACCGTTTCTCCAAAATGGCCTATTTTATCGCTAGTAATAACACCTACGATGCTTCAAATGTAGCAAAATTGTATTTCAAGGAGGTCGTGGCACATCGGGGTGTTCCCAAGACGATAATGAGTGATAGGGATGTAAAATTTACAAGTTATTTTTGGAAGACACTCTGGAAACTCATGGGCACTAAACTTATGTTTTCGTCGGCCTATCATCCCCAAACAGATGGGCAAACGGAAGTTGTCAACCGTAGCTTGGGAGGGTTACTTCGTTGTTTAGTGGGCGAACATAAAGGTACATGGGATCTTATCCTTCCGCATGCTCAACTAGCGTACAATAATTCTAAGAACAGGTCCACTGGGTTGTCTCCGAATGAGATAGTGCATGGTTATAAGGCGCCAGTGCCTCTTGACTTGGTTCCGTTACCACCTTCTTTTAAGTCAAGTCAATTTGCACAGGACTTCGCTTCACACGTTCACACTCTCCATGAGCATATTGGCAAGACGTTAGCTAAGCAATATTCTATCTATCAATCGAATGCTAACGTACATAGGCGAGCAGTCTCCTTGAACATTGGCGATTTGGTTATGGTTCGTCTTATCCCTGAACGGATGCCTTCGGGCACCATAAAAAAATTAGCGAACAAGAAAGCCGGTCCTTTTCGAATTTTGAAGAAATTAGGCGAAAATGCTTATTTGTTAGAATTACCCGTTGATTGGGGAATCTCCCCTGTGTTTAACATTTCGGATTTAACGCTTTTTGTTACTCCACCACCTGAACTGTCTGTCTCTCCGTTTAATAATCCCACTATACAATCTAATGGGGTGGGGGGTGAGCTCAATTCTGGATCGCTTTCTCCTTCGAAATCTACGAGAGGTATGCCGTCTATTGATGATGAAACTTGTTTTTCTGCTTCACGTAACGTTTTTCCGAGGTTTCCCCGAACGGATTTCTTGCCTGACAGGATTTTGCAGGATGATGTGTTTCCCACTCCCGATGGCGACATTCACAGGTTTTTGGTTCGTTGGCGTGGTCGTCCGGCTTCGGACGACTCTTGGCTCTCTGCTGCACAGGTGGATCTTCTTGACGCGGACCTCATACGCCGTTATATTTCAGCCCGCTCATCGGAGATGAGTCCTTTTGAGCGGCGGAGGATTGATGGCGACGGTGATGGCGACGGTGATGACGACGGCCACCAGGACGGCCAACTTGGGAATGACTATGTTGAAGATGTGCCGGCAAAGGACGTGCGATGTCGTAGCGGTCATGGTTACAAGCTTCGCCCTCGCAACAAGACTCATATTTGATATTTTAGCTTTGGTGTGCTAATAGCCGTTTCATGATGGCTCTTTTAAAAAAACATTATTTAATTTCTGCATTTTCTTTATGTGGTGTGCCTTTAGCCACTTATTATTTGCTTTGAGATGTAAGCCTATATAAGGCCTTGAACTTTTCATTTGATGGTAGACTTTAATTGAAATCAAAATTTGAATTTGCCAACCCTAATTTTCCCTCTCTTCTTCTCCTAGCCGCCGCCCCCCCTCTTTATTCCTTCCTCCAAATCGCCGGCCTCAAGGGTCCTTCCTTCTAGAGTTCGGCCATCTCCTCTCTCCCTCTTGCACTCGGCCGCCCCCTTCTCTCTAGTGCTCGGCTACTCTCATCTCCCTCTTGCTCACGGCCACCCGAGATCCTCTCTCTCCAAGGATACTTTGGCCCATGCATGTGAGGTTGTTTGCAAGGAAGAAGATAGGGGTTTCCTCCACGTCGTGAAGTGAAGGAGATTAGCACTTTCATCATCCATAGCGCGCTTCCCGTGGACTTTCAACGGAGGAGCGATCAAACTTGGTGGATCCACGCATCACGGATCTACAAATCCGAGAGGGGTAACGAAAATTTCTACCAAGAGTTTTCTTTCTCTAGATAGTTCTTGTGGTGGACGAATTTTTGCGTTATTTTCCGATTTGTTTTTCTTCGCGGTTAATCAAATAATAGATCGGTATTTTTCGTTTGGATTTCCGAAAGATTCGTAAGAGGATTGGCGATCCTCGCTTTCTTTTTGTTGGGATAGATCCTACCATCTTTCGAATCATTTTGTTCTTGGTGGATCTATTTTGGTACAACCCAAAAGCTCGTTCGGGATCAATATTATCCCATTTAGCCGGAAAGAATTTGGCCTATAGCCAACATTCGATTTATTTGCGGAATGGTGATCCGTATTGTTAGCGCGAGCGATAAATAAAATAATTGTTGTGGCTGCGTTTTCATTAGCGTGTGGAATAGAGAGCGTAGATCGTGTCATAAGCGATATCGTGGCCTCCGTGACGAATCTCTAGGATATACCCTGCATCATGGAGGTGGTGATCCCTTCCCCATTTGAGCACGTTCAAGGTTCTCCTCCGTGCCACTTCGCGATCACGGAGGGATGCCTGAAGGCGGGCTTCGGATCCCCCAACTGATGAATCCATTGAAGTTTTTTGGTTTTGCGGCGTATCGGTCACGCAATTCTCTCTGGTAGGGCTAACGAGGATTATGATACTGTTTTTCTTCTTTCGGAAGTGTTGGATCTTACGACGCTCTAAGAGGTGGGGTGAATAAAGATTTTATGAAATTTAATTTCTAAATAAAAATATCATAGTTAATTAATAAAGTTTCAAAATATTTTATAGAAAATTATATTTTTAATATATCAAAAAATATTATATTGAAGATTACTATTAGAACAAGGCAGAATTCAATATTTCTTCACTATCGCCGTCGTTAAGTGTTACCGTCGGGCGCTAGTTCATGAATATTTAATTCAAGCGTTTATATCTAACAAAAATGAATCTTGCAATATATTTTGCGTTAAAACTTTTGAATGATATATTTTAAAATATTTATAACATAAAAAAATCAAGATAATGAGACAAATAGAAATATGATTTTATTTCATTAGAAATTGAATACAAAAATATTTGATTTCAATAACGATAGAAATCGAGGCGAATAAAAAAAAAATCCTTTTTTGATGATTCACTAGTACTTCTCCTAAGGACTAGCTGGTTATAGCATATCTTACGCCAGATATGACATCTAGCCTCACTTAGATCTAACCTTGACCTAGTCGCTGCACACAAGACGACAAATTTTCCCCTAAGCCGCACAAGGACCTAGTCGCCACAAACAAGGCAAATTCCCATAGATAATTCGGAGCCTTCCGCGAAGATTTGGTTGGAGATGTTGTTGTCGTTCGACTGCAGACGGCAAGGATCAGAATTCGCAATGTGCTGCCCCGACCTGGTTTCTAACATAGATGATTTTGTTCTCATTCCGAAAAGTTATGTCACATTCCGTAACTCTTCCCGGATTGAAAGTTATGGTCGTTTGAATTTTAGCACACAAAACTCGTTCTTTTGTTTTTTTTCTAAAGTGTACACAGCCTTGGATCATTCTGATTTGTCTCCTCATTCAACCTGTACAACATACACATTATAAACACATAATAAAACTTGATCAAATAAATCATGATATTTGTTATTCTCAGACTGCGAGATGTGGAATGCATGCTCCAATAGTGAGCACGGCTCCCGAATATCAGTTCGACTTTTTTGCGAGTGCTGCAACATCTGTCTTGGCACTGGAGACCGGGTTGAGGTGCGGTGCAACAAAAGATGGTCGTCATTTGAAGACAAAACGAATACCGCCTCGGGGGAATGTTGTTCAGGTTTGTAAAAAATCCATGGAGGATGCCTGATACCAGGCGGGATCGTCCGGACAGCTGTCGCCGCTTTAAGGAGAGGGAGTATGTAACCTCGCCACGCCCCGACGTGTACTCTAATTTCTACCTAGTTCAGTTTCGATTACTGGGCTGCATCCCAAGCACCCAACCCCTCTCCATGAACTGCCTTAATTAGCACATCTGCCCACTGGCGGGTTGTTGGTGGTGAAACGCCCCAAAACTCAAAAAAAAAAAGGATTAGATAGTGTTTTAAGGCCAAGTTGGTGCCTGAATTGGTTCACATGACCTATGACACGGGCGTGTCCAGGGCTGTGTCCTGCTCTGTGTTGACAGCGGTGTCGAGTGAGGCACACGGCCTGTGATACAGGCGTGTCCATGGCCGTGTCGTGCTATGAGTTCGACAAATTTTTCGTGAGGTCGACGAAATGCATTCGACGATCCTCGGAGTGGGCACACGGCCTGGGACACGGGCGTGTACAGGGCCGTGTCCTTCTCTGCGTTTGACCAGTTTGCGTCGACTGATGAACACAGTATTGGATACGGGCGTGTCCTAAGCCGTGTCTGGCACACAACATGTTACACGGGGCATGTCACATGGCTGTGTCCCGGTCAGGATGCGGTAGTTTCCTGTGTCGCTTGAGGAACATGCCCTATGACACGGGCATGTCAGGAGCTAACACGGGTGTGTCAAACAGTATACAAGCGTGTCTGAGCCCGTGTCCTGCTATGTGTTCGAAGATCGTGTTTAGATCGTGAGACACGACCTGTGACACGGGCATGTCACGAGCCCTGTTCGACCCAGGAAAGTAATTTTCAGGGCGATTCATGGTCGTTAATTTCTTTCAAATAGGATCCAACGGTCCAGAATTCTTCCTGTTGTTATAAGGCTGGGAGTTGAGGGTTAAACCCTCATTTCTCTTAGGGCTTTCTCTTTTTAAAGAGTTAGAGAGTAGGGAGAGCAAGGAAGAAGGAGAAGGAGGAATCTGGCCGCCGATGGAGCTTCAGAGCCCCAAATCGTGAGCCGAGTTCAGATCCGTGGAGGCAAGGCTGTTGCGGTGCTTTTCATCTGTCTAGTTTCTTCTCTTCTTCAAGGGGTCAAAGCAAACCTTTAGGGTAACGATTCTCTTCTTGGACATGCAAAGTCCTCTTCCTTTTTTTGCATAGGAAACCCGCTCTCGCGAGTGTGTGGTGAGTGTGTGGTATTCCTTCGGGTGGACATGAATAGTCCCCGTAGTTTTGCATATATAGTCCAGAATCGAAGTACCGAAATAGGCATGGTGTGTGAAGCCTACCCGGACAAGTTGGTCTGGATCGGTGATGTTTTCATTATGTATGGATTGCCGGAGAAGTCTCCGTACCGTATGTTTTCAGGTTTCTATGTAGTAGTTTGCAGCAAGGAGTCTTGGGGATTAACTGCAAGGTGCACTCGAAAATCTGGGCAGAAGCGAAGTTCTGCCGTTTTGGTGGCCTGAGAGCCAGCCTTGTACATAGCCGGGCTATGTACTGTTGTATGATCGATACATTGGGATTCGGTGAAGCTTGTCCCGCACCGATGGCTAAATTGCCGTGGCGAGGTGAACAACGGGCTGGTGGAACCTTACTCACTCCAAGTGGTTCGGTTAAAGCAGCCTAAGGTATGTGGGACTTACCGTTGGCTTGGAGAGCGAGTCTAGGCTTCGGCTGAAAGGGCTTTAATGCTCACATTGTTTGCCGTCCTGGGGGCGGTGGTGGACTGCAGAACGAGATGGGTTCGGACCGGGTTCACCGTGTAAGTGCCCTGAGAGCACGGGGTGTGTGTCCGTGCGTGCCTACACCTGTGGTGAAGTGTGCTGATGTTGCACTTTCACTTTAATGTTTGGATATGCTAATAACATGCAGGGAAGGAGCACCGCCACCCCAAGTAAGTGGTGGGGTCATTATAATTTTGTTAGCTTTAGCTGACCATTGCTTTTGTTTGCCACCGTTGTAGTGGAGTGTTGATTGTAGGTGCTGCAGAGCCTAGTGACAAGTAGCGTGCTGAAGCCCTGCTTGCTGTGCCGGCACTTGAAGGCCAAAGCGAATGTTTACTCTTTTTGCTCATGTGTGACCGACCTACGTGCCAATGTATGGAAGACATTTATTGTTTAAGTGAACTCTTGTAAGGCCATAAGACCAACTATTTGGTTTGTTTGTACTATCATTCCTATCTTGGGTTTTAGTGGACATTTATGCTGGTTTGGGTTCTTATAACTATTTTAAAAGCTTTCGCTAGAATGTACTCTGTGTAGGACGTGTTATATTGGATGGATAGTTTCAATTCGTAACTCCACTAACTGTCCGTGGTATATGGCGTGGGGCCCCGACCGAACCTTCTATTATATTCCATGTTACAGATGGGGGTGTTACAATTTGGTATCAGACTACTGGTTTCGGTCTTGCTTATTTGAATTCGTGGGCGAATTCTTTTAAGGGGTGGTGAACACATGTATGTGCGTTATCGTTATAACATAAAAAGAACCCATGAATGTCCACTTAAGAATGAAAATACATATGATTGAGGAACCTGCGTGTTCCTATAATTGCTTTTTGCAATTTTGTTTGGTCGCTTAATGGTGTGTTGTACGACTATAGGTGACCAGGAGTGGTGCAGGGTAGGCAGAACGCCTGGTTTTTGAGGCAACTAGTGCACCAAATGACGTACCTGCAACCCCTCCTTCAGCAGAAACTATAAGACTTGTAGCGGAAGCGGTGTTTGCAATGATAAACGCCCAACCAGCAAGACAGGTGCAACACCCAGCCCCTGCGATGGAGCAAGAACCGCTTCGAGCGGCAGAGCCTAGAGTTGTGGAATGCGTGGCGAAAGAACCTTTGTTGCCAAGAAGAGCGACAAAAAGACAACTTAAACATGTAATGAGCTTTAACTCTTCGATGTTTTTGGGAACTGGAACCCCAACTCAAGCCGAGGATTGGCTCGCTAGAGTTAAGAGAATCTTGTCGAAAATGTAAATGGAGGAATGGCAGAAGACCGCCATAGCCACTTTCCTACTAGATGGCGAGGCAAGGTTATGGTGGGAAGATCTGGAGCAGCATCATTTAGTTGGGAGACAACTTGCCGACGTCTCGATCGAGGAATTCTCAAGGCTGTTCTTGGCTAGATACCTACCCTCCGCTGAGAGAATTGAGATGGAGAAACATTTTCTGAGGTTGAAGTAAGGAGTCAGTAGCGTGGATGAGTACCTCCAGGAATTCACACGGTTGGGTCGTTACGCTGCCCCTACGTTTGGCGATGAGGAGTGTAAGACCAACCGGTTCTTTGAGGGTCTGCGCGTTGACCTTAGGGTACTACTTGTTGGGCCTGTGACGCAAGGTTTCCTAACCTTGGTCAGTTCAACCCGATCAATGGAAAGAGATCTGAAGAGAATCCAAGGGAGCAAAGACTTGGGTGTGCAGAAGAAGGAGTTCAAGGTGCCGAACTCCTCGAAGTCTAAATTACATAAGTGGAGCAAGAAGGCTAGGACTTCGAGTCCAGCCCCTTCTTCTGGTGGGTCTGGGGTAACCATAGGCCGAGCTCAAGGTGCTTGCTATAACTGTGGAAAGCCGGGGCATTTTGCCCGAGAGTGTTGGAGCGGACGTCCAATGTCCGAGAGGAAGCCTGGAACAACATACGACGAAAATTGGAAGGCGGTGGAGTCAACCGCATCCCCTATGATCCAGCCCAGCCTACAGTGTACAATCTTGGCCTTCAGGAGGCCATAAAGCAGACCGACATGGTGACATGTATGAGTTAATTTAAAGAAGATTAACTTTATATATGTGTTACCCTTTTGTGCATTAGCTTATGACTGCTTGTGCTAGGCTTTGTTTTGATTTTCAATTATCCGGCAAAAGCACTGTTCGATACGGGAGCTTCACATTCCTTTTTGTTCGAAGGATTTGTATCGCGCATCGGAGTACCTTCTGCGATGGCAAGGGACAAATTGGATGTATTGTTGCCTAATGGGTGTTCAATGCACTCGGATAGAGTTTGTTGCATAAAGATACGGATTCAGAGTCAAGAGTTTGACTTGCAAGCATCGCTACTGCCGATAGTGGAGTTCGACGTGATCTTTGGGATGGACTGGCTCTCGGAGCAGCGGACATATATTGATTGCAACCGTAAGGAGGTCAAATTGGGAACTGATCGTGAGACGATATTTGCGGGCATGAAATGGGCGAGCATTACTTTGATGTTTTCTCTCCAGGTGGTTAAGGCAGTTCGTGCCGGTGAAGTGCTATTTTTCTCATTAGTGGAGGCTTCGAAGCCTAAGCCTAGTATGGACAGTATCCCAGTTGTATCTGAGTATCCTGACGTGTTCCCCGACGATCTCCCTAGAGCCCCACCTCAGCAATAGATCGACTTCACCATTGAGCTGGTGCCAGGTTCCAACCCTGTGTCATGCTCTTAGTATCAGTTAGTGCCTAAGGAGATGGCGGAACTGAAAGTTCAACTTCAAGAGCTGTTGGAACAGGGTTATGTGCATCCAAGTTCGTCGCCTTGGAGCGCACCGGTCCTCTTTGTTAAGAAGAAGGACGGAAGCTTACAACTCTGTATTGATTACCGAGAACTGAATAAGCTAATGAAAAAGAAGAAGTATCTGATCCTAAGGATTGATGATCTGTTCGATCAGTTAGTTGGATCAACGGTGTACTCGAAATTGGATCTTAAATCCGGATACTATCAGTTGAGGATATGAGAAAGTGACATACCCAAGACAACTTTCAACACACGGTATAAGCATTATGAGTTCATCGTCATGCCGTTTGGGCTGACTAACGCGCCATCCGTGTTCATGGATTTGATGAATAGAACATTCAGAGAGTACCTGGACCACTTATTGATAGTCTTTATTGACGATATATTGGTGTACTCGCAGTGCGAGGATGAGCATTTCAAGCATCTACATACGGTGTTAGAGACATTGAGGAGGAACCAACTATATGCCAAATTCTCCAAATGCGAATTCTAGTTATCCTCGGTAGCATTCCTTGGTCATATAGTTGGTGGAAAAGGGATTGCGGTAGATCCGACGAAGAAAATTGCAATACGAGAGTGGCTTGTGTTATCTACAGTGGCATAAGTCCGGAGTTTCTTGGGACTTGCCGGCTACTATAGGCACTTCATAGAGAACTTCTCGTGGATAGCGTTACCCCTCACGACTTTGACGAGGAAAGATCAAAAGTTTGTGTGGTTGATGGAGTGCGCACAAGCTTTCGGAGAACTGAAAATTCAGTTGATCACGACGCCAATTCTATGTTCGCCGAGTTGAACCGAAGGATTTGAGATTTACAGTGATGCTTCGGGCAGCGGCTTAGGCTGTGTTCTACTACAGTATGAGAGTGTAATAGCGTATGTCTCGCGTCAGCTGAAGGCACATGAGAGGAATTATCCGGTCCATGACTTAGAGTTAGCGGCCGTGATATCTACCCTGAAGCTGTGGAGGCATTACCTGTACGGTGTGAAGGTCGATATCTATACCGATCACAAGAGCCTGAAGTACTTGTTGGATCAAAAAGACTTAAACATGTGGCATCGGTGGTGGATGGAGTTCCTGGGTGACTTGTAAGACCCTCCCTTTTTTTTTCAAATCCCGGGGGTCTTATGCCCAGAACCGCAGTTTTGCAGTGGCCCCGACACTCGAGAAAGCCGCCGCTATAAAACACCGATTCTGCCGGCCTTTTCGATCATCACAGAGAGAGTAGTAATCATAAACAGAGTTATAATCGGGTCCACAAATATCATAAATAATATGAGAAATCACAAGTCTATAAGTAGAAAAGAGAGTACTACAAAGTATCAAAACCGGAAATACAAACGGGCTTAAGCCCGGTACATCAGATTCTCACTACAATCTCTCGCGGAAGCTATAAAAAGACTATCACTCACAGAGCTGTTCGCTGGTGCTCCGATACTAGACTGGCCCACCTCCTTGCGCACCGTACTCCACTGGTGCTGGTCCCTGTGCTGGTGGTCCCTGTCTCCCATCCGGAGCCGATGTAATGTTGTGGTCCGAAAACCATTAGTCTTAAATACTAAGACCTATCATCCCCTCTCGCTCCCCCCATGGCTACCAGCCACCGGGAGGGGAGGAGGAAAGGGAAGCTACAAAGGTGGAGAGTACAAAATGGCAGGTGACAGTGGAACCAATCTAGCAGTTAATTTATAATGTAAGTAGTAAAGTAAACAAGTAGTAAGTAGTAAGTAGTAAAGTAAACAAGTAGAATAGGCAGCAGCAGTAAGAACGGTAAAGTAAGAAATAAGTAACCTTAACTTATATAAATGCCCATACAAACATATAAGTTAAGGGGTGTTCTACAGGGCTCCCATCGTATAAAAAGTTTCATATCAATTTATACGTTGGGGTGTCCGTTGTATGCAATTTTGAGTGTAGTGATATGCCATGCCATGATTCATGCAAGTGCAACTCACACACACGACTGTATGCACACAGACCTTTAGTTCCCCCTTTCTGGAGCCAAACCTCCCAGGATACCTCCGTAGTGGCAAATAGAAGCGGTGGGTTTGGCCTCGCCCACCTATAAACCGGTAACAACACTACCAGTAAGACATATCGTATGCCTCGACGCTGGTGCACTAAGCGGAGCTCCTGTGTACTCTTGCCGACTGGACCGCCGGACTTTATTTGGCCAAGTGTAAAACCACACTTGCCGAGTCAACGTATTGGCGTCAGTGCTACGACCCTCCAACACTGATGACCCACCACCTTATAACTTATGCACTTGCCATCTTGATGTATCACCACCGAGCTAAAGCTCCCCGGACTAACCCGTCCGTGCATCTACCTTCCGAACCTACCATCCGGATGACAATCAAACCAACCTAATAAACCTCCCGAGCTACCAGGGTGTTTGAATGCGAAACCCTAATTATACTAGTTGCTCTTGTAGTTTATTATTCCTACTATTTAGGTTATCCCCGGACTACCCATGGTATTCCCCGTGAAGGGCTCTCGAGGGCACTTGGAACTATGATGGTAGCTGAAGCCCATCATTCCCTTTCGCAAGGCACTTACTGTTATTAGTTAATATCCATATCCCGATCCCTTTTAGTGTTATACTGGATCTAACCCTAGTGTGTTTTGACTCTTTCTCTCCACTGTAAAGACGATCTTTCGTCGATCCTGAGCACCACCTAACACTAGCCAATCCAACACTCTACTCATCCTAACTTCCAATGATGAAATCATTTCCCTTACCTGACAAACACATTAATATATCAACTCCCTAAGTTCATATTGCACCATATTTTGATTTCTGCAGTTTTTACTAAACGCAGACCATCCTAAGCCATATGAGGTGTACAATGGGAGGTACTCCAATTTATCATCCAAAATACCTATAATATTTATTGGAGGTTTATCATGATGTTATTAGCCTAAATCCAACAGTTTATAATTTTGCTAATTTATTTAATTTTCAAAGTGATCCAAATGCCTTAGTTTGAACATGAAGTGCTATTTTTAGGCATGAAAATGTTCCACAAAATTATGATAATTAAAAGACAGCTATTTATCAGTAAATCCAAGGTCTCCAAATTTGTCAGTAAGATTTAAGACTCTAAACCTAATTTTGAACAAAACTTACACAAACCAAATTAAAGAAGTAAGTACTATCATTACTCTTCTAAAAATTCTGAAAAAATTCAAGGATGAATATAAGGACATATAGACACACCTGGTCAAGTTTCATAATTTATCAATGAATAATGAACCGTATAATTAATATTCTCATAATGTTCCAAGTAATAATTTAATGAACTAAGTACATCAATTATTCATCTACAAATTGCAATAAAATTCTCATATGAACATATTGACCTCGAAATACTATTGATCAAGTTTCTTAATTTTCTAATAAAAAAGGAGCTCTAAATCTATTATTGATCATATTCCCTTGTTTATGCATTCGTGAAGTAAGTACTGGAAATACACATCAAAAAATTGTAATAAATTTCAAGTAAGAGCAAATTGACCTAAAACATTCTCTGCCCCAATTTCATAACTTCCTACAAAATAGTGTGATCATAGTAATTAAAAGATTACAAGAGCAATTTCATGTACTACAAGGGAGGTATTAAGTGAAATGTTCCTAAATTACTTATAAAATCTCTAGAGGCTATAATTAACCCTATGACCATACCTAACAAGTTTCATAACTTTTTATTAAGTTTTGGTGGCTTATCTTGCATGTAAAATTGATGTGCCCTAAAATAGGGTTAGGGTTTTGAAGGGGCTAACTATCTCCACATCTCTAAAATTTTGACCAGAGGGTTTTAGCTACCTTAGTACCCTCCCTACCAAATTTCAAGTCCATACAAGGGCATTTGACCACATGCCCTTCACAAGACACCAAAGACCATTCTTAGGGTTTGGTCTTGGGTCCTAGGGCAAACCTACCTCAACCCACCCCATCTTCCATGGGAGGGTGTTAAAAGTCATGACAAGTTTGTGGAACAAATTTCAACTTCTATTTAGTTGGTTTGGCCACTCAAAACTCAAAGTACACTTTTTGACCTAAATACCTTTATCATGGCAAGGCCAGGGTTTGCACGAATCTAATCCAAATCATCTCCAAATGAGATGAAATTTTATCCAGAGACTTATGATGACCCCATGGAACACTCACCAAAATTTGGGGGAGTTTTGAGGTCATTTGTTCCCTTAATTAATTTACCCTAAAGTAATTAAATAATTTACAAAACTATAAAAATATTATCCCCAAAAATTCTAATTTTTGGGTTGGCCTAGGTATAGTCAAGGGTGACTCCTTGTCCAAATTTCAAGTCATTTGGACAGGAGATGAAGTGTGGGCACTCATTTTAATCTCTGCTTAGCTCTAGGTATAGACCCCACCAAAATGATTGCCCTGGTCAAACCAAACACCCAAATTGTTCAAACCACTTTTAAACTAAAGTAGACCCATAGAGCAACAAATCATATGTTGACCACTTTTTCTGTAAATTGGCCTAGGTATTTTTAATAATTTAAAACATTAAATACAATATCTGTGACAAAATGAAATAATATGAAACCATAACCTATAGTTTAAAATCCATCTCCAACACTAATCTCAAAGCAGATCCAAGAACTCTGGCTCATCATCTTCCTCCAGCAGACGGTTAAGATTCACCCATCCTGGAGCAACTTCCAGCCGCTGCCGCCGGCCATCCGACCACCTCCCTGACCGGCCACCGCCACCACCACCTCTGTCGAGGTGGTGGTTATCGACTGGCGGCGGCACAGCCGCCGGAGGGGCCTATTCCGTCGAACTCGAGAGTTCATTTTTCACGGAAAAACCATGAAAATGCAAGCTTCAATCGGGCTCAATTGAGCCCGATTTTTATTCCAAATGATCCCTACGATCTATCCATAGAGAGAGAGAGAGGAAGGGGAGAACCTTGCGTACGGCCTGGGGACGCGTCGATCGCCGGGAAGCCATTGGTGGTGGTGGCGCCGCTCAGGTATCTGCAACTACACAGTGGAATGGTTCAAACTCTTCTTGTAAACAGTGGGGAAAACTCCCCTCTGCCCACTGATGGTGTTTAAAGCCTCAGTTAGGGAGCGGAGAGGCCAAGTCATCAATGGCCATTAATGGCCATTGAAAGCTTGGCTCGGCTATGGTGGTTCTCCTCCCCTAGCCACTGCCATGGCTGGGAAAACCCTTGGCCTCCTCTTAACTGCCTAGGGGAGATGGTTCCAGCAAGGGGAGAGGGCTCTTGGCCTCCCTAGCCATGAATGGCCCCTTCCCTTCATTTTCTCTGTCCTCCATTAAAGGGATAATTGGAGCTTTCTCTCTCCTACTCACCATGGCCGAATTTTAATCTCTCCTCCTACATACTGGCACCCCACTAACCCATATGAATAATAAAAATGAGGTTAGACCAACTGGGGGAAATGGGTTTGAGCTTAGTTTGACTTGACCTAGCTTAGGGTTGACTTTGGTCAATTTGACCTTTTGAGTTGTCATCAATGAGTCCTTGGTGACCCATTGGACTCCCCTAAGGTCTAGGTAGGGTTGGGTAGGGTTGACTTGGCACTTTGGAGGTCACCTGCCCTTAGGAAGGGTACGTTGACTAAATTAGGACTAGGGTTGACTTTGGTCAACCTAAACTCTTTGGTTGACCCCAATGGGTCCTTGGTGACCCATTGACCTCACTTTAGGGTTAAGATGGCATGAGTGGGGTCCACTTGGCTAGGGGAAAGTCAGTTGACCCTAAGTAGGCCAGTTTGACCCATTTAAGATTAGGGTTGACTTAGGTCAACTCAATCACTTTGACTGCCCACAGTGGGTCCTTAGTGGCCCTATGGACTACTCAAGGTGTTAGGGGTGTTGTGGTAGGGTCATGGGATCAAGGTATAGCCCTAAAGTCAGACCTTAGGTCTAAATATTGAGGATGAACTATAGGCAGACCAAGGTGATTTTCACCTTGGCCTTGTTCACTTGGTCCTTTGAGCTTCTGATGGTTTTGTCATGACCTAGTCATGACAAAACCAAAATACTAGGGCTCTGGTTGTTTGAGGGATGTTACAAATCCCAATATATATAAAAACATTTCGTCTCCGAAATTAAGGTTAAGCCTACGGGGGGGGGGGGGGGGGGGTTCTACTGAAATAAATGAAACTTGTAACATCCATAAGGTTTATGGTATACCTGACTCAAAGAGTTCCAGGTACTTTTGCTGCATCAAGTCCTGTGGCTCCCATGTATGCTCCTCCTGCCCGTGGTTTCTCCACAAAACCTTGACTAGCGGAACCTTCTTGCGTCGCAAGACACGCACTGCCGTGTCGTCGATCCTTATCGGCTCCAAGCTAATTGATCGATCTGAGGCCACCGGACCGTCGGCTGTGGAAATCAGCTGCTCAGGGCGTAGTAGAGCCCTCCGTAGTGAGGAGATATGGAAGACGTCATGCAATCCCACTAACTCTGGCGGTAGCTCTACTCTATATGCCAAGGGGCCGATCCGCTCCAGGATCCTGTAGGGCCCCATATATCTCGGACTGAGCTTCTTCCGCCCGCGAACCCGCGAAACTCCATGCATCGGCCGTATCTTCAAGAAGACCCGGTCTCCCACTTAGAACTCCACATGATGATGCCTCCCATCGTAATACTTGACCTGCCTGCTCTGGGCTTCCAACATCCTGTCCCGGATCATTCTAACCTAAGCATCAGTATCCTCCATAAACTCCAAGTCGAGTGCCTGCAGATGTTCTTCCTGAATCCGTGATAGTGTGGTCCTACACCTCCATCCATATAATGCCTCGTAAGGGGCCATGCCTATGCTGGACTGATGGCTGTTGTTGTACGAAAACTCGATCAACGACAGTAATCTCTACCAAGGCTCGCCGCAGTCCAAAATACAGAAGTGCAGAAGATCTTCCAATGTGCGGTTGGTGCACTCCGTCTGTCCATTAGTCTGAGGGTGGAAGGCCGTGCTGAATGTCAATCGAGAGCCCAAATGGTCCTAAACTGACCTCCACTCATTGGACGTAAATCGCCCATCCCGATCTGAAACGATAGTCCTGGGTACTCCATGATAGCGCACAAACTGCTCGATGAATCTCTGTACTAATACCCTGACCGGAGAGTCCTTCGCCATTGGAATAAATCTGGCCACCTTTGTTAGTCTGTCCACTATCACCCAGATCGAGTCATTCCCCGCACGAGACTGGGTTAGCCCATGTATGCAATCCATGGCTATATCCTCAAACTTCCACTCCGACACCGGAAGTGGCTGTAGTAAACTGGCCGGATTCTTGCACTCAGCCTTTACGAGTTGGCAAGCCTTGCAATGCGTCACAAAATACTTGATGTCCTTCTTCATGCCTGACCAGAACATCGCCCTCTTCAAATCTGTTGTCATCTTGGTGATTCCCAGGTGCCCCGAGTATATGCTGCAATGAGCCTTCGTCAAGATGTCCTCCCGAATCTAGCCTCCTGTCGGTATGTAGACCCTGCCTCTGAAGCATAGGAGCCCATCCCTCAAGGAGTAATCCCCTGCCGTGCCTTCCTCCAAGGCCCTAAATATCGGCTCCGCTCTCGCATCCAGCCTCTGCCCGTCCCTGATGCAATCCTGAATGTCATTGATGGTAACCATCGATCGTAGGTACTCCATGTATAAATCCGGATCATCCTCAGACACTAATGATATCTGCATCTTCTTAAACGACTCAACCAACTCCAAGGCCATCAGCTGCAGGCCTACTCCTGACGTGCTCGCTCTCCGGCTCAAAGCGTATGCCACCATGTTTGCCTTCCCGGGATGGTAGTGCATGGTGTACTGGTAGTCCGATAGAAACTCCACCCAGCATCTCTGCCTGATGTTTAGCTCCTTCTGTGTGTCTACATACTTCAAATTCTTGTGGTCCGAGAAAATGTCGCAATGGACCCCATAGAGGTAGTGTCGCCAGATCTTTTTAGCAAATATAACTGCCCCCATTTCCAAGTCATGCACCAGGTAATTCTGCTCATGTTTCTTCAGCTGACAGGAGGCGTAGGCTATTACGTGCCCATTCTGCATCAGGACGACACCCATCCCCTGATAATAAGCATCCGTGTACACCTGGAATCCTTCCTTCCCTGATGGAAGAGCAAGGATAGAAGCCAAGGTAAGCTGACCCTTCAGCTACAGAAAGGAAGACTCGTATTGTGGCATCCAAATAAAAGGAGACTCCTTCTTCGTCAGGGATGTAAGAGGGAGGGCAATCTGAGAGAACCCCTCCACGAACTTTCAGTAATAATCGACAAGTCCTAAGAAACTCCGCACATCCGTGGCCGTCTTCAGTGGTGGCCAATCTCGCACTGCCTGGACCTTCGCCAGATCAACTGCCAAACTTGCTCCACTAATGATATGGCTCAAAAAGGACACCTCCTTTAGCAAGAATTGACACTTGCTGAACTTAGCATACATCTTATTCTCTCGGAGCTTCCCCAATGTCCAAGCCAGATGCCTCGCGTTCTCCTCTTCAGTCCTCGAATAAATAAGGATGTCGTCAATGAATACAATGACGAAGACATCTAGAAACTCTTCGAACACCTGGTTCATCAAGGCCATGAACATGGAGGGTGCATTCGTGAGCCCAAAGGGCATCACGGTAAACTCATACAATCCATATCTACTGCTGAAGGCCGTCTTCGGGATGTCCTCCTCCTGGATGCGTAGCTGGTAGTACCCCGATCTCAGGTCCAGCTTTGAGAACCAATGAGCTCCCTCCAGCTGGTCAAATAACTCATCTATCCGTGGCAAGGGATAGGTATTACGGACCGTCAGCCTGTTCAGGGCCCGGTAATCAATGCACAGTCGAAGTGTCCCATCCTTCTTTTTGACAAATAGTACCGGAGCTCCCCATGGTGATGAGCTAGGCCGGACGAACCTGGATTCCACTAACTCTTGAAGATGGCTTCGAAATTCCACCAACTCCATCGGGGCCATTCGGTAAGGAGCCCTGGATACCGGCTTAGCCCCCGACACGAGCTGAATCTGGAAGTCCTTCTCCCGATGCGGGGGTAGCCCTGGTAGCTTCTCCGAAAATACATCGGCAAAGTCCCACACCACTGGAATATCTGAAATAGACTCCTTGGTCGTGGCCATCTCGAAGAGAACCTGATAGACTTCGTCTCCCTATGGGTGGTCCTTGACGGCCTGTATAGACGATAATAATATGTGGGGGGCTGGTATAATACCTTCGATAACAATGTGGGAGTCCCCGTGCCTCACGGTGATCCTCTTCGCCAAGTAGTCAATCTGGGCATAGTTCCAGTGCAGCCATGTCATGCCTAGGATCAAATCATAGCCTGACATCCTCAGGATCGTCGCTGGTGCCTCAAACGCCTTCCCGCCGATCTCCACCTCCATGTTGCAATGAGAAGAGGTCATTAACTTTGATCCATCGGGTAGACACACCCTCATCATTCTTCCAATGAATTGCTCCATGCCTGCCAGTCCTTTCATGAAATCTTCCGACACAAACGAGTGTGAAGCACCGGTGTCGAAGAGTGTGTGAGCGGGCTTGCCGCTGATGAAAACCACGCCTGAGGTAATTAAATGTCTTAGTGTTCTAGTTATAGTCTTTCTTTTCTTTATTTCTAACTAGTCTATATTTATGAAAACTAGTTCTTAGGAAGGAAGAAATTCAAAGGTGCTGGCATACCTGCTATAACCTGCTTCGGGTTCTGGGGTTGTGCCAGATCAAGAGCGTACACCTGCTCCCTCTCTGGCCTGTGGCCTCAACCCTGATATCCCCGTCCTCGGTCACCAAACTGCCGGGGAGGTGGGGCACCCTGAAGTGCTGGCGGGGGTGCCCGCCTCATGGGACAATTCCTCTTGATATATCCCGGCTGCTTGCAATGGAAGCACACCATTGCCTGCTCTGCTGTCCTCGGTATCTCCAGCATCTGTAAGGGCTGGGAGGCCAACACACCCTGATTCCTCTGCTCGTGTCCAATCTCCTGACGGGGTTGATCCCCGTTCCTTCTTTCCCCAATGACCTGGCCTCGAGGGCGGTCTCTATGGCCTCCAATCACTGCATCGTCAGCCGGTCTCTTCCGGCTCTTGACTGTAAGCTGATCTGCTTCCCTTTTCTTGGCCATTTCCAGAATCCTGGCCAAACTTCCCCCGGAGATGAAGAGGAGGGCTTGTCTCATGTCGTTGTGCATCCCCTTGTGGAATCTCCGGGCGTAGCCAACGTCGTCGAAATGATAAGAGTCCGCATAGCGGGCTATGTGCGTAAACTCCTGGTAATACTCTAGCACCGTCCCGTTTCCCTGCTTCAACCGCAAGAACCTATCCTCCAACTCGTTCCTTGCCGACTGAGGTACGAAATGTCCCAGAAGTGCTGCTCTGAACTCTCCCCAGGAGATATCTGTGCAATCTATATCCACAAAGGTGGTGTTTAGCTGTGACTTCCACCGCCTCTTTCCGTGTGACTCTAGGCAGGAGACTGCTAAAGCAACTGCCTCCTTAGTGGGGCATCGAATCACCACAAGCATCTCGTAAATGGTATCCAACCATTCCTCCGTGCAAATAGCTGACTCCGTCCCCTGGTAGGATGGAGGGGAAGTGCTCAGAAGGCACTCATCCAGTTGGCCTAGAGATTTGGCTGTGGAGCCGGGGCTTGCTGAGCTCTGAAGGCCTCCAGGATGGCCCTCAGTGTTTGCCCCATCTCCGTCTGCTGGAATGGAACTGGAGCCGGCGGAGGTGGAACTATATTCGGAGCCTGAGGTGTCCCCTGCTATGGAGTAGGGTTTGTCGTAGGCTAGAAGGACAATTCCAATAGTTAGGTAGCGTACGAACAGAATAAAAGAAGGAGAAAAATGGACTTTTACATTTTATTTCCCTTATGGGCTCACCACTGCTTCCGCTCCTAGTTTGTCCGCAAACTAAGCTCGCGCATGGGTGGCCTAAGGTTTTTTTTTTGTGGACTACTTCTCTTTCGATCGAGGTTTCGCTTTGATACCACTTGTAAGACCCCCCCCCCTTTTTTTTCAAACCCCTGGGGTCTTATGCTCAGAACTGCCATTTTGCGGTGGCCCCGACACTCGGGAAAGCCACCACTACAAAACCCCGATTCTGCCGGCCTTTTCGATCATCACAGAGAGAGAAGTAATCATAAACAGAGTTATAATCGAGTCCACAAATATCATAAATAATATGAGAAGTCACAACAAGTCCATAAGTAGAAAAGAGAGTACTGTAAAGTATCGAAACTGGAAATACAAACGGGCTTAAGCCCGGTACATCAGATCCTCACAACAATCTCTCGTGGAAGCTATAAAAAGACTATCACTCACGGAGCTGCTCGCCGGTGCTCTGGTTGTAGACTGACCCACCTCCATGCGCACCGTACTCCGCTGGTGCTGGTCCCTGTGCTGCTGGTCCTTGTCTCCCATCTGGAGCCCCTGTAATGTTGTGGTCTGAAAACCATTTGTCATAAAGACTAAGCCCTATCATCCCCTACCCCTCCCCCATGGCTCCTAGGCACCGGGCGGGGAGGAGTAAAGGGAAGCTACAAAGGTGGAGAGTACAAAATGACAGGTGATAGTGGAACCAATCTAGCAGTTAATTTATAATGTATAAATAGCTAAGGAAGAAAAGGGTACAAACTAGCAGTTCTACAGTAGTAAGCAGTAAAGTAAACAAGTAGAATAGGCAGCAGAAGTAAGAATGGTAAAGTAAGAAATAAGTAACCTTAACTTATATGAATGCCCATACAAACATATAAGTTAAGGGGTCTTCTGCAAGGCTCCCATCATATAAAAAGTCTCATACCAATTTATACGTTGGGGTGTCAGTTGTATGCAATTATGTGTGTAGTGATATGCTATGCCAAGATTCATGCAAGTGCAACTCACGCACACGACTCTATGCGCACAGACCTTTAGTTACCTCTTTCTAGAGCCAAACCTCATAGGATACCTCCGTAGTGGCAAACAGAAGCGGTGGGTTGGGCCTCGCCCACCTCTAAACCGGTAACAGAACTACCAGTCAGACCTATCGTACGCCTTGACGCTGGTGCACAAAGCGGAGCTCCTGCATACACTTGCCGACTAGATATATTGGCGTCGGTGATGCGACCCTCCAACACTGATAACCCACCACCTTATAACTTATGCACATGCCATCTTGATGTATCACCACCGAGCTAAAGCTCCCCGGACTAAACCGTCCATGCATCTACCTTCCGAACCTACCATCCGGATGGCAATCAAACCAACCTAATAAACCTCCCAAGCTACAGGGGTGTGTGAATGTGAAACCCTAGTTATACTTGTTTCTCTTGTAGTTTATTATTCCTACTGTTTAGGTTAGCCCCGAACTGCCCAAGGAATTCCCCGTGAAGGGCTCTCGAGGGCACTAGGAACTATGATGGTAGCTGAAGCCCATCGTTCCATTTCGCAAGGCACTTACTGTTATTAATTAATACCCATATCCCGATCCCTTTTAGTGTTATACTGGATCTAACCCTAGTGTGTTTTGACTCTTTCTCTCCATGGGAAAGACGATCTATCGTCGATCCCGAGCACCACCTAACACTAGCCAATCCAACACTCTACTCATCCTAACTTCCAATGATGAACTCATTTCCCTTGCCTGACAAACACACTAATATATCAACTCCCAAAGTTCATATTGCACCATATTTTGATTTCTGCAGTTTTTACTAAACGCAGACCATCCTAGGCCATATGAGGTGTACCATGGGAGGTATTCCAATTTATCATCCAAAATCCCTATAATATTTATAGGAGGTCTATCATGATGTGATTAGCCTAAATCCAGCAGTTTATAATTTTCCTAATTTATTTGATAATTTATTTAATTTCCAAAGTGATCCAAATGCCTTATTTTAAACATGAAGTGCTATTTTCAGCCATGCAAAATGTTCCGCAAAATTATGATAATTAAAAGACAGCTATTTATAAGTAAATCCAAGGTCTCCAAAGTTTTCAGTATTATTTAAGACTCTAAACCTAATTTTGAACAAAACTTACACTAACCAAATTAAAGAAGCAAGTACTGTCATTACTCTTCTAAAAATTCTGAGAAAATTCAAGGATGAATATAAGGACATATAAACACACCTGGTCAAGTTTCACAATTTATCAGTGAATAATGAACCCTATAATTATTTTTATCATAATATTGTTAGTAGTAATTTAATGAACTAAGTACAATAATTATTCATCTAAAAATTGTAATAAAATTCCCATATAAACATACTGACCTTGAAACACTACTGATCAAGTTTCGTAATTTTCTAATAAAAAGGCAGCTCTAAATCTATTATTGATCATATTCCCGTGTTTATGCATTTGTGAAGTAAGTACTGGAAATACACCCAAAAATTGTAATAAATTTTAAGTAAGAGCAAATTGACCTAAAACATTCTCTGCCCCAATTTCATAACTTCCTACTATACAGTGTGATCATAGTTATTAAAAGATTACAAGGGCAATTTCATGTACTACAAGGGAGGTACTAAGTGAAATGTTCCTAAATTTCTTATAAAATCACCAGAGGCTATAATTATCCTATGACCATACCTAACAAGTTTCATAACTTTTCATTAAGTTTTGGTAGCTTATCTTGCATATATAAGTGATGTGCCCTAAACTAGGGTTAGGGTTTTGAAGGGGCTACCTATCTCCACATCCTCTAAGATTTTAACCAGAGGGTTTTAGCTACCCTAGTACCCTCTCTATCAAATTTCAAGTCCATATAAGGGCATTTGACAACATGCATTTCACAAGACACCAAAGACCATACTTAGGTTTGGTCTTGGGTCCTAGAGCAAACCTACCTCAACCCACCCCATCTTCCATGGGAGGGTGTTAAAAGTCATGACAAGTCTGTGGCCCAAATTTCAACCTCTGTTGAGGTGGTTTGGCCACTCAAAACTCAAAGTACACTTTTTGACCTAAATACCCTTATCATGGCAAGGCTAGGGTCTTCAAGAATCCAATCCAAATCATCTCCAAATGAGATGAAATTTTATCCAGAGACTTATGATGACCCCAAGGACCCCTCACAAAAATTTGGGTGAGTTTGGAGGTCATTGGTCTATTAATTAATTTACCCTAAAGTAATTAAATAATTTCCAAAACTATAGAAATATTATCCCCAAAAATTTAATTTTTGGGCAGGACCTAGGTATAGTCTAGGGTGACTCCCTGTCAAAATTTCAAGTCATTTGGAAAAGAGATGAAGTGTGGGCACTCAATTTAATCTCTGCTTAGCTCTAGGTATAGACCCCACAAAAATGAGTGCCCTGGTCAAACCAGGCACCAAAATTGGTTCAAACAAATTTTAACTAAAGTAGACCCATAAAGCTACAAATCATATGTTGACCACTTTTTCTGTAGATGGGCCTAGGTATTTTTAATAATTTAAAACATTAAATATAATATCTGTGACAAAATGAAATAATATGAAACCATAACCTATAGTTTAAAATCCATCTACATCACTAATCTCAAAGTAGATCCAAGGACTCTGGCTCATCGTCTTCCTCCAGCTGACGGTTAAGATTCACCCGTCCTGGGGCAACTTCCAGCCGCTGCCACCGGCCATCCGGCCACCTCCCTGGACGGCCACCGCCACCACCACCTCTGTCGAGGTGGTGGCTATCGACTGGCGGTGGCACAGCCGCCGAAGGGGCCTATTCCGGCGAACCCGAAAGTTCATTTTTCATGAAAAAACCATGAAAATGCAAGCTTCAATCAGGCTCAATTGAGCCCGAGTTTGATTCTAAATGATCCCTATGATCTATCCACAGAGAGAGATAGGAAGGGGAGGACCTTGCTTGCGGCCTGGAGATGCGTCGATCGTCGGGAAGCCATTGGTGTTGGTGGCGCCGCTCGGGTATCTACAACTACATAGTGGAATGGCTCGAACTCTTCAGGTAAACGGTGGGGAAAACTCCCCTCTGCCCACTGATGGTGTTTAAAGCCTCAGTCAGGGAGGGGAGAGGCTAAGTCATCAATGGCCATTGATGGCCATTGAAAGCTTGGATCGGCTATGGTGGTTCTCCTCCCCTAGCCACTTCCATGGCTGGGAAAACCCTTGGCCTCCTTTTAACTGCCTAGGGGAGATGGTTCCAGCAAGGGGAGAGGGCTCTTGGCCTCCCTAGCCATGAATGACCCCTTCCCTTCATTTTCTCTCTCCTCCATTAAAGGGGCAAATGGAGCTTTATCTCTCCTACTCACCATGGCTGAATTTTAATCTCTCCTTCTACCTATCGGCACCCCACTAACCTATATGAATAATAAAAATGAGGTTAGCCCAAGTGGGGGAAATTAGTTTGAGCTTGGGTTTTGAGCTTAGTTTGACTTGACCTAGCTTAGGGTTGACTTTGGCCGATTTGACCTTTTGAGTTGTCATCAATGGGTACTTGGTGACCCATTGGAATCCCCTAAGCTCTAGGTAGGGTTGGGTAGGGTTTACTTGGCACTTTGGAGGTCACCTGCCCTTAGGAAGGGTACTTTGATCAAATTAGGACTAGGGTTGACTTTGGTAAACCTAAGCTCTTTGGTTGACCTCAATGGGTCTTTGGTGAGCCATTGACCTCACGTTAGGGTTAGGAGGGCATGGGTGGGGTCCACTTGGCTAGGGGAAAGTCAGTTGACCATAAGTAGGCTAGTTTGACCCATTTAGGGTTAAGGTTGACATAGGTCAACTCAACCACCTTGACTGCCCACAGTGGGTCCTTAGTGGCCCTATAGACTACCCAAGGTGTTAGGGGTGTTGTGGTAGGGTCATGGGATCAAGGTATAGCCCTAAAGTCAGACCTTAGGTCTAAATGTTGAGGATGAACTATAGGCAGACCCAGATGATTTTCACCTTGGCCTTTTTCACTTGGTTCTTTGAGCTTCTGATGGTTTTGTCATGACCTAGTCATGACAAAACCAAAATCCTAGGGGTCTGGTTGTTTTAGGGATGTCACAAATCCCAATATATATATATATATATATATATATATATATATATATATATATATATATATATATATATATATATATATATATATATATATATATATATATATATATAAATTTCATCCCTGAAATTAAGGTTAAGCCTACGGGGGGGGGGGGGGGGTGGGTTCTACTGAAATAAATGAAACTTGTAACATCCCTATGATTTAAGGTATACATGACTCGAAGATTTCCGGGTACTTTTGCTGCATCAAGTCCTGTGGCTCCCATGTTTGCTCCTCCTACCCGTGGTTTCTCCACAGAACCTTGACTAGCGGAACCTTCTTGCGTCGTAAGACCCGCACTACCGTCTCGTCGATCCTAATTGCCTCCAAGCTGACTGATCGATCTGAGGCCACCAGACCGTCGGTTGTGGAAATCAGCTGCTCAGGGTGTAGTAGAGCCCTTCGTAGTGAGGAGACATGGAAGACGTTATGCAATCCCGCTAACTCCGGAGGTAGCTCCAGGCTATAAGCCAAGGGGCCAATCTGCTCCAGGATCCTGTAGGGCCCCATATATCTAGGACTGAGCTTCTTCCACCCGCGAACCTGCGAGACTCCATGCATCGGCCGTATCTTCAAGAATACCCGGTCTCCCACCTAGAACTCCACCTGACAATGCCTCGCATCGTAATACCTGGCCTGCCTGCTCTAGGCTTCCAACATCCTGTCCCGGATCAATCTAACCTGAGCATCAGTATCCTCCACAAACTCCGAGTCGAGTGCCTGCGGATCTTCATCCTGAATCCATGATAGTGGGGTTCTGCACCTCCATCCATATAATGCCTCGTAAGGGGCCATGCCTATACTAGACTGATGGCTGTTGTTGTACGAAAACTCGATCACCGGCAGCAATCTCTCCCAAGGCTCGCCGCGGTCCAAAATACATAAGCGCATAATATCTTCCAATGTGCGGTTGGTGCACTCCGTATGCCCATCAGTCTGAGGGTGGAAGGCCGTGCTGAATGTCAATCGAGAGCCCAGATGGGCCTGAACTGACCTCCACTCCTTGGACGTAAACTGCCCATCCCGATCAGAAACGATAGTCCTGGGTATTCCATGATAGTGCACAAACTGCTCTATGAATCTCTGTACTAATACCCTGACTGGAGAGTCCTTCGCCACTGGAATAAATCTGGCGACCTTTGTTAGTCTGTCCACTATCACCCAGATCGAGTCATTCCTCGAACGAGACCGGGGTAGCCCATGTATGAAATCCATGGCTATATCCTCAAACTTCCACTCTAGCACCGGAAGTGGCTGTAGTAAACCGGCCAGATTCCTGCACTCAGCCTTTACGAGTTGGCAAGCCTCGCAATGCGTTACAAAATACGTGATTCCCGGGTACACCGAGTATCTGCTGCAATGAGCCTCCGTCAAGATGTCCTCCCGAATCTGGCCTCCTGCCGGTATGTAGACCCTGCCTCTGAAGCATAGGAGCCCATCCATCAAGGAGTAATACCCTGCCGTGCCTTCCTCCAAGGCCCTAAATATAGGCTCCGCTCTCGCATCCAACCTTTGCCCGTCCCTGATGCGATCCTGAATGTCATCGATGGTAACCATCGATCGTAGGTACTCCATGTATAACTCCGGGTCATCCTCAGACACCAGTGATATCTGCATCTTCTTAAACGACTCAACAAACTCTAAGGCCATCAGCTGCGGGCCTACTCCTGATGTGCTTGCTCTCTGCCTCAAAGCGTCTGCCACCACGTTTGCCTTCCCGGGATGGTAGTGTATGGTGTACTGGTAGTCCGACAGAAACTCCACCCAGCGTCGCTGCCTGATGTTCAGCTCCTTCTGTGTGTCGACATACTTCAAATTCTTGTGGTCCGAGAAAATGTCGCAATAAACTCCATAGATGTAGTGTCGCCAGATCTTTAGAGCAAATATAACTACCCCCATCTCCAAGTCGTGCACCGGGTAATTCTGCTCATGTTTCTTCAGCTGACAGGAGGCATAGGCTATCACGCGCCCATTCTGCATCAGGACGGTACCCATCCCCTGATAATAAGCATCCGTGTACACCTGGAATCCTTCCTTCCCTAATGGTAGAGCAAGGATAGGAGCCGAGGTAAGCCAACCCTTCTACTCCAAAAAGGCAGACTCCGCTCGACGAAAGCCGTGTTGGATCCCTAGTTTAATTTGGGCTAGGTTCACTAAGTTAGGATCTTCTGACCCAACATGTATAGCCAGGGTCATGGTTGTGTCTTAGAGTATATGTGAGGACCCTGAGGAGCCTAGCTCACCAGTGCTGAATACGTCCCAGACCCCCAACATGGACTGCAGTCCGTGCCACCCCAACCCCTCTCCGTGCCCCTGCGGCCACGGCGGGTTGTTGGAAACCGCAGCGTGAAGACCCTGACCACACAGCGCACCTGCTTACTATGCTTTCATCCCAGGCCCCACGGACTGCAATCCTCCATAGTTAAGCGTGCTCGGACGGGAGAAATTCTGGGATGGGTGACCTCCTGGGAAGTCCCCGTAGGCCCGCTTAACCGGATCACTTCTCGTCAAAGGGAGGATTGCAGTCCGTGGGGCCTGGGACGAAAGCACAGTAAGCAACATCGCTGTGTGGTCAGGGTCTTCACGCTGCGGTTTCCAACAACCCGCCGTGGCCGCAGGGGCACGGAGAGGGGTTGGGGTGGCACGGACTGCAGTCCATGATGGGGTCCTGGGACGTATGCAGCGCTGGTGAGCCAGGCTCGTCAGGGTCCTCACAGTATAGGCCAAGTCCTTAGAGTTAACACTACATGGACCAACCATCAGCAGACTGCATAAAGACTCAAGACTTAGAGAAATATCAAAGACTCAGAAAATGAGTTCGACGTTCGTCGAACTCAGGTCGATGAAAGTCATTCTCAGCTCGACGATCTCAGAGATAATTCTCTGAGCTGAGCTCGACGAACTTGGTATTCAGGTCGATGATCTATGGGTATTCTACTTCAACATCTTATTCTAGAAACAAGTAAATATTCTAAGTCCAGGATCATACTCCAGTCGATGAATTCACCTTCTCAGCTCGATGAACTTAGACCACATTCCTGACAAGACTTATCTAGCAGTTAGAAGTTCTCAGGTCGACGAATCTAGTTCTCAGGTCGATGATTTCTGGCATCTCCACTTCAACACTTCATTCCAGAGATATATAGAATATTCTAAGTCCAGAAACACTTTGTTGAACTGCAGTCGACGAACTTAGATTATCAGCTCGACGAACTTCATGCACAGAATTGGCAAGGTTCTGGAGAAAGCAGTTGTCTGTTCTGCGGTCGACGATCTTGGATCTCAGCTTGATGAACATCTATTATCAAATCGATGAACTTAACTTCTTAGCTCGATGAACTGTGGACTCAGCTCGACGAATTCTGTTCTCTGTTCGACGATTCCAGACTTAGTTATTTTCATCCATCTATCCTTATTCTATTGCAATAATTCCTGAGTAATTGATTCTAAATACTCTATGAATACTACCGTTATACGGGGTATTGATTATGGTCTTCTTCAGGATTATTTGCTGCCGTTTTTCAATGGGACAGTTGGAGAAATCATTCAATGCAAAATATTCTCCAGGCCGTCAGTAATGAATGCAGAAGAATTTCAAATTTCAAAAGGAAGATAATATGGAAAATACAAAAGGGATTTTCCATCTCTTTCTTGCACAAACAGTCAGTTTGTTAATCAAGGATCAAAAATCTTCTGCTGCTCTCTCTCGATAGCATTCTGAGACAAAAAGAAATAGAAAGCTGATATAGAAAAAGAAGCCCTAACCAGAGAAAGAACATCAAGCTGAAGAAAAAGAACATCCAATCCAAATCAAGAGTCTTCTTCTGTCTTCTACCAGGACTTTTCAAAGGACAACAACTCTTCTATCTGTCAAGGAGTTCCTGGAGTTTATCTGGTTAAAGGAATAGTTTGAAGACCTATCACCCTGAAGCAAAGCTCCATCTTTCCTGAACCATTCAATATCTCAGGGGGAGCCTTTGCTAACATCAAATCCACAAAAGTCTTCTCAGTTGTTTTGAGAAAAAGAAGACATAATCAATCTCTCATCCCCCCACTGTATAAAGGGTTCTTAACTCCCTTCAAAAGTTATTCCTGGTTGCAAGTCACCTGACCAAAAGACTTGTGGTTTGGTTTTTGAGCACCTGATCAAAAGCTCATTGATGTCAGGCACCTGATTAAAAATCTGAGTAGATTCCTACCAGGGTGGTAGAAGAGTGGATGTACCCAGGTTGGGGAACCACTATAAATTTCTTGTGTTGTCAGATTTCTCTTTTCTTTTGTTTCTTGCTGTGGCTGTGCTGGTTAGGATAGCTGTGTTAGTGTTTGTTTAGTTTGTTTTTTGCAGTACCTATGGTAGAATCACTTAACTTAGGATAGTTTAATTCATAAGTTTTATTTGTAGCAAAAAGTCTTAAAAATCTAAAGATACTCTATTCATCCCCCTCTAGAGTATTCCTGATCTAACCCCTCACTTACAATTGGTATCAGAGCCTGGATTCCCTTAGTTGTACAAGCTAACACTTGAACCAAAGATTGTGTGTTAGATCTATCTTTTCATTTTTATTAGATATTCACACAGAACGTGGCACAAAAAAAAGACTATGCAAGCACCAGACCTCCAGTTTGCAACCTAAATAGATTTGCCATCTGGAAGGCAAGAATCAAGTTATATATGAACTCTATTTATGAGGATATTTTCAATTCCATTGTGATAGGTCCTCCTCAACCATCTGCCTCCACCTCTACAGCAACATCCAGCAACAATGCAGTTCCACCACCTGAGTGGACTGAGGCCGAAAAGAAGGCAAAAATTGCTGATGCTAAGGCCATGAATATTCTGGCCCAAACAATGTCAGATGACATTTTTCAAAAAGTGGATGAATGCACATCAGCCAAAGCCATCTGGGATTCCCTCAATCAAATGGTGGCTGGATCTGTTGATGAAAGAAAGGATAGGAGATCCAATCTCATATCCTAATATGAGAATTTCAAGGAGGAAGCTGAATCAGTAGCAGACAAGTATAATATGTTGAGCTCAATCATCAATGAGCTGAAAACCTTGGACAAGGACATCACCCTCACAGAGATGAATGATAAAATCCTTATGTGCTTCCCAAGCTCACGAGATTCAAGGATCTGGACCATCAAGGAGGCCAGGAGCCTGAATGAGATTTCCACTGAATCTCTTTTGGGAAAGCTTAAGTCCTATGAGTAGATTATCAAATCTAGAGAAGCAGCTGAGCAAAGAATACCTCCACTAGCAAGGAAGGAGCACGTCATTGCATTCAAAGCTGCCGAGGAGACAGAGACTCCAATAATGAATGAAGAACTGATGTCTCTCTTTGCCAAGAGATTCTACAAGATGGCAAGGAAAGACTTCAGAAGAAAGTCATCTAAACATGATGAAAACCCAAGGTATGACAAAACCCCTACTAAAGAAGTGGTGTGCTTTGGCTGCAGGAAACCTGGACACTTCCTCTCAGAGTGTCCAGAGACTCAGAAGAAGGAGAAGAGAAGAGAGAAGGATACAAGAAGACAGCAAAGCAGCAGACATTCCTCCAGCAGACACAAGAAGAAGGAGAAAGGCTTTGTAGTTGAAAGCTGGAGTGAAACAGAAGATGAATCCTCATCTTCTAGATCCAGTGAAGAAGAAGAGGAGGCAAGGGCCAAATAAGTATGCCTCATGGCCATTAATGCCTCTAGAAGCCAATCAGATGAAGATGCATCTGACAATGAAGAAGCTTAAGAATCTGAAGCTGACCAGGTATTTTCTTCTTTTGATTATAACTCTGATTCATTCAAATCTGAATTTAAAATCATGTGCATAGATCTAATAAATTCAGAAAACGAAATTATGACACGTAGGGAAAAACTAGTAAACCAAGAAAATGTTATTTCTGAAAACAATAGGTTAAAGGATGAATTAAATTTAGCTAATGAACAGATTATCCTATTAAAGACTGAGTTATGTGAGGCTAAACAACTTGAGGAAAATCTCAATGGGATAAGCCTCAAGCTAATAGACATTACAAGCACTGTCAATGCCAGACTAAATGGCAAGCTGGGCTTAGGTGCATCATCAAGTTTGCCCCCCATTCTCAAGAAGAATATTTTGACAACCCCCATCAAATTTGTTTCAGCTAAGGGGAAAGAAACAATAAACTATGAACAAACCATAGAAGAAATTCCCAAATCAAAAGGTCAAAATAACAAAAATCAGAAAACCTTAGGTAAAAACAAAGTTCAACAGATTTAGTCGAACTCAGATCGACGAAATGTGGCCAGTTCGTCGAACTCTAGTCAACGAACTCTGAACACAAACTTAAGGTATAATTATTCGTCTAAATATGATCGACGAACTTTGTATGGTTCGTTGAGCAGAGATTGACAAACGTGGGGCACAGAAAATGACCATGTTCATTCTCTGGGTAGAGATCGACGATCTCATCCCAATTCGTTGAACTTTGGTCGACGAACTCACAACAGTTCGTCGAACCCAAAAAGACTTAACAAAAAATTATAACTATAACAACAATTCTATTAAACCTAGAAAACCATTTAATCCATTAGCTGATTGTGTAATTCCACCCAGAAGATATCATCCTTTAGGATACAAGTCTCAACCAGAATTCTCTGTAATATCTAGTTTTTTATATCAACAATATAAAGGACCCAGGGTAACCGGGGTCAAGAACAACTAACTGTTTTTACTGCAGGAAAAGGGCTGTTCAGTGATTAATCAAACCTGGTACCTGGACAGTGGATGCTCCAAACACATGAATGACAGTGAGGACAATTTAATCAACTACAAGTCCAAGCTGGGACCAAAGGTAATCTTTGGTGATTCAAAATGTGGCCAGTTAGAAGGCTATGGAGAAGTGAAAATTTGAGCAGTCACCTTCAAGAAAGTGACTTATGTAAGAGGACTCAAACATAACCTCATCTCCATAAGTCAATTATATGATGAAGGTTATCAGGTACATTTCAACTCAACTTCTTGCACTATTTCTGATAAAGAAAAACAAATTATTTTAATTGGAAATAGACAAGAAAACATTTACTTAGTTGATTTTCAGTCTGCCAAGTCAGATATCTGCTTACTTAATATAGTTAGTATTCGGAATGAACTATGACATAAAAGGCTAGGTTATGTTAAGATGAAAAATATTGCTAGGCTATCAAAAGACAACCTTGTGAGAGGTTTACCTTCTGGTCACTACAAGAAGGAAGGTCTCTACAGAGCTTATCAATTAGGCAAACAAACTAAATCTAGCTTTAAATCAGTAAATAAAAGTGATTCACCTAGGATCTTGTACTTGCTACACATGGATCTCTTTGGACCCATTGTTGTACAAAGCCTAGTAGGGAAATCCTATACCTTGGTTATTGTAGATGACTTCTCAAGGTTCACTTGGGTGTTCTTTCTGAGATATAAGTCAGATACCTTTAAAGTTCTTACAGATTTTCTCAGGACCATAGAGATTGAGTACTCTACTCATGTTGCATTGATCAGAAGTGATCATGGTACAGAGTTTGAGTCTCTTCTTATGCATGAGTTCTGTGAGAAGGAAGGTATCATGCACTGCTTCTTATCTCCTAAAACTCCCCAACAAAATGGGGTAGCTGAAAGGAAAAATAGGACCCTAATTGAAGCCACATGTATATTACTTACAAATGCTTACATGCCCCTATTCTTTTGGGCAGAAGCTGTAAGCACAACAAATTATGTCCTGAATAGAAGTTTAATACATAAACTAAAGAATAGGACTCCCTATGAATTACTTAAAGGGAAGAAACCTAAAATCACATATTTTAAAGTATTTGGTTGTATATGCTATATACATAATAACAACAAAAATATATTAGAAAGTTTGAAGCTAAGGCTGAAGAGGGAATTTTTCTAGGATATTCCCAAGTAAGCAAAGCTTACAGGGTATTTAACAAATCCTCCTTGAAAATTGAAGAGTTTATACATGTAACATTTGATGAGGCTTACATGCCTTGCAAGGAGAAAAAGATTTCTACCAATAACATTTCACAGGTACCTCACTTGTGTGAGAATTTGGATGGACTAAGCCTCACCCAAGAGGCCCCAACACATCCTTCTCCACAGGTTGATGAAGACAGTGAAGAAGAACAGCTGGAAGAAATTCAACCTCATCCATCAGCAAATATAATTCCACAAGAGGAATTAATTCAAAATGCTATTGCTGAACGAACTCCACCAAATGATCTTGTCACACTAAGGAATCACCCTAGATCTCAAGTGATTGGAGACATATTAGCAGGTGTACAGACAATGCATCAACTCAACCAAGATTTGATGCATGCATGTTTTTTCTCTCAGGTTGAACCTCAATCTATACATGATGCTGAGCAGGATCCCCACTGGATCATTGCTATGTAAGAGGAACTAAATCAATTTGAGAGATGCAGAGTTTAGGATTTCGTTCCAAGATCCCAAGACTACCCAGTCATTGGAACCAAATGGGTATACAGAAATAAATTAGATGCCCAAGGTACAATTGTGAGAAACAAGGCTAGGCTTGTTGCTCAAGGGTACATGCAAGAAGAAGGCATAGATTATGATCAAACCTTTGCACCAGTTGCAAGGTTAGAGGCCATCCGAAGTTTTCTGGCCTATGCTGCCTACAATAAATTCAAGGTGTATCAGATGGATGTGAAGAGTGTATTTCTGAATGGAGTACTTAAAGAAGAGGTTTATGTTGAACAACCTCCAGGTTTTGTCTCTCCAACTCATCCTTATCATGTATTTAAATTGCATAAAGCTCTTTATGGTCTAAAGCAAGCTCCAAGAGCTTGGTATGAGACCCTAGCTAGTTTTTTGATAGAGCATAAATTCATTAGAGGCATAGTAGATAAAACCTTATTCACTAGGAATCATAAGGATCAAACCTTGTTAGTACAAATATATGTGGATGACATCATATTTGGGTCTACTGACTCCAAATTATGCAAGAGGTTTTCTGACCTCATGCATTCTAAATTTAAAATGAGTAGCATGGGTGAGCTCTCCTACTTCCTTGGTCTCCAAGTGAAGCAGCTCCCTGATGACATCTTCATCTACCAAGCTAAATATACTAAAGAGCTTATAAATAAGTTTGGGATGGCTGATACCTCAGCAAAGAAAACACCCATGGCTACAAATGCTGTGATAGACTCTGATGCACATGGGAAACCTGTCGATCAGAAACTATATAGGGGCATTGTTGGGTCCCTATTATATCTTACAGCAAGCAGACATGATATTATGTTTGCCACATGCCTTTGTGCTAGGTTCCAAGTGAACCCTAAAGAATCTCACGTAATTTTCTTAAAAAGAATTTTGAGATATATAAAGAGTTGTCCTAGTCTATGCCTATGGTGTCCTACTGAGTCAGAATTTGAGTTAACTGGATACTCAGATGCTGACTTTATAGGATGCAGAGTGGACAGAAAAAGCACCTCAAGAACTTGCCAGTTTCTTGGGATGAGATTAGTGTCTTGGTTTTGTAAGAAACAATCATCTGTGTCCACTTCAACTGCTGAAGCAGAGTACATTACAGCTGGCAGCTGCTGTTCACAGATGTTGTGGATTCAGAATCAACTACTGTACTATGACTTCAACTTAAATAATTCAACTCTCTCATATGATAACACAAGAGCTATAGCCATAGCACAAAATCCAGTTCATCACAGTAGGACTAAACATATAGACATTAGACATCATTTCATTAGAGAGTGTGTAGACAAAAACAAAATTAAACTTGTCTATATCTACACTGATTTACAAAGAGCTGATATATTCACCAAACCTCTAGATGAGAGAAATCACTTGTTCTTTATAAATCAGCTTGGAATGATCAATGGAGAAGACTTAGTTTAGTTTCTGTCTACACTCGACAAATTTTTCAAAGTTCGTCGAACGGAGTTCGACGAACAGAGAAAAGTTCTTGAGATATTCGTCGAACTCTCTGTGAGTGAAGTTGTGTTCATCGAACGGTGATCGACGAAGCTACTTCAGAAAACTTTTGTCGAATGGAGCTCGACGAAATGTCTTCAAATCTTCAGACTGAGCTCGATAAATTATTTAACTATCAATTATTTCGTCGATCTCAGGTCGAAGAATTTCTTAATTTTCGTGGAACGGAGATTGTCGATTCATATTCTAGAAAACCTTATATCTAGGTTTTCTTCGACCTCCGTCCCGCACTTTCAGTTCCTTTGCACTTGATCTTCGCTTTTCTCTTGCAGGTGCTCTAATGGCGATTCCAGCAGGAACTCGGGCGGCAATGAAATTTGATACTGGATTCGATGTGGATTTCGACTCCTTCCAACATTCCGACCTCATCTTCCTGGGAATATTGCAACTACTTGAAGACCAGCAACTAAAAACTCTGCTGTCGACTAGAATCAAAATATCTTCCATAAAAATCAGGGAATGGGTGTACACCTCTGCCACAACAGATGACAATACCATGAACGGCACTATTGCGGGTAATACTGTTTCCTTCACTCCGCCGTTCTCACTGAAATTTTTGGATTAATCAATGGTGAAGAGGATTTAGAAATGGTTACTGAAGGGTATGATGTGATGTTAAGTTTGATTGGTTATTCTGGACAAACACCTAATAAGTTGCTGAAGAAACATCTTTCTGCTGAATTTAATTCTTAACAGACATAGTGGGAAAAGAGCTGCTAGGAAAGCATACTGCCCATGACTATATAACCAGGCACCAATTCCTGGTTATGTGTGCTGTGGTCAATAAGAAGAAAGTAAACTGGGCTCAAATCCTATTTGATTTGATAAAGAAAAAGAATAATAAGAAGAAAGTCTGTTTTGGAAGTATATTAGGGATCTTCTTAAAAGAAAAGGCTGCTGAATCCCTGGTCTCCCAGACCATCTTCATAAATGCCTCTAAGAGGATAACTTGTGCCCTTTTTGGCAAGTGGGAGAGGACCATCACAAAGCCCACCAAGGCTCCCTCTTCCACATGAGCTTCTGAAAGTACTAGGGCTGATCCAGCCACTTCCCACCCTTCTGAAGAGATCCCCCCGACACCTCCATCCTCTTCCACCATTCCTTCTCTCCAACAAACACAACAACAACCACAAGAACAACTACAACACCAACCATAACAATCCGTTCACATTCCTACTCTAGCTACATCTCCTTCCACCTCTCCACCAATAGACCTCACTGACATCCCCTCTTCCCCACCTCAGGAATCTCAACAACCTTCTCCCTCTTAATCACCACAACCAACACCACCTCAGTCCCCCCATGATACACACATTTCATCACCACCTTCATCCCCTTTACCACACCATCTGGCCAACATCCCATCCTTTACTCTGCCTACTTCCCCTCCTCATATTTCCTCTCTTCCAGATGTCCACATGCAAGATTCTATCCCGCCTACTCCACCATCCACTTCCATTCCTCCATCTGTTTCCCCACAAACACCTTCCATTCCACCATCTGCAAATCTACCCTTGGAACCCTCCACCATTTCCTCTCTTATTGCACTGCTTACTACTCTCCTCAAAAATCTTATAGCAGAGGCCATTACACCTCTTACTTCTTCTTTTTCCTCCTTAGCTGCCCAAATCACTGCCCTCTCTGCTGCCCCCTCTTCAGTAAGGGGCCTGGCTTTAGTTTCCACTGAAACCAGGTAGGGGGAGATACTTGATGAAGAAGTAGCAAAAACAACAGCAGTAACAGCAGTACCAGCAGCAGCAACAACAGTACCAGCAGCAGCAACAACAAAATTAGCACCAGATACAACAGTAGCAGTAGCATCAGAAGAAGCAGCAGCAGATGCTGATGATGAATTATTTGATTTTATTCAATTTATTGAATCTGATATTGAAATAGATACTATGGATGATGAGACTGCCACAGAAGAAATAACCACTGTTGGTGATTATATTATTAATCCCAGAGTAGATCTACTCAATTTATTGAAAGTCTTTGATACAGCTTACTTCAATATACTTCCAGAAGACAGCATTAAGCCATCAATGGCTATAGTACCATACACCTCACCAATAAGCCCCAAGGTTGCCAAGCAACTTAAGGCTACCTTTGATGTTCCTGAAGCTCCAGCCATTCCATCTCCTCCAAGAGTTGTTTCCCCCATCAGTTCATCTCCTTCTGCTCCTGTTTTTATCATGGATGATTCCCCCATGCCTGATCATGACTCTTTGATCATGGCTAATATAGAGGAGGAAAATAAGACAGTTGCTGAAAGCACTGTTATTAATAGCTCTCCAGTTCCTACTCCAGCTCCAGTTGCAGCTCCTCCTCCAGCTCCCTCACAGCCACAGAAACCTGAAATATCTGCTGAGGCCTTAAAAGCATTAAATGCATTATATGATAACCCTCAGGACTCCACAGATGATGATGGGGATGCAGATGAGGACTCAGATGAGGAACCCAAGAAAAAGAAAGTTTCAAAGAAGAGGAAAGCTCCTTCACCTCCTGCTCCTAAGCCCAACCTAGCAAATGACACACCTTATTACATACTCCAGAAGATTACTCCCTATAAGGGCATGCCAGCTTGGATGTGGCTATCCAAAAATAAACAGAAAGAAAAGAAAATAAGCAGAAGATATTCTCCTCCTCCACAAAAATTTAGGAAGGATCCTCCTCCACCTCCTCCTCCAGCTGCTGGTGCTTCAGGCACAACATCTCAAAGGTCTACCCAGTTTCAAACATACTAAAGACAACAAGGTAGATCTTTATCTTCAGGAAGCAACCAGCAGAGATATTATTCATCTGACAAGTAGCACCAACAATAACAGCAGCACCATCAACAAAAAAAATAACAACAACTCCCTGAACATCAAAAAGCTGAAAGCTCCAACAGACCTGCTTCCCCTGTACCTTTTGAAGATCCTGAAACAGCTACAACAACAAGGATGGCTAGGTTACAGGAACTGGTTGGCCTTTCCATGATCAACAAAGCTAGAGCTGAAGGGAAGGATACATCTGAATACACAACAATGTCCAAGTACAGGAAGGAAGAGCTGAACAGGTTTGCTAAAGCTAATAAATTTTTCAATGTTGATGACTATATGAAACTGCATCCAGAAGCAGTAGTACCCAGGGATACATCTCTAAAAATCATAGGGGCTGCTGACATGATTATGACAGAGATGCAAGATGTAGATCCCAACAGGGAAATCATATTCACTCAGTCTGGAGAAAAAGGTAAAGAGGAGAAGCATATGGAGAAAAAAGAAAAAGAAATGATACTTGAACTATCCGTAATATTTCTGAGTTAGTTTGAAAACTGCTTTTTATATTTCCTAAAACAAAGCTTATTGTATATATATCTGCTACATATACTAATTTTTCCTGCCAGATATATGTTTTCTTGTTTTGTAATTTTTTGTTTCATTATGAGTCTGTAATTAGTGACCTCACCCAAATAGAGGGAGATTGTTGGATCACTAGTTTAATTTGGGCTAGTTCACTAAGTTAGGATCATCTGAGCCAACATGTATAGCCAGGGTCATGGTTGTGTCTTAGAGTATAGGCCAAGTCCTTAAAGTTAACACAACATGGATCAGCCATCAGCAGACTGCATAAAGACTCTAGACTTAGTGAAATATCAAAGACTCAGAAAATGAGTTCGACGTTCGTCGAACTCAGGTCGACAAAAGCCGTGCTCAGCTCGACGATCTCAGAGACAATTCTCTGAGCTAAGCTCGACGAACTTGGTATTCAGGTCGACGATCTATGGGTATTCTACTTCAACATCTTATTCCAGAAACAATAAATATTCTAAGTCCAGGATCATACTCCAGTCGACGAATTCACCTTCTCAGCTCGGCGAAATTAAACCACATTCCTGGCAAGACTTATCTAGCAGTTAGAAGTTCTCAGGTCAACGAATCTAGTTCTCAGGTCGACGATTTCTGGCAACTCCACTTCAACACTTCATTCCAGAGATATCTAGAATATTCTAAGTCCAGAAACACTTTGCTGAACTCCAGTCGACGAACTTAGATTATCAGCTCGACGAACTTCATGCACAGAATTGGCAAGGTTCTGGAGAAATCAGTTGTCTGTTCTGCGGTCGACGATCTTGGATCTCAGCTCAACGAACAGCTATTATCAGATCGACGAACTTAACTTCTCAGCTCGATGAAATATGGACTCAGCTCGACGAATTCTGTTTTCTGTTCGACGATTCCAGACTTAGTTATTTTCATCCATTTGTCCTTATTCTATTGCAATAATTCTTGAGTAATTAATGCTAAAATATTCTCTGAATACTACCGTTAGAGGGGGCATTGATTATGGTCTTCTTCAGGATTATTGGTTGTCATTTTTCAATGGGACAGTTGGGGAAATCATTCAATGCAAAATATTCTCCAGGCCGTCAGCAATGAATGCAGAAGAATTTCAAATTTCAAAAGGAAGATAATATGGAAAATACAAAAAGGGATTTTCCATCTCTTTCTTGCACAGACAGTCAGTTTGTTAATCAAGGATCAAGAATCTTCTGCTACTCTCTCTCGACAGCACTCTGAGACAAAAAGAAATAGAAAGTTGATATAGAAAAGAAGCCCTAACCAGAGAAAGAACATCAAGCAGAAGAAGAAGAAGAACAGCCAATCCAAATCAAGAGTCTTCTTTTGTCTTCTGCCAGGACTCTTCAAAGGACAATAAATCTTCTATCTGTCAAGGAGTTCCTGGAGTTCATCTGGTTAAAGCAACAGTTTGAAGACCTATCATCTTGAAGCAAAGCTCCATCTTTCCTGAACCATTCAATATCTCAGGGGGAGCCTTTGCTAACATAAAATCCACAAAAGTCTTCTCAGTTGTTTTGAGAAAAAGAAGACATAATCAATCTCTCATCCCCCACAGTATAAAGGGTTCTTAACTCCCTTCAAAAGTTATTCCTGGTTGCAGGTCACCTAACCAAAAGACTTGAGGTTTGGTTTTTGAGCACCTGATCAAAAGCTCATTGGTGTTAGGCACCTGATCAAAAATTTGAGTGGATTCTTACCAGGGTGGTAGAAGAGTGGATGTACCTAGGTTGGGGAACCACTATAAATTTCTTGTGTTGTCTAGTTGCTCTTTTCTTTTATTTCTTGTTGTAGCTGTGCTGGTTAGGATAGCTGTGTTAGTGTTTGTTTAGTTTATTTTCTGCAGCACCTATGGTAGAATCACTTAACTTAGGATAGTTTAATTCATAAGTTTTATTTGTAGCAAAAAGTCTTAAAAATCTAAAGATACTCTATTCACCCCTCCCTCTAAAGTATTCCTGATCTAACCTCTCACTTTCATAAAAGAAGATTCCTTCTTCGTCAGGGACATAAGAGGGAGGGCAATATAAGAGAACCCCTCTACGAACTTCCGGTAATAACCGGCAAGACCTAAGAAACTCCGCACATCCGTGGCCGTCTTCAGCGGTGGCCAATCTCGCACTTCCTGGACCTTCACTGGATCTATTGCCAAACCCGCTCCACTAATGACATGGCCCAAAAAGGTCACCTCCTTTAGCCAGAATTGGCACTTGCTGAACTTAGCATACATCTTATGCTCTCGGAGCTTCCCCAACGTCCAAGCCAGATGCCTCGCATGATCCTCTTCAGCCCTCGAATAAATACGGATGTCGTTAATGAATACAATGACGAACACATGCAGAAACTCTTCAAACACCCGATTCATCAAGGCCATAAATATGGAGGGTGCATTCGTGAGCCCGAAGGGCATCACAGTAAACTCATACAGTCCATATCTACTGCTGAAGGCCATCTTCGGGATGTCTTCCTCCTGGATGCGTAGTTGGTAGTACCCCGATCTCAGGTCGAGCTTTAAGAATCGATGAGCTCCCTCCAGCTGGTCAAATAAATCATCTATCTATGGCAAGCGATAGGTATTCCGGACCGTCAGCCTGTTCAGGGCCCGATAATCAATGAACAGTCGAAGTGTCCCATCCTTCTTTTTGACAAATAGTACCGGAGCTCCCCATGGTGATGAGCTAGGCCGGACGAACCTGGATTCCACTAACTCTTGAAGCTGGCTTCGAAATTCCACCAACTCCATCGGGGCCATTCGGTAAGGATCCCTGGATACCGGCTTAGCCCCCGACACGAGCTGAATCTGGAAGTCCTTCTCCCAGTGCGGGGGTAGCCCTGGTAGCTTCTCCGAAAATACATCGGCAAAGTCCCGCACCACTGGAATATCTGAAATAGACTCCTTGGTCGTGGCCATCTCGAAGAGAACCTGATAGACTTCGTCTCACTGTGGGTGGGCCTTGACGGCATGTACAGACGATAATAATACCTGGGGGGCTGGTATAATACCTTCAATAATAATGTGGGAGTCCCCGTGCCTCACGGTGATCCTCTTCGCCAAGTAGTCTATCTGGGCATAGTTCCAGTGCAGCCATGTCATGCCCAGGATCAAATCATAGCCTGGCATCCTCAGGATCGTCGCTGGTGCCTCAAACGCCTTCCCGCCGATCTCCACCTCCATGTTGCAATGAGAAGAGGTCATTAACTCTGATCCATCGGGTAGACGCACCCTCATCATTGTTCCCATGAATTGCTCCATGCCTGCCAGTCCTTTCATGAAATCTTCCGACACAAACGAGTGTGAAGCACTGGTGTCGAAGAGTGTGTGAGCGGGTTTGCCGCTGATGAAAACCACGCCTCAGGTAATTAAATGTCTTAGTGTTCTAGTTATAGTCTTTCTTTTCTTAATTTCTAACTAGTCTATGTTTATGAAAACTAGTTCTCAGGAAGGAAGAAATTCAAAGGTTCTGGCGTACCTGCTATAACGTGCTCCGGGTTTTGGGGTTGTGCCAGATCTAGAGCGTACACCTACTCCCTCTCTAGCTTGTGGCCTCTACCCTGATATCCTCGTCCTCATCACGAAACTGCCGAGGGGGTGGGGCACCCTGAAGTGCTGATAGGGGTGCTCGCCTCATGGGACAATTCCTCTTGATATGTCCCGGCTGCTTGCACTCGAAGCACACCATTTTCTGCTCTGCTGTCCTCGGTATCTCCAGAATTTTTAAGGGCTAGGGGCCAACACCCCCTGATTCCTCTGCTCCTGTCTAATCTCCTGACGGGGTTTATCCCCGTTCCTTCTTTCCCCGATGACCTGGCCTCGAGGGCAGTCTCTACGACCTCCAATCACTGCATCGTCAGCCGGTCTCTTCTATCTCTTGACTGTAAGTTGATCTGCTTCCCTTTTCTTGGCCATTTCTAGAATCCTGGCAAAACTTCCCTCGGAGACAAAGAGGAGGGAATGTCTCATATTATCGTGCAGCCCCTTGCAGAACCTCCTGGCATAGCCATCGTTGTCCAACTGATAAGAGTCCGTATAGCGGGCAAAGTGCGTAAACTCCTTGTAATGCTCCAACACCGTCCGGTTGCCCTACTTCAACCGCAGGAACCTATCCTCAAACTCGTCCCTGGCCGACTGAGGTACGAAATGTCCCAAAAGTGCTGCTCTGAACTCTCCCTAGGAGATATCTGCACAATCCATATCCGCAAAGGTGGTGTCTAGCTGTGACTTCCACCACCTCTTTCCGTGAGACTCTAGGCAGGAGACTGCTAAAGCAACTGCCTCCTCAGTGGGACATCGAATCCCCGCAAGAATCACGTAAATGGTATCGAACCATTCCTCTATGCTAACAGTTGACTTCGTCCCCTGGTAGGATGGAGGGGAAAGTACTCAAAAGGCACTCATCCAGTTGGCCCCAGGATTTGGCTGTGGAGCCGGGGCTTGCTGAGCTCTGAAGGCCTCCAGGATGGCCGTCAGTGTTTGTCGCACCTCCGTCTGCTGGAACGGAACTGGAGCCGGAAGAGGTGGAACTATATTCGGAGCCTGAGGTATCCCCTGCTGTGGGGTATGGTTTGTCGCAGGCTACAAGGAAAATTCCAATAGTTAGGTAGCGTACGAACGGAATAAAAGAAGGAGAAAATTGACTTTTACATGTGATTTCCCTTATGGGTTCACCACTGCTTCCGCTGCCAGTTTGTCCGCAAACTAAGCTCGCTCGGTGGTGTCCTAACATTTTTTTGTGGACTACTTCTCTTTCGATCGAGGTTTCGCTTTGATACCACGTCTAAGACCCTTTTTTTTAAACCCTGTGGTCTTATGCCCAGAACCGCCGTTTTGCGGTGGCCCCGACACTCGGGAAAGCCGCCACTACAAAACGCCGATTCTACCGGCCTTTTCGATCATCATAGAGAGAGAAGTAATCATAAATAGAGTTATAATTGGGCCCACAAATATCATAAATAAAATGAGAAATCACAACAAATCCATAAGTAGAAAAGAGAGTACTGCAAAGTATCAAAACAGGAAATACAAACTGGCTTAAGCCCGGTACATCAGATCCTCACTACAATCTCTCGCGGAAGCTATAAAAAGACTATCACTCACGGAGCTGGTCAGTAGTGCTCTGGTACTAGACTGGACAACCTCCATGCACACCGTACTCTGCTGGTGCTGGTCCCTGTGCTGCTGGTCCCTGTATCATCCGGAGCCCCTGTAATGTTGTGGTCTGAAATCCATTAGTCATAAAGATTAAGCCCTATCATCCCCTACCCCTCCCCCATGGCTCCTAGGCACCGGGCGTGGAGGAGGAAAGGGAAGATACAAAGGTGGAGAGTACAAAATGGTAGGTGACAGTGGAACCAATCTAGCAGTTAAATTATAATGTATAAATAGCTAAGGAAGAAAAAGGGTATAAACTAGCAGTTCTACAGTAGTAAGCAGTAAAGTAAACAAGTAGAATAGGCAGTAGAAGTAAGAACGGTAAAGTAAGAAATAAGTAATCTTAACTTATGTGAATGCCCATACAAACATAAAAGTTAAGGGGTCTTCTGCAAGCCTCCCATCGTATAAAATATCCCATACAAATTTATATGTTGGGGTATCAGTTGTATGCAATTATGAGTGTAGTGATATGCTATGCCATGATTTATGCTAGTGTAACTCACGCACACTACTCTATGCACACAGACCTTTAGTTTCCCCTTTCTGGAGCCAAACCTCCCAGGATACCTCCGTCGTGGCAAACAAAAGCGGTGGCTTGGGCCTAGCCCACCTCTAAACCGGTAATAACACTACCAGTCAGACCTATCATATGCCTCGACGCTGGTGCACTAAGCGGAGCTTTTGCGTACTCTTGCCAACTCGACCGCCGGACTTTATTTGGCCAAGTGTAAAACCACACTTGCCTAGTCAACGTATTGGCGTCAGTGCTGCGACCCTCCAACACAGATGACCCACCAACTTATAACTTATATACATGCTATCTTGATGTATCACCACCGAGCTAAAGCTCCCCGGACTAACCCGTCCGTGCATCAACCTTCCGAACCTATCGTCCGGATGGAAATCAAACCAACCTAATAAACCTCCCGAGCTACCGGGGTGTGTGAATGTAAAACCCTAGTTATACTAGTTGCTCTTGTAGTTTTTTATTCGTACTGTTTAGGTTAGCCCCAGACTGCCCAAGGTATTCCCCGTGAAGGGCTCTCGAGGGCACTAGGAACTATGATGGTAGCTGAAGCCCATCATTCCCTTTCGCAAGGTACTTACTGTTATTAGTTAATACCCATATCCTGATCCCTTTTAGTGTTATACTGGATCTAATCCTAGTGTGTTTTGACTCTTTCTCTCCACGGGAAGAACGATCTTTCGTCGATCCCGAGCACCACCTAACACTAGCCTATCCAACACTCTACTCATCCTAACTTCCAATGATGAACTCATTTACCTTACCTGACAAACACACTAATATATAACCTCCCTAAGTTCAAATTGCACCATATTTTGATTTCTGTAGTTTTTACTAAACGCAGACCATCCTAAGCCATATGAGGTGTGCAATGGGAGGTACTCCAATTTATCATCCAAAATCCCTATAATATTTATTGGAGGTCTATCATGATGTGATTAGCCTAAATACAGTAGTTTATAATTTTTCTAATTTATTTGATAATTTATTTAATTTCCAAAGTGATCCAAATGCCTTAGTTTGAACATGAAGTACTATTTTTAGGCATGCAAAATGTTCCTCAAAATTATGACAATTAAAAGATAGCTATTTATCAGTAAATCCAAGGTCTCCAAAGTTTTCAGTAAGATTTAAGACTCTAAACCTAATTTTGAACGAAACTTACATTAACCAAATTAAAGAAGCAAGTACTGTCATTACCCTTCTGCAAATTCTGAGAAAATTCAAGGATGAATATAAGGATATGTAAACACACCTGGTCAAGTTTCACAATTTATTAGTGAATAGTAAACCCTATAATTAATTTTCTCATATTATTCCAAGTAATAATTTATTGAACTAAGTACAACAATTATTCATCTAAAAATTGCAATAAAATTCTCATATGAACATTTTGACCTCGAAACACTACTGATCAAGTTTCATAATTTTCCAATAAAACGGAGCTCTAAATCTATTATTGATTATATTCCCGTGTTTATGCATTTGTGAAGTAAGTATTGGAAACACACATCCAAAAATTGTAATAAATTTCAAGTAAGAGCAAATTGACCTAAAACATTCTCTGCCCCAATTTCATAACTTCCTAGTAAACAGTTTGATCATAGTAATTAAAAGATTACAAGGGAAATTTCACGTACTATAAGGAGGTACTAAGTGAAATGTTCCTAAATTACTTATAAAATCACCAGAGGTTATAATTGTCCTATGACCATACCAAACAAGTTTCATAACTTTTCATTAAGTTTTGGTGGCTTATCTTGCGTGTATAAGTGATGTGCCCTAAACTAGGGTTAGGGTTTTGAAGGGGCTACCTATCTCCACATCCTTTAAGATTTTGACCAGAGGGCTTTAGCTACCCTAGTACCCTCCCTACCAAATTTCAAATCCATATAAGGGCATTTGACAACATACATTTCACAAGACACAAAAGACCATCCTTAGGGTTTGGTCTTGTGTCCTAGGGCAAACCTACCTCAACCCACCCCATCTTCCATGGGAGGGTGTTAAAAGTCATGACAAGTTTGTGGCCCAAATTTCAACATCTGTTGAGGTGGTTTGGCCACTCAAAACGCAAAGTACACGTTTTGACCTAAATACCCTTATTATGGCAAGTCTAGGGTCTTCAAGAATCCAATTCAAATCATATCCAAATGAGATGAAATTTTATCCAAAGACTTATGATGACCCCAAGGACCCCTCACCAAAATTTGGTTGAGTTTGGAGGTCATTGGTACCTTAATTAATTTACCCTAAAGTAATTAAATAATTTCCAAAACTATAGAAATATTATCCCCAAAAATTTAATTTTTGGGTAAGACCTCGGTATAGTCTAGGGTGACTCCCTGTAAAAATTTCAAGTCATTTGGACAAGAGATGAAGTGTGGGCACTCATTTTAATCTCTGCTTGGCTCTAGGTATAGACCCCACCAAAATGAGTGCCCTGGTCAAACCAGGCACCCAAATTGGTTCAAACAATTTTAAACTAAAGTAGACCCATAGAGATACAAATCATATGTTGACCACTTTTTCTGTAGATGGGCCTAGGTATTTTTAATAATTTAAAACATTAAATATATTTTTATGACAAAATAAAATAATATAAAACCATAGCCTATAGTTTAAAATCCATCTCCAGCACTAATCTCAAAGTAGATCCAAGGACACTGGCTCATCATCTTCCTCCAGCCGATGGTTAAGATTCACCCATCCTGGAGCAACTTCTAGTGGCTGCCGCCTTCCATCCGGCCACCTCCCTGGCCGGCCACCGCCACCACCACCACCTCCGTTGCGGTGGTGGCTGCGGCGGCACAGCTGCCGGAGGGGCCTATTCCGGCGAACCCGAGAGTTCATTTTTCACGGAAAAACCATGAAAATGCAAGCTTCAATCGGGCTCAATTGAGCTCGATTTTTATTATAAATGATCCCTACGATCTATCCACGGAGAGAGAGAGAGAGAGGAAGGGGAGGACCTTGCTTGCGGCCTGGAGATGCGTCGATCGCGGGGAACCCATTGGTGGTGGTTGCGCCGCTCGGGTATCAACAGCTACACAGTGGAATGGTTCGAACTCTTCAGGTAAATAGTGGACAAAACTCCCCTCTGCCCACTGATGGTGTTTGAAGCCTCAGTTAGGGAGGGGAGAGGCCAAGTCATCAATGACCATTGAAAGCTTAGCTCGACTATGGTGGTTCTCCTCCCCTAGCCACTGCCATGGCAGGGAAAACCCTTGGCCTCCTCTTAACTACCTAAGGGAGATGGTTCCAGCAAGGGGAGAGGGCTCTTGGCCTCCCTAGCCATGAATGGCCCCTTCCCTTCATTTTCTCTCTCCTCCATTAAACGGGCAAATGGAGCTTTCTCTCTCCTACTCACCATGGCCGAATTTTAATATCTCCTCCTACCTATTGGCACCCCACTAACCCATATGAATAATTAAAATGAGGTTAGCCCAAGTGGGGGAAATGGGTTTGAGCTTGGGTTAGCCCATTTGAGCTTAGTTTGACTTGACCTAGCTTAGTGTTGACTTTGGTCAATTTGACCTTTTGAGTTGTCATCAATGGGTCCTTGATGACCCATTGGACTCTCCTAAGGTCTAGGTAGGGTTGGGTAGGGTTGACTTGGCACTTTGGAGGTCACCTGCCCTTAGGAAGGGTACTTTGACCAAATTAGGACTAGAGTTGACTTTGGTAAACATAAACTCTTTGGTTGACCCCAATGGGTCCTTGGTGACCCATTGACCTCACCTTAGGGTTAGGATGACATGGGTGGGGTCCACTTGGCTAGGGGAAAGTCAGTTGACCCTAAGTAGGCCAGTTTGACCCATTTAGGGTTAGGGTTGACTTAGGTCAACTTAACTAGTTTGACTGCCAACAGTGAGTCCTTAGTGGCCCTATGGACTACATAAGGTGTTAGGGGTGTTGTGGTAGGGTCATCAGATCAAGGTATAGCCCTAAAGTCAGACCTTAGGTCTAAATGTTGAGGATGAACTATAGGCAGACCAAGGTGATTTTCACCTTGGCCTTCTTCACTTGGTCCTTTGAGCTTCTGATGGTTTTTTCATGACCTAGTCATGACAAAACCATAATCCTAGGGGTCTGGTTATTTGAGGGATGTTACATGACTACACCTTCAAGATACATTATGTGTTTGGGAAAGGTAATGCGGTTGCGGATGCGTTGATTCGCAGGGATCCCGTGCAGGCCAACTGGTTGTCAATTCATGATGAGCGTCTAGTTCGTGATTTGGAGGCATTAGAGATCTCTTATGTTGACAAGCAGACTAGTGTCGAGGCGCAATTGAACTGGATAGAGTTGTAGTATGACTTTGCTGATAGGATTCAGCAAGCTCTGGATGGGGATAACAACATGAAGCAGATCATGGATGAGGCTTTGATGGGTCAAATTCCCAATTTATTGTTAAGGATCGACTGTTCCGGAGGGACAGTCGTCTATGCATCCCAAGTGTGGTTAAACTATGGGAGGAATTGATGTACGAGGCTCATCATACTAAGTATTTGATTCACCTGGGAAGCACAAAGATATTTAGAGATATGAAAAAGTTGTTCTGGTGGCTAGGAATTAAAAAAGGACGTAGCACTTTATATGGCGAAGTGTCAAACGTGCACCTTGGTGAAGGCCGAGTACCAGAAGCCTGGAGGTTTCTTGAAGCCCTTACCTATCCCAGAGTGGAAGTTCGACGATATTTCAATGGATTTCGTGCATGGGTTGCCAAGGTCGCAGAAGGGAAATGACACCATCTGGGTGATCGTAGATAGATTAACGAATGTGTCGTACTTCATTCCGATTAGGAAGGATGATTCAGTGGATAAACTGGCAAACCTTTACGTAGATAACATTGTTCGACTGCATGGTGTGCCTCACAGCATCGTGAGTGACCGAGATGGGCGCTTCATGTCCAACGACTGGAGCTTAGTGCATCAATTATTGGAACCAAGCTGAGTTTCAACACGTCCTTTCATCCGCAGATTGATGGTCAGACCGAGAGGGTCAATAGGATGATGGAGGACATGCTTCGTATGTGCGTCTTGGATTTCAGAAAGCAGTGGGAAGATCACCTGTTCATGATGTAGTTTGCTTATAATAACATCTACCGAGCGAGTATTCAAATGGCACCCTTCGAGTCCCTATAAGGTAGAAAATGTCGCACGCTATTGTCATGGTTGGAGATGGGTGAGTCGAAGCTGTACAAACGAAAAGAAGTGGAAGATGCCACTTTGTTGGTACAAATAATACGAGAACGATTGCTGATCGCTCAGAACATGCGGGCTAAATTCTATAATGCCAAGCATAGGAACATTGAGTTCGCTGTTGGCGACTGGGTATATTTGAAAATTATGCCGTTCAAGGGTGTCTCTCGGGCACGACACTTGAAGAAGCTGAGTCCGAGGTACCTTGAACCGTTTGAGATTCTAGAGCGAATTGGTGAAACTGCTTATCAACTGAAGTTATCAGTGGAATTGAGTGGTCTACACGACGTATTACATATATCAGTGTTGCGGAAGGCGGTGCAAGAGCCTTCGCAAGTGATTGCGGTCGATCAGGTACCTGTTGATAATGGGTTGACGATGAAGGTCAAGCCCATTCGCATTGAGGACTTTAAAGTCAAGAGACTTCGTAACAAAGACATCAGGATGGTCAAAGTCTATTGGGACAACTGCGGTCGGGAGGAGCTTTCGTGGGAGCGAGAGCAGACCATGCTGGATGAGTATCCCGAGCTATTCCGATCAGGTACCATTTAATTTTATGTACCTTTCCATTCTATAATTTAGGGACGAAATTCTTTCAAGGGGGTAGAATTGTAACACCCCAAAACTCAAAAGAAGGATCAGATAGCGTTTTAAGGCCAAGTTGGTGCCTGAATTGGTTTACACGGCCTGTGACACGGGTATGTCCAGGGCCGTGTCCTGCTCTGTGTTGACAGCGGTGTCGAGTGAGGCACACGACCTATGACACGGGTGTGTCCATGGCCGTGTCGTACTATGAGTTCGATAAATTTTCTTGAGGTCGACGAAATGCATTCGACGATCCTCGGAGTGGGCACACGGCCGGGGACATGGGCGTGTCCAGGGCCGTGTCCTTCTCTACGTTTGATCGGTCTGTGTCGACTGATGAACACAGTCTTGGACATGGGCGTGTCCTAAGCCGTGTCTGGCACACACCTTGTTACACGGGCATGTCACATGGATGTGTCCTGGTCAGGACACGACGGTTTTTTGTGTCACTTGCGGAACACGCCCTGTGACACAGGCGTGTTAGGAGTTGACACGAGCATGTCAGGAGCTGACATGGGCATATCAGGAGCAGATACGGGCGTGTCAGGAGCTGACACGGGCGTGTCAAACAGTACACGGGCGTGTCTGAGCCCATGTCCTGCTCTGTGTTCGACGATCGTGTTCAGATCGTGAGACACGGCCTATGACATGGGCATGTAACAGGCCGTGTTAGGCCAAGGAAAGTGATTTTCAGGGCGATTCGTGGCCGTTCATTTCCTTCAAATAGGATCCAACGGTCCAGAATTCTCCCTGCTATTATAAGGCCAGGAGTTGAGGGTTAAGACCTCATTTCTCTTAGGGCTTTCTCTTTCTAAAGAGTTAGAGAGTGGGGAGAGCAAGGAAGAAGGAGAAGGAGGAATTCGATTGTCGGTGGAGCTTCGGAGCCCCAAATCATGAGCCGAGTCCAGATTTGTAGAGGCAAGACCTTTGCAGTGCTTTTCAACCATCTAGTTTCTTCTCTTCTCCATGGGGCCAAAGCAAACCTCTAGGGTAACGATTCTCTTCTTGGACATGTGAAGTCCTCTTCCATTTTTACATAGGAAACCCGCTCTCGCGAGTGTGCGGTGAGTGTGTGGTATTCCTTCGGTGGACATGAATAGTCCCCGTAGTTTTGCATATAGAGTCCAGAATCGAAGTACCGACATAGGCATGGTGTGTGAAGCCTACCCGGACAAGTTGGTATGGATCGGTGATGTTTTCATTATGCATGGAATGCCGAAGAAGACTCTGTGCCATATGTTTTCGAGTTTCTACGTGGTAGTTTGCAGCAGGGAGTCTTGGGGATTAAATCCAAGGTGTACCCTGAAATCTGGCCAGAATCGAAGTTTTGCCGTTTTTGTGGCCTGAAAGCTAGCCTTGTACATAGCCGGGCTATGTACTATTGTATGATCGATACATTGGAATTCAATGAAGCTTGTCCCGCACCGATGGCTAAATTGCGGTTGCGAGCTGAGCAACGGGCTGGTGGAATCTTACCTACTCCAAGTGGTTCGGTTAACGTGACCTAAGGTGCATGGGACTTACCATTGGCTTGGAGAGAGAGTCTAGGCTTCTGCTGAAAGGACTTTAATGCTCACATTGTTTGCCATCCTGGGGGCGGTGGTGGACTGCGGAATGAGCTGGGTTCAGACTAGGTTCACCGTGTAAGTACCCTAAGAGCACGGGGTTTATGGCCGTGCGGGCCTACACCTGTGGTGAAGTGTGCTGATGTTGTACTTGCACTTTAATGTTTGGATATGCTAATAACATGCAGGGAAGGAGCACCGCTGTAACACAACAAATCCCAAATTTGGGTTTAGGTTGGGTGACATAGCTTGGGACACGGGCATGTCCCAGGGCGTGTCCTGCTCGGTTGAGCAGCCTGTCAAGTGTTCGATGAAAATGCGCTCGAAGCGTTTTCGGGGGGAACACGCCCTATGATACGAGCATGTTTGAGGGTGTGTCATACTCTATATACTCAAGTAGTCCTCTCGAGTAGGTCTCGAGTATAACTCGAGTGAGGTACACGCCCTATGACACGAGCGTGTCATAGGGGCATGTCCAGCTCAGTATCTACTCGAGTGGGTCTCGAGAGAGTGTCTCGAGTAGGTCGATATTGTCTCGAGTATGGGTGAGACACGGGCATGTCAGCCATGTGATACGGGCGTGTCATGTTTAACTACTCGAGTGGTTCTCTTGAGTAGGTATCGAGTGGGTCTCGAGAGCTAGACACGAGCGTGTCTGATGGTACACGGCCTGTGACACGCGTGTGTCACGTGGTCGTATCCCGTTTTAGATAAGTAGGATAAGTCGATCGTGTTCCACTTAAGGTACACGCCCTGTGACACGGGCATATCATAGGGCGTGTTAGACCCGAGGTGGCCGTTTTCAGGAAAATATTATGGCCGTCCATTTCCTTTATCTTGGATCTGATGGCCCAGACCTCTTCTTGCTGCTTTAAGGTCGAGAGTGAGAAGAAAAGTCTCACTTATCTTTTGGCCATTCTCTTTCTAATGAAGTTAGAGAGAAGAGAGAGCAAGAAGAAGAAGGAGGAGAAGAAATCCGGCTACCGGTGGATCTTTCGAGTTCTAAGCTAAGGTTCGAGCCCAAATTTGTGGAGGCAAAGCTGCTGCGGTGCTTTCCAACTGGCTAGAATTTCATGGTGTATAAGAGATCGTCAAGGGTAACAATCTTTCTTCCTTGGTCATGTGAAGTCCTTCCTTTTTGGCATGTGCATGGATTTCTCCCACCAAAGGGTGGATTGTGAAGGGATTTCCTTGGGTTGATTCGTGGAATCCCCATTTGTTTGGCATATAGATCCGGAACTGGAGTATGGAATAGGCATGCAGTGTGAAGCCCATCTGGACAGGTTGGTTTGGATTGGTGATGTCGCATCTGTACCCCGGAGAAGACTCCGTGATGAAACGTGTAGTTTATGGAGTCGATGGGTTGGACCTGTGAAGGGCAGTAGCAGGAAGTACTGGAGTGGTAGTCCAGGAAAAGACCCTTGTAATGCTTGTGCTGCTTAATGGGTTATGCCTGTGAAGGGTAGTAGCAGAAAGTACTGGTGTGGAAGCCCAGGAAAATACCATGTATGCTATAAATGCTAAGGTTGGGACTAGGGACGAAAAGTGAGTTCTGTCGCTAACACGAGGCGTGGCTCCTAGCTAACCTATAAATGTGAAGCCAGTCCCTCGGGGATGGTCTGGCTATGTATGTGAGCTTGACGAGCTCTTATTAAGGCCTCGTGCTGAACAGGAAAGGTGAAACCGACCCGCGCCTTTTATTTAGCCGCGAGTACATTGGTATTCGGTGATGGCAAGGCGAATTGAGCAACGAGTGGTGGTTGATCTGACCTGCGTTATGTCCGTCCGACGTGAAGACCTGAAAGTGTGGTCTGTTGGAGTGCATAGCGAGAGTCTTAGGCCTGCGCACCACTAAGACTAAAGTCTCCGGCTGCACGCCATAGAGCAAATGCTCAATGTTACCATTGGGTTTCGGCCCTGATATGGTGGTAGGACCCTGGTTTGCTGGTACACCAAGAATGTGCCCTGAGTGTATGGATCGTCGGGCCGCGTGGCTGACGGTTGTGATGGAATGTTTGTGTGTGAGAGCATAATGTGTGATATCTATATATCTGCATATAAATGACTATGCCTGCAGGGAAGGAATACCACTGCCTCGAGTAAGGGGTAGAGTCGTTATAAATTGGTCAGATGAATGCTGACCATTACCTTGTTTACCACTATTGGGTGGGATATCCTTGTACAGGTGCTGGAGAGCCGAGCGAGACATATAAAGGCTGAACTCCCTGCTGTTGTTGTTGCTGCTGCTAGCCCACGAAGGCTAAGCTGAAAATGTTATGTGTTGTTCATATATGGCCGGCCTGCGCGCCGATGTTTGGGAGCCATTTTTGTAAAGAGCAACTGTAAGGCCATAAGGCCAAACGATATTTTATTTGATGTACATTCTTGTATAAATGTGGGTGTCTATATTAGTGGACATTCATGGTTGGAGTTCAGTATTTATGTTAAAAGCTTCCGCTAGAATGCTATGAGTTAGGATGCGCTACTCTGATATCACCCGTGACTTCACCGCCTGTTTTGCGACATATGGTGTGGGGCCCCGGCCGGACCTTCTATTATATGCTATATGAACGGATGGAGTCATTACAACCGCCACCCCAAGTAAGGGGTGGGGTCGTTATAATTTGGTCAGCTTTAGCTGATCGTTGCTTTTGTTTGCCACCGTTGCGGTGGAATGTTGATTACAGGTGCTGCAAAGCCTAGTGGCAAGTAACGGGCTGAAGCACTGGTTGCTGTGCCGGCCCTTGAAGGCCAAAGTGAATGTTTACTCTTTTTGCTCATGTGTGACCGGCCTGCGTGCCGATGTATGAAAGATATTTATTGTTTAAGTAAACTCTTGTAAGGCCATAAGGCCAACTATTTGGTGTATTTGTACTGTCATTCCTATCTTGGGTTTTAGTGGACATTCATGCTGGTTTGGGTTTTTATAACTGTTTTAAAAGCTTCCGCTAGAATGTACTCTATGTAGGGTGCATTATATTGGATGGATGGTTTCAATTCTTAACTCCACTAACTGTCCGTGGTAAATGGCGTGGGGCCCCGGCCGGAGCTTCTGTTATATTCCATGTGACGGATGGGGGTGTTACAGGTGGCCACAACCTCCCTTTGATGAGCGAACTCGATAGTTAAGTTGGGTCGCATGGGTACTTCCCAGGAGGTCACCCATCCCAATACTACTCTCTCCCAAGCACGCTTAGCTATTAAGTTCCTTCACTTCTAATCAAAGTTAATAGTTAAGTGTGCTTGGGCGAGAGTAGTACTGGGATGAGTGACCTCCTAGGAAGTTCCCGTATGACCCAACTTAACTATCGAGTTCACTCATCGAAGAGAAGTTGGAGCCATTGACAACCTGCCAGTGGGCTGGGTAGGGGTTGGGGTGCATGGGCTGTAACCCGGTAACATCACATAGAGTAGAGCCATGACATTGTCACGTTGGATTGGCTAGGGTCATTACAGAGTATTTCTTTACTCCGTTGTTTGGTTTCGAGGATCCACCTGAGCTGAGATCCATTCTTTATACGATCAACATGTTTGTTATTGAGAAGCGGCTGGTTCTTGCGAGTCTCTCGACGGACGCTGGTCAGAGCTGTGCTACGCCACTAGTGCGCAGAAATAAGAGGAAACTGAATTTTTTGCTGCGTTTGGGAGGAAGTGTGCCATCCTATGTTGTCCATGAGGTCGTCTTTATGGCCGGCAATGACTGCCCAGATGACCTGGTCATCGATCCACCGCCCGAAGAGACTGAGGATATCCCATAGCTCTCTGTGATCGAGCCAGCCACTCGAGTGGTTTCCGAGCCATCGTTGGTGATGACGAAGGGGAATGTACAGGAATGCTTCTCTTGCCAAAAGCTTCTTCCGAAGGTATATTTGTTGTCATGATGCATTGCCACCTTTATTTTGCATCGTGTACTAAATAATTTGTCCCTTATGTTTGCAGTTGGACGAGATACACGACATCGCATTTTCCTGGAATAGCAGCTATATGACTATGAAGGATGTTTTTCTTTCTTTGCAGACAAAGGTGGTAGCGCCCGAGGATTCTTTGTTAGAAGCTCAGAGGAATACAGAAGAAGTCATCTCCTAGTTCGTTAATATAGAGACTCAGTTGTCCGCTTCCCAGGCCGAGGTCGAGGTGCTATGGGCAAAGCTGAGTACCATCAATACAGAGGTCGGGCCTCTTCGCAGGAGGTTGGTTTCTGCTGAGGCAATCCTTAGGAAGTCAATCCGTTGTACCGAGGCAACTGATGATGCGATGTCTCAGCAGGGGGCGGAGGTTGAATAACTGAAGAAAGAGAAGAACCAGCTAATTGCGAAGCAGGAGGTTGAGGTCATGCGGGCGACCGCGGTGGCTAAGTACAAGCCTCTCATGACTTTAAGATTGAGCACTCTCGTATTACGGAGGTAGCCCACTATGAATTGATGGATACCGAGGTCGACTCACTTGCGGAGGATAAGCACAAAGCGGCGCACTGCTTGGGCTTCAGTAAGGGACTTCGAGTTGCTCGGAGGTTCCCGGAGCGTGATGAATTGGGCGTGGAGGATGCCTTAGATGATGTCACTAGCGTTGATGCCAAGGGATGATCCAATGGAACACTTTTCCCCCTATTTGTTTGATCTTCTTGATTTTTCTTTGTAGCCGCATTTTTGTGTCGTTGCATGTTCTTTTCATGATGTAGCCCGTGAGACATTTTTTATTTGAGTGGAGACCCTATTTGATTTTGGATTTGCAATGTTCTAGTTGCGCTTCTTTGGTGCGCGTGTGTTTTTGGCGGAGTAGTGCCTTGATCATGTGTTAATATTTTGAATAGCCTGCCATCGGGAGGTATTCGTCCGCTCGCATTTTTGGAGGGTCGGAAGCCGCATAGGATGTGGAGGCGAGTAGTCCTTGTTTGCTTTTGCCTTAGGATAAACATGGTTTCTCTTAATGGGGGTGGTGGAGAACCTTTGTTCATGTCTCAGGAGGACTGGGGTCCATCTGGGTGGCAGTGATGGAGGACCTTTATTTGTTATCACCTCAAGAGGACCGGGGTCTTCCCGTGTGGAAGTGACGAAGAACCTTTGTCTGTTCGCATCTCAGGAGGAGAGGGTGAAAGAAATGGTAAACCTCTGTTACCAATTGAAAGAAATGGTAAACCTCTGTTACCAATTGAAAGAAATGGTAAACCTCTGTTACCAATGAAAGATAGATCTAAATAGCTCTAGAGGGGGGGGGGGGGGGGGGGGTTGAATAGAGCTTTAAAACTTTTTACAGATTTATAATTATTTAGCTTTAAAAGAGGTGATAGCAAATATAATGTAAAGAAACTAAAACTAAACTATCACAGCACATTGCAGAAAGGAAAAGGGCAACCGAACAACACAAGATATTTTATAGTGGTTCCCCAACCTGGGTACATCCACTCTTCTACCACCCTGGTAGGAATCCACTAGCAGGTTTTGATCAGGTGAATGCCACCACAAGATCTATTTGCAGGGAGATCTCGTAACCCTTTAGGCTTTTGATCAGGTGCCCAAAAACCAACAATAATCTTTTGAAGGGAGTTAATAAACCCTTTATACAGGATATGGATAAGTAATGATGTTGTCTTCTCCATTCTCAAATCACTGAGAGAAGACTAGTGGATTGCTTGATGATGTCAAAGCTCCTTTTGAAATGTTGAGAAGTTCAGAAAGCCTGGAGCCGTGCTCAGGGTGTAGGTTTTCAGCATTCTCTTGAGGAGATCCAGGAACTTGCAGACTAATCTAGACTTGTTGTCCTTGAAGATTCCTGGTGTAGAAGTTGAAGAAAACTCTTGATATAAGATTGATGTTTTTCTTCAGTCTTCTGAAAGATTAAGGGGAAAACAGAATGTTTTCAACACAGAGAAGAAGCAGATATTCTTCTGTATATTTATGTATCGCTTCTCTGTTTTACTCTTGTGTTCTGTATTCTGTGTTGTCCTATTCTGTAATAGATATGTATTGCATTCTTCGAGTCGTCTGAAATAAAATCTCTTTTATATCCTGCTGTCCAACTCTCTTTTGAATATTGAATTCCAATCATTAATTGCATATTGGATTCTGGAGAATGAAGCGGCTGGAAATAATCTTCTTTATTGAGTTTCCCCAACTGTCCCATTAAAATAAGAAAGTAATTAACTCTAATGAAATCCATAATTAATGCTGCCAAGGATGGCTATATTCTGAGAATATATAAACATTAATTACTCAGAAAATTATTGCCTTAGAATGGAATGAAGAGAGGGACAGATATGGAAAACTCTGACATTCTGACTCTGAGCAGATTTCGTCGAACTGAGTTCCAAGATCGTCAAGATGAGGAATCCTGTTCGTCGACCTGAGCTCAGCGAACATCAATATGGAAAAAACTTGTCAATTCTGTGCTCCAAGTTCGTCGAGTAGAAAACCTGTCTTGAGGAAGAGATCGTCGACCTGAGCTTGAATATCGTCGAGCTCAACTCATAGAAAGATTTCTGAGTTCATCGATCTGAGATTGACGATCGTCGAGCTGAGTTCTAAGAACTTTGAACTGAAAATCTGAACTCTGAATTCTTCTAAGTCTTGAGTCTACTGAAGTCCTTTACAGGTTGGTCCATGAATATTGACTCTAATGACTAGCCTAAACTCTAGGATTAACAGACTTGACCCTGGCTATAGAATGTGGGTCAAATATCCTAATTTGTGAACCTAGCCCAAATCCAAACTATGGATCCAACAATCTCCCTCTATTTGGGTGAAGTCACTAATACAAACAAAAGAAACAATCACACAGCAAAATAAAAGATATCTGACAGAAAATAAAGATCTAGCAGATATATATACAACAGGTGCTTTATGATTAAACACAAAAAAGTTCAGAAAATGAACTAAACAAACAGTTATTTGTTTTTCCTGGACTTCTCTTTCTTAGCTTTGTTAGATGGTTGTTTGAAAATGATTTCTCTATTAGGATTTACAGCTTGTCTCTTAGAGATGGTCATGTCAGATACTCCAATAGTATTGCAAGAAGTAGTCCTTGGTACTACAGCTTCAGGATGGAGATTCATTTAATCATCTACATTGAAAAATTTGAGTACTAAGATGGGTCCTTACCTTCTGCTTTTGCTTTATTGATCAGTGAAAGTCCAACTAACTCTTGAAATCTGGCTAACTTGGCGGTAGTTTCTTGTTAAGGATCTACAAAAGGTATTGGAGGAGATTCTGGCCTTTTGGGACTGGTTTCCTTCTTTGAATCATCAAGAGATACTGAATTACTTTTCTTTTCTGAAGCTGGAGGAGGGTTGCTCTTTGAAGATTGCTGTTGATGATCACTGCTACCTTGAGAACTAGGCTTGGAGTGTCTTTGATAAGTCTTAGTGATTGGAGCTGATCTATGAGTGACACTTCCAGAGGCCTCAGTTGATGGAGGAGGAGGAGGAGGAGGGTCTTTCCTAAAGTGCTTGGGAGGATACCTGTACCTTCTTCTCTTCTTCCTTTCTTTCTACTCATTCTTAGACAACCACATCCATTGTGGCATTCCAGGGTAAGGTGTAATATTTTGCAAAATGTAGTATGGTGTGTCATGAGTTGGATTAGGCTTGGGAACAGCCTTAGGAACAACTTTTCTTTCCTTAGATATCTTCTTCTTAGCTTTGGATTCATCAGAGTCTTCAGAATCATCATCATCATTGGAAGAGCTAGGAGGATTATCATATAAAGTATCGATATCTTCAATTAGCTTAGCTTGATCTTTCTTGGAAACTACTGGCTGTACAATCTCAATCTCTATATCAGCCATATCAGGAGCATTATGAGCATTTTCAAGATCTTGTGCAATATCTTGAGCAATTAAATCATCCAGATTGGGAATTGGATTTTCATCCATAATATAGGTTGGACCAAAAAAGCTTGGCTCAACTTTGTCTGTTGTAACATCTGATGGTTCCACAATCATTCTGTCAGCAAAACTTTCCTTTATTTATTTAACAACTTCAGGGCTTATTGGGGAAGTATAACAAACTATAGCCATAGATTTCTCTAGAAAACTTCTGGTAAGCAATTTATATAAGCAGAATCAAATGAATTCAATAAACTGAATAAATCTACTGTGGGATTGACAAAGCAATCACCAATAGTCAAAATAGATCTGCTGGCTCATCTAAACAAATCATATCAATCTCAACTTCCTTAACTTCTGTATTCATATATACATTTGCATCTGCTGCTATATCTAACTGTACATCTGCTGCTGCTGGTTCTACTACTGGAGGAGAGAGTACTAGAACTTCTTCATTGGATATCTCCCCCTGCCTGGTTTCAGAGGGTCCTCAAGCCAGGCCCCCAAAAGAAGAATGAAAAGAGGGGGCAGCAACAAAGAGAGCAGAGAGGGAGGAGATAGAATCAATAAGAGGTGCAATTGCCTCTGCTGTGAGATTCTAGAGGATTGGAGTGAGGAGCTCCAGGATGTTGGAGATGGATGGGGAATCCAATTGCAGAAACTCAGGAGGTGTCTTAGTAGATATAGATGGATGGATGAAAGAGGATGAAGGGAAAGGTGTGGTGTCAATCTTAAGTTCATCTGTGTATGATGGTGTGTGGATGGGAGATGACGATAAAAGGTCAAAAGATGGAATGGATGGAAGGTTGGAGAGAGGTATGCCAACCAGGTGATGTGGTTATGGGGATAGAGGTGGTGTGATATGTTGTGGAGATGCAAGTGGTGTTGGTTGATGTTCTAGAGTTGCATGTGGTGTTGGAGTTTGAATTTGTTATGTAGCAGGTTCTTGGTGAGGAGTATATGAAGGAATTGAAACCTGTTGAGGAAGAGGTTGTTGTTGAGAGGAAGGTGATGGAATCCTGATGGAGGGAGTTTCTTCTGGAGGTGGGGTAGTAGCTAGAACTGCCCTGGTGCCCTCAGAATTCCTGTAAGAGGTATAAGCCCTTGATGTCTTGGTGATGGACCTCTCCCATCTCCCAAACAAGGCACAAGTCAGCCTTTTAGATGCATTGATGAATATGGTCTGTGAGACCAGTGATTCAGATTCCTTTTCCTGGAGGAAAATCCCTAGAATCCTCCCAAAACAAACTTCCTTCTTGGTATTTTTCTTTTTGATTAGATCAAACAATGTCTTTCCCCAGTTAACAGCTTTCTTATCCACCACAGCACACGTCACTAGAAACTGGTGCCTGGTGATGTAGCCATGGGAGATATGCTTGCCTAGCAAGACTTTTTCCACAACATCGGCTAAAAACCTATATTCAGCAGATATGTTTTTCTTTAACAATTTGTTGGGGTTCTCACCAGTATAACCCATTTTAATTAACATATTATAAAAATCAGAACTTTCTATCTCTATATCTTCATCACCATTTACTAAACCAAAAATTTCAGTTAGAACTGCGGGAGTAAGAGAAACCTGATTGCCAGAGATTGTGCATGTCATTGAGTTGGCGTTTGGAGTAGTAGAAATAAACACCCATTCTCTAATCTCAATTGCAGCTATTTTTATCCTGGTAGTCATGAATTTCTTCAACTATTGTTCCTCAAACAACTATAGTATGTCGATGAATATCTGATCAGAATGTTGAAAGGATTCAAAGTCGATATCAAATCCTATGTCAAATTTCATTCCGGAAAGAGAACTCGCTGGAATCGCCATTGTTTTCCTGCAAAAATGAAAACAAAGATCAAGTGCAAAGGGAACAGAAAGCGCAGGATGGAGCTCGAAGAAAACCTAGTTATAAGATTTTCAGAATATGAAGCGGCAGACTCCATCCTGCGAAATAAACAAAATTCTTCGATTTGAGTTCGACGAAATATTTTATTAACAAGAGAGTTCGTCGATCTCAGTCTGAAAATGTGAAAAGTTTTTGTCATTCTCAGGTCGATGAAAATTTTCTGAAGCAATATCGTTGATCTCTGTTCGACGAATAAGACTTCACACAGAGAGTTTGTTGATCTCTGGTCGACGAATTTTCTCAAGAACTTTTCTCAGTTCATCGATCTCCGTTCGACGAACAGTGACAAATTCTTCGACCTCAAACAGAAAGTTAAATTAATGCTTCTCCATTTATCATACCTAGCTGATTCAGAAATAACATATGTTTCTTTTCATCCAAAGGTTTGGTGAAGATGTTTTCCCTTTGTAAATCAGTAGATACAAAGGTAAGATTAATTTTATTTTTGTCTACACACTCTCTAATGAAATGATGTATTACATCTATATGCTTAGTTCTACTATGATGTACTGGATTCTATACAATTGAAATTGCATTAGTATTATCACAAAGTAGAGTTGAATTATTTAAGTTAACACCATAATCTAGGAGTTGGTTCTGAATCTATAGCATATGTGAACAACAACTGCTAGCTGCTATGTACTCAGCTTCTGTTGTTGAAGTAGACACAGATGCTTGCTTTTTGCAAAACCAGGACACTAGCCTATCACTAAGGAACTAACATGTCCCTGATGTGCTCTTTCTATCCAATCTACATCTAGCAATGTCAGCATCTGTGTATCTAGTCAACTCAAATCCTGACTCAGTTGGATACCAGAGTCCTAAATTTGGGCAACTCTTTATATATCTCAAAATTCCTTTTAGGAAAATGTAGAAAGGAGAAATGAAACCGAAAGTGCAAATATATTTATTTTCATAGGGGCATTAAATAGGAACTACAACATGACACCCAACACTGATAGGTGGTGTGGGACTAAACTCAATAACATTAAAATATTGCATATATAATAACTCTAACACTCCCCCTCAAGCTGAAGGGGACCCTACAACTTGAACACAACATAAAATGGAAGGTACAAGAAGGTTGGCAACGTGGGACAAAACAATAGCCACCGAGGCCCAACCGCGTGTCACTGGGGATACTTCAACTGGGCAAGAGACACACGACGTTGGTCCACAAAACCGACCATGACCCCGTTGGATACACTCGGAGTGGAAACTAGGTCAACCATGAAAGACCGAATCTAGAGAAAACAATGAGGAGACACAAACAACATACGAGATTGACCCGGGCGCCATCAGTGATTGAGGCAGGAGTCGGGAAAGAGGCATCCGAGTCACCGTTATCACAAACACTCCCCCCCACGTGGAATACATGCATAAAGACATAGACTATGCCTGGAGGCCGTGACGTACACTCCCCCTCACGTAGACCACGTGCACATGTGGGACCCTCATCGGGTATATGAACCCAGATCACGTGAAAGAAGGGGCCAAAATCGTAAAGAGACCACACTAACACACCACAACAACAAGAAAACTTAAAGAGAAAAAAACAACAACATTAAACCATAAATGGGGCCGGAGACAAAGCAGCGAAGAGCTGTAGCGACAGACGGAGAAGAAGAAGCTGCAGAAGCAGCTGGCTGGAGAAGCAGTGGCAGAGCAACATCCATGCTGGAGAAGAAGAGAGTTGCAGCGGGTGTAGACAGAAGCCGGAGAAGAAGCAGCTACAACAGCAGGCCAGAGAAGAAGAAGCGGCCCAGCAGCAGGCCAGAGAAGAAGAAGCGGCAAAGCAGTAGGCCGAAGAAGATGATCAGCGGCAAGAGGCGCATCTGGCTGGAAGAAGGCCGGGCCAGAGAAGATGAAGTAGCAATAGCATCATCAGAGGAGAAGAAGACAAGACAGAGAAGCAGAGCAGTCGAGCCATCGAACTGTCGATGTCGCAGGCAGTGCGCAACAGTGGCGGAAGCAGCGGATGGCGACGTTGGAAGAAGAATCCGTCGGGAGAGATGTATATGGAGAATGTCCCGCTCCCATCTCCGAAATCATGGGCCGATCCTGTAGACGGGAGCAGGGGGTGAGAAGTGCCCGTTGAGCTCTAGGAGGCGAGCGAAAGCAAAAGCACGGGTCAGGGGGGAGAAAAGTGCGGAAGCGGGGGAAAAAAATTTATTTAGGTCTTCAGAACTTTCGCTCTGATACCATGTAGAAAGGAGAAATGAAACAGAAGGTGCAAATATATTCATCCTCATTGGGGCATTAAATAAGAACTACAACATGACACCCAACACCGATTGGCGGTGTGGGACTAAACTCAATAATATTAAAATATTACATATATAATAACTCTAACAGAAAATAAGATGAGATTCTTTAGGGTTCACCTGGAACCCAACACAAAGACTTGTTGCAAACATGATGTCTGGTCTACTTGCTATGAGATACAACAGGGACCCAATAATGACATTATATAGTTTCTGATCAACAGGTTTCCCATGTTCATCAGAGTCAATCACAGTATTTGAAGCCATAGGTGTTTTCTTAGCTGAGGCATCAGCCATCCCAAACCTTTTTATTAGATCCTTAGCATATTTGGATTGGGATATGAAGATGCCATCAGGAGACTGCTTCACTTGGAGACCAAGGAAGTAGGAAAGTTCACCCATGCTACTCATCTCAAACTTTGAATGCATTAGATCAGAAAATCTTTTGCATTGTTTGGGGTTAGTATAACCAAAAATAATGTCATCTACATATATTTGTACTAATAAAATTTTATCATGATGATGCTTAATGAATAAAGTCCTATCTATAACGCCTCTAGTAAAATTATGCTCTAGGGGAAAGCTAGCTAAGGTCTCATACCAAGCTCTTGGAGCTTGCTTTAGACCATAGAGATCCTTATGCAATTTAAAAACATAAGGGGGATGAGATGGAGATATAAAACCTGGTGGTTGCTCCACATAAACCTCTTCTTTAAGTTCATTATTAAGGAATGCACTCTTGACATCCATCTGCTATACAGTGAACTTCTTGTAGGCTGCATAAGCTAGGAATATCCTGATAGCTTCAATTCTTGTAACAGGGAAAAATATCTGGTCATAAACAATGCCTTCATCTTGTCTATAACCTTGAGCTACTAATCTTGCCTTGTTCCTGATGATAAGACCTTGAGCATCAAGTTTTTTCTAAATACCCATGTAGTTCCAATGACTGGGTAGTCTTTGGGTCTTGGAAATAAATCCCAAACTCTACATCTCTCAAACTGGTTGAGCTCCTCTTACATTGTAATAATCCAGTGTGGATCTTGCTCAACATCTTTAATGGATTGGGGCTTAGTTTGAGATATGAAGCAGGCATGCATCATGTCTTGGTGGAGTTGATGCCTTGTATGCACACCCACAGATATGTCTCCAATCACTTGAGATACACGGTGATCTCTAAGTGTGACTAATTCAGTAGGAGGAGTTTGTTCAGCAACAGCTTGGGAAATTAATTCCTCTTGTGAAATTATAGTAGCTATTGTTGGATCTTCACTATATTCAGTGACATCATCTTCACTATCTTCTACAACATATGGAGAAGGATGTGCAACAGCCTCATTTGTGAGGGTCAACTCATCCAACTTCTCACACAGATGTGGTTCCTGTAAAGTCTCACTGGTAGAAGGATTTTTCTCCTTGTAAAGCATGTTAGTTTCATCAAAAGAAATATGAATAGATTCTTCTATTTTCATAGTTGATTTATTATAAACCCTATATGCCTTGCTGATATGGGAATATCCAAGAAAAATTCCTATTTCAGCTTTGACTTCAAACTTTCTAATATGTTTCTTATTGTTATTATGAATGTAGCAAATACAACCAAAAATTCTAAAATAATCTACTTTAGGTTGCTTCCCTTTGAGTAGTTCATAGGGGGTCATGCCCTTAAGCTTGTGAATCAAACTCTTATTCAGTATATAGTTTGCTGTGCTTACAGTCTGTGCCCCAAAGGATAGGGGAAATTAAGCATCTGCAAGTAATGTGGCTGCAACTTCAATTAGGGTCCTGTTTTTCCTTTCAACTACCCCATTTTGTTAAGGAGTTCTAGGAGCAGAGAAGAAATGTCTGATACCTTTCTTCTCACAGAATTCTTGCATGAGAAGAGACTCAAACTCAGTACCATGATCAGTTCTGATCAATGCAACTGGAGTAGAATACTTAATCCTTATGCTCTTAAGAAAGTCTGTAAGAACCTTGAAGTTATCAGACTTGTTTCTCAAGAAGAACACCAAAGTGAACCTAGAGAAGTAATCAACTATCACTAAGGTATAAGACTTCCCTCCTAGGCTCTGTACATCAACGGGTCCAAAGAGATCGATATGGAGCAAATACAGAATCCTAGGTGAATAACTCTTATTAAGTGACTTAAAACTTTTTTTAGTTTGCTTGCCTCATTGACAAACCCTGCAAAGACTTTCCTTTTTGTAGGGGCAAGAGGGAAATCCTCTAACAACGTTGTCCCTAGAGAGTTTAGCAATATTTTTCAAGTTAACATGTCCTAATCTCTTATGCCAAAGTTCATTGTTATTGCATGCTTGATTAAATTGACATATTTCAGATTTAGCAGATTTAAAGTTAACTACATAAATGTTTCCTACTCTAGTTCTTGTTAACACAACTTGGTTATCTACTGAAGTAATAATACAGTAGGTTTTATTAAATGATACCTGAAACCTTTCATCACATAATTGACTTATGGATATCAGGTTGTGCTTCAGTCCACTTACATATGCTACCTTCCTGAAGGTGACAGCTCCAATTTTGACCTTTCCATAGCCTTCAATTTGGCCACTGTTGGAGTCACCAAATATTACTTTTGGTCCTAGCTTAGACTTGTAGTTGATTAGTTTGTCCTTGCTGCCAGTCATATGCTTTGAACAACCACTATCTAGATACCACTGTTGCTCTGTGGTGGGATAGTCTTTCACCTGCAATGAAACCGATTAGCCATTCTTGACCCAGGTTACCTTGGGTCTTTGTTTATTTACATAATTAAAACTGGAGATATAAGAGTATCCAAGTTGATTTTTATAACCTAGGGAATGGTATCTTCTTGGTGGAATTATCCACTAGGTGAATGAATTAATATGTTGCCTTGGTTGATTAAATGATCTATAGGAATTAAGTTTTCTGTTATTCTGAACTGGTATCAACAAATTCTGGTAAGTTCGTCGATCTGAGTTCGATGAATAGGGATGAGTTCGTCGAACTCCGCTCAGAGAATGAAAGTATTCATTTTCTGTGCCACTATATCGTCGATCTCGGCTCGAAGAACCATACCGGTTTCGTCGATCGCAGTTCAGAGCATAATCATAATAAAAATCTACGTTCAGAGTTTGTCGATATGAGTTCGACGAACTGTACACATTTCGTCGATCTGAGTTCGACGAAATCAGCTGAATATTGTTATAGTTAGATTTCTTATTTTTCTCTCTCTTTTTTTTGTTTTTCTGAATGACTTCAGTTGGTTGATTATCTTCATTTAACTTTTCTTTACCCTTTTCTATTATGAATTTTATAGGGGTTGACAGAATGTTTTTCTGAAGGAGATGAGGTTGGCTTGATGAAGCACCTAAGCACAGCTTGTCATTTAGTCCGGTATTAAATGTGTTGTGATGTTCATCAACTTGATGCTTCTCCCATTTAGGGATTCTTCAAGTTGCCTTGCCTCAGCTAATTCAGTTTTTAATGACATAACTTTTTCAGTTGCAATAGTTAACTCATCTTTTAGTTTGATGTTTTTTGACAAAAGATTGTCTTGTTCAGTTATCCTATTCCTGAGTAGTTTAATTTCTTTCTCAAAATTTATTAAATCAATACATAATGATTTAAATTCAGTTCTAAAACTATCTGAATTGAAATCAAAAGAAGACAGCACATGATCTTCCTCAGATTCAGATGATTCTTTATTGTCTGACTGCTCAGCTTCTGAGTGTCTGCTTGATGCATCAATAGCCATCAAGCAAACCTTTTTTTCTCTTGCTTCCTCTTCATCTTCACAAGAGCTAGAAGATGAGGATTCTTCTACAGTTTCACTCCAGGTTTTAGCCACAAAGCCATTCTCCTTCCTTTTTTGCATGCTGGAGGAGGGCTTGCTGTAGTGCTGCTTCCTAGGATCCTTTCTTCTTCTTCTCTCCTTTTTTGGTTCTCTGGACACTCTGATATAAAGTCTCCTGGCTTCCTGCAACCAAAGCAGACAATCTCTTTAGTAGGTGTTTTGTCATACCTTGGTTTGTCATCTTGTGTAGATGACTTTCTTATGAAATCCTTCTTGCCCATTTTGTAGAATCTCTTGGCTAGGAGGCTCGAAAATTCTTCACTGACTGATGGAGCTTCTATTTCTTCAGATGCTTTGAATGCTTGTTTTGCTCCTTTCTAGCTGATGAGGGTGTCTTCTGCTCAGCAGCTTCTCTGGTCTTTATTAACTGCTCATAAGATTTGAGCTTCCTAGTAGAGATTCAGTGGAAATCTCATTCAGACTTCTGGCCTCTTTGATAGCCAGATTCTGGAATCCCATGAGCTGGGAAAGCACATGCGGATTTTATCATTGACCTCAGTGAGGGTTATGTCCTTATCCAGGATTTTCAGCTCATTAATGATTGAGCCGAGTTAATTGTACATATCACTCACTGACTCTATTTATTCTTTCTTGAAGTTCTCATATTGGGTGATTAGATTTGATCTCCTGTCTTTTCTCTCATCTATAGATCCAACAACCATCTGATTGAGAGAATCCCAGATGGCTTTAGTAGAGGTGCATTTAGCGACCTTCTGGAATTTGTCATCTGACATAGTCTGTGCTAAGATGTTCATGGCCTTGACATCTGCTATCTTGGCCTTCTTTTATGTATCTGTCCACTCAGGTGATGGAACAACATGAGTGCTGGAAGTTGCAGTAGATGTTGCCACTGGAGCTGGTGGTCCTATCAAAATAGAGTTGTATATGTCTTTATCAATAGAGTTCACATAAATCCAAATTCTTGCCTTCCAGATTACAAATATGTTCAGGTTGCAAACTGAAGGTCTGGTGCTTGCATAATCCTTATTCTGTGCCATGATATATAAGATAAACAAGAAAAACTAGGGAAAAGAAATTAGATCTATATGGGATCTTTTGGCTCAAGTGTTAGCTTGCACAACCAAAGGAACGTCCCTCTGATACACATTGAAAGAAATGGTAAACCTCTGTTACCAATTAAAAGAAATGGTAAAACTCTGTTACCAATGAAAGATAGATCTAAATAGCTCTAGAAGGGGGGGGGGGGTGAATAGAGCTTTAAAACTTTTTACAGATTTATAATTATTTAACATTAAAATAGGTGATCGTAAATATAATGTAAAGAAACTAAAACTAAACTATCACAACACAGTGCAGAAAGGAAAAGGGCAACCAGACAACACAAGAAATTTTATAGTGGTTCCCCAACCTGGGTACATCCACTCTTCTACCACCCGGGTTGGAAGCCACTAGCAGGTTTTGATCAGGTGACTGCCACCACAAAATCTATTTGCAGGGAGATCTCGCAACCCTTTAGGCTTTTGATCAGGTGCCCAAAAACCAACAATAAACTTTTGAAGGGAGTTAATAAACCCATTATACAGAATAGGGAAAAGTAATGATGTTGTCTTCTCTGTTCTCAAATCACTGAGAGAAGACTAGTGGATTGCTTGATGATGACAAAGCTCCTTCTGAAATATTGAGAAGTTCAGAAAGCCTGGAGCCTTGCTCAGGGTGTGGGTCTTCAGCCTTGTGTTGAGGAGATCCAGGAATTTGCAGACTAATCTAGACTTGTTGTCCTTGAAGATTCCTGGTGTAGAAGTTGAAGAAGGCTCTTGATATAAGATTGATGTTCTTCTTCAGTCTTTTGAAAGAATAAGGGGAAAACAGAATGTTTTCAACACAAAGAAGAAGCAGATATTCTTCTGTATATTTCTGTATCTCTTCTCTGTATTACTCTTGTGTTCTGTATTCTGTGTTCTCCTATTCTGTAACAGATATGTATTGCATTCTTCGAGTCATCTGAAAGAAAATCTCTTTTATATCCTGCTATCCAACTCTCTTTTGAATTTTGAATTCTAAGCATTAATTGCAGATTGGATTCTGGAGAATGAAATGGCTGGAAATATTATTCTTTAATGAGTTTCCCGAACTATCACATTAAAATAAGCAAGTAATTAACTTTGATGAAATACATAATTAATGCTGCCAAGAACGGCTATATTTTGAGAATATATAAGCATTAATTACTCAGAAAATTATTCCCTTAGAATGGAATGAAGAGAGGGACAGATATGGAAAACTTTGACATTCTGACTCTAAACAGATTTCATCGAGATGATAACAGATTTCGTCGAACTGAGATCCAAGATCGTCGAGCTGAGAAATCATGTTCATCGACCCGAGCTCAGCGAACTTCAACATGGAAAAAACTTGTCAATTCTGCGCTCCAAGTTCGTCGAGTAGAGAATCTGTCTTGAGGAAGAGATCGTCGACCTGAGCTCGAATATCGTCGAGCTCAACTCAGAGAAAGATTTCTGAGTTCGTCAATCTGAGATTGACAATTGTCGAGCTGAGTTCGAAGAACTTCGACCTAAAAATCTGAACTCTGAATTCTTCTAAGTTTTGAGTCTACTGATGTCCTTTGTAGGTTGGTCCATGAAGATTGACTCTAATGACTTGCCTAAACTCTAGGACTAACAGACATGACCCTGGCTATACAATGTGTGTCAAATATCGTTATTAGTAAACCTAGCCCAAATCCAAACTAGGGATCTAATAGAGGGGCCCGTCCGGGTGGAGGTGGCGAATGAACATTGTTCGTTCATGGCTCAGGAGGATCGGTGTCCGTCCGGGTGGAGGTGGTCATGGTCCTTTCTTCATTCATGCCTTAGGAGGATCAAGGTTAGTCTGGGTGGGGGTGGTAAAGAAACTTTGTTTGTTTGCGCCTTAGGAGGACCGGGGGTCTGTCAGGTTGGAGGTGAAAAAATGTCTTTGTTTGTTCTTGCCTCAAGAGGATCGGGGTCCATCCTGGTGGATGTAATGAAGAACCTTTGTTCGTTCATGCCTCAGGACAGGGGTCCTTCAGGTGGATGTAGCAAAAAAACTTTGTTCGTTCGAGCCTCGGGAGGATCGGGTTCCATCCGAGTGGAGGTGGCAAAGAACTTTTATTCGTTCGCATCCCAGGAGGATCGGGGCCAATCCCGGTGGAGGTGGAGAAGGACATTTGTCTATTCGTGCCTCAAGAGGACCCAGGTCCATCCTGCTGGAGGTGGTAAAAAACCTTTGTTCATTCACGCCTCAGGAGGATCGAGGTCCGTCTGGGTGGAGGTGACAAAGGGCCTTTGTTCGTTCATGCCTTAGGAGGACCCAGGTCCGTCCGGGTGGAGGTGGCAAAGAACCTTTGTTTGATCGTGCCTCAGGAGGACCAAGGTCCATCCGGGTGGAGGTGGCAAAGAACCTTTGTTCATTCACGCCTCGGGAGAATCGAGATTCGTATAAGTGAAGGTGTAGATGGACTTTTTTCTCGCCTGGGAGGTGCAGACAGACCTTTGTCTGTCTTACCTAAGTTGCAGAAGGGTTTTCGTTGATCTCATTTCAGAGGTATAGAAAGACTTTCGTTTATCTTCCCTGGGAGGTGTAGAAAGACTTTTGTCTATCTTGCCTGGGAGGTGCTCCCGTCGCCGTGGAAAGAAAATCAAATATTTCATTAATGGAAAAGAAGATACAGGTGCTCGCATGTTGAAACCAAAAACTTGGTCTCTCGTGGAGTTCGGGGTCCCAAAAGAGGGGTGACCTCACACCTACTACACGCGGAGGAACGTCACGGACCGAAGACTTGGGAAACTAGGAACAGACCCTCTGCTCTAGCGCGGAGGTCCCACCTCACACCCGGAAGGCTACCTGAGCACTTCCCCTCCCTAGCCAATGCTCGAGCTAGGGTGCCTTGAAGAGCTCTCTCTACTCTACCAAGAGGAAGCTAAGGGAGGAGGAGGCTAAGAAAAGGATCCCCTCCAAGGCACCCAAGGGGGGTCTATTTATAGTTTTCCAAAAGTCCTGGGCCAGAAATGACCAAAATACCCCTACGGCCAAAAGGCCTCGGGCCAATAGAAAGCAGCCATGCCGGGGGGCAGAGAGGTAATCCCCCCCCCCCCCCCCCCCCGAGGGCAAGACGGTAAAAGCAAGGGGGCAAGGGCGAGAAGGCTGGGCAAGCTGGCGGCCTGCGAGATGGGCGGCCTACGAGCTGGGCGGCCTGTGAGCTGGGCGGCCTGCGAGCTGGGCGGCCTACGAGCTGGGCGGCCTGCAAGCTGGGCGGCCTGCGAGCTGGCCTACTTAGCGAGACGGCGGCCTGGGCGAGGCGGCGGTCTGGCGAGACGGGGCAAGGCGAGCTGTGGCCTGGCGAGCTGGACGGCCTGCGAGCTGGGCGGCCTGCGAGCTGGGGCGGCCTGGGCGGCTTGCGGCCTGGCTGAGGCGGCTTAGGCGGTCTGGGGCCGGGCTGAGGCAGCTTAGGCGGTCTGGGGCCGTGCTGAGGCGGCTTAGGAGGCCTGGGGCCGGGCTGAGACGGCTTGAGGCCGGGCGGAGGCGGCTTAGGCGGCCTGGGGCCGGCTTCTCCAGAGTGCCTTGGGGGGAGAAAACATTTTCTCCCCCTACTAGTATGTTTCCAAGCCAGGGCCAAAATTGGCCACCGAGAGTGCAAAATCTCCAAAAAGCTTAAAAACGGGCTTGCCTTGTTTTGGGCCCACTCTTCGCGAATACGGGGTTGTACACAATCCCCGCTCTTTTCGAGGTTGGCACAAGCTCGGAAAGAAACATCCAACCCAACGTATTCGCGGAGTGTAACTTCCCCTCGGGGTCAACCTGCCATACCAACTATGGGAGCCTGGGTGGCGAGACCTCCTCTGGGTGAAAACACTTAGCCTCCACGAGAGGTACCACCGGCCCTGTCAGCTAGTGGGAGCCTGGCAGCGGGACCATCTCGGAGCGAAGGGACTTACTCTCCACAAGAGGTACCACCGACCCTGCCAGCTAGTGGGAGCCTGGCAGCGGGACCACCTCGGAGCAAAGGGACTTGGGCTACCACGAGAGAACAACCTACCCAGCCAGCTAGTGGGAGCCTGGCGGCGGAATCGTCATCGGAGCAAAGGACTAAGGCTACTACGAGAGATCAATCTACCCAGCCAGCTAGTGGGAGCCTGGCTGAGGAGATCCTCTCGGGGGTGGGGCTTGATCTCCCCGAGGCACATTCGACCCAACCAGCTAATGGGAGCCTGGCTGAGGAGATCCTCTCGGGGGTGGGGCTTGATCTCCCCGAGGCACATTCGACCTAACCAGCTAATGGGAGCCTGGCTGAGGAGATCCTCTCGGGGGTGGGGCTTGATCTCCCCGAGGCACATTCGACCCAACCAGCTAATGGGAGCCTGGCTGAGGAGATCCTCTCGGGGGTGGGGCTTGATCTCCCCGAGGCACATTCGACCCAACCAGCTAATGGGAGCCTGGACGAGGAGATCCTCTCGGGGGTGGGAACTTGATCTCCCCGAGGCACATTCGACCCAACCAGCTAATGGGAGCCTGGCTGAGGAGATCCTCTCGGGGGTGGGACTTGATCTCCCCGAGGCACATTCGACCCAACCAGCTAATGGGAGCCTGGCTGAGGAGATCCTCTCGGGGGTGGGAACTTGATCTCCCCGAGGCACATTCGACCCAACCAGCTAATGGGAGCCTGGCTGAGGAGATCCTCTCGGGGGTGGGAACTTGATCTCCCCGAGGCACATTCGACCCAACCAGCTAATGGGAGCCTGGCTGAGGAGATCCTCTCGGGGGTGGGACTTGATCTCCCCCTACACTGGGTAGAACCTCTTCAACCCGCACTGGCGGCTGTGGCTGGGCAGGGCCTCTTGCCCCCTCACTTCCAGAAACTCGGGACAGGTAGCCGTGGCGTGCCCCTCCACCTGGTGGAAGTCACAGTATTGTAGCGCTCCTCCCCTCCTTCGGCGGGCTGGGTGTTCTCTCCTGTTTCCTCTTCTCCCTCCACCTATCGCCAAGGCCTGCTGCGGAGGGGGTAAGAGCTGCCTTGGGGCTTGCCTCTGGAAGTTATATCTCCCTTGCCCCCCCTGGAAATTCCCCGCTCCGTGGATGAGGGCTCTTCCTGGGCCTTGGGCAGGTCCTCCCTGCTGCCTCCAGCCTTGTTCCGGACCCTCCTGTCCTTGGAACCCCTGAGCTCTCTGCTCCTCTCTTCTTCTTCCTTCCTGATGCCTTGAGCCACCCTGAACCTTTGACTCCACCTCCGTCAACTTTTCCAACCTCTTGACAAATGCCGGGTTGGCTGCCTCCATGGCAATCTCCTCTGCCGCCCTTTCCATCAGCTCCTCGAAGGAAAGGGGGGCCTTCCGGGTCAAGCTCATCTTGAAGAAGCCTTCCTTCAGCCCAACGGTGAAGGCCATCTGGAGAGCATACCCTGTCATCTCCTGGATCTCCAAGATCTCCTCTTGGAACCGGTCTACGTAGCGGGCCAGCGACTCCTCGGCCCCCTGCCTTATCAAGAAGATGGACTCGGGACTCCTCTTCCGCTTCCTGGAGGTGGAGAAGCGGAGCTGGAAGCTTCGGCTCAAGTCCTCGAACCCATAGATCGACCTCGGAGGGAGTTGATGGAACCAGTCCTTTGCCTTCTCCTTCAGCGTGATCGCAAAGAGGCGACACTTGAATGCATCCATCATCGGCCTGATGGAGACGGCATCCTCGAACCACTGCAGGTGCTGGACGGGATCATCCTTCCCGGAATAGTAAGCCATGTCCGGCTCTCTGAACCCCTCGCGAACGGGAGCTGAGATGATCAGCTCGCTGAAGGGTGACTCCCTAAGGGGTGGCCTCGCCACCTCCACTCGCGCGACCTGCTCGCCTTGGAGATTGGCACTCGCCGGGCTAGAGAACAGCTCCCGGCCGGTGAGGTCTCACTCGACCACATCTCCCATCCTCTCCTTCCCGGGCCTTCTTCCTGGTGCACTTCCTTCTCCCCCTCCTGGGGTCATCTCGCCTAGACCCCTGGGAGTCGACTCGTCGAGGGGGGGAGCTAGCTCCTGGGGGGTCGGGGTGGAGCTACCACCCTGAGGAGCAATGCTTCGCAGCATCTCTATGATACCCTGGATGGAGGCCATGAACTCTTGCCTCCCCACAAAGGGTCCCGAGCTAGGGAGCTCGTCGAGATCATCACTACCTCCCTCACCTCCAGGCATGACTCTCTCCCGAGATCTTCTGTGCTGGTCACTCTCCACGCTCATCGCACCAAAATGTTGAAACCAAAAACTTGGTCTCTCGTGGAGTTCGGGGTCCCAAAAGAGGGGTGACCTCACACCTACTACACTCGGAGGAACGTCACAGACCGAAGACTGAGGAAACTAGGAACAGACCCTCGGCTCTAGCGCGGAGGTCCCACCTCACACCCGGAAGGCTACCTGAGCACTTCCCCTCCCTAGCCAATGCTCGAGCTAGGGTGCCTTGAAAAGCTCTCTCTACTCTACCTAGAGGAAGCTAAGGGAGGAGGAGGCTAAGAAAAGGATCCCCTCCAAGGCACCCAAGGGGGGTCTATTTATAGTTTTCCAAAAGTCCTGGGCCAGAAATGACCAAAATACCCCTACGGCCAAAAGGCCTCGGGCCAATAGAAAGCAGCCACGCCGGGGGGCAGAGAGGTAATACCCCCCCCCCCCCCCCCCCCCCCCCCCCCCGAGGGCAAGACGGTAAAAGCAAGGGGGCAAGGGCGAGAAGGCTGGGCAAGCTGGCGGCCTGCGAGCTGGGCGGCCTACGAGCTGGGCGGCCTGTGAGCTGGGCGGCCTGCGAGCTGGGCGGCCTACGAGCTGGGCGGCCTGCAAGCTGGGCGGCCTGCGAGCTGGCCTACTTAGAGAGACAGCGGCCTGGGCGAGGCGGCGGTCTGGCGAGACGGGGCAAGGCGAGCTGCGGCCTGACGAGCTGGACGGCCTGCGAGCTGGGCGGCCTGCGAGCTGGGGCGGCCTGGGCCGCTTGCGGCCTGGCTGAGGCGGCTTAGGCGGTCTGGGGCCGGGCTGAGGCGGCTTAGGCGGTCTGGGGCCGGGCTGAGGCGGCTTAGGCGGCCTAGGGCCGGGCTGAGGCGGCTTGAGGCCGGGCGGAGGCGGCTTAGGCGGCCTGGGGCCGGCTTCTCCAGAGTGCCTTGGGGGGAGAAAACATTTTCTCCCCCTTCTAGTATGTTTCCAAGCCAGGGCCAAAATTGGCCACCGAGAGTGCAAAATCTCCAAAAAGCTTAAAAACGGGCTTGCCTTGTTTTGGGCCCACTCTTCGCGAATACGGGGTTGTACATCACAGATTTCCTCTCGCAACTTATTCTTCAGAAAGCAGGGAAAATAGTAGATAGCAGGGGGCGTGTTGGCTTAAGTTGTGCCCAAACCTTCACGCCCAGGGTCCCTTGGGATGCCTCTTGCAAGCGGATGTCCAGTGTGATGCCTTGAGATAGTGCGTCGGCACGGAGCGCCCTTAACATTGGTCCCCTGAGGATGGAATCACATGTTGAGGCAGCTTGGATGATGATGAAGTGAACGTCGTATGTGGCTAGCACTGGTGGGACACCCAGAGTTACTAGAAAGATGATAATTTCTATAATGGGGATCATTGGATATCCCGTGATATGTGCGCCTCCCGATCCAAGATAGACGTCTATTCCAGAGATTTTGAGTTGGAGTAGCGTTGGTAAGAATAACACGTTGGCAGATACATCGTCGTCAATTAATATTTTGGGCATCTCAACTGGTGGCTTCCGAGGGTCATTTGAATGTGTCGAAGAAAAGATCCTGGTGCACTGGCAGCAGTTGGCTGGACCATCTCTAAATGTTTTCTGAGCATTGACTCCTCATAGTACCACCCTTCTATGGTTTGCCCAAGGCTAACGACATGGCTGATTTGTTTTTGTGGAACTCTCTGAGAAATCTGTGACATGCGAGTTGTTGGACTTCCTCCTTTAGGCACATGCATTCCTCTGTGTCATGCCCGTTCCCTTTATGGAAGTTTTAATATTGGGACCGGTCGCCCCTGCCTCGCGGGAGTGGCTTAGGTCTCCGAAGTTGGGTGGTTCTTCAAGGCATACAAAACTTGTATAAGAGAGACACCGAGCTCAGGGAGGTGTTGTTTCTCCCCAGGCTTATGAGGTTCCGCCGAGGTGTCTATCATGTTTTTCGGGGGTTGGGCCCCTATGAGCAGTGCCCCCCCCCCCCCCCCCCCCCCGAGTTTTCGTGCGGCGCAAGCGACCGAGCCATTGGATGCCTGGTCACCAGGCTCTTTATATGAGGAGTAGAGTGAATTCCTGAGCGAAGGATTGGCCTAAGTCCGCAATCTCGTCGAAAAACGTCAGAGCTTTGTTTAGCCTATGGAGTTGCTTGTCCTCAATTGAAGGCCTATGAGCCTATTTAAAGTTTTTTTTGAAGGGATATGTCAGTAATTGCATCGGGGCAAGATTTGTGATGGTGAATGACGTCGCTCCGTTTTCGGTCACCTGGATTGCCAAATTTAGCGAAATGATAAAAGTGCACCCCGGGACATTCGTTCAACCGCGGGGTGCGCGTTTGCAGCCACGGGCGCGCTGGTAATGCGTGCCCCCATGGGCTGGTTGCCCGTGCGTGGGGGCTCCGTCTGCGTGTGCACACGAGTTTTACTTGTTGCTTGGGTGCTTCCAGGCCTTGGGGGAGCGCAGTGCATTGCGCATCTTGTCCAGTCGGGTAGGCTTTTCCCTTGTGTCCTTGGTCTGAGTTCTTTCAGTTTGACTTGGAATTTTTAGGGGGGAACCTTGTACAACCTCGTATTTGATGCGTGAACCCCATCTCTCCGGGACTAGTGCTTTACGGGATCTCCAGGAGCGAGAGTGCTCGAGACCTGAAGCGAGACCCTTCCCGTGTTCACCGATCAAGCCGCGTGATCTAGTACCTCTGGCGTTGAGTGCGGCGAGACCTATCGACGCCTTTTGATCTTAGGCATTGAGTGCGGCGAGACCTATCGAAGCCTTCTTCTCTTAGGCATTCAGTGCAACGAGACCTGTCAATGCCTTCTGCTCTTTCGCGTTGAGTGCGGCGAGATCTGTCGATGCCTTCTGCTCTAAGGCGTTGAGTGCGGCGAGACCTGTTGACGCCTTCTGCTCTTAGGAGTTGATTGAAGCTCACCCTGTCAATGCTGGAGCTCTTAGGCGTTGAGTGCGGCGAGACCTATCAGTGCCTTCTGCTCTTAGGGTTGAGTGAAGCTCGCCCTGTCGATGCCTTCTACTCTTAAGCGTTGAGTGCGGCGATATCTGTCGACACCTTTTGCCCTCTGGCATTGAGTGCAACGAGACCCGTCGATGCCTTCTGCTCTCTGGCATTGAGTGAGGCGAGACTTGTCGACGCCTTCTATTATTAGGCATTGAGTGTGACAAGACTTGTCGGCTCCTTCTGCCCTTGAATTACCTAGATGCCCTTGCAGTGCTGCAAATAGCCTTCCAGAACAACGGATTTTGGATGTTGGCATACCACTTTTGGCTGTATATAGCCGTTTAGAATAGCGGAGCCTCGATATTTGCAGGCCAGACTTTAAAATCTATAAATAGACCCAAGGGGGGTACCTTAGAAGGCAAGCTTTCCAGTTCTCTTACTCTCTTGTCTTATAATACTTTCTGAGGTGCCCTTAGCTCAGCACAGGATAAGGAGGGGAAGTGCTCTAAGATCTTCCGGGTGTGTGGTGGGACCTCCGTGCTGGTGCCTTGTTCCAGTTTCAAGTTCTAAGTCTTCGATCAGCCAAGCTTGCTAGGGAAAGTATGTGTGTAGTCACCTAATCCCCAAGGGTTCGGACTCCATAGAACTCGGTTTCTGGTTTCAATATTTCCAAGCTTGCTAGGTAAAGTAAGTGTACAGTCACTCCTTCCCCAAGGGTTCAGACTCCACAGATGCCGGTTTCCGGTTTCAACATTTTGGTGCGGTGATCTTGGAGAGTGATCAACATCGAAAACCTTAGCGAGCTTAATGACTAGAGGTGAAGGGCACGGTTCTGACCAAGTGGACTCGCCACCCCCTCCTCTCTCGCCACTCTCGACATGTTTGAGGATTTCCGACAAGAGATATGGAACCTCATATCTTTCACACTCACTGCTCGCGATGAGTGCTTGATACCCTTGGTCCCGATGGCCGCAGCTCCAGCCCTAGGTGAGAATGATCCTATTTAGCAGCTAGGAAGGAAGCAGCGATAGAAGGTAATGGGCGAGATCTCCCCGGGCAAGATCTCCCAGGGCGAATCTTGTTCCCTGGCTCGGCAGATGCGGGAAGGCCCGACGAGTTGGATGCGCGAGATCGCCCGACTCACCCGACGGGTGGTGGCAGCCCCTTCAGTGAGTTATTCTCATCTGCCCCAGTTACAGAGGGGTTTTGTGAGCCGGAGATATCCTACTGCACTGGAAAGGATGACCCGGTTCAACACATCCAATGGTTCGAGGATGTTGTTTCGATCCGACAGATGTCAGATACGTTCAAGTGCAGGCTCTTCGCCATCATCCTCAAGGAGAAGACGAGATATTAGTTCCAACAACTTCAGGACAGCTCCATATAATGCTTCGAAGACCTGTTCCGGGGGTTCTTGCTGAGATTCACCACTTCTAATAAGAGGAAGAGGGTGTCAGAGTCCCTGTTCCTCATCAAGCAGAGGGTGAACGAGACTTTGGGGAGCTATGTGGACAGTTTCCAAGAAGAGGTCCTCCAAGTGCAGGAGATGTCAGGGCACACCATCATGGTGGCCTTCACCCTGGGGTTGCAGTAGGGATTCTATAGAATGGAGTCAAAAAGGGTCCCTCCTCTATACTTTGATGAGTTGATGGAGAGAGCAGCGAGGGAGGTTGACGGGTAGGCGTCGAACCCAAATTTTGTCAGGAAGTTGGCCAAGCGGGCCATGGAGGAGGAGAAGGAGCCAGGAGATGGAAAGGGCCAGGAGGAGCAGAGGGCCGAGCCCAAGAAGAGGGAGTAGCAGCAAAAACAACATCCATGGTGGGGCCGCTAGGAACCGAATAATCATCTAGACTGGAGGCAGTAGGAGTGGCATGACCAAGGCCAGAGGCAAGGTTTCCACGGATGGGACAACCGCCAAGGAGGGCAGTGTCAGTTCAACCCACCAGGCTGGAGGCAGGGCCAGATGCCTCCTCTCCCCGATCAACAGCAGGCTATGACAATAGCCCTGGGGAGGAGGAGAGGTTAGAGGAGAAGACATGAAGGCAGGGTGGAGCAGCCTTACTGCGATTTCCATCAAGAGGAGGGCTACGCCACAGCCATGTGCCCAGAGTTCCTGGAGTTGTGGGTACCCAGGGAGCAGCAGCAACCTCGTCAGGAGGTGCAGATTGAAGAGGTCCTACCCGGAGGGGAGAACATGTGCGAGGATAGGGCTGATGTAGGAGGCGATGAGGGATCAGTGTGATCCACAAGAGGGGATGGGGTGGGGGTGGGGAGTTGAGGCCACCCGCACGGCGAGCCTCCATACCATATACTGTAGGACAGTTTCTTTGACATCTCTAACTCCACCACCAGATGAGAAGATTACCTTCACAAGGAAGGACATGCCGGATCATGAGGATCCATTTTCGGACGCGCTGGTGATCCAGACCGCGGTCAAAAATTTTACCGTCTCTCGGATCCTCATTGATAATGGGAGTTCGGTCAACATCATCTTCAAGAAGGTGTGTGGCGCGATGAAGGTGGAGGCCGAGAGGGTGTTGGCCTCAGATGGGCCTCTGTTTAGATTTTCTGTAGAAAGGAAGGAGGTGGAAGGAGGAGTGGGACTCCATGTTACAATAGGGGGACAGTATAGAAACTGTAGGTTCATCATTGTGGATGCTCCTAACAGTTACAACGCAATCTTTGGATGGCCCCTCATCAGTGCCTTCCACTGTGCACCCTCTTCCCTCCGGCAGTGCCTGAAGTTCAACAATGAAGGCCTTCAAGTCTGGGTCCGTGGAGACCCCAAGGTGGCAAGGGAGTGCTATATCACGGTTGTCAACACCATCTCCTGGTAGGAGGGAGCCAAGGATATGGAGAGGAGGATGGAGGAAGTGTCTAGGCTAGAGGCTGGAGCGGGAGCAGAGGAGATGGAGATGGAGGAGGAAGAGATCTACGCCTAGGTGGGGGCGGAAGAAGTTCCGAGTGAGAAGACCGAGGTGATGATGTAGAGGAAGCCGAGGAGGAGGTGGCTCTAGTCCTAGATGAGAGGGCTGCGGACGAGTGGGAGGAGAAGTCTTGGCTGGAGGAAGCGGAAGAGGTGGTGGAGATGAAGTTTCTCACCCGGGAAGGCAGTGTGGAGAAGGTGCGGATCAGAGGGGTGCTGAGTCCAGAGGACTAGGGGAGGATGCTGGAGTGCATCCGGAAGAACATGGATGTCTTCGCATGGAGCGCAGTGGACATGCCAGGGATCGATACGGATGTTGCCTGCCATCGTCTCAACCTGGATCCCGAGGCTCTCCCCATCCGATAGAAGAAGAGGTCTACCGTGGACAAGCTGGTCGAGCCCATCAGAAAGGAGGTGGGTAAGCTCCTCAAGGCCGGATTTGTTTCAGAGATCCAGTATCCAAGTTGGCTCTCTAATGTTGTAATGGTTAAAAAAGGAGACGGCCGATGGAGGATGTGTGTAGATTTTCTCTTTTGAATAAATCATGTCCTAAGGATTGTTACCCCTTGCCTCGAATCAACAGGCTGGTTCACTAAGCCTTTAGTTTCTCTCTAATGAGTTTCTTAGATGCTTTTTCAGGTTATCATCAAATCAGGATGAACCCTCCCGACATAAAAGATGTCTCCTTCATCGCTGAGAATGGGTGCTACTACTATAAAATGATGTCTTTTGGGCTAAAAATGCAGGGGCAATGTATCAAAGGATGATGGACCGGGTCTTCCGGGAGCAGAAGGGGAGGAACCTGGAGGTGTACGTGTTTGGTATTGCATGCATAATAGCCCAGATTTGTGTGAAGTCACCCTTGAACTAAGATGAATTAAGTTTGTATTTGATGCTTTGTTTAGTTAAGTGTTTGCAGGACATAACTGCTAAGTGTAGACCAATGTCAGTCTACAATTAGTCTTCAAACACAGGACCATACAATATAATCCCTCATTGTGTGATCCATGGTGTTGACTCATGTGTAGCCTCTCTATTGGAACACACTTCTTCTCAAGCACTAAGGACAAGAGAAAACATGGATGCTTTTCTTATGAAGAAAACAAGTTTTTATGATTTTCAGAAAAAGTCCAAGTCTTTTTCTCGCGTACTAAGTTTGTACTCGATAAGGACTTAAGAATATTCTCGAGTAAGACTTGTCTTCATTTTGAGTGGCAGAAGTTGTTCTCGAGAAAGCTTCTTGCAGTTCTCGAGAAGGGCTTATGTACTTGAGTAATATATGACATTTCCTCTCGGGAAGTTTCTTTTCCAGTCTATATTTTTTCTAAGTCTTTTTCTCGAGAAGAATAAAATTATTCTTGAGAAGACTATCTTTTGTTCTCAAGATACAGAAGAATTTTCTCGAGATCATAAGTACCTTTCTCGAGAGCCAGACTCTTGTACTCGAGATGTTTATCTGTTCTCGAGTGACAGTATAATTCTTCTCGAGAACAACAGGTTATTTTTCTCGAGTGCTTCCTTCATTCTCTAGACTGTAGTTTTCCACCTCCACATACTTTTTCTAAGTATTTTTCTCGAGATCCTCTTGCTATTCTCGAGAGCCAGTAAGTTTGTTCTCGAGTACTTTACTTCTTCTCTAGTACACCCGTACTATTTTTTCTGAAATATTCTAAGTCTAGACATACGTCAATTTCAAATGATATTAGCGCGTGATTGGTCCACGTGGATGTCATTAATGATGATTATGACCATTAGGATTGTCCTATAAAAGGTCTTGTCATTTTCATCTAACCCTAACAACAAGAATTAGTAAGAAAAAATTACTGCCGCCGAAAAGAATTTTCCAAGTTTTCTAAATCTGATTTTTCCTTTTTCCAAATCGAAACCCGCCGATCTTCTTCTTCATCGCAAGAGGCTTTCAATGCAGATCGATTCAGTCAAGTTGATTCATAGATCAAGATTTCTTCTCCAACAACAGATCTTCTGCTTGATCGTGTGAGTCTAGAGATTTCAGATCAAAGATTTTGCCATTTCTTCTTCAAATTTTCTGACAGAGCTGCATAGTCCAAAGAAAGAAGAAAGGCAGAAGGATTTCAGATCTGAGATATAAATCACTATTTGTATTTATTATTTCGTTCTATTCTTGTAGGGGATCTTTATCCGAGTTGTAGGAGTTGTTTTCTCTGAGTTATTGTAGGAAGTTTTACCTTCCGAGTGTAGATCTAGTTTTCGGGATCGAGTTGTAGGAACGTTGTTCCGAGGTGCATGATTGTTTTTCAATCCGAGACTAGTGGAGTAGCCGAGTCTAGTGCTTTGCTAGATCGGTGAGTGGAAAGTGGATGTACCCAAGGATGAGGAACCACTATAATTCCTGGTGCATTGTGATTGTGTGATTGCTTGGTTAATTCTATCGCATAGTTCGTTAAATTTTTTTTCCGCAAATAGACGCACTAATCACCTATTCACCCCCCTCTAGGTGATTTAGGTAAGACAACTTAAAATTTTTTAGTACGTAGTATGATCCCATGATCAAGAGTCGGGATGTGGACTCTCACCTCCGGGACCTGGAGGAGGCCTTCAGTACCCTACAGAAGTATAAGATGAAGCAGAACCCCTTTAAGTGTGTCTTCGTGGCCAGCAGGGGAAAATTCCTAAGTCATCTCCTTACTCCCGTGCTGGTGGAACCCAATCCTGACAAGGTGAGGGCGATCATGAATTGGGGTCACCACGGAATGCTGGTGGGCCAAAACCCGAACAGGCAAGCGTACCTGTCGAATCGTATACCAAGGTCGTATTTAAACACGGGGTTGTCAGTACTTCTACTCACGCTCTAACTACTATCCTACCGAAGACTATTGGTATTTTGAGAATTTTTTTTAAAAGTAAAATGAACGATAAATTGCGAGACGAAAACTTATATAAAAAAGGCTAGCATTCGATCATTGATTCGCCATGAAATGAAACGAGAAAATAAAAGGGCATAGTTTTAAATTTGCAAATCCAACTCGGCCGTGACGGATCCGAAAATGAGACAAAATCTCGCTAGAGCATTAGGTCTCCTAACTTATAGACTCTTTGATCGAAATCTCTTTACAAACCAAAGAAGCCTAAATTGCATTATCGAGATGATCGCACTATTGGATTTGACTCCAATCCGGAGGATTTACGTCGTCCTATCTCTAGGGTTGCGTTCAACTCCTTCCTTCTTTGAGTGATCTTCAATCCACGGGCCTCTCGGCTACTCGAATATGAGATCATAAGCCTACTACCCGTATACCGGAAATATGGAGTCGACACAATAAATGTTCAAAGAAGGACCGAGTAGAATTACGCAAAAATAAAACTATGAAATAAAAATAATTCTCATTTCAAATCATGGATCCTCATGATCAAATGCTAAGAGGGAGTTAGCTATGCATATCGCAAAAGGAAACAACAAAATAAAGGGAAGATAATTTCATTGATACTAAAAAGAGGTACACAAAAAATATTAAAAGAATGACAAAATTTTACTAAGAAGAAAATTACACAAAAAACTAGAACAACAATGAAGAAAAACTTATACTAGAACTCTCTTGCTCACTTGCTCTCTTGCTCCAATCCCACCTCTCAATCTAACTACAAAGAAAAACTCTCTTTAAAGTATGGGTCTTGGTTCCCTTTATAGGAGAGGAAGGAAGCATCTAGAAGAAGGGGAGAATCAAGGGTGGCCGGCCATGTGATGAGAGAAATGCATGCATGGCAATGAATGAGGTGGAAGAATCCATGCATGATATAAATGAAGGAAGAGGGAGAAGGTACATTCATGCATATAAATTTAAAGGAAATAAAAAAAAGAAATAAACTAAATAAGGGGGAATGCATGAAATTAAATGAGCATGGAGAGAGAGATAAGAAGGGGGTGAATGAGGAATAAAGAGGGGGGAAAGAGAGGGGCCGACCAAGCATGAAAAAATGAATGCATGCATGCAATAAATGGAAGGGAGAGAGAGAGAGAAATTCATGTATGACATGAAAGGTGGCCGGCCATGGGTAGGCAAAAAGTTCATGCATGATGTATTTTAATGAGGAGGGGAGAGAGAGGGCATGAGGTGGATTAAATAAAGGAAAGAAAAAGAAATAAAAGAGGGAGAGAAAGAGGGTGGTCGGCCATGTAGAGGGAGAAAGTGGGCTGCTAGTGTGGGCTTCATGGCTCGGGTAGAGCTAGGATTGCATGTAGGGCTGCTCTTGAGGAGGGGCTGCATGGGGCTGCATGTATCTTTGAAGTGGGCTGCATTTTTGAAGTAGATGGGTGGCTGGGCTGCACCAAGGAGAGGGCCGGGCTGCATGCTTGAAGTGGGCTGCTTGCATGTTGGAAGTAGTGGGCTGCACATGCTTGGAATTTGAACAAGAGGGCTGCACAAGCTTGGACTTTGAACCTATAAATAGAACAAAACAAAACATTAGTTAATACAAATGAAACTAAATATTACAAACATAATATATCATACTATTAATTAATTATATTCATAACAAAACATAAGTAAACATAAGATATAAAACATATACTAAAACTATATATTTTTATATCAAAACATAACAAAATAAAATTGCAACATAACAAGCAAATAAAAGTATAATAAACTAGAATTATAATACCTAACACAAAAAGACTTAAGAAGAATAAAACAAAACATGCATAAAAATACATAAAACATATAATTAAACTAGGAATTTTGCATACTAACTACCTACCCAAAAATGATGACTAAAACAAGTCATCAAATGCCAAAGAGGTCCAACGGCTGACATGGAAGTTGTGGGGTTGAGCAGGTTCCTCTCTCAGGAAGAGAGAAGTGCTCCCCTCTCTTCAAAGCGCTGAGGGAAATCAAATATTCGAATGGTCCAAGGAATGCGATGAAGTGTTCCAAGCTTTGAAGAGGCAGCTGAGCCACGCCTCGCTGCTTTAGGGACCAAAGGAGGGGGGAAGATCTATCCCTGTAGCTTGAGGTTGGTCGAGGCCTTGAGCTCTGTCCTAGTCCGGAAAGAAGGAAGAAACAAATACCCATCTATTATGTGAGCAGGGTCTTGAGGAAGGCGGAGCTTCGATACTCGATTTTAGAGAAGTTGGATTTTGCCCTGGTTATCTCAGCTCGGAGGCTCAGACCCTACTTCCAGGCACACTCCATTCGAGTGGTGACTGACCATCCCCTCCGCAACATCTTTGAGGGGGTGGAGCATTCAGGAAGGTTGACAAAGTAGTCGGTGGAGCTAAGTGAATTTGAAATATCTTTGTTCCACGCCTCTCGATCAAGGCTCAAGCGATGACCAACTTCCTAACTAATTATGTGGTCGAGGTGGCGAAGGCCGAGCTCACTCGCCAATTAACTTGGAATGTGATGGTAGATGACACCTCGGGAAGAAATTCCTTGGGTTAGGAGTGATCCTGGATAGCCCTCAGGGAACAAAGATCGAGCAGACAGTGGTTGCTCAATCCCATTACCAACAACCAGGCAGAATATAAGGCTGTAATAAACAGAGCTTCGTCTGCAAGGGAGTTGGGGTGAATAATATGAAGTGCTCATGAATTCCATGGTGGTGGCCTTTCAGATCAACGAAGAGTTTGAGGCAAGGGAGCCTACTCTCTAATTGTACCTAGCCAAGGTAAAGGGAGTTATCGGCATGTTCCAAACATACTCCATTCGATACGTACCGTGGGAGGATAATAAGCAGGTAGATCAATTGGCCAAGCATGGACCCCGGGTAAGGGGAACCATCACCAACCTTTCCACCCCTCTATTGAAGAAGGAGAACTGATGGAGGTAGACCAGTGCTCTTTGTGGATAGACCACTTCGCTACCTTCTTATCCACTAGTGAGTTCCCGCGAAGGCCTGGACAAGAAGCGTTTCAAGCACAAGTCGGTATACTATCTTATGTGTGACGGGAAGTTGTATCGCAAGACCCTCTCCGGACTCCTAGTACGTTGTGTGGCCGAGGTGGAGGTCCAGAGGATCTTGGAAGAAGTTCATGCTGGGGAATGCGGGAGTCACTCGGGGAGCAGGATCTTGGAAGGGAGGAGAGTGAGGCTAGAGTACATTTGTCCAACCCTGGTTGGGATGCTGCCGAGTTTGCAAAGAAGTGTCCGAAGTGCCAACTGTTCGCCCCAATCTAGCTGCTACCTGCTCAAATACTAAGGAACATCACTGCACCCTAGCCCTTCGCCATTTGGGGAATGAACCTGGTACGGCCCTTCCCTGAGGCCAGTGGGCAAAGGAGGTTCTTATTGGTGATGATAGATTATTTTTTAAGTGGTTGGAGATGAAGGCGCTGCCAAGGTGACCTCCTAGGTGGTTTGGAATTTGTGTGTGTGTGGGGTGGGAGGTCATCTGCCGGCACGGGTTGCCCAGGCCATTGTCACAGACAATGGGCCGCAGTTCGTTGGCATCGAGTTTATTTACTTCTGTGGACAGATTGGATTGATCTCAGCTTCGCGTCGGTTCACCTTAGGAGCAACGGGCAGGTGGAGGCGGCGAATAAGATCATTGAGAACTTGCTAAAAAGAAGGTGAGAACTTGAAGGGGGGCTGGGTGGAGCAGCTCTCTTTGGTCCTGTGGGCCCTTTGAACTATTCCCAATACGACCATAAGAGAGACCCCATTCCAAGCTTTCCTATAGCTATGAGGCTGTGCTGTAAGGCCCCTAGCCGATCCAACGTGACAGCGTCACGGCTCCGCTCTAGGCGACCCACCGGGCTGCAGCCCAAGCACCCCCAACCCCTCTCCATCCACAGGCGGGTTGTTGGTGGCCACAGCCTCCCTTTGATGAGGTAAACTCGATAGTCAAGCCCGCACTACGGGACTTCCCAGGAGGTCACCCATCCCAGTACTACTCCAGCCCGAGCACGCTTAACTATGGAGTTCTTTCAACTCTCATCACCAATTGAGCTGCAGCTCAATTGGTGATGAGAGTAAAAGAACTCCATAGTTAAGCGTGCTCGGGCTGGAGTAGTACTGGGATGGGTGACCTCCTGGGAAGTCCCCGTAGTGCGGGCTTGACTATCGAGTTTAACCTCATCAAAGGGAGGCTGTGGACACAAACAACCCGCCTGTGGATGGAGAGGGGTTGGGGGTGCTTGGGCTGCAGCCCGGTAGGTCCGCCTAGAGCGGAGCCGCGTGACGCTGTCACGTTGGATCGGCTAGGGGCCTTACAATAAAAAGTGCACTTTTTATTGTAACGTCCCCTGGGCTGTCCGTGGATCAACACCACTAGGCCTCCGACGGACCGTTACCGGGCTGCAGCCCAAGCACCCCAACCCCTCTCCCTCCACAGGCGGGTTGTTGGTGGCCACAGCCTCCCTTTGATGAGCGTACTCGACAGTTAAGCCGGGCAGTACGGGGACTTCCCAGGAGGTCACCCATCCCAGTACTACTCTCGCCCCAGCACGCTTAACTATGGAGTTCCTTCACTTCTCATCACCAATTAGCTCAATTGGTGATGAGAGTTGAAAGAACTCCATAGTTAAGCGTGCTCGGGCTGGAGTAGTACTGGGATGGGTGACCTCCTGGAAGTCCCCGTAGTGCGGGCTTGACTATCGCGTTTACCTCATCAAAGGGAGGCTGTGGCCACCAACAACCCGCCTATGGAGGGAGAGGGGATGGGTGCTTGGGCTGCAGCCCGGTAACCGGAACTGGACCAAGTGGAAATTAGAGTACACGCTGGGCGCGGGGACGTTACAATAAAAGTGCACTTTTATTGTAACGCCCCTAGCCGATCCAACGTGACAGCGTCACGTCTCCGCTCTAGGCGACGCTACCGGGCTGCAGCCCAAGCACCCCAACCCCTCTCCCTCCACAGGCGGGTTGTTGGTGGTCCACAGCCACCCTTTGATGAGGTAAACTCGATAGTCAAGCCCGCACTACGGGGACTTCCCAGGAGGTCACCCATCCCAGTACTACTCCAGCCCGAGCACGCTTAACTATGGAGTATGAGCAGCTCAACTGGTGATGAGAGTTGAAAGAACTCCATAGTTAAGCGTGCTCGGGCTGGAGTAGTACTGGGATGGGTGACCTCCTGGGAAGTCCCCGTAGTGCGGGCTTGACTATCGAGTTTACCTCATCAAAGGGAGGCTGTGGCCACCAACAACCCGCCTGTGGAGGGAGAGGGGTTGGGGTGCTTGGGCTGCAGCCCGGTAGCGTCGCCTAGAGCGGAGCCGTGACGCTGTCACGTTGGATCGGCTAGGGGCGTTACATGTGCACCCAATAGAGTTGGAGGTTCGGACACCTCGGGTAGTCGAGGAGAAAGAAGGAAGAGAGGAGTGGAGAGCTGAGAATGAGGATGAGCTGCAACTCTCCTTGGACCTAGCAGAGGAATTCAGAGATGTGGCCGCTGTTAGGCAGGAAGAAATTAAGCGGCGGATGGACAAGTATTTAGATAAGCTTGTCAGGGTCAAGCAGTTCACGGAAGGGGACTTGGTCTTCAAGAAGGTAGATGCCACAGGAAGATCAGCAACCGTGGGGAAGCTCAACCCAAACTAGGAAGGTCCATACATTATCAAAGAGGTATTGTGGTCAGTGGTGTATCACCTTCAGAATGTGGAGGGCAAGACCCTCAGTCACACTTGGAGAGGTGATGACTTGAAGCATTTCTATCCATGAACAAAGCATGTAACATCCTCTTTTGTTAATATGAGATATCACGGCCTTTCAGATCTTTTTGCATTAGTTTGTGTGGCAGGTAATGTTCATGAAGTAGACCCCGAGAAGATCCCGCTGCCAAGCTCACACTAGTTGGCAGGGCTGGATGTCACTCGAGAGAGTCTAGCTAGACCACGAGAAGATCCCGCTACCAGGCTCTCACTAGCTGGCAGGGATGGATGTCACTCGAGAGAGTCTGCCCCAGACCCTGAGAATATCCCGCTGCTAGCCTCCTACTAGCTGGCAGGGCTGAATGTCACTCGAGAGAGTCTACCCAAACCTCAAGAAGATCCTGCTGCCAGGCTCCCACTAGCTGGCATGGCTGGATGTCACTCGAGAGAGTCTGCCCAGACCCTGAGAAGATCCCGCTACCAGTCTCCCACTATCTGGTAGGGCTGGATGTCACTCTAGAGAGTCTGACCCAGACCCAGAGAAGATCCCGTTGTCAGGCTCCCAATAGCTGGCAGGGCTGGATATCACTTGAGAGGGTCTACCCAGACCCCGAGAAGATCTCACTGTTAGGCTCCCTCTAGTTGGTAGGGTTTGATGTCACTCGAGAGCGTCTGCCCTAGACCCCGAGAAGATCCCAATGCCAGGCTCCCACTAGCTGGCAGGGCTAGATATCACTTGAGAGAGTCTACCCAGGCCCAGAGAAGATCCCTCTGCTAGGCTCCCACTAGCTGACAGGGTTGGATGTCACTCGAGAAAGTCTGCCCAGACCCCGAGAAGATCATGATGCCAGGATCCCACTAGCTAGCAGGGCAGGATATCACTCGAGAGGGTCTGCTTAATTCTCGAGCTTCTCCCACTGTCAGGCTCTCATCTAGCTGACAGGGCAGGGTTCCTCGGTGGACGTCGTTGATGCCTTGGAACCAAGTCCTGAGCTGCTCTTGCCAATCAATGAGGCTTGGAGCTTAGGGAATTTTAGGGGGGGGGAATACAAGGCTTCAAGGAGATCTCGCCATCAAGGATCTCGCCAATCGACAGGGAAGACACTCAAGGACAAATTTGGGGCGAGTACCAAGGCCAATGTAGTGGGTGCAAGTGAATGCGGGTGCCTGGGGGTGGATCTCGCAAGCCAAACGTTCTAAGCGGCCGTGAGCCCTAGGCGAGAACGGCGAGGCCTTATCCTAAAAAAACAATAAAACCTGAGGCAAATGTTATCAGCACACGCAAGCTAATATGGCGACAATGACTTGGGACCTAGTTCTAATGTATTGAATTGGCAAAGTCGATAGTGTGCAGGTTGGCGCGACAAAGGGCTGGTCCACGGTCTCGCGAGATGTCTTGACCATGTGCTACATAAGTAGAAATGCGAGACGAATGTGTTTTCGCATAACAGAACATTCAAAATTAAAGCAAGAAAAGAGAGAAATTTCATAACAAAATCTAATATTTTTCATTGATCACTTGCTACATATTGCAAAAAAGGGCAATGCCTGAAAAGGAAAAATACAAGGAAAATTGAGAAGGCGAGGGGTTCATGGCAATTGTTGGGAATATTGCCCTTCAATGTTCCCTAGGATTTGAAGAGGCATCACAAATCAGGCTAAGGGGCACAGTGTATTTGATGCTTGGTATAGTCTTTGTTTGCAGGACAGTCCTTGATTGGACAGGGGTACCCAAAAGAGTAAGCTGGCAAGTTAGATTTTTTATCTAAGGCAAAAGCGTCGAGAATAAGAGGTTGTCTCAGAATAACCCACTGGGACAAGAGTTTATCTCAGCACAACCACTAAGACAAGTGTTTATCTCAGCTGAGAAGAATAAAGCGCTAAGATAGCTGTGAATAAGAACCACTGAGACAAGAAAGCGCTGAGACAGTTAAGCAGAAGAACCGCTGAGAAAAAGTCAGTAGAATTTCACTCAACGCTTCTAATGAAGGGCCAAGTCAACGCACGCTGAGTGATTCAACATCACTCAACGCTTGATTGTTTCTGTAATTTTTATAAGTCCAAAAAGGGGTGACGTCAGCTGATGTCACCAGAAGTCAACAAGTCAAAGCATTTCAAAGCCGTTGTGGGGAAGCTACAGAAGTGCCTGAAGCTACTATTTGTCCTCTTCTGAGGAAGGTGGCACTCATCCTCCATGGCTGGGCCCACAATACTATTAAGATCCATTGAATCTCAAGGTCATATAAAAGGAAATATTTAACATGAAAACATTAACTTTTCTAGGGTTGCAAAAAGAGGCAGCTGGACATCATCGTCTTCTCCGACGAGCTTGAAAGAGCAGTCCAACAGAGAAAGCCCGAGGGCAGAAAAGATAGCTGAAGCTTATTCCACTTCAGCAGGATAGTTCTGTGCAGAACAAGATAGCTGATTCTTCTGATTCAGTAAGAGTGAAGATAACTGATTCTTCTGATTCAGCAAGAGTGGAGATAGCTGTTGAAGAGGACTCATTCCTTCAATAGCAGGTAGCTGAGAAAATCTGATCAGCAAAGAAGTTAGCTGTTGAAGAGGACTCTTTTCTTCAACAGCAAGTGGCCTGGACTGAAATCTGCTCAGTCCAGCAAGGTAGACTCAGAGATTAATCTCTGAGTCAGTTATTTAATCTTTTTTTTAAATTACCCTGTAGGATTCAGTGTTTACTGAATCTGAGTGTAGGCCTAAGTAATTAGGCTGAGTGCTAGATCTTTTTAGATCTGAGTAGTAGGAACACTTATTGTTCTGAGGTAGGTGATTGGTGAATCATTGAACTGTAGGATCCAAGTGTGGATCTGAGAGTAGGGCTGTCCTCCGAGCCTGAGTAGTAGGGCTTTGTGCCTGAGGTAGGTGACTGTAAAATCACTGAGTTATAAATGACAGTATTGTCACTGAGCTATAAGTGTTGGAGGAGACTGAGTGTAGGGCCTTCGTGCCTTAGGTAGGTGATTAATTAATCACTGAGGTGTAGGTGCCTAGAAGGGCATTGAGGTAGGTACCTGCTAGGTACTGAGTTGTAGGAGTGTTGCAGCACTCTGAGAGTAGGGTTAAGTGCCTGAAACTGTAGGGCTGAGAAGCATGAGCTATAGGCCTTTGTGTAAGGCTGAGGTAGGTGGCTTGAGGGTCACTGAGTGTAGGAGCACTGCAGAGCCCTGAGGTAGGAACCTGTTTGTTCTCAGGTAGGTGTCCTGAAAAGATAATGAGTGTAAGAACTTGCTGAAGTTCTGAGTGTAAGGTTGAGGGACTGAGGTGTAAGCTTTGAGGAGCATATTTAGAGGAGTGTCCTTGTCTAACAAGAGTTAGAAAGGTGGGAGGGACAGTGGATGTCCCCATAATTTGGGGAACCACTATAAATCTTTGTGTGCTTGTTTGCGTGTTTATGTTTCTTTTATTAATTGCAGGTATTAAGGACAAGCTCTAGATCACCCTAAGCTGAAAGTTAAAAGAAAGCAATAAGATAGTAAAAAGACTGAAAAAGATTTAAAGACCTATTCACCGCCCCTCTAGGTGACCAGCTAATCTTGAAATAAGAACTTTCAAGTGGTATCAGAGGGTGGTTACTCAAAAAGGACCTAACAGTCTGAGTAAGTCTCCAAGGTTAGCTAGAAGTTATTACATATGGGTTCAGGTATGAACTACAAGGAGTTGGGGGCCATGAAGCTTCCAATCTGCAGGAAGGAAGGATTTGGCCTTTGGAAGCAAAGGCTCAGATTGTTCATGGAAGCATCTGACCCTAGGATCTATATAGCAGTACAGGAAGGTCCTATTGTCCCCATAAAGGCCTCCACCATAGATCCAACTCTGAAAGTGCCCAAGACATATACTGAGATGGACAGAGATGAGGTAGTGTTGTCTACCATGGACAAGAGGGCACAAAATATAATAGCAGTGCCACTGATGACTCAACCTTCCAAAACCTAGTGCATTATAAGGCCTCCATGGAAATGTGGGACACTCTTGTGGTCTACATGGAGGGTTTTGAGGAAGTTAGAGATGATAGGAAGTTCATGCTCAACCAAGAGTATGAGGCCTTCAAGCAAAGCAAGTCTGAGAAAGTTGTTGACTGTTTTGAGAGGTTCTTTAGGATAGTTAATGAACTAAGAACCTATGGTAGGGTACTCAGCAACTATGAGCTGAATGACAAGTTCCTTAGATCTCTCACATAAGATTGTGACACCAAGATTTGTGCCATTAGGGAAATAGCTAAGCTGGCTGACACTCCTCCACCAACTCTGTTTGGGAAGCTGCTATCCTATGAGATGCAGCTGGCAGCTAGACAGAAGGAGGAAAAGTGCCTCCAATCCAAGACCAATGATAAGTCAATGGCCCTCAAGGCAGAAGCCCCAAGATGGAATAGAAGAAAGACTCCCTCTCCATCTAGGAGGGAAGCTGAGTCCAGCTCAGAAAGGTCTGGGTCAAGTACCTGATAACTCTAATTATATTGTTATTTTTATATAGATTTTATTTAATAAATAATAAGATTATAATTATATTTTAGTAATTATGTTTTTAATCCCTTTCTTTTTCAATTTTCAGGTTAATCTGGGCTGCTAAGAACAATTTGGAGCTGACAGGATTGATAAGGAGAAAATCTGGAGAAAAGCTAAATTTTTCCCAAGTACACACCCCTGTCATGGGCGTGACAGTGGGGCGTGACCATAGTCACGGGCCGTGACCTTCAGGTGCTGACCCACCGCCATTCCACGTCAATTAAAATTACACGCCCCCATGTCGCGGGCGTGACATGTGCATGACCAACCTACACGGGGCGTGCCGCCAGCAAGAGCTCCAGTACACAACGCCACGCCAGTTTTGGGTTACACGCCATGGACACGGCTGTGACTAATTAGTCATGGGCGTGAACCAAAGCATGACACCCCGACATTACTCGGTCATCAATCAGTAGTTTCCGTTGTAGAGCGTTTAAGCCTACACGCCCTAGGTCACGGGCGTGAACTAGGGGCGTGACACTTCAGCAACTTCCAAAGATATTTCACGCCATTTCAACTTCCCGCCGTTTCCAGTAACAGATTTGACACACCCTAGGTCACGGGCGTGACCCGCAGCACGAAGAATTTTGGTGGGTTTCTCCCAACGTTCCCGGGCTTTTAAGACGACGGTTTCAAGACTTACACGCCCTAGGTCACGTGAGTGACCTAAGGGCGTGACCTTCCAGAAAAATTGCTATAAATTCCAGATCGAGGGGATCTAAGGGGGGCATCTAGGATTTATCTAGGAGTATATTGTTAGCCAATTTCAGTAATTTTCTTGCACTTCTTTATGTAATTTCAATTTCATAGATTAGTTTTGCTTTTCTTTATTTCAATTCAAGTACTTTTTCTATCATGATCTTGTCCTTCTTTTATTTTAGTTACTTCATCATGTTAAGTAGCTAAAATTTATTTAGCACTTGATCATGATGAACTTTGGAATCAAATAAACTTTATTTTTCTCAAAATTGTCAAGCTCTCTATTTTTGCTTGCTTTCGATTTATCTTTGATTTATTTTGTGTCGAATTCATATTTTGCGGATATGTTCTTCGATCCTAGATCTGTATCTTAAGTGACTGAGAGGTTGTGGATACGAGTAGATCGCTCAAAGATAAAAGGAGTTTCATGCACTCCTCGAGAGTGGATGACATAAATCCACCAGATTAGAGTCAAAGCCAATAGTGGGTTTCACCGCTTAAATCAAGCCTAGGGGGATCGACTGGCCGAGAGGTCTTAATCAATCAACCTAAGGTGAGTCAAAAGCATGAGCTCGAGAGAGGCGCTTTTGTGTTTTAGGAACCTCCACGATCGAGTGAGTAATTTAAGAGTCTTGCGTATTTTATTTTAATGAAGGTTTATTTTAATCAAAAGGGATTCTAAATCAAGTGTTAATTTTCATTTCGTAGAAATTTTTCTTTCAGTTTAATGATTAAATATTTTTAATATTCGATAAGATAATATAAACTCGTGTGAGTAAAAGTACTCAACAGAGCAGGAAGAATACGACACTTAATATGAAAGTGCAGGTTAGATATGAAATACTCTAGAGCGGGGGTGAATAGAGTATTGTGCTCACTACAAACGTTTTACAACTTTTGTTGTAATCCTAAGTGAACAAGTCAGTAAATAAAATAAAATAAGCACAACAACCTAAACAATCACAGATCACAGCCAACACAAAAGAAAAGGGGCAACCAGACGACACAAGAAATTTATAGTGGTTCCCCAACCTGGGTACATCCACTCTTCTACCACCCTGGTAGGAATCCACTCAGGTTTTTGATCAGGTGCCTGACACCAATGAGCTTTTGTTCAGGTGCTCAAAAACAAAAACCTCATGTCTTTTGGTAGGATACTTGCAACCAGGAATAATTTTGAAGGGAATTAAAGCCCTGTACAGGAGTTGGAAAAGAGGTGATGGTGTCTTCTCTTTCTCAATAACAACTGAGAAGACTTGTGGATTGATTTTAGCATATTGCTCCCCCTGAGATCTTGAATGGATCAGGAATTCTGGAGCACTGCTTCAGGGTGACAGGTCTTCAAAACTTAAGTGCCTGGACCAGAGATTGCTTCAGGAACTTCTTTGACAGATAGAGTTTTGTTATCCTTCTGAAGTTGTCCTGTAGAGTTGAAGGAAGAAGACTCTTGATGGTAATTGAATGTTCTTCTTCTTCTTCTTGAAGATGTTCTCTGGCCTGGGTTGATTGCAGAAAAGAACTTTTGATTGTAGGAAGATTGTTCTTCTATGCAATGTCTGTCTGTGTCTATATTGCTTATTGTATCTCTTACTGATTAATCCTTTTCGTTTCTGACTTTAGACTGACTGAGAAACATTCGAAATTTGAATGTTGAGCAGTAATTGCAGTCGGCCTGGGAAGGAAGCGGCGATCAATGATTTCCCTAACTGTCCCATGAAAAAATGGCATGTAATAATCCAAGATTAATGCACGTTCTAACGGTAACATTCCGAGAAGATCTGGCATTAATTACTCAAGAATCATCGCCAAGAAAAGGGACGGGAAAACTGGAGAAGACCTAGTCTGGAATCGTTGAATGAAGAACAGGAATCATCGAGCTGAGTTCACAGTTCGTCGAGCTGAGTTGCTGAGTTCATCGACTAGACAAAGGAAAATAGTCTTCAAGTCAATGCTGCTACAATCTTCGTCGAACTGACAATCTTCATTCGTCGACCAGAGATCCAAAGTTTGTCGAATAGATACTCATCACTGTCAAACTTTATTCGTCGAACAGAGATCCAAATTTGTCGACCGAAGAATGATTGTGGAATCAGAATGTGAGAAGTCTCTGACTGAGAAGGATTCAAATCGTTGACCTCAAATCGTTGAGCAGAGAACAGTTCTGGACTTAGTCAAAATATTCTGCATCTTCTGATATTCAGTGTCGACATAAGCTGGCGTCGACTGATATCCTGTGTGCCGACATAGGTTGTCTGGTGTCGACACATGCCCTAAGTGTCAACACAAATCCTCTGAATTCAGAATTCGTCGAGTAGAGTACTGCATTCGTCGACCTGAAATGTTGACTTCGTCGACCTGAGAAGCTGTGAACTTGAGGTCTAAGTCCGTCGAGCTTAGATTCTAGTTCGTCGACCAAAACCTGAAGTTGGACTTAGAAAAATTCTGGAGTTATCCTGACTTTAACATGTTGAAGTATCTCAGTCTTCGTCGAACAAATAACAAAGATCGTCGAGCTCAGTACAGAGAAACACCTCAAGATCATCAAGCTCAGAACACCTTTCGTCGAACTGAGTTCGACGAACATCGAACTCATTTTACTTGGTCTTGAAAACTTCTAAGTCTGGAGTCTCTGATGGTCTTGTTGATAGCTGGTCCATCTGAAGTTGACTCTAAGGACTTGGCCTAGACTCTAGGACATAAATTTGACCCTGGCTATACATGATGGGTCACATCCTAAGCTAGTGAACCTAGCCCAAATCAACTAGTGATCCAACAATCTCCCCCTATTTGGGTGAGGTCACTAAGAGACTCAAAATATAAACAAACAGACAAACAAAGAAAGAAAATAAATATATCTGGCAGAGAATTACTAAGACATGCAGCAGATATATGTATACATGGCTTTGTTTAAACAAATAGCATAGTTTGAAAACAAATGCAGAAAGAAAATGAAATAAAATAAAGATTACTTCTTCTTTTTCTGCATAGACTTGTCTTCTGTTGTCTTCTCTCCTGGATTTTTGAAGATAATTTCTCTGTTTGGATCAACAGCATGTGCCTGAGTCATGGTCATGTCAGCTGCCCCAATGATCTTCAGTGATGTAGCTCTGGGGACAACTGCTTCAGGATGGAGCTTCATATAATCATCAACATTGAAAAGTTTGTTGCCCTTGTCAAACCTTTTCAGTTCTTCCTTTCTGTACTTAGACATGGTTGAGTAACCTAAAATGTCTTTTCCTTCAGCTTTGACTTTATTGATCAATGATAGGCCAATTAATTCCTGGTATCTAGCCATTTTTGTAGTATTGGCTGTTTCAGGATCTTCAAATGGAATAGGAGGAGAGTAAGATCTTTTGGGACTGTCAGCTTTCTACTCTTCAGATATATGTTGATGCTGCTGATGCTGTTGTTGTTGATCTCCTGAGGATGGTTGCCTCTGCTGGCTGCTTCCAGAGGATCTCCCTGAATGTCTCTGATAGGTTTGCATGGGGAAGATCTTTGAGAGCTAGAGCCAATGGCACCGGCTGCTGGAGGAAGAGGAGGTGGATCTTTTCTATATCTGTGAACTGGAGGAGGAGAATATCTCCTACTTCTTTTCCTTTCCTTCTGCTGGTTCTTAGATAACCACATCCATGCAGGCATTCCCTTATAAGGTGTAACATTATGCAAAATGTAATAAGGGGTGTCAGCAGTTGGTTTAGGCTTAGGAGCTGGAGGAGGAGGCGCCTTCCTTTTCTTTGACAGCATTTTCTTTTTCTTCTTAGAGGCTTCTTCATCTGAATCATCATCATCATCATCAGCTTCATCATCTTCAGTATCAGAACCCTGAGGGTTATCATATAAAGCATCCAATGCTTTTAAAGCTTTATCATCAATAACAGCTTTTGCTGTAGTAGGGGTAGAAGTTGAAGGAACTGAAGTTTCAGCAACAGGTGAGGAGGAGACTATACATGAATCAGGAATAATGGGGACAGAGCTTTCAACTGCTGCCTTATTTTCCTCTTCAATATCAGCCAGGAATAGCTCATCCAAATCAGGCATAGGAGAGTGATCCATAACAAAACTTGCGGCTGAGATGGCTTCTGGAATAACTTCTGGACTAGCTGCAGAGATTGAAGCTAAAGCTGGGATAGCAAAACTGTCACAGAGTTGCTTAGCAACTGCTGGACTAGCTGGAGATGCATAGGGAACAATAGCCAACTGTGGCTTAGTAAAGTCTGCTGGAAGAGACTGCATATGTACAGTATCAAAATGTTGCAGTAATTCTTGTAGATTAACTGTGGGATTGAGAATAAAATCACCACAGTTTCAGCAGTATCCATGTCAGCAATATCCATATCAGTATTAATAAAATTAATCAAATCAATTAATTCTGTATCTGTGAAATCTGGAAAAACTTCTGAAGCTGTATCTGCTGGGGAATCTGTATCTGAAGCTTGAGCTGCTGCTTCATCATCAGGCATCTCCCCCTGCCTGGGTTCAGTGGGTACTGAGGCCAGGCCTTGGATTGAGGAGGGGGCTGCAGAAAGGGCAGAAATTTGAGCAGATAAAGAATTAATAAAATTCGCAAGAGGTGTAATGGCCTTTGTGATAAGGGTTTTGATGAGGGGAGTGAGAATGGTGAGAATAGAGGATATGGTAGTTGAATCAAAGGGGGAAGGGGAAGAGGATGTTGCATTATGTGTGGAGGAGGGAGCAACTAAGGATGGAATGGAGGGTGGAATAGCAGATATGTGATGAGTGGATGGTGAGGAAGATGGAATTGTGGCATCTGGCATGGCAATGCCCGAGGGTAGGGTGAAAGATTGAATGGAGGACAAATGAGGGGGAAGTGGAGACTGGGGAGGTGTAAGGATATGTGTGTCATGAGGTGAAGCTGGAGGTGTTGGTTGTTGATTAGCTTGCAGAGGTGAAGATGGAATGTTGGTGATGTCTAGTGGTGGAGATGGAGGAGGACTAGGCACATGAGGAAGCTTCTTTGCTGGAAGGGTTGCTGGAAGAGATGGTGGAGGGGGACGGATCTCCTCAGTAGGTGTAGGAGTGGCTTTAACAGCCCTGGTGCCTTTTGAAGCAGGGATGGAAGAGGAGGAAGTCTTGGATGGCTTGGAGATCGTCCTCTCCCATCTGCCAAACAACGCAGGTGAGGAGCTTGCTGGCATTGATGGATATGGTCGGGGAGACCATGAATTCACCAGCCTTTTCCTTGAGGAAGATCCCCAGGAATCTTCCAAAGCAAACCTCTTTCTTGCTGTTCTTCTTCTTGATCAATTCAAATAAGATCTTTCTCCAATCAACAGGATGCTTATTGACCACCGCACACATGACAAGAAATAGATGTCTGGTTATGTAGTCGTGTGCGGTGTGCTTGCCCATCAGTACTTTTCCCATGATATCCGCCAAGAACTGTAGGCGGCAGACAATTGTTTCTTTAACAACTTGTTAGGATTGCTTCCAGAAAACCCCATCAACTTCAGCATCGAACTGTATTCTTCAGAATCCATATCCATGTCATCTTCTCCATTTACCAACCCAAAAATTTCAGAAAGAATGGCGGGAGACAAAGAAACAGCATTACTCCTGATATTCCCTATCAAGACATCTTCCTCAGAAACATAAGAAGTGTATACTCATTCTCGAATTTCAGTTGCATGCAGTTTAATTCTTCGGGTCATGAAATCCTTGAGACCAAGTTCTTCTAGTAGTTCCAGAATGTAGAGAAATATTGGGTCAGAGTGTTGGAATGAATCAAAATCCATGTCAAAACCGGTGTCAAATTTCATGGCAGCCAAGGTGCTCGCTGGAATCACCATTGATGACCTGCAAGAAAGACAGAGAAAACGGCGATCAAGAGCAAGGGAACTGAAAGCTCATACATTACTTTCCAAGCAACGTAAAAAGATCGTTTTCCTACTTATAATATAAATATAGAGTCTTGCATGACATAGGCTGACCTCGGGGGTCACTTATGCACTCTCATAGGATGTCAAATATAAATAAAGTATTTTCCGCTGCATATAAATATAGTTTTTAAACTGTGGACTAGACGATCCACTGAGCCGAAGGATACGGCCTCTAAATTATATCTGATTTTCTAATCATTGAACTTATGACATTTTCATAGTCTAGTTAGATGGTGTTCGCCTGAGCGTCGACATTTATCCCCTGCTCGACGTGGCATCACGACGCGTGTTTTCTCATACTCTGAAACTTCTTAAATTCGGAGAAAATGCGGGTTGTGACAGATATTGCACTTATGTTGTCACATAGTAGAGTTGAATTATTTAAGTTGAACCCATAGTCCAGGAGTTGGTTTTGAATCCACAGCATCTGGGAACAGCAACTTCCAGTTGCTATATATTCTGCTTCAGCAGTTGATGTAGACACAGATGACTGTTTCTTGCAGAACCAAGACACTAATCTCATACCAAGGAACTGGCATGTCCATGAGGTACCTTTTCTGTCTACTCTACATCCAGCAAAGTCAGCATCTGAGTATCCAGTTAACTCAAATTCTGACTCAGTAGGTTACGAGAGTCCTAGACTATGACAACTCTTTATATATCTCAAAATTCTTTTTAAGAAAACTAGGTGAGATTCTTTAGGGTTCACTTGGAACCTAGCACAAAGACATGTAGCAAACATTATGTCAGGTCTGCTTGCTGTAAGATATAGTAGGGACCCAACAATGCCGCTATATAATTTCTGATCAACAGGTTTCCCATGTTCATCAGAATCTATTACATCATTAGTGACCATGGGTGTTTTCTTTGCTGAGGCATCAGCCATTCCAAACTTTTTAATAATCTCCTTAGCATACTTAGCCTGGGATATAAAGATGCCATCAGGTAGCTACTTCACTTGGAGACCAAGGAAGTAGGAGAACTCACCCATGCTGCACATTTCAAACTTTGAATGCATGAGGTCAGAAAACCTCTTGCATAGTTTGGAATCTGTAGACCCAAATATAATGACATCTACATAAATTTGTACCAACAAAATTTGATCCTTATGGTGCCTAGTGAATAATGTTCTATCTACAATGCCTCTAGTAAATTTATGCTCTATCAGGAAGCTAGCTAAGGTCTCATACCAAACTCTTGGAGCTTGCTTTAAACAATAAAGAGCTTTATGCAATCTAAAGACATATGAAGGATGTGTTGGAGAGATAAAACCTGGAGGTTGTTCAACATAAACCTCTTCTTTAAGTACTCCATTCAGAAACACACTCTTGACATCCATCTGATAGAATTTAAACTTCTTGTATGCAGCATAAGCAAGGAAAATCGTGATTGCTTCTAACCTTGCAACTGGTGCAAAGTTTAGTCATAGTCTATTCCTTCTTCTTGCTTATAACCTTGAGCAACAAGACTAGCCTTGTTTATCATAATTACACCTTGGGCATCTAGCTTGTTTCTATATACCCATTTAGTCCCAATGATTGGGTAGTCTTTGGGTCTTGGAACTAAATCCCAAACTCTGCATCTCTCAAATTAATTGAGTTCCTCTTGCATTGTAATGATCTAGTCCGGATCTTGCTCAACAGCATTTATGGATTGAGGCTCAACTTGAGAGAGGAAACAGGCATGCATCACATCTTGGTTGAGTTGATGCCTTGTCTGTACACCTACTGACATGTCCCCAATCACTTGAGATCTAGGGTGATCCCTTAGTGTGACAAGATCAGTGGGTGGAGTTGGTTCAACAACAACATGTGGAGTTAATTCCTCTTGTGGAATAATGTTTGCTGTTGAATGAAGTTAAACCTCTTCCAAAAGGTTTTCTTCACTGTCTTCATCAGCTTGTGGATGAGGAGGTGACATAACCTCTTGTGGAAGGTTTAACTCACCCAATTTCTCACACAAGTGAGGTACCTACAAAATATCTGAGGTAGAAGAGTCCTTCTCCTTATAGTTCATGTTAGCTTCATCAAAACAAAGATGTAAAGATTCTTCTATTTTAAGGGATGATTTATTGAAAACCCTATAAGCTTTGCAAACTTGAGAATATCCCAGAAACATTCCCTTTGTAGCTTTAGCTTCAAAGTTTTTAATGTGTTTCTTGTTATTTTTATGAATGAAACACCAACACCCTAAAATTCTAAAGTAATCAATTTTAGGTTGCTTCCCTTTGAGTAATTCATAGGGGATCTTGCCCTTAATTTTTGGTGATCTGTTGATTGGTGAGTTGTAGGGCACTTGTGCCTGAGCTATAAGTCTTGGAGGAGACTGAGAGATCCTGAGGGATCTGAGGTGTAAGCTCTTTGAGTTGAATTTTGGAGAAGTGTCTTGTTTAATTGAAAGTTAGAAAGGTGGGAGGAGAGTGTATGTACCCATAATCTGGGGAACCACTATAAATTTCTGTGTTTTTGCTTTTCTATGTTGTTTTCCTTTTGCAGGTTCTTGAAAGCTAATAACTGCCAACACACTAAGTAACTAAAGAAAAAACAAACAGAAAGTCATAAGACATCAACAAACCTATTCACCACCCTCTAGGTTGCAAGCTACTGTGAAATAAAAGACTTTTAAGGGTTTTCAACACTTATGATCTGAATGACAAGTTTCTCAGGTCTCAAACTAGAGACTAAGATACTAAGATCTGTGCCGTCAGGGAGGTGGCAAAGCTTGCTGACACTCCACGAGCAACATTGTTCGAGAAGATGCTGTCCTATGAAATGCAGCTGACTGCCAGGAAGGAGGAGGAGAAAAATTATAAGTCTCAGGCCAAAGAAAAGTCTGTGGCCTTCATAGCTGAAGCCTCAAGGAGGAGTAGAAGGAAGACTCCTTCTCCACCAAGGAGGGATGCTGAGTCTGACTTAGAAAGGTCAGAGACAAGCACATCAGATTGCCACATGTTTGATGAGGACTTTGCTGCCTTCTCCAGGCAGTTCCAAAAGTTGATGAGGAAGAAGCATTGGAAGTGCAGACCTTCCTCCACCTGACATCACGGGAAGAAATCCACCAAGGAGGATAGGTATTATTCTAAACCTAGTAAATAGATTTTTACTAATGTTATCTGTTATTGCTGCAGCAAGCCAAGGCATGTGGTAGCCGCCTGCTCAGTGAAGAGAAGAGAGGATGGTGAGAAGAGGCACCACCATCACCACAAGGGCAAGAAGGAAAAGTCCTTTGTAGCTAAAAAGTAGAAAGGCTGGTATAACTCTTCCTCTTCAGTTTCAGACGATGAAGAAGAGGAAGCCTACATAGGGCAATTCTCTGTTACAGAAGAAACTCATGAAGATTATCCTGCCGCCAAGATAGAAATTAGGGCCCCTCTATCACATCTAGATAATGTTTTAGAGGTGGATAAAGATAAAAAAGAAGACAATTGTTTTTATGGACTAATGGCCATGATAGATGAGGACTCTAGCTAGGATCAGCCTGATCCAGTCAAGGTACATTCTCAGTCAAATCACTCCGCTGAAACTGGTTATGAAACCAGTCCCGAGTCAGAGGCATCTCCATCCTGTGATGAAGATGGGTCTGAATCAGAAGAAGATGTCAATTCTATTATTGACAAGTATGATGTCTTGTTGAATTCCTTCAAGAAAAGCAAGTTGTTGGCTAAGAAGCAAACTATGGAGATTTCTTCTCTTCAGCTTGCTGCTTCCCAACATGCAGACTTAGCTTCCCTACTGGATCTGAAAATGAGGGAAATCAGTGAATTAGAGACTATTTCCATCATCCAGTTAGGCACCAAAGAGTACCAAGAAAACTGAATTAGGGACCTGGAAGTATTGCTCAAGAGGGAGAAAAGGATAATGGCTGGCTACTCCAACCCCAGTTCAGTACTGCCCTTGATAGATTCCTTCTTCTCCCAAAAGGGAAAGAAGGGGTTGGGATTCAAGGGACCTACAAGTGTTGCCAATCCCAAAGGAAATGGCAAAGCACCAGTATAGCCACTAACATTCAAGACTTATGTTCCATTTAAGAGAGTGATGCTACCTTCAAACAGGTATGACCAAGAAAGCATCTATGGTCACTGGATGAATGGTAGGTCCACCAAAGGGAACAAAGATGTTCACCACTATGGTGGAAGATATAACATGGGTATAAGTGCCTTCAAGGCTCCCCATGAGGAAATCCAAATGGCCCATCATAAACTATTTGTGTTTGGTGCACCAGTCCCTACACTCAAGAACAAGGCAGCTACTTGTTCTCAGGATCTCCCTACCCAAAATCAGACTAGGGGCGAGTCTGTCAGCAAACCAGACTTGGGCATATCTGAGGCCATTACTAGTATGTTTTATTGAAAGAAGATTACTTATGGTAGGGCTCACGATATTCCTAATACTTCTGCTGTCAGACACCCCAAGTCAGACAGTGGCCGGAAGATACAAGAATAAGACTGTTGCCATATCTTCTGGATTAAGAGCTGATGTCAACACAGCTACAAGACCAGCTTTAAAAAGAATGTACAATATCCATGAGTGCTGGTGCTGTGGCAAGGTGGGCCACTATGCTATTGATTGCTAGCACAATCCAAGTCCGCCTAGAGCAAGAGAGAGCTTACCTGTCAGAAGAACTGCAGGTAGGCAGGTTCATTATCAGACTAACTTGCACCTAGGACCCAATAAGAATTGGGGTCCTAAGGTTAATTGATTTATGTCTTGCAAGTTAGTCCAAGTGACCATACCACTATATGATACTTGGACAGTGGATTTTCCAGGCACGTGACTGGAACAAGGTGCTTGCTGATGGATAACTCTCTAGTAAAGAATGTACCCAAACATATATATGAAAGAAGCTTGCAAGTACCTGTGGAGAGGGCTTGCAAGTGTTTGCTAATCTCTCCAAGGAGAAGAGTTAGAAGCAAACATATATATGAAAGAAGCTTGCAAGTACTTGTGGAGAAGGCTTGCAAGTGTTCGCTAATCTCTACAAGGAGAAGAGTTAGAAGCAAACATGTATATGAAAAAAAGCTTGCAGGTACCTGTGCAGAAGGCTTGCAAGTGTTTGCTAATCTCTACAAGGAGAAGAGTTAGAAACAAACATATATATGAAAGAAGCTTGCAAGTACCTGTGGAGAAGGCTTGCAAGTGTTTGCTAATCTCTGCAAGGAGAAGAATTAGAAGCAAACATATATATGAAAGAAGCTTGCAAGTACCTGTGAAGAAGGCTTGCAAGTGTTTGCTAATCTCTACAAGGAGAAGAGTTAGAAGCAAACATGTATATGAAAGAAGCTTGCAGGTACTTGTGGAGAAGGCTTGCAAGTGTTAATTGTTGCTGAGATAAGGTCGATATGACCAAATAATAAGGAAAATGCCTGATGAACATTTTAACATGAAGCCCAGATCAATAATTTGAGCGTTAACTGTTGATATGACTGGATGGGCATGATCAGATTAGCAGAGAAGGAACTTGACGAATTCTGCCAATCTTAACTAGATTGCAATAGCAGGGCTTGATGATCGAGAGTAGGATTCCTTGATCAATGTTTGATACCATTAGATTTTGAATAAGAGTAATGAATAGCTCTGTGAATCTTCATCTGATAGCGCTTGAGCAAGCAATGTATATGAAATGAGAATAAGCAAAATGATTGCTGGAAATCCTTTTGGAAGGTGGGATCAACCTGTTCACTTGTGAAAGAAGGCAGTTGACAAAAAGAGGTCTATACTCGGAATGACTAAAGAAGGCTAAATGTTGCCACAGGTGTTCCTCGTGGGCCTTATACATCGCTTGCCTAAGAAAATCATCCCGAGTATAATCCTGCTCAAAGCAAGCTGGCCGCGCATCCTCCAGGAGGGTACAAAAGAGAAAAGCAAGGGAAAAATCCTGAGAAGGATCGCTAGATGCACTGCTCTCTTGCCTTGGGCACAAACATCACTGATCAATGAGACTAGTTGCGCCAAGTGGCCTATTGCTTGTCTGTGGATTGATCAGTGTAATTGTGGAAACCGCTAAGGCACGGATCGAGAGTACCAGAGAGTGTTCGGCCATCACAGTTGTGATATGATCAAAGAGACAAGGCTACGCTTGATCACCATTGCTTGTCAAGCAAAGATCACCGTAACTGTAATGTATCCTTTGCGAGGCGCAGCAGAGTTAACACATGGGGCTCCCCTAGCACACACTCTGTGTCAGATGCCGGCTAGGATCCAAAGTCTGAAGCCCAACGTCGTAGATTGAATGGCTCCCACTACATATATGGGTATACTCCCGCCATATGTGGTCGAAGCGGTTGTGCCAGAGAACAAACTACGGAGGGAGCATTCCAGACTTGGCGATATCTCATTGGTGTAGTGATCTCTTTGACAAAGAGAAAAGAGGAAGTAGAAGCATCACAAGAAGGGAACTGTGTCAGTATGAGATCCCAAATAAAAACTATGTTGAAAAGCAAGAATGAACACTGAGAAGTGTTTGGTAAAATGAAAATGTCTGAAAAGAGAAAGAGCAAGGGTTGAGATAACCCATCAAGGTTATGAGGAGCTTTAGAGGACTGTGAAGTCCATTGCTGGCTTAGAATAGCCTTGCAAACACACCCTCATCGTTGGCATCGAAGCATTCAACAGTGTTGTTAACAACGAGGAGAGGAGGCTCTTCAACTAGATTCACTCTTTTGGAGGAGCAAGGAACATCTGCAACTTCTTTGCCCTTTGAAGTTCATGGATCGGGGCGATCTTCTTTGGGAAGTAGGTCATGCATTTTGCCCTGCCGGAGCATCCTTTGAACAAGCTGGAGGAGTGCTCGGCAGTACTCGGTCAAGTGACCTGACTCTTTGTGGAATTCACAGTAAGGCTCTGCGTCTCTAGACCTTTGATCGGTTGGTTGATAGGGCTTCTTGTAGTTTTCCCTATCTTTCATGATCTGGCTTACTTCTTGCATGGACTCGTCGAGATCAGACTCATGCAAGTCATTGTCTTGCTGCTGATGAACTGTTGCTGCTTGCGAAGACGGATCTAGTGGTAGCAATGAATCTTGAGCTCGTTCACAGCTCGGGAAGGAGTATTGAAGGCGTTGAAACCTTCTCTCCTTTCTTGAATGAGATGGGAAATAATTGTGAGGAGACCTTGGAGGATGCTTATGAAAAGAATCTTTCTCTGATAAGAGCTTAGAGACGAAGCCTGGGTTGCTTTTTTCTCCTCGAATGTATGAGTTGGCTAGAGCAATCAACTTTTGGTATGTCCTTGGAGCACGGACATTGGCTTCAAACTTGAGAGGCCCTTCACGGAGACCGTGGATAAGAGCCACTCGGTACATTTCTTGATCAGCAATTTCGATGTCCAAAATCTCTCTTTGGAATCAATCAACAAACTGAGACCAAGTTTCATCGCTGCACTGCCTGATCTCAAAGTGGGCTTCAGGACCGCCCTTTCTTTTTGTGGAGGTAGAGAACCTGAGAAGAAACTCCCTTCGTAGATCAACGAAGGAAGTGATGGAGTGAGGATGGAGGCCATAGAACCAGTCCCTCACTTTCCCATCAATGGTATTGACAAGGAGCTTGCACTTAGTTGCATCTGAAAGAGTTTTGAGAGCAACGACTGACTCAAAAGCTTGAAGATGCTTTACTGGATCAGTTTCTCCGGTGTAGATCGGTAACCGGGGTTCTCTGAAGTTAGCTGGAGTTGGCTCATGAGGAACATTCTCTGTGAATGGTGAAGGTTCTTCTTGATCTCCGACAGCATAAGGAAAACATGGGGCATAAGCTGCAGCTGCAAAAGAAGAAGGAGGATAAAAAGGAAAAGTTGCTGCAGGAGGAATAAAGGCAGGAGCTGCAGGGTAAGGATGACTTCCCTGAAAGTTGAGAAATCTAGCAGAACTTCCCCGGGCTGCTTCCCGAAAGAAGTTTTGGCGGGCAGGAAATTCTTCATCTTGAGATCGTATAGGAGCTGCAGGACCTTGCGCGATGTTTGTTGTATAAGGAGGAGGATAGACTGGCGGACAAGATGGAGGATAAGCATGCTGATGACCCAAAGTTGGGGCTGGATTGATTGGAGCAGCGGAAGCAACTGGAGCTGTTGCTGGTTGAGAATCTAGTCACTGTGTGATTTCATCGAGCATTTGATTGATTGCTTGAAACTACTGATCATTCTCACAGCGCGTTTGCTAAAAGGCCTCCCAGAGAGGATCATCTCTAGGACATGGAGCAAAGTTCTCGGCTGATTGGTGATATGACATGGTTAACTGTCGCCGTTCACCGTCTGATCGGATCTGAAGGTCGCATGTTAACTGTTGATGCGTGGAAACAACAATGGGGCAGCTAATATGGAGGGGGTGTTCAGTCTTACAGGCTAGGAGAGGAAGAGGAGTGAAGGTTGCAGGGATAGAGGAGAAGAGGGAAGTTTCTGAGTGCTCAAGAGTGGAGCAAGCAGCTTGTCAAGGAGTTGTTGGGATAGAGGAGAGGGTGCTGAGAGCAGAGGAGAAGCTTGATCAACAGAGAAGGTTGATCAAGAGAGGGGGTGGTTGATCAGGAGCTGTTGAGCAGACGGTTAATATGACGGTTGTGCTTGCAGGTTAGTTGCCGAGAGAGCTGAGCTGACCTAGGATGAAGGGAAAGAGAAGGGGCTGCTAGCAGCGGTGACAGCAGACTTCGCCCGCCACGGCTTGAATGCCGCTGTTGCGACGAGCTTTCCTTTTATTAATAGCGAGAGCTACAACTTGCCAATACACCTTTACAACAAAGAAATAAAGGGCTACAAAAGGAACCTAGCGGCTAAGGGAGAAGAATGCCAGAGGAGGCCGCGCGGACTGAAGAGCAAAGATGACAGGCCGTGCGGTTAAGCAAAGAAAGCAGACCGCACGGACTGGAAATCCAGGTTAGCAGGCCGCGCGACTAAAGCCGCAGTGACGGGTGCAGTCTGATAATCGGAGTCCGCAGGAGGGCTGACTTGCTGGCTGGCTTCGAGCATGAGCACCTTGCCGATGACGAGACCTCCGGCGCAAACACAGCCCCCGCATCGTGTCCCCATATGAGAGGCATGGAGTGCTATTTATAGGCCCGAGGAGGTAACGGCTTGCGGTGACGTTACCCTCGGTGAGACGGTAACTTGAGCGAGATGGAGACGGAGTCTGTTGAGTCCGCAACAGGCCGCGGGGACTGGGACTTGGTACTGAAGCCGGAGCCAATGTCGGCAAAATGGGAGACTTAGTGGCGGACTGCGATGCTGGTTCGCGGAGTCCGTCACTGCTGAGCTGGGACTGTCCGCCAACTGCTAGAGAGGCGTACACTAGGGGCTATGTGGCGGACTGCGAGGAGAATCCGCCACTGCTGAATATAGTGAGCTGCAAGAGGATGCAAGCAGAAGAGAGCCCGCGGAGTCCGACGAGTCCGCACGAGGGTACGCAGATTGGGACTGCTTTCTGGAGGATTTGCTGCCTGGCGGGCTGGAAGGAGTCCGCCACTACTGACTGAGTCCGCAAGGAGGCTGCGGACTGAGTGAGAAACTGGCACTACTGCCGAGAAGCTGGTGTTGACTAAAGGGAAGGGCAGACTACATAGAGAATCCGCCGAGTCCGCGGCTACTGCGAAGTTGAGTCCACTTTTGTTGGAGATGGAGAGCCTGGCTGTTGAGGTTGTTGGGTTTCACCACTGAAGGCAGACTGGAAGTCTTGATCATACTTCGAGTCCGCCCAGATCACGAGGAACTTGGACGCTGCTGGTCTTGGCGGGTAGCTAGAGGCAGTGTCCGCCTCCTGCAGGCGGACTGGAGGAGTCGGCTGCCCATGTGGCTGGTGGCGAAGGGATATGCGACCTGCTGCCGTCCTAAGCGGACAGGAAGTTGAGTCCGGCAGAGAGAGACCTGCGGATACAACCTCACGATTAAGCTGAAAAGGGGGGCGGCCTGCAGAGGCGGAATGCAGAAGCAGTCCACGGGCCCTGCCGACCAAGGAAAGGCGCGCGGCCTGGGGGTTCAGACCGCTGAGACCGCGCAGGCCGCGCTGCCTGAGAGGACAGAGAATTCTGTCCGCCCAACCTAGGGCATTACGACCTCCAGGAGGAACCCGGGGCAGGCCGCAATGAGCGAGCTAGCTCCCTTGGGAAGGATCGCCGATTTCGTGGTTAACAGAGTGATTGTTAGTTAATAATATAGAGGTCTAATCCTAAAAATAAGTTATATAGAGAAAATTAAACTAATGAATTTCTATACATAATTACTAATCAACAAATTTGTTCACTCAATGATCCTACTTTAATTCATTTTAATCAGCATGCAAAAGTAAATTAGCCAGTTATAATCCCAAACGAGTGCATTAATGAAATCATAAAAAGAAGCAAAACAATTTTTTTAGGGGGGGGGGTGTTTAATGAGTCAACGTGTTTTGTCCTGTTTCTCAGCAAATTGTAACCGTATACAAAGGTTAAATATTAGAATTTAAGAACATCCACCCCCATACTTAAAAATTGCAGTGTCCACAATGCAGTATAAAGAATTGAGTAGGCGAGTAATTTAAAGAAAATAACTGAATCAACAATCAAATAGAAGGAGCACTGATAAGATGAAATAGTACATGATCATATCCATAGCCAAATATAGGAGGAGCACTAATAAGATCATATACATAGCCAAATATATAAAAAGAAAATGTAGAAAAATCAAAAATAATATGCGGGGTCAGCATCTAACGGATCGTCGGGGAGGTGAGGGGATCGGTTAGGTGCTGGCTGCGGTGGAGAGATCCCCAGGTGATCCCGGATCTAAAGTATGAAGTCCTCAGTCCGCTTCTATGTGTCCTCGAGACGTTGTAAACGTGGGGAGATCTCGGTCTCATAGAAGTGCTGAATCTCTCGCATATACTGAGAGTGCGTGCGAGGAGGTAGGGAAGAGGACTCTCCATGAGTAAAAGTAGAGCGGGGTGGAGGAATCAGTGGCTCATCGAGATCAGGATCGACGTCATCATCAGCATCCTCATTAGGCGCAAACTGAGTGCCACAACTTGCAATGGAATAGATAAGTCCACCTTGACCCTGATGGGCACTGACAAGGCAGAGAGAATGAAGGGAAGCCATCATGATAGGAACAGTCTTCGCCATCATGGTCATCGGGGGAAGGGATGAAAAGATGTTCATGTTCTTAACCAGGCGCGTAATGTATGGTGCTACACAAATATACCCTATGCGGGAGTTATCGGCCTGGTGAAGAATGAACTATGCTAACATAAACTCCAAATGAATGTGGTAGCGAGATGACATGCTATAGAGATAAAGAATGTCCTGCCTACTCACGACACCGGAGCTTTCGCCCCGGCCACTGAAGGTGTGACTTAGAAGATGATGTATGTAATGGAGAGCGGGAGAAATCAATTTAGAAGCCTTAGACCGCTTGGCCTCATAAGGGGATCTATCAAAAGAAAGCCGAGCCCAGAGATTGTCGGCTTGCTCCCGAGAGGGGAGATCAAAGTGAAGGTTGGAGTAGGCGGTACTATAGAGGAACGAATCCTAATACACCCCTAAATTTTGGTTGAACTGAAGAAGGGAAAGGGTATAAGTAGTACCCGCTACCCGAAATGAAATAACCCCCTCTTGCATCTTAGACTCCTCAGTGAAGGTCGGCCTAAAGTTTAAGTAAAAGGAGGACATGAACACTAATGTGAGATCCTTAAATCCTAACTCCTCAATACTGAAAAACTACTCCCACTCCATTACATAGATCAACCCTCAAACTTCTGCAGCTAAATTTATCTCCTCTAACACGCTCCAGTCAATAGCTCGAATGTCTTGAAATTTTTTTGACTGGAGGTGATTATAACGAGAAATATGCGCTAGATCTGTGAAATCCTGTAGCGCATCAGCGTCACGTAGTTCCGTAGATAATGCTATGATGTTTGGTCGACGACGACGTCCCCCTTGTGCACAACTTGTTGACCGGATCTGTAGACAAACAGAAGGATTTTTATGAAATGAAGAAGGAAGAAGAGGAGGAAAAAATGAGTAAAGAAATAAATGAAAATATGAGAACAATAAGAAGAATAAGAGAGTGGAGAAGAAGAAGAAATTGAAAAATACGAACCTAAAAAAAATAAAGACAATTTTACCTTAGGAAGAGAGATCGAACGGAGAGGAGGCGAAACCGCGTTAGTTGAAGGGAAAAAACTTGAAAATGAGCGCTGGCCATGAAGGATTGCCGGAAGGGAAAGCTTGAAGCTACGAGATGAAGAAGAAGAAGATGACACGACTGATATATAAGTCGAACACGGGTTACCACACGGGCGTGTGTGGACCCGTGCTCATTAAAGTAAAAAAGCTTAGGACACGAGCTTCGAGAGTATGTGTTGTCAAACTCACGGGAAAGCATGCGGATCTGCCGGACACGGTCACAAACACGGGCGTATGTCGACCCGTGTGATCAAACTGATGATGGATAGATAAGGACACGGTCCACAACACGGGTGTGTTTGAATCTGTGTCCTTCTCGGGAAGAAAAACGTCGAATAGCGACATGACGAAAGACACGGCTGAGTATCTGCCTGTGTCCTGCTCGAGCGCGGTGCATTAATATGCACACAGTTTGACATACGGCTGGGTCGATAGCCGTGTCCTTCTCAGGATGAATAAATCGCCTATCTTAGATCCTACACACGGTCAACAACACGGGTGTGTGTGAACGTGTGTCCTTGTCTGTATGATTATGGAGAGTACTTCGACACGGCATTCCGCACAGGTGGGTGTGAACCGGTGTGGTGCTCGGGATAAATCCTTCCTACTTCAGGTTTTATATCAAACATGGCTGGGTGGCAGAACATGTTACGAACATGCTCTGGCACATGAACTTGTGTCCAGTCGTGCGGTGCTCGGGAAAAATGACTCCTGTTTATTTTAGATCGAACACGGTTGGGTTTTAGAAAAAATGTATGAACACGGCATAGCACACGGGCACGTGTCTACCCGTGTCCTCCTCTGAATTAGATTTTCCTCCTATGTAATTTTTATAACATTTTTATACTAGTTTTTAACTAGATTTTTGTCAAAAAATTTATAAACTATGAAAAATTACTACATAACACTTAATCCTAGTCTAGCCGGAGGTAGGATTCTTAGCGAGCGAAGTCTTGAGGAAGCTCACCATAATAAAGTTTTAACTAGTGCCCATTAACTTTAAAATCGCCCTTCTCAGGGTGGGTGTTGGGTATTGTATCAACAACATACCTGATTTGAAGAAGCCCCTGAACAAGCTAAGGTAAATAGATAATGTATTTGATGAAACCTTTTAAGTTGTGCTTGCAGTTATTCCACGCTAAGTACACACCAATGTCAGGGTGCAGTAGGTCAATATACACGGGTCTGCGCGACGTAATCCCTCGTTGAGGAGATCAGTGCGTTGGCCTACATGTACTCTCTCTATTGGAGTGTACTTACTTTCAAGTACAGGGTTGTGATAATGCAAGAGCAGACAAGGAGCAAGGATGGGTCAAAAAGCAGCTCATGGGTGGAAAGACGAAAAATCGTCTAAGTGATAATCGACGAGAATCACCAAGTGATTCTCGCCGATTCGGCGAGAATCACTAGTGATTCTCCCCGAATCATCGAGAATCACTGACTGATTCTCGCCGACTCTATCCGGCTACATCAAAGCATGCAAATCTGTCGCTAAGTCATAATCGTCGAGAATCATCAAGTGATTCGGCGAGAATCACTAGTGATTCTCGCCGAATCGTCGAGAATCACTAGTGATTCTCGCCGAATCGTCGAGAATCACTGGCTGATTCTCGACGACTCGTCGAGAATCACCTTCGATTCTCGACGATTTTGACTTGGGCGATTTTCTGGATCCCGCTGGACCGGATCAAATGTTAAGACGCTGTTTTGAACTGCTTTTAGGGTTTCTTCTGGTGGGACCCATAACGGTCATAAAGGAGTATTCTACTGTATAAATACACGCGTATTTTTTGAACAGAAAACAACACACAGAAATGGTAACCGACGTGACCTAAATCGCGAAACTCGCTCCACCGCCGCCGTCGCCGTACGTGCTAGTTGTTCGCCGCTTTTGATCGTGGTTCTTCCAAATCTTCCGGCGACAGAAGCTTAGCCGAGCACAGCGTCTCACGCGTCTAACCAGAGATCCCTTGTCTCTTGATTCGTTGATCGGGAAAACCTTCCCCTTCCGAATCGATCGAGATGATCGATCCTAGTGTGACCGTTGGTAGACCTTGCTAACTTTGCTACGAAGATTGAATCTCCAAAGTACAGCAGCCGCACTGTTGGGTTTCTCTATGAGGATGGCACAACACTTGTGCGCGCAGTGGAAGAATAAGAACATCAAGAAAACCCAAAAGAGATGGGATCGGGCCATGGTAATTGAATCAAGAAGTTAACATACAACTAGAAAAAAATTACCTCGGTGGCGTTGAGTCACAACTCAAAGGAGATGCTCCAAGCTTCGTCTTCTTGCTAGTGGCGAGTTCTACGTGGAATAATATCCACGTCTCTGTAGAAATCCACACGAGCGGGAGAACACCGAGTTTTCCGTCGCACGGATAATCGGGAAGGATGATGACCGTACCTTGCTATTCCACGGACTGCTAGGTCCGCACCAGGAAAAGCAACACCAGCGACGATCGCTGGAGGGGAGGAGGTCGACGGAGCGAGCACGGCGGCGGAACCCTTCCGTCGGCGGGATTCGGGATCGGCGGAGCGAACGAATGGCGGAACACTTCCGTCGGCTTCGATTCGATCAGCAAGAAGATCATGTTTCCCGAAAACCCTGAGTGTCCTTTTATACCAAAGAAATAAATAGACTTAGGAATATCGCTATCCGTAGACCACCCAGAATTTAGGGTTCCAGAATCGGTGAGAAGCAATCGGCGAGAATCGGCGACGATCGGCGGGAATCATCAAGCAGATTCGGCGAGAATCAGTCGGCGAGTATCACTCAGAATCGGCGAGAATCAGTCGGCGAGTATCACCCAGAATCAGCGAGAATTAGTCGGCGAGTATGGTCACCTAGGATCGGCGAGAATCAGAGTACAATACTCGACGATTCTCGCCGAACGCAGGATGGACCATACTCGTCGACCGTCGACCCGCGGTCGACGATACTCGACGATTCTCGTCGATCGTCGAGCCGCGGTCGACGATACTCGTCGAACTTGGGTTGACGACACTCGTCGACTCACGCCGAACTTGGGTTGACGACACTCGTCGACTCACGGTCGACGATTCTTACCAATCCTTCAAGGCAACATTTGCCCAACCCTATTCAGGTCGGTGATTGGTAACCTTTACCAACACAGTCAATCATCCAACTACTCCACATCTCTTATGTGCAACCCTGCAGGCTCATATCGCGTTGGCAGTGAGATTACATGTTTTACCACTTCTATATCACAATGGTAACTCCAACAGACTCCCACTTGATCTTGAAAGTATCAAACCAAAAACCTCACAAACAATGAGCGGCATCTAGCAATGCATCATTGCTCCCCAGGCAATAAGAGTTTATAACTCATAAGCCTTTATGACAAATGTATCAGCGTTGTCTTTGTCCCTTTGTCCCTTACATCCGGAAAGAACTAGAGGCATGGACCGTGTCACCCTCGTAATAGCTCAATCCAAGTTTCTTGATCCAGGACGGACTTCTAGAGAATGGTGAGTCCAATATCACATATTGACTCAACCAAGCATGGACATGCATTTCTCAGTCCAGTTCCATCAAGGGGCCCATGGATGCAACTCCTGTCATACAGGAGGACAAATCCCATATCTGCTCACACACAAACATCCAAATGATTCGTAACATGCCCAACAACCACCCTTATCATCAACCTTTCTCAAGGAAGACTTTAGATGGCATCAAAGAATGCTCTTCCTCACTTGATGAATGCTGTGACTTCAGGTCAAAGGACCACAACACCATTGTCAATTGAGACCTACTCGTGACACGATTGGATGACAATCCACAGAGTAGTCTCAGGTTGGGTCTGTCCAGTACAACTTGTTCACTAACAAGTACCCACGTGATGACTTGATATCACAATATCATGACCTGTGAGAACCGGTCATCAGTTAACGCACGTGCTAGTCTTCAAGTACCATCATCACCCTTAGCTTCTATGATGATACTCGGCCAGGGTCCTTTTAAGAATGAAGCTTCAAATAAATCATAGGCTCTCACATTCAAGTCACGTACTTGATGTCCCATGGAACCGAACATTTTAAGGGTATCTATTATGTTAACATTTAACTATCATATAGAAAAACTCATAATAAAAGAACTTGCCATTAATTGTAAGAGAAAAACTAGGTACACTGTTCATCATATGAACAAATAGCCAATGAGATACATGTTTACATGCAATCCACAAGATTCTCACTCGAGTTGATCATTTAGGTATCGTATACCCATCGATCTAGTATGACCATCATGCTTTCTCTACGCGAGAGGCTTTGTCAGTGGATCCGCAATATTCTCCTCAGTCGGCACTCTGCAATTTTTTACATCTCCTCGTTCGACAATCTCACGAATAAGATGAAAGCGCCGAAGTATGTGCTTGGAGCGCTGATGGGATCTAGGTTCCTTAGATTGTGCAATTGCACCATTGTTATCACAGTAGAGAACTACAGGACCAACAATGCTAGGAACTACATCAAGCTCGCCGATGAATTTCCTAATTCATACAGCCTCCTTCGCCGCATTAGCTGCGGCGATATACTCGGCCTCGGTTGTAGAATCAGCAACTGTCTCTTGCTTGGAACTCTTCCAGCTCACAGCTCCTCCATTCAGGCAAAACACAAAACCTGACTGAGACTTGGAGTCGTCTCTATCAGTTTGGAAGCTAGCATCCGTGTAACCACTTACAACGAGCTCTTCCTCTCCACCATACACCAAGAACACATCCTTAGTCCTTCTTAAGTACTTCAGGACATTCTTGACTGCAATCCAGTGACACTCACCGGGGTCTGACTGATACCTGCTAGTCATGCTCAAAGCAAAGGAGACGTCGGGTCGAGTACATAACATCGCGTACATGATTTATCCAATTGCTGAAGCATATGGAATCAACTTCATGCGGTCCTTATCTTCACAAGACTTTGGACACTGGTCCTTAGAGAGATTCACACCATGAGACAGGGGCAAAAATCCTTTCTTGGACTCAAGCATGTTGAACCGCTTCAACACCTTTTCGATGTACGTACTCTGGGTCAAACCCAGCAACTTTTTCGATCTATCTCTATAGATCTTAATACCGAGTATATAAGTCGCTTCACCCAAATCCTTCATTGAAAAGCAGTTCCCTAGGTTGTTCTTAACAACTTTCAGGGTAGGAATGTCATTCCCAATCAACAGTATGTCATCTACATACAATATCAGGAAGACAACAATGCTCTCACTAATTCGCTTGTAAACACAAGGCTCATCTTCATTCTTGATGAAACCAAACTCTTTGATTTTCTCATCAAAACGATGATTCCAACTTCGAGAGGCCTGTTTCAGTCCATAGATGGACTTATTCAGCTTGCATATTTTAGTGGCTTCATCTGGGGATACAAAACCCTCGGGTTGTGTCATATACACTTCCTCAAGGAGGTTTCCCTTAAGGAAAGCCGTTTTGACATCCATTGCCAGATCTCGTAGTCATAATACGCAACAACAACAAGCAATATCCTTATGGACTTTACCATGGCAACAGGGGAAAAGTCTCATCATAGTCAATACCATGAATTTGCTTGAAACCCTTAGCCACCAGTCGCCCTTTGAATGTCTGTACATTCCCATCCATGTCGGTCTTCTTCTTGAAGACCCACTTGCACCCTATGGGTCGTACCCCTTTAGGTGGTTCCACCAAGTTCCAGACTTGGTTTGCATACATGGAGTCCATTTCGGATTTCATAGCCTCAAGCCATTTGTCGGAGTCCGGTCCATTCATAGCCTCTTGATAGGTTGCTGGTTCATCATCATTATCCATAAGCAACACATTACCTATTTGAGACACGAGAAATCCATATCTCTAGGCTCAAACCTCGGTCTACCAGATCTACGTAGGACTTATGTTCCTTGAGCAGGTTCTCTAGCTACAACATCTTGTAGTCCTGTCTCAGAATCCAATTCCGGTTCATTCACTACATGTGGTTCTTGAACTTCTTCAAGCTCTACCTTTTCAGTCTTTCTTGATAAGAACTCCTTCTCCAAGAAGACACCAGTCCTTGCGACAAACACTTTGCCCTCATACGGTAGGTAAAAGTAATACCCTTTCGTTTCCTTAGGATATCCCACCAGATAACATTTATCCGATTTGGGTTCCAGCTTGTCAGGCATTTGACGTCTCACGTATGCCTCACAGCCCCAAATTTTAATGAACGACATACTAGGACGCTTCCCAGTCCATATCTCATATGGTGTCTTCAGAACCGTTTTCGTTGGAGCGCGATTCAATGTCATTGCAGCAGTCTCTAAAGCAAAACCCCAAAAGGAAACAGGCAAGTCTGCATGACTCATCATCGAACGTACCATGTCTAACAGAGTACGATTTCTCCTCTCAGACACACCATTATGTTGTGGTGTTCTAGGTGGAGTGAGCTGTGATACAATACCACACTCTTTCAGATGATCACGGAACTCATGACTCAGGTATTCGCCACCTCGATCAGATCGGAGTGCTTTAACCCTTTTACCCAACTGGTTTTCTACTTCATTCTTGAACTCTTTGAACGTTTCAAAGGTCTCGGATTTGCACTTCATAAGATACACATATCCGTATCTACTGAAATCATCAGTAAATGTAACAAAGTAGAAATACCCACCTCTAGCCATGGAACTCATGGGTCCGCATACATCACTATGTACAACACCCAAGAGATCCTCAACCCTCTCAGTATAACCAGTGAAAGGAGCTTTAGTCATCTTGCCTAACAAACAAGATTCGCACCGCTCAAATGATTCATAATCAAATGAGTCCAAAAGTCCATCTCTATGGAGTTTGGATATGCGCTTCTCGTTGATATGGCCCAAACGACAATGCCAGAGAAAAGTAGGGTTTGAGTCATTTGTTCTTAGTCTTTTATTATTTTCTACATTACAGATCAGATGGTCCAAGTTCAAAACATAAAGGCCATTAAACAATTGGGCTACAGCATAACAAACATCATTCTTAAATATAGAACAACAGTTGTTCTTAATTATAAAAGAAAATCCAATCATGTCCAAACATGAAATAGATAAAATGTTTCTAGTTATGGCCGGAACAAAATAACAATTATCTAGTTCTATTACAAGCCCACTGGGCAAAGAAAGACGGTAAACCCCTATGGCTACAGCAGCAACTCTTGCTCCATTGCCGACGCGGAGGTCCACCTCCCCTTTACTCAGCAATCTTCTCCTTCCCAGTTCCTGCACATTTGTACAAATGTGAGAACCTCATCCGGTATCCAATACCCAAGATGAAGGAGCAGAAAGGTTTATCTCTATAACGTAAACATTTGAAGCGGAAGTCATGCCTCCCTTCAATTTCTGCAGACCTTCAATGTACGAAGGACAGTTCCTCCTCTAATGAACAGCCTTGCCACAGTGGTGGCATTTCCCTTCCTTCACCGTGCTTTTCTTTTTCATCAGTGCAGAAGACTTGGGCTCAAGATATGACTTAGGTCCCACCTTCATCTTCTTAGAGCCCTTGGCCTTGCCCTTGCCCTTATGCACCATCAGTATGGGGCTGGAAGGCTTGACCTTCTTCATATTGATTTCGGCAGTTCTCAACATGCCTAGGAGTTCGGGCAGTGTCTTGTCTATTTCATTCATGTTATAGTTCAAGACGAACTGCTCATAACTGTCCGGCAACGATTGCAGGATCAGATCTGTGGTCAACTCTTGACCAAGAGGAAAACCCAGCCTTTCAAGTTTCTCTATATACCCAATCATCTTGAGTACGTGAGTCCCTACTGAGTCTCGAACTCCCATCTTGCACTGAAACAATGCTTTTGTGACGTTGAACCTCTCTTGACGATCCTGCCCTTGAAACATTTTCTTGAGATGCTCGTCAATCTCCTTGCACCCCATGTTCTCATGTTACTTCTGAAGCTCAGAGTTCATAGTGGCAAGCATAAGGCATTCGACATCTAAAGCATCATCAGTATACTTCTTATAAGTATCCTTCTCAGCACGGGAAGAGTTCCCGGTCGGCACCTCGGGGGCTTCTTCTTCCAAGACATATAGCTTTCGCTCTTGCCTGAGAACAATTCTCAGGTTCCTATACCAGTCCATGTAATTAGTCCCACTGAGCTTATCCTTCTCAAGGATGGCTCTTAGTGACAACGTGGAGTGTGAAACACTTGCCATGGAATTCTACAAGAATTTATGCAGAATAAAATCAGTGCCAAAATTTCAAATACAATTTATTTTAATTTGGACTTCAATTAAAACACTCCCACTATTTTATTCGAAATGATAGCCCTCACTAACAATTCGGAGAGTTCATGCGAGCTACTCTCTTAGTGGATAAGATCCGTATTTCACCAACACAATGAGTCAGCTTTGGCTTTCCTCTCACGATGCGGTTATTTAGGTAGGCAACACTTGCCAATTGCATCCTCATGCAATTCTTGTATGGTTGTTGAATAACTCCTTAATCGCATCCATCATATGGTGCATGCCAACCCCATGCCTCTAGGCACTCAACCTTTGAGGTCACCTAGTTAAGCTGGACCCGATGTCGACAGTGGGATATCACAATTATCCGCTCGCACCCTTACCAAGATAGATTAATGCACCTTGCTTTGGCAAGCCCACACTTCATCGATCGAGGCAGGAAGAGTGTCATCCATCGGAAGGCATCCGAAAACTTACTATTTGATGAAGGGATTTTGATTATAGTTAAACAGTTAACCATGATCAACATTTGATCAATGTGCACATCCAAAGAAACACAATTTCTCTAAAACCACATGCATCCCGTATGTGCACAACCTGACACCATCAACAATTGATAGAAGGAAGGGCTAAATCTGAACATCCGGAAACTTCCAAATCCTCAGATTTACATGCATTGGACAAAAGTAAAGACAACTCAACTTAAAGCAGTAGACAAGCTCATCTCTCTATGTTGGATTCAAAATCCAAAACAAACTCGAGGGATGGTTACTGCTAATGAGACTACAATTTCTAACAATTAGAAATTTCCACAAAATTCCAGAAGTTCTTGGCGGGGTACCAAGACTAAATCTAGACATTTAGAATACTTCTAAATCCCTAGGTTTACACGCACTGGAATAACAAAACTTCCAATACAACAATCATGGCCGGAACCTGGCTCTGATATCACTGTTGGGTTTCTCAATGAGGATGGCACAACACTTGTGCGCGCAGCGGAAGAATAAGAACATCAAGAAAACCCAAAAGAGATGGGATCGGGCCATGGTAATTGAATCAAGAAGTTAACATACAACTAGACAAAAATTACCTCGGTGGAGTTGAGTCACAACTCAACGGAGAAGCTCCAAGCTTCGTCTTCTTGCTAGTGGCGAGTTCTACGTGGAATAATATCCACGTCTCTACAGAAATCCACACGAGCGGGAGAACGCCGAGTTTTCCGTCGCACGGATAATCGGGAAGGATGATGACCGCACCTTGCTATTCCACGGACTGCTAGGTCCGCACAGGAAAAGGAACACCAGCGACGATCGCCGGAGGGGAGGAGGTCGATGGAGCGAGCACGGCGGCGGAACCCTTCTGTCGGCGGGATTCGGGATCGGCGGAGCGAACGAACGGCGGAACACTTCCGTCGGCTTCGATTCGATCAGCAAGAAGATCATGTTTCCCGAAAACCCTAAGTGTCCTTTTATACTAAAGAAATAAATAGACTTAGGAATATCGCTATCCGCAGACCACCCAGAATTTAGGGTTCCAGAATCGGTGAGAATCAATCGGCGAGAATCGGCGACGATCGGCGGGAATCATCAAGCAGATTCGGCGAGAATCAGTCGGCGAGTATCACTCAGAATCGGCGAAAATCAGTCGGCGAGTATCACCCAGAATCGGCGAGAATCAGTCAGCGAGTATGGTCACCTAGGATCGGCGAGAATCAGAGTACAATACTCGGCGATTCTCGCCGAACACAGGATGGACCATACTCGTCGACCGTAGACCCGCGGTCGACGATACTCGACGATTCTCGTCGATCGTCGAGCCGCGGTCGACGATACTCGTCGAACTTGGGTTGACGACACTCGTCGACTCATGCCGAACTTGGGTTCACGACACTCATCGACTCACGGTCGACGATTCTTACCAATACTTCAAGGCAACATTTGCCCAACCCTATTCAGGTTGGTGATTGGTAACCTTTACCAACACAGTCAATCATCCAACTACTCCACATCTCTTATGTGCGACCCTGCAGGCTCATATCGCGTTGGCAGTGAGATTACATGTTTGACCACTTCTAGATCACAATGGTAACTCCAACACGCACACCATTGTTGCCGCCGATCCCGAGAACCAAGCCGCCGCCCTTCTTGCCACCGCCGGTTCTGGGGAGATTCTCTCGAAGTGAGATCTAGGGTTGTGGACTCTTCGTTGACATCAAGAACACGTCATCGAACGAAGAGCGACACCTTAGTCTCCAAAAGTTGTTTGTATTTCTTGTACATTCTTTTCATTTTTGTTGTAAAGGAACGTTGGTTCCTAGTTGTAAGGGTTGGGTGCAACCCGTGTTGTGGGGAGTGTTGTCTCCTACGTGTGGAAGGGTTCCTTCCGTTAGTGCAAGGATTGGATTTCAATCCTGTTGGTGAAGTGACCGAGTCATCCCTGGTTGGGAGATAGGTCGAAGGGGGAAAGTGGATGTACCCAAATCAGGGAACCACTATAATTTTCTTGTGTCCCTTCTGTGCTGTGCTGTTTTGTTTTCTTATTCAGGTACAATTTTAATTCCGCAAAAACGCTGCACGTCACCTATTCCCCCCCATAGGTGAAGGTAGTTGACACTAGGTGGACTTTCAAGTGTTATCAGAGGGATGTTACTCATCAAAAAAGTTCACACCTTGAGTAGAATCCTACCAAAAGTGTCAAGAAGAAGGCAAACATCTACTATGGACGGACTCAAGTACACAGGAAAGATACCAGTGTGCACCAGGCTCAACTTTCCTATCTGGAAGGAAAGGATCAGGTTCTACATGGAAGCGGTCGATCCCCGACTCTTCATGATCGTGGAGGAGGGACCTTATGTCCCCACTAAGGTCTCCACCATTGATCCTACCAAGAAAGTGCCAAAGAAAATCTCTGAAATGGACAAGGACGAGATGGTGCTAGTGGGACTTGACAAGAAGGCGCAGAACATTCTGGTCAGCGCGGTCGATGACTCAATGATGCAGAACTTCTGCAACTGCAGGACAGCAAAGGAGATCTGGCACTGCCTGATTATCCTAATGGAGGGCACTGATGAAGTGAGAGATGATCGGAGATCCCTCCTGAACCAGAAATATGAGGCCTTCAGACAAGGGCCTAAGGAAGAGATCGGAGTCACCTTCGAGAACTTCCTCAAGATTGTCAATGCCCTCAAAGGATATGGGAGAGTGTTCACTGATGGTGAACTTAATGATAAATTCCTTAGGTCCCTTACTAAGGAATGGGACAGAAAGATCTGCGCCATCCGAGAGTTTGGCAGACTAGCTGAAACAGACCCGCAAATTCTGTTTGGGAAGCTGATGTCCTATGAGCTTCAACTGAATACCAAGAAAGCAGAAGAAGAAGCAGAGAAGGCTGCAGCCAAGGAAAAGACTGTGGCCCTAAAAGCCATTCACTCCAGGAAGGGCAAGGGTGCGGTTTCATACCGTGCCAGGAAAAAGGATGAGGAGGAGGACTCCGAGCCATGCTCCTCCAGCTCAGAGTTGTCTGAGGAAGATTTCTCCCTCATCACCCGAGAATTCAAGAAGTTCCTCAAGATGAGGAATCAAAGAAAGAGAGACGGATCCTCCTCCAGGCATCAGAAGAAAAATTATTCTTCTGACAGGTATGCTTCTAAACCAAACAAACATCGCTCCTCTGACATATTTGTTTTGGATGCAATAAGCCAGGACACGTCGTGGCCGACTGCCACCAAGGCAAGAGAGAAAAGGGGAAGGGAGGAGCACAAGTCCTCCAGAGATAAGAAGAAAGAGAGGAGCTACATCGCCAAAAAGACAAAGACACTGAGTGTGTCTGATTCCTCAGACTCCAGTGATTATGAGGAAGCCTACTTCGGGCTGGTGGGTCGCACCGACTCAGAAGGAGAATGCCCCCCATTTACTGGGAAGGTAAAAGCTCACACCCCTCTCTCCGACTCCGAATCTGATCCTGAGTCTCAGGATGATGACCTAAGGATAGCCTTCGGCCCGTGAAGCGGAGCTCCTCGAGAAGTATGAGCTTCTACTCAACATTCGAGGAGTGCCGTAAGAGATTGAAGGCTGAGAAAAAGGAAGTGAAATTCCTTAAGGCTGAGTGTGTCTCCCTAAGGGAAGAGATCACTAGTTTGATCTCTCTCCGACAGGAGCACCTAGACCTGACTTCAAAGCATTCAGAGTCTCTTAAGCTCCTTGATCTTAAGTAGGAGGAAGTCGACAAGTTGGAAGAACAACTTGCGGCAGAATGGAAGATCGTCAAGAGCTTCTCTATGCCAAAAACAGTTCTTCCATTAGTTGATACCTTCTCTGCTCAGGCCAAAGAAGCAGGCTTGGGGATGTAGTGGTATCGGTTCCTCATCCAGGAGAAACAGGAACCAGAGAAAGAATAAGGCCGCAAGAAGGTCTCTGCTGCTGCAAAGGGAAAGGCCCCACTCAGTTCTGTTGCGTTCAGAAAGCCTAGCTTTCCCTGCAACCAACATGACTTTGATCAAACCTTTGGTCATCATTTTCGGCCCTCAGTTGCAAAGCCAAAGAGCCGATATGATGGTTGGACTTTTTTCCGCAACTTCGGTGAGAGTGTCTTCAAGGCACTTATGAGGAAATCCACATGGGTAATTATGATCAATTCTCTAGCGGCCATAATAGAAAGCAGTCACCAAAAGCCAAGCCTGTTATACTGAAGGAATAGAAGGTGAAGAAGTCATGTGACTGCAATCACTATGATGCCTCCTCCTCCAGATCCAAGGCCTCGGCTGTACCCACCATTCCCAGGGTAAAGCAGGAGCCTAGGAAGAGGTACAACAGATTTGACTGTTGGTGTTGTGGCAAAGTCGGTCACTTTGCCGTGGATTGTTGGTTTAAATCCGAGGTATAACGAGACTCCCTATGTTAGCAATGCGAGGCCGACCACTCGTAGGGTTAACCACCCGAGGGGGAGTATGCTAACCAAGAATCTAGGACCCAAGTTCGATTGGGTTCCTAAGGGCAATTAATTTTGTTTTGCGGGAATGTCCAAAGGCCACCAAAACGCCAATATGGTACTTGTACAGTGGATGCTCCCGGCATATGACTGGGATAAGAAGCCTGCTGCGTGATTACACTCCAGTGGAGAATGGACCCAAAGTCATCTTTGTTGGGAGTTACTAGAGGTTACGGTATGATTTCCAACGGTATAATCTCTATCACCGACGTGGCTTATGTTGAAGGGTTAAACCATAACCTGATCAGTGTAAGTCAGTTATGTGATAAAGGTTATGACGTTAAGTTCTGCAAGGATAAATGTCTGATAATATCATGTGCCTCTTCTGAGACGGTATTAACAGGCATTAGGAGCAGAAATATCTTCTGCTTAAATTTTCTTAGTTTAGATTCATCTACCCCCGTATGCCTAGTGGCAACAGGCAGTGCATCTCTTTGTGAACAATGGCACAAGAGATTGGCACATATTAATTTCAAAACAATTAGTATGCTGTTTTCTAAAAAACTAGTAAGAGATGCTCCCGTTATCAAGTGCATCAAGGATAGCCCCTGTTTTGCATGCCAGATGGGCAAACAGACTCGGGCTACTTTTAAGAGCAATTGCAGACAAAGACTCTTCCTGATGTCTTTATCTTCTGCATATGGACTTGTTTTGTCCAATGCAAGTTCATAGCTTGGGAGGCAAGTCCTATACGCTAGTGATAGTTGATGATCACTCTCGGTTTACATGAGTGTTCTTCTTAAAACGAAAGTCAGATACGTTTGACATCTTCACTAGTTTTGTCAAGCAGGTTCAGAACAAATTTAACTGCTCAGTGGTCAAAATCAGAAGTGACCATGGAACAGAATTCGAATCTGGTGCTATGACAGAGTTTTGTGAAGAACAAGGTATCTTTCATGAGTTTTTCCTCCCCGCGCACTCCTCAGCAAAATGGAGTTGTGGAGAGGAGAAATAGAACTCTCATTGAAGCTTGCACGACAATGTTGAAAGACGCTTCTCTCCCAGAATACTTCTGGGCAGAGGCGGTCAATACGGCTTGTCATGTACAAAACCGAGCGTTGATCAACAAGAATCATCGTAAGACGCCTTATGAGCTACTGAGAGGCAGAAAACCAACCATGTCCTACTTGAGGATCTTTGTTGCAGATGCTATGTACTGAATAATGGGAAGTACCCACGTACTAAATTTGATGAAAAATTCTTCGAAGGCATATTCATGGGCTATAGTTCCCACAGTCGGGCATATAGGGTCTTCAATAAGAAAACCTAGTGGTAGAAGAATCAATCAATATTGTATTTGATGAAGGAAGCTTGCTTAACAGCAATTCTTCCAGCGGTATTCTTGAAGATGCAGGTGCACGACTTGAACAGCTGAGTCTCGATGAGACCGCTAAAGATGAAACTCCTAAGTTCGTCAAAGTTTCCATCTCAACGTCAACTGGGAATGTTGAGGATCAAAATGGAGCAAATCTCTTAGAAGAAGGAGAAGCCCAAGAAGTAGTCGAAGCTCCAGATGCCAGACTTCTAGAGCTCCGGCACGTGAGGGATCATCCTAGAGATCAGATCATCGGAGATCCTCGTGCTGGTGTCAGAACTCGAAGAGGTACTATTAACGAGATTTTACATCTCAGCTTCCTGTCACAGTTGAGCCAAAGAAGTTTGATGAGGCGAACAAAGATGCGGCATGGATTTTGGCCATGCAAGATGAACTGCATCAATTCGAACGATGCAACGTTTGGACGCTGGTTCCCAGACCACAAAAGCAAATGTGATTGGTACCAAGTGGATCTTCAGAAACAAGCTGGATGAACATGGTGTCATCATAAGAACAAGGCCAGGCTGGTGGCTCAAGGTTACATACAGGAGGAGGGGATTGACTTCGACCAGACCTTTGCACAGTGGCACGGATCGAGGCAATCAGATTGTTCCTGGCGTATGCTTCGCACAAAGTATTCACAGTCTATCAAATTGATGTGGAAATCAGCATTCTTGAACGGAGACCTGAAAGAGAAGTATACTTCGCTCAACCCCCAGTTTTATCATCCTACTTAA